>CM051235.1:463765128-464365128 GCA_027917425.1 Gastrophryne carolinensis
GTCCAGTAGGTGCTATGCCCAGCAAAAGTGTCTTTATCAGGCCTAATTTCAAATATGATAAGAGCAAATGCTTATATGGTCTTAAATAGAGGCTGCTGTAGTCACAGAATGGGATGCCCCAAATAGGAGTGCACCTGGCAGGGTCCAGTAGTGCTTTGCCCAGCAAAAGTGTCTTTATCAGGCCTAATTTCAAATATGATAAGAGCAAATGCTTATATGGTCTTAAACAGAGGCTGCTGTAGTCACAGAATGGGATGCCCCAAAATAGGAGTGCACCTGGCAGGGTCCAGTAGTGCTTTGCCCAGCAAAAAGTGTCTTTATCAGGCCTAATTTCAAATATGATAAGAGCAAATGCTTATATGGTCTTAAACAGAGGCTGCTGTAGTCACAGAATGGGATGCCCCAAATAGGAGTGCACCTGGCAGGGTCCAGTAGTGCTATGCCCAGCAAAAGTGTCTTTATCAGGCCTAATTTCAAATATGATAAGAGCAAATGCTTATATGGTCTTAAACAGAGGCTGCTGTAGTCACAGAATGGGATGCCCCAAATAGGAGTGCACCTGGCAGGGTCCAGTAGTGCTATTGCCCAGCAAAAGTGTCTTTATCAGGCCTAATTTCAAATATGATAAGAGCAAATGCTTATATGGTCTTAAACAGAGGCTGCTGTAGTCACAGAATGGGATGCCCCAAATAGGAGTGCACCTGGCAGGATCCAGTAGTGCTATGCCCAGCAAAAGTGTCTTTATCAGGCCTAATTTCAAATATGATAAGAGCAAATGCTTATATGGTCTTAAACAGAGGCTGCTTTAGTCACAGAATGGGATGCCCCAAATAGGAGTGCACCTGGCAGGGTCCAGTAGTGCTTTGCCCAGCAAAAGTGTCTTTATCAGGCCTAATTTCAAATATGATAAGAGCAAATGCTTATATGGTCTTAAACAGAGGCTGCTGTAGTCACAGAATGGGATGCCCCAAATAGGAGTGCACCTGGCAGGGTCCAGTAGTGCTTTGCCCAGCAAAAGTGTCTTTATCAGGCCTAATTTCAAATATGATAAGAGCAAATGCTTATATGGTCTTAAACAGAGGCTGCTGTAGTCACAGAATGGGATGCCCAAATAGGAGTGCACCTGGCAGGGTCCAGTAGTGCTATGCCCAGCAAAAGTGTCTTTATCAGGCCTAATTTCAAATATGATAAGAGCAAATGCTTATATGGTCTTAAACAGAGGCTGCTGTAGTCACAGAATGGGATGCCCCAAATAGGAGTGCACCTGGCAGGGTCCAGTAGTGCTATGCCCAGCAAAAGTGTCTTTATCAGTGCCTAATTTCAAATATGATAAGAGCAAATGCTTATATGGTCTTAAACAGAGGCTGCTGTAGTCACAGAATGGGATGCCCCAAATAGGAGTGCACCTGGCAGGGTCCAGTAGTGCTATGCCCAGCAAAAGTGTCTTTATCAGGCCTAATTTCAAATATGATAAGAGCAAATGCTTATATGGTCTTAAACAGAGGCTGCTGTAGTCACAGAATGGGATGCCCCAAATAGGAGTGCACCTGGCAGGGTCCAGTAGTGCTATGCCCAGCAAAAGTGTCTTTATCAGGCCTAATTTCAAATATGATAAGAGCAAATGCTTATATGGTCTTAAACAGAGGCTGCTGTAGTCACAGAATGGGATGCCCCAAATAGGAGTGCACCTGGCAGGGTCCAGTAGTGCTATGCCCAGCAAAAGTGTCTTTATCAGGCCTAATTTCAAATATGATAAGAGCAAATGCTTATATGGTCTTAAACAGAGGCTGCTGTAGTCACAGAATGGGATGCCCCAAATAGGAGTGCACCTGGCAGGGTCCAGTCAGTGCTATGCCCAGCAAAAGTGTCTTTATCAGGCCTAATTTCAAATATGATAAGAGCAAATGCTTATATGGTCTTAAACAGAGGCTGCTGTAGTCACAGAATGGGATGCCCCAAATAGGAGTGCACCTGGCAGGGTTCCAGTAGTGCTTATGCCCAGCAAAAGTGTCTTTATCAGGCCTAATTTCAAATATGATAAGAGCAAATGCTTATATGGTCTTAAACAGAGGCTGCTGTAGTCACAGAATGGGATGCCCCAAATAGGAGTGCACCTGGCAGGGTCCAGTAGTGCTTTGCCCAGCAAAAGTGTCTTTATCAGGCCTAATTTCAAATATGATAAGAGCAAATGCTTATATGGTCTTAAACAGAGGCTGCTGTAGTCACAGAATGGGATGCCCCAAATAGGAGTGCACCTGGCAGGTTCCAGTAGTGCTTTGCCCAGCAAAAGTGTCTTTATCAGGCCTAATTTCAAATATGATAAGAGCAAATGCTTATATGGTCTTAAACAGAGGCTGCTGTAGTCACAGAATGGGATGCCCCAAATAGGAGTGCACCTGGCAGGGTCCAGTAGTGCTATGCCCAGCAAAAGTGTCTTTATCAGGCCTAATTTCAAATATGATAAGCAGCAAATGCTTATATGGTCTTAAACAGAGGCTGCTGTAGTCACAGAATGGGATGCCCCAAATAGGAGTGCACCTGGCAGGGTCCAGTAGTGCTATGCCCAGCAAAAGTGTCTTTATCAGGCCTAATTTCAAATATGATAAGAGCAAATGCTTATATGGTCTTAAACAGAGGCTGCTGTAGTCACAGAATGGGATGCCCCAAATAGGAGTGCACCTGGCAGGGTCCAGTAGTGCTTTGCCCAGCAAAAGTGTCTTTATCAGGCCTAATTTCAAATATGATAAGAGCAAATGCTTATATGGTCTTAAACAGAGGCTGCTGTAGTCACAGAATGGGATGCCCCAAATAGGAGTGCACCTGGCAGGGTCCAGTAGTGCTTTGCCCAGCAAAAGTGTCTTTATCAGGCCTAATTTCAAATATGATAAGAGCAAATGCTTATATGGTCTTAAACAGAGGCTGCTGTAGTCACAGAATGGGATGCCCCAAATAGGAGTGCACCTGGCAGGGTCCAGTAGTGCTTTTGCCCAGCAAAAGTGTCTTTATCAGGCCTAATTTCAAATATGATAAGAGCAAATGCTTATATGGTCTTAAACAGAGGGCTGCTGTAGGTCCACAGAATGGGATGCCCCAAATAGGAGTGCACCTGGCAGGGTCCAGTAGTGCTATGCCAGCAAAAAGTGTCTTTATCAGGCCTAATTTCAAATATGATAAGAGCAAATGCTTATATGGTCTTAAACAGAGGCTGCTGTAGTCACAGAATGGGATGCCCCAAATAGGAGTGCACCTGGGCAGGGTCCAGTAGTGCTATGCCCAGCAAAAGTGTCTTTATCAGGCCTAATTTCAAATATGATAAGAGCAAATGCTTATATGGTCTTAAACAGAGGCTGCTGTAGTCACAGAATGGGATGCCCCAAATAGGAGTGCACCTGGCAGGGTCCAGTAGTGCTATGCCCAGCAAAAGTGTCTTTATCAGGCCTAATTTCAAATATGATAAGAGCAAATGCTTATATGGTCTTAAACAGAGGCTGCTGTAGTCACAGAATGGGATGCCCCAAATAGGAGTGCACCTGGCAGGGTCCAGTAGTGCTTTGCCCAGCAAAAGTGTCTTTATCAGGCCTAATTTCAAATATGATAAGAGCAAATGCTTATATGGTCTTAAAACAGAGGCTGCTGTAGTCACAGAATGGGATGCCCCAAATAGGAGTGCACCTGGCAGGGTCCAGTAGTGCTTTGCCCAGCAAAAGTGTCTTTATCAGGCCTAATTTCAAATATGATAAGAGCAAATGCTTATATGGTCTTAAACAGAGGCTGCTGTAGTCACAGAATGGGATGCCCCAAATAGGAGTGCACCTGGCAGGGTCCAGTAGTGCTATGCCCAGCAAAAGTGTCTTTATCAGGCCTAATTTCAAATATGATAAGAGCAAATGCTTATATGGTCTTAAACAGAGGCTGCTGTAGTCACAGAATGGGATGCCCCAAATAGGAGTGCACCTGGCAGGGTCCAGTAGTGCTATGCCCAGCAAAAGTGTCTTTATCAGGCCTAATTTCAAATATGATAAGAGCAAATGCTTATATGGTCTTAAACAGAGGCTGCTGTAGTCACAGAATGGGATGCCCCAAATAGGAGTGCACCTGGCAGGGTCCAGTAGTGCTATGCCCAGCAAAAGTGTCTTTATCAGGCCTAATTTCAAATATGATAAGAGCAAATGCTTATATGGTCTTAAACAGAGGCTGCTGTAGTCACAGAATGGGATGCCCCAAAGTAGGAGTGCACCTGCAGGGTCCAGTAGTGCTATGCCCAGCAAAAGTGTCTTTATCAGGCCTAATTTCAAATATGATAAGAGCAAATGCTTATATGGTCTTAAACAGAGGCTGCTGTAGTCACAGAATGGGATGCCCCAAATAGGAGTGCACCTGGCAGGGTCCAGTAGTGCTATGCCCAGCAAAAGTGTCTTTATCAGGCCTAATTTCAAATATGATAAGAGCAAATGCTTATATGGTCTTAAACAGAGGCTGCTGTAGTCACAGAATGGGATGCCCCAAATAGGAGTGCACCTGGCAGGGTCCAGTAGTGCTTATGCCCAGCAAAAGTGTCTTTATCAGGCCTAATTTCAAATATGATAAGAGCAAATGCTTATATGGTCTTAAACAGAGGCTGCTGTAGGTCACAGAATGGGATGCCCCAAATAGGAGTGCACCTGGCAGGGTCCAGTAGTGCTATGCCCAGCAAAAGTGTCTTTATCAGGCCTAATTTCAAATATGATAAGAGCAAATGCTTATATGGTCCTTAAACAGAGGCTGCTGTAGTCACAGAATGGGATGCCCCAAATAGGAGTGCACCTGGCAGGGTCCAGTAGTGCTATGCCCAGCAAAAGTGTCTTTATCAGGCCTAATTTCAAATATGATAAGAGCAAATGCTTATATGGTCTTAAACAGAGGCTGCTGTAGTCACAGAATGGGATGCCCCAAATAGGAGTGCACCTGGCAGGGTCCAGTAGTGCTTTGCCCAGCAAAAGTGTCTTTATCAGGCCTAATTTCAAATATGATAAGAGCAAATGCTTATATGGTCTTAAACAGAGGCTGCTGTAGTCACAGAATGGGATGCCCCAAATAGGAGTGCACCTGGCAGGGTCCAGTAGTGCTTTGCCCAGCAAAAGTGTCTTTATCAGGCCTAATTTCAAATATGATAAGAGCAAATGCTTATATGGTCTTAAACAGAGGCTGCTGTAGTCACAGAATGGGATGCCCCAAATAGGAGTGCACCTGGCAGGGTCCAGTAGTGCTATGCCCAGCAAAAGTGTCTTTATCAGGCCTAATTTCAAATATGATAAGAGCAAATGCTTATATGGTCTTAAACAGAGGCTGCTGTAGTCACAGAATGGGATGCCCCAAATAGGAGTGCACCTGGCAGGGTCCAGTAGTGCTATGCCCAGCAAAATGTGTCTTTATCAGGCCTAATTTCAAATATGATAAGAGCAAATGCTTATATGGTCTTAAACAGAGGCTGCTGTAGTCACAGAATGGGATGCCCCAAATAGGAGTGCACCTGGCAGGGTCCAGTAGTGCTATGCCCAGCAAAAGTGTCTTTATCAGGCCTAATTTCAAATATGATAAGAGCAAATGCTTATATGGTCTTAAACAGAGGCTGCTTTAGTCACAGAATGGGATGCCCCAAATAGGAGTGCACCTGGCAGGGTCCAGTAGTGCTTTTGCCCAGCAAAAGTGTCTTTATCAGGCCTAATTTCAAATATGATAAGAGCAAATGCTTATATGGTCTTAAACAGAGGCTGCTGTAGTCACAGAATGGGATGCCCCAAATAGGAGTGCACCTGGCAGGGTCCAGTAGGTGCTTCTTGCCCAGCAAAAGTGTCTTTATCAGGCCTAATTTCAAATATGATAAGAGCAAATGCTTATATGGTCTTAAACAGAGGCTGCTTTAGTCACAGAATGGGATGCCCCAAATAGGAGTGCACCTGGCAGGGTCCAGTAGTGCTTTGCCCAGCAAAAGTGTCTTTATCAGGCCTAATTTCAAATATGATAAGAGCAAATGCTTATATGGTCTTAAACAGAGGCTGCTGTAGTCACAGAATGGGATGCCCCAAATAGGAGTGCACCTGGCAGGGTCCAGTAGTGCTTTGCCCAGCAAAAGTGTCTTTATCAGGGCCTAATTTCAAATATGATAAGAGCAAATGCTTATATGGTCTTAAACAGAGGCTGCTGTAGTCACAGAATGGGATGCCCCAAATAGGAGTGCACCTGGCAGGGTCCAGTAGTGCTATTGCCCAGCAAAAGTGTCTTTATCAGGCCTAATTTCAAATATGATAAGAGCAAATGCTTATATGGTCTTAAACAGAGGCTGCTGTAGTCACAGAATGGGATGCCCCAAATAGGAGTGCACCTGGCAGGGTCCAGTAGTGCTATGCCCAGCAAAAAGTGTCTTTATCAGGCCTAATTTCAAATATGATAAGAGCAAATGCTTATATGGTCTTAAACAGAGGCTGCTGTAGTCACAGAATGGGATGCCCCAAATAGGAGTGCACCTGGCAGGGTCCAGTAGTGCTATGCCCAGCAAAAGTGTCTTTATCAGGCCTAATTTCAAATATGATAAGAGAGCAAATGCTTATATGGTCTTAAACAGAGGCTAGCTGTAGTCACAGAATGGGATGCCCCAAATAGGAGTGCACCTGGCAGGGTCCAGTAGTGCTATGCCCAGCAAAAGTGTCTTTATCAGGCCTAATTTCAAATATGATAAGAGCAAATGCTTATATGGTCTTAAACAGAGGCTGCTTTAGTCACAGAATTGGGATGCCCCAAATAGGAGTGCACCTGGCAGGGTCCAGTAGTGCTTTGCCCAGCAAAAGTGTCTTTATCAGGCCTAATTTCAAATATGATAAGAGCAAATGCTTATATGGTCTTAAACAGAGGCTGCTGTAGTCACAGAATGGGATGCCCCAAATAGGAGTGCACCTGGCAGGGTCCAGTAGTGCTTTGCCCAGCAAAAGTGTCTTTATCAGGCCTAATTTCAAATATGATAAGAGCAAATGCTTATATGGTCTTAAACAGAGGCTGCTGTAGTCACAGAATGGGATGCCTCACAGCAGACTTAAGATCAGTTCAGTATATATGCACAGTTAGTATAAGCAGCCTGAAAACGCTAACAAAGCCTGTCAGGCTGGATGAAAAAAAAAAAAAAACTGACAGCCTCCGATTTTCCCTTCCTTTCCCTGTTTTTCGCTGACTTTTCTGTCTGTCTCCTGTCTGTCTCCTGTCTGTCTCCTGTCTGTCTCCTGCCTGTCTCCAGCCTGTCCCTGTCTGTCCCTCAGCTACACAGCGTTCTGTCTCTCACGAATGCAATAGAGAAATGAGGAAAAGCAAGATGGCCGCCGTTAAATACCGCTGTGTGACGTCACCAGGGCTTGCTGGCTGCTGATAGGGCTGCATGTGACTGCCCCAGCTTGCACTGGCGCGGGATACATGTCCAGACATGTCCCGTCCGCCATCTTAGAATGCCTGTAAATGTAAATGAATGGATGTTAAAGGAAAACTTCGAGTGATCGAATCGCGGGGAAATTCGGATTCGATCCGAATTCGAATTTTCCTGAAATTCGGATCGAATCCGGGTTCGTCCGGATCGATTCGCTCATCCCTAGTCCTCCTTCCTGCCCTGACAGCATCAAAAGACCCCAGCTGCCAGACCAGGAGGGAGAGCCTGACCTGGCAAAGCTGAGTAGAGGATACCACCCAGCAGTGGACAGAAAAATAAGACATAGATTGTGATGATAGATTAATAAATGATATTGTTCACAGAATAGGGAGGCCAGAATACCAACTGCTGGTAACAGCGGGTGACATGCAGATATCCTCTCTTGGGCACTGTGGCTTCAGAAGGGTCAAACCTATGGCTAAGGCCATAGTGGCTAAAGAGAGGGCAGGGACAGTAGCCAGTTGTTTGGGTCCTGGGTTACCAGCCCCTAGGTCTGTTGTGCCGGGCACCTTGGCTCAGGGAAGGGGAGTTTTGCATTTTTACAATTTTTTAATAGTAAACAAAATAACAAAAAAAAGTGTTCTCACAGCCTTAGCAGGTACTTGTGTCAAATGAAAAACTCTCATGCAAGCCTGAAAATCTTGACTGGTACCTGCACATGAGAGATTTTGGGATGTTTTTCTTCTCTGCCCTTCCTGAATCAACCATGTAGGGGTTTACTATAAAGAAACTACAACTTGCTTATTGCTACATAAGGGACTGTATGCAACCAATTTGAAGCCCAACATATCAACAGGTCGGCAGTCTGGAGGGGCAATCCCCCGTCTGAAAACAAAAGGTTCAATCTCCAGAGGTGACAAACCATTTTTTACCATAAGAACTATAGATCTTTTGAATAGCCTCCCACAGAAGCTTGTTACAACAACAACTGAAATAACAGTATTAGCAGCTATCTGTTAAAAATTGAAAAAATATTTTGCTTAGCCCAGTTCCTTGGTTCAACTTTTCAGTCGTGTAACCTCTAAGCTCACATCTACAACCTCTTAGCTTACATCTACACCTGTAAAAGCTGACACAACTGCAATAATGTAATAACTAATCTATATCTTTTCTTGAACCCTTTACTCACCTGCACTGGGCTCCTACGTAGACATTTACAATTGTTAATGGTGCATCGCCCTCTATATGCTTGACACAACTGTTCCACCCCTCTTCTCTGATTGGCTGCTGCTCAGTCCCACACTCCTGTAACCCCCAGTGTCTCTTGGTTGCTGGGTGCACCCCATGCACCAAATGTTCCCATTGCACTGCCTTTGTGCTGGGTGCACATTATGGATGTAAGGCCGTGACCCATCTTGCCCCAGTGACATAATTCCCCTGAAACCATGCTGCCGGCAGGGTCCCTCTGGTTTGCGTTATTTAACCAAGATCCCTCTTAGTGCCCATTGGATTCCTCCTATTCCCCCTGAAGAAAGGAATTATTGCCTGAGACGTTGGTAATTGTTGGTCCACTGTCCAGTGTCTTTTGAATTTAAACTGCACCTTGACCCTGAATAAGAGCATATTTTATATGTTACCCCCGTACATACAGCCTTTAAAAATCCAAAATGGTGGCACATGGAGTCTCAGCCTGCCTGCAAACAGGAAGTGTCTTCTGACAGTGCCGCTCTACATTCTTGGATTACTGTCCTTTTCCTGACCCCAGCTCTGCTCTGTGTTTCCCTGCACTTTTGCCCCCTATCCTCTCCTTAGTATGTGTGATGCTTCTGTGGCAAGATAGCGGCACCTGTATCCTAGGGTCCTGAACAGAGTTGAAGCCCAGTGGGGAACAGAATAAAAAGTAGGTGACTAAAAATGTAAAATATATTCATTTTAGATGCTGGGGAATAGTTTTTTTTTAAGGTTTTGGGCTTTTCTTTAAATGATGCTGAAGGTCCAGTTTAAGTATCTTATTCTGCTTTTGTGATTGTTTGTTATAACTTGTCCTGTATACATTGTAGTGTATTTTTAGACTGTATCCCCTGATGCCATCTTTTGACCAAGAAGTTAGACACAGCCAGTTACTCTCTGACTGGCTTTTATATGTAGTTTCTTTTGTGAATTGTTTTTGGGGAATCTGCAATCACCCTTTATAGGCCCGCTTTATGATAACATTTTCAATTTTTGTGCCTATATCATTAAAGGGGAATAAAACCCAGCAGCAGCTGGCTTAGAATCTCAAAAATTCCAGGACCATCCAATGCCTTTCTCTGGGGCATCCTGAATTGAGATGCCCACTGTGTGAAACCCCCCAGTTTGCCAATGTCCTTTTGGAGCGTGGAAAGGTGAGTTTTTATGGGCAAACAGGGTGGTTTCACACAGTGGGGCATCCCAATTATGGATGGCTCGGGGCCACAGAACAAAACCCAGGAAAGTCAAATTCCCAGGCTTTGTTCCGCTTAAAGTTTGTGATGCGCTGGCTACCTTACTATAGTTATTACACCTGCAATAGTACCCATCAAGAAGGGGAGCCAAGCCCCAAAGTACCAGTAAGAAAAAAGACTTTTATGAAGTCCATCAGCAGAAAGCGTATATTTTCTCTGCATGGCAGTGCTGTACTGGTCATGCCAATTTCATTTAAGGACATTGGGGACATTTTAGAGTCTGGTGAGAAAACTCACATCTTCTTTAGGAGAGAAAATTGCCATTACTTTCATTGTCTACTGGATGTACATTTTCGTTTGGCTCTGAATCAGCACCACCATGTCTGCCTCCCTGCATTGTTTTAATGTGAAATATTCATGTTAATAACTTCCTAATGTACAGTATGTAATGTTTACCAAGGGCCAGTTAATGCCATTACATTTAAACATGTAATGCAGGATTGTTGGCTGTTTTTACCCTCACCTTTTAGGAATGAAAGGTTGCAATTTTCTCTTGTTAGCCAAGTCTTGGATTACTCGGATTACTATCAGGTATTGGCCTTGATTCATTAAGGCCCTTATTTATGAAGGAATAGCGACAGGTAGCGACTGGTGAGCGGCCGGTAATGACGGGCCCCGCCACGAGAACGCCGGCTCCCCACCACAATCACACATTTATCAAGCCGATCCTGCTTAGCGACTGAGATAGCGCCATATAGCCACTCATTCATCATTATTCCAGCCTCAGCCCACAGCGCCAGCGTCCGACCTTGAACAGCGACAGGTATGACCTCTCGCTACCTGGCGCTCTCCAATGCATTTCAATGGAACAATCTTTAAATATTCATAATTAATTGTTATTATTTTTTTTTTTAAATATGAAAAATTCTGTGACCACTTCTGCCATTTTAGATAATTTTTTTAAGGTAAAAAAAAATAAATAAAAAATTGTACAGAATTGATATTACAGGTCTGATATTAATGTATTCATATTACAAAATTATTTAAACAACTTGTTTTTTTTGGTTTCCAAAAATATAGTTGTTTGGGGGTTAAGAAAATACTTTTAACCCATCGCCGCCAGCGCTCTGGGGTTTAAACATGCATTTGACAGCGCGATTTGAGCGTGATTTTGTAATGAATATGGTGGGAGCCGGTCGCTAGGGCCAGTCGCTATCATGCGCTCCCATACAGCGCGGAACCTGTCAAATAGCGACTCCTCACCCAATATTCAACATTACTGCACACCGACTGAGTCGCTATCAACAACCGAACAACGACCAAGCACAGCGACTGCTAGCGGGCGCTCTGAAAATGCTGCTACAGTCGCTCAACTGTCGCTACCTGCCGCTATTAATGAATCGGCCTCTAAGAGTTGAAAAAAAATGTCATGGTAGTAAAAAATTCACTTCAATGAGAATGTCACTGTTAGTGAATCACCAGATTCAAACAATGAATATCAATGGTACTTTTTTACTCCTGAAAAAAGTATTCAATTTTTTACCCCTTTTTACCTGTAGTAAAATGTGCCATTGACTTTCACTGTATTCTTATCTGGTGATTTACTAACAGTGAAATTCTCAGGCTTTTTTCTCATGAATTGATTTTTTTACTACCATGAGAATATTTTTCAACTCTTAGTGAATCAAGGCCTATGTCTGTAAGAAAATCTACTGTTCTTCAATGGAAGCATTATTAAATAGTCTATTTCTTTGCACCGGATAGCAGCACCGGATTATACATTAAAATGTTATATTTACACTGATATAATTAAATTAATATTTAAATCTACATAGCTCAGCCAATTCACATGGGCTGTAGCTGCACCAGTGCTTGATTTCTTTTCAGTGGCACGGTGTTGGTTAGCTGCAATCAGCACTGGGTCATCTTTACAAAGACCTGTGCCAAGGTTTTACATTCTAATTTTCAGGGATAAAATTCTAACTGCAGAATCTGACAAACAGAAGCAAATGTTGGAAGCATTTTGGGTTCGGCCTTTTGACAGAATACTGATAGATTGTAATATATTACTATAGTTAAACAAGCTAAATATGCTTCCCCCCTTTTTTTTCTATGCATTTTAAATGCACATAACTGTTATATTTTTATTACATTTTCTCAGTGCCAACTCTGGATGCCAGACACACTGCCAATGGCATAAAACCTAAGAAGTAAATTGAAAAGATGTGCAACTTCAGCACTAAAGTATAAGCAGAAACATTGCCAAAAATGTAATGAAAATGCTAAGTCCATTAGAAAATTAGAATTGGTATATTTAAAACACTATTTAAATTAATCTGCATTTTAAAATATTGATGGTTCTCTGGAATGTTACATCACCATAATGTATTGAGGATGTTGTCCAGAAATCGATAATTTACTGTACAGTAAGTAACATTAGTATGCAATGGATTAGGGATTCCCAGGCATGGTGCTATAACATTCATATTTTTTACTCCTGTGGCTGTCCTACCCACTTATTGGATAGACATATGAGCAGTTACAAAGTTATTTTCAAATGCTTTGACTATAGAACAGAAACATGCAAAGTTTTTGCCAATATAACCCATACGCTGTTCTTTCTGAGCTAGATGTGGATGTATCTGCTGATGTAAGCAATGATCAGACTTAAATAAGAGACTAAATAAAATGAGTGCAAAAGGGCAGCAAGGTGCAGTTACCAAACCAACCAATAGGAGAAGGCATATTCTGGTTGGTGATTTAACAATTAGAGATGTGGACTTTGGACGGGATAAAGATGAGCTAAATGAGATGAGGTGTCTCCCAGGTGCCACTGTTAATAGGGATAAGAGACGTATTCTAAATATTGTTAGGGCTTCAAGCAATTGTGCTAAGTCCTGGCACAAATGATTTATCCCCAAAAGATTTGTTTACTGTACAAAGGGACTTCCACAATTTTAGTCAGGAACTTTGCAAAGAAACAGGTTTTATCACATTTTCTGAAGTTCTGCCAGTTTGTAATCAGGAACAAAGGTACTCAACATTGCCAAGTTCAATGTGGGGTTACATCGGTGTTGCGAAGACAAAAGCTTTGGATGTATATTAGTCATGATGTTAGAAGGTGGTCAAACAAGGAGTTGTACAAGACGGATAGTTTGCATCCCTCACAGAAAGGCACAAAAGAACTTGAAGTGGAACTCAGAACATTTTTTGATAGAAATTTAGATAGAAACTAGATGAAGGGGACAGAGATGTAACTTGTAAGGAAGATTTCTGTCCCCAACCACTTAGGATGAAGCAGGACATTGGCACTTCAGGAAACGTGGTCAGTGTTAGGATAGAGATGGAAAAGATCAAGAACAAACTAGAAAGGAATGCCAACAGCCGCCACATGATGTGTACCAGCTTAGGCAACAAGCTCTGTTAGTTAATGGCTATCATATCCAGAGATGAATTGGATCTTGTTGCAATAACAGAGACTTGGTTCAAGGATCACATCGACTGGGAGATAGCCATACCCGGCTACACATTGTACAGTAAAGACAGATTAGATAGAAAGGGCGGTGGAGTAGCCATTTATGTCAAGACTACACTTCAATCAACAATAATTCAGCATACACATAATGAACTAGTAACTCTCTGGGTTACCATGCAGACTAAGGAGGGAGCTGTGGTCACAATTGGTGTGATATATAGGCCCCCTGGACAATCTGAGGATTTAGCTAACCTGCTAATAGATTAAATAAATGGAATGGCAGAGAAGGGGGATATTGTAATTATGGGCGACTTCAACATGCCTGATGTGGACTGGAATATCCCGAGTGCATCGACATGCAAGAGCAGGAATATATTAGAGGCACTTAACAGAGCATCTCTAAAACAAATTGTGACGTCACCAACTAGATTTAGTTCTGACCAATGGGGATCTGGTGTCTGGGGTCAGAGTAGGAGACAATCTGGGGTCCAGTGACCATCAATGCTTATGGTTCAGGATAAAAACAGACATTGTGCAATTCCACACCAGAAACCAAAGTGCTAGACTTTAGGAAAACAAACTTTAAGGAAATGGTGGACTATATAGAAAGGTAATTTGGTGAGTAGAACAGAGTAGCAGAAGTGAGTGCCCAGTGGTCACTATTAAAAATAGATATCTTAAAAGCAACAAAACAATATGTGAAACAAGAATAAAAGGAAAATGAAACCATTATGGTTTACTAGGGAAGTCAGCACGATCATAAAAGAAAAGAAATCTGCCTATAAGATGTATAAAGAAGAAGTGTAGCTGACAGAGAGGCATATAAACTGATTATAAATGCTGCTAGAGGGAAAAAGGAGGAAGAAATTGCCAAATCTGTGAAGAGGGGAGATAAAACTTTTTTCCAATGTATTAGTAACAGAAAGAATAAAAACAGTGCAGTCTCAAAAATAAATATATTGACGGAGATAAAGCTGTGGCTGACCATCTGAATAGCTACTTTTGTTCATATGTGTATTTTCAAACCAATAGCAGGTATGGCCATAGCATAGCATCCAGTTAGGAAGGAGTTTTTGTAGGCTGATGTCTTAGCCGAGCTGGCACATCTAAAGGTAAATAAGGTAATGGATCCAGATGGAATCCACCCCAGAGTTCTAAGGGAACTCAGATTTGTGATTGCAGCTCCTCTGACTGATTTACTAAACCATTCCCTTTCAACTAGTGCGGTTCCCGATGATTGGAGAATGGCCAATGCCATACCAATCCATAAGAAGGGGAGCAGGGAAGAAGCCAGTAACTACAGGCCAGTTAGTTTAACATCTATAGCGGTAAAACTAATGGAAGTTAGTCAGACCAAGTCAGACCAGCCTTATTGATTTATTTGACAATGTCACTAAAGTGGTGGTGCTGTGGATATCACCTATCTGGATTTTAGCAAAGCCTTTGACACTGTACCACATAAAGAGCTCATAGATAAGTTATTGAAGGTAGGACTCAATCCCTGGATAGTTCAGTGGATTTCCAAATGGCTGGAGGATCGGTATCAGAGCGTTGTTGTTAATGGCGTGCAATCTAAATAAAGGCGAGTTACAAGTGGTGTGCCACAAGGCTCTGTCCTGGGCCCCATTATTTTAAATATGTTTGTGAGTGACATAGAAGAAGGCTTGGTAGGAAAAGTTTGCCTGTTTGCGGATGATACAAAGGTTAGTAATAGGGTGGATATTCCTGGAGGTGTCTGCAACATGGAACATGATTTATCTTTACTAGATAAATGGCCAAAGCTGTGGAAACTGGAGTTTAATGTCTCTAAATGTAAAATCATGCACTTGGGTAGAAGGAATCCCTGCTCTGAGTATCATATGGCAGCACTGTGTTAGCCAGGACTTCGGAGGAAAGAGATTTTGGGTTACTGATTACTAAAAGCTGCAAGATGAGTGGACAGTGTAGCCAGGCAGTGGGAAAAGCTTGGATGTATAGCTTGAGGCATCACCAGTAGGAAGAGAGAGGTTGTGATGCCTGTATGCACGCTCACCATCTAAGACCTCATTGCTGAAAAAACACGTTGAAGAACGTTTAAAGTTTTCACAACATTTAGACAAGCCTGTGAAATACTGGAAAAATATAGTCTGGTCAAATGAGACCAGAATTGAACTCTTTGGATGCCATTATACACACCATGTTTGGAGGTCTATATGCACTGCATATCACCCCAAACAGTTTTTCATCATACAACTCTGGCACACTCTTCCAATACTGTAATTGAGGGAAAGATGACTGGACAAATGTACCAAGACATGCTTGATCTGCTACCATCGACCAGGATGAAGAACATGAAATGAGAGTGGTCATTTCAGCAACACAATGATTCCACACACAGCTAACTAAACTTTGAATTGGTTTCAGAGAAAGAAAATAAAGCTGCTAGAATGGCCCAGCCAATCGCCAGGAATCAAAATAAAAATCTATAGACGGAACTAAAGCTCAGATTTCAGAGTGTTAATGTGGAAGAATGAGACAAAATCAGACCTGGGCAATGCATGTGACTGGCTTTTCCATACAGGAGGCATTACAGGAGCTGTCATTACTGACATAGGCTTTTGTAGGAGATATTTACAACTTTTCAGTGAGCATGTTCAATAATTGTCCCCTTTGTCATTTCTCATTACAAATAATCTATGGTTTGATTTTTTTGCATGTGTGGATTGTTACCAACATCTGGTTATAAAAAATCATCTCAATAGCACCATTAATATAACTAAATTCTCTCAGAAAATGTGTGACGTGTTCAGTACTTCACCCACTGTTTCTATTTTCATCTGGTAAAAATATGTAAAGTTCATCTATTTTTGCATGGCCTAAATCATATATAGAAGACAATGGTATTTTAGTCATACCACACCAGTCAAAACAGTGTTAACATTTTAATTCCTGGACCTATTGATCGAACAGGAAGCAACTGGCGATGCACCTAAGAGAACCTGCTTGAAAAGACCATCGACCTTTACACCCCCGTGGAATAACAGCCCAGCAATCCAGATTTTCTTTAATCTAGTCAGTGAAGACATCAAAAAGATCACTCCGAGAAATCCAGGTAACAACCTTAATAAAGAAGAACTAGAGGCACTACGTGAACTGGAAAAGGATGATAGAATAATAATAAAGGAAGCGGATAAAGGGGGGAATGTCGTGGTGTTATCTAGGGATTATTACTGCAGGGAGGTACATCGCCAATTACAGGACACATGTACTTACGAACGATTGACACATAACCCCATCAAGGGCTACAAAGAGGACTTTGATAATCTGGTACATAAGGCATTTGAAGATGGCATCATTACGCGCACGCTCCATGATTTTTTGGAGGTCGACTTTCCTAGAACCCCCACTTTCTACATTTTGCCTAAAGTGCATAAAAACCCCAAGAAGCCCCCGGGTAGACCCATTGTCTCGGGGATTGGGGGATTAACAGAGTTTGCCTGTGTCTACTTAGACACGATTCTCCAAACACATGTTACAGCTTTGGAGTCCTACATCAAGGACTCCACCGACATTCTGAGTCGCTTGAATGCTATACATGTACCGCCAGGGACCATGTTAATTACATGTGACGTGGAATCGTTATACACATGTATCTCTCATGAAATGGCGATTCGGGTAGTTCGGTACTTCCTGGAAACAGAATCTACAGACAGGAGGGCGTTACATGAGTTCCAGTTAACACTTTTGGACTTCATTTTGTCCCACAATGTATTCACTTTTGACACAGCTTACTATCGCCAAATTAGAGGCGTGACGATGGGGGCCAGATGCGCCCCCTCGATCGCCAACCTATTCATGGGTTGGTGGGAGAGGGAGGTGGTATGGCAGGAACCATATAGCAAGTACCACGAACATCTACTGTGTTATTATCGGTACATAGACGACATTGTGATGCTTTGGAATGGGGAACATGAGGCAGCATTAGAATTTTTGGAACTGTTAAACTCCAACCCCTACAACATTAGATTAACATACACTTTATCTCTACATAAGGCTACGTTTTTGGACTTGGAACTACAGATGGAGGATAATGGAAGTATCACCACTAAACTCTTCCGTAAAGACACAGCCACAAACAGCCTGCTCCACTTTTCAAGTTTTCATCAACAGAAATGTAAGGAGGGAATCCCCATTGGGCAGTTTCTGCGAGTGAGGCGGAATTGCTCGAAAGAGTCGGATTTCAGGAAGGAAGCAAATGAAATGCAGAAACGCTTCAAGAAACGGGGCTACCCCAACAAAGTGATACAGAGAGCAGTCACGAGGGCGTCTGGGACACCCAGGGAGAGCCTCCTCGGCTACAAGAAAGAAGCGAGGAACAAGCAGGAGGAGGTAAGAGTGATTATGGAGTATAGCACTGAATGGCAGGATATTAGACGTATTTTGAAACAACATTGGCGGGTCCTGAATAGCGAATAGTCTGAAGAAATGGGTCAAGAAGGGGCCTAGATTGACTGCACGTCGGGCACCCAATCTCCGTGACAAACTACGCAGAAGCCACTACAATAGGCCCAAAACATGGCTGCAGCAATACATGGATGGAGGTGGCAGCAGACCGTGTGGCCGCTGTAATGTGTGCCCCTTGGTCCAGACCACCAATACAGTTAGGAGCATTAGTGCCAATATGGAGATGAAAATCAAAACCACTATCACTTGTCAAACAGAAGGGGTCATTTATGTGTTGGAATGTGGTTGCCCCAAACAGTATATTGGGGAGACCAAGAATAAAGTGAAAGTGGTGGGGAGAATTAGGGGACATCTTTCTAATATCAGGTTAGCGAGGAGGGATCAGGAAGCAGGAAAAACACTGTCCCCAGTGGCCGCCCATTTTCTTCGACATCATGATGGCCAGACCAAAGGCCTTAAAGTTACCTTTATTGACAAAATTAACTTGGGGGGTAGAGGAGGCAATATTAAGAAGATGCTCCACCAAAAAGAATTGGAATGGATTTTTAACCTAGACACACGAGCCCCTAAGGGAATCAATGAAGAGTACTCCTTTGCTTCCTTTCTGGGGCGGTGACTGCTCCAATATGAGGGTGCATTGTATACTTATGAGTAATGTATGCCATATTACATCATGGCATGGATGTTATGGATACTACATGTGTTTCACACTTTTTGTGTTTACATTACAGATTGCACCCCCCAGGGGCAGCATCTTGTGCTTGCCAATCTAAGGGCAATACACTGGAAGATAAGGAGCCCCCTAGTTTCGGCAAGAATACTACGATGATCCTGAATGATCCCAAGTTTGGCCAGAGGAGTGACCCAGTGACAACCAGAGCATGGATCCACTATTGATTACGCTAGGAAGTCCCTGAGAGATAAGGAAGATGGGAGAGGCTCATCGGCTTCGGACAAACAAAAAATCGACACAGTAAGAAATCTGGCGATCAGTCCCGACCTGATGATGCAACAATTTGGAAAGGAACTTACATATTATTGGCACTGGGGACCATGTTCTCTTTTAAATGAGATATCCCGATTATGGACAAGATGGTCGAGTTGCCACTTTGGTGTAGAATTTACATTGCTGCCTCTCCCATCCCTTTACCGAACTGAGGAGGTGTGGGGTGTCTATATTGCCCGAGTCGCCTCACATGGATAATGGGATGGATGCCATTATTTATGGGTATATGGATATTATAGGACACGAGACGCCTCTGTGGGCGCTCCACGGATGGATGCACATTTTGGGCCGATTGGGTCCACTCATTTTGAGTGATTTTGTACAACCCTCCCCCAGTATAGTACCAATGGTATATCCATTGGCTTTACCATATATTCCTGATTTGTAGATACCTGGCTCTGCCACTACCTTACAGAATTGTTACATTTTGATTTGTTTATAGATGTGGTTGTTACTTTATATATATATGTTAGAGCCCTTTAATTGTTAGTAGTAGTTTTGTTGTTTGTATATATGCCACTACCTGCCATACCCCCGAAGCACCAGCTTTGTAACACACAGCACGGCGTGTCTGGTTTGAGTGCGCAAGCGCGAACAGCGCCGCGCGGCGGCGCGCCTTCCAGCCCCTCTCGGCGATGTCCATATACAGTGTCTGGGGGTTTGGTCCCAGCGCGCACGCGCTGCTGCCTGTGGGCGCGTGCGCACTCATAACCAGGCAGGTGCGTGTATAACCCTGCCGAGGCCCCCGACGCATTATCACACTGGCGGGGGTAATTACGCGCGCATGCGCGCACATGCCGGCGGCGCCAGCGGAACACATATCAAATGAATGAATGTATACTGTGTATATATACATATGATTTCGCCCCGAGGGTGGCTTTGTAAATGTTTATCAAATAGCCATGCACGGGGATAGTATAATAGTATTAACATCACTTTGCCCTTTTCCAACATGGCGACCGCTACCGCTGGACGCCTATCGTTTCCATTTCCGCCCTTATTGCAGGACATTGCTGGGCGGGAGACCACCAGGTTATCACGTTTAGGCTAATTGTGGGGTATATTTAAGCAGGCTAGACAGTACCCTAACTCACTCTGATGAAGTGGCAGTGACTATTTGCCACGCAACGCGTCAGTGGTACGGGCATGCTGGGCATGGCGGTGAATTAGGACCCCATATCATGTGGTAATGTAGATCTTTTTTAGATACACTTTTGACATAATTTTGCAGTTAATAACGTTTGTGCTATTGGCTCTTTTTGCATATGCCCTGGAATTCTCTGTTGCTGTTTACAGCACTTGCACTTTCTGCACCTTGCACTTTTGCTTTAAGGCCACATGGTCTCTTATTAGACACACACTCTCTGGTCATATCTGACCATCTACTTCGTTTAGCCACTATTATATGCACTTTTTCCTCTATTCTGAGGCTCTTTTAGCACTTCTTTATTGCACCATTCTCTGGAGTGTTTCATGGGCATATACAAATAAATTGTTATTTAAATTGTTTATTAATTATATGATACTACAAATATTACAATTGTGTATAAAGAGTATATCAGATATGATGTTAAATAGTCCAATATACACCCCCACCAGCCCCTATGTTTTTAATTGTTTTTAAAATGTATTTGGGCCGCTAAATAAAGTTTTTGTAATTGATTATATTTGGTGTCTCTGTTGAGCGGCTGAGTTGGTGGGCCCTAGGGCCTGTGCTGGCAGTCCCATCTTATATTTCTGTTTTTGCCCGGTTCTCCGGGCTATTGGACCCACCCCGGCCAGCATCCAGGGAACACTTTTGTTTACACCCTTAGATCTCTAGCGCTGTGCAGGTGTACTTTCTCTTTTTAACATTTTAATTCCATAGGTACAATAAAAGTCAAGCATTTTATTACAGTAATACAAGGAAAAAAACGTAAGGATTCTTATTCTTGAGTTGTTTGGGGTGTATAATGGTCCCCCGCGTTTCACCTTGGAGGGATAAAGCTGCACAATGTTTGTACAATAATGAGTAATTATAATAATTAAGTATATTGTTGTGAGGTATGATACAAGCAGGGATAACCATGGCCGGTTGTTGTAGCTGTAACTGGGTATATGTGTATTAACCTTGACTGGTGCAAAAAAGGTTAGCTTTTGAGGGTTAAAAGGATTTGTAGATTTCTCACAGGTTTTGGTGAACAGCCTGTGCTGGGTGGTGCCCTAGGATGGCTCAATATAGAGCATGTAGCAGTGTTTCCTCTTGTACTGAGCGCGCTGGTGGAGATCTGTGCTCTGCCATAGGAACACTCAATTATGAATTTATACTTCCGGGTAGGAAGTGGGTCTAGGGGGTGTGAGCATTAATTGCCAATGCTTATTAAAACCATAGCTGGTACAGATTCTGTGTATATGAGAACTAATGTAATATTAATATATTATGGAGTTTTTGGGAGATGTATAGAGGAAGTGTGCGCTTGGCAGCCCCTGAAGGCATATCATTAAATGTTCTATGTTAATACGGCAGGGGAACACCTTTATTTTTGAGATCTGGTGACAAGGGGAATGTGTCATACATTAAAACAATATACTTACTATGCCTTATTATTATTATACACACATTGCACAGATTTCTCCTGATGGAGCAACCTGCCAAGGTGAAACGCGTTGGGGCCATCATCACCTAAGGGTCCATTATAAACCCCCAAAGAACTCAAAAGAAGAATCCTTATGTTTCTTTCTTTCTTTTACTGTACTTAAAGGTTGCACTATTATTGTACTTATGGACTTAAAATTGTTAAGACTGTTTTGACTGATATAGTATGACTAAAATACCATTTTTTTCAATATAAGACATGCATATTTGTATTTCTCAGGCGTTGGTCCAGGCCAATCCTCTTCACTAGCTAAAGTATATAACACAGGTGTGGACCATCATGTGTCACCATAAGATGCATATCCTGTCAGAAGTGCCTCCTTCCCCATTTACATTCCTTCATCTATCTTTATAGCTATATATTATGCTTGTATCCTGTGGGAACCAAATACTGAGTAGATTGTTGTGTCTCCTGGTTATGGATATGATGGAGTCTGAAACACAGTGCATGAAACAAGACTGGTGATTTTTGCCAGCCCTTTTATTTTACCAGTGAGCAATCTACTAACTACTGATGATACACAGAAAAAACATATATTTTGCGAGCAAATATTTGCTAAGCCAGCAATAAAATGCAGGCCTAACTTTATTATGCTTACACTTTATATAAATGTCTCTGCCCCCTTCTTCACTTTGCCTTGATAATGACCCCTCTAACATTGTCATCGGGTTCTAGCTACATATCCAGCATATCCAGCATTTTGTCAGTAGCCAGAACTTGGATTTGTAAGTCCAGATCTAGTCCTATTCTGAGAGTAATTGGGCCAGAACCTCTAGACCACAGCAAGGGTTTCTTTTGGTGATATTGGTATATAAATATGTAGCAGATATGCACCAGGCTGCCAATATCCACCATCTAA
This sequence comes from Gastrophryne carolinensis, assembly GCA_027917425.1. Taxonomy (NCBI): domain Eukaryota; kingdom Metazoa; phylum Chordata; class Amphibia; order Anura; family Microhylidae; genus Gastrophryne; species Gastrophryne carolinensis. Next base: position 463,787,358 of record CM051235.1, read on the forward strand.
TGCAAGGGCTAATTTACTAAGTGTGCCAGCACAGATAGATTAAGAGCCTTATTTATAAAGTGTGATGGATAGTGCAGTTTTGCTGGCATGGTGTCCGTTTTTAATGCTGGCATCTCTTTCTTTATTGGTGCTGCTATTTTGACAGAATGGTGCTGTAAGCCTCAGTGCCTGATGTTAAATAATCAGCTTTTATTGTTGCACTAGGTATTGGCCGGCATGTGTCAGCGCCTGTTGGACCTGAATGCTGATTATAACAGCGCCAGTGAGCGCCACTCCATACCTCTAATTTTTAGTTGCTGTACACCGTATTTATTATTTTTTGCCACCCTGAAAATATTAGTGCTGTGTATAACCGGCACTGGTTGGTGTTTCTACATTACAGTTACAGGTTATCATTGCTAGGGGCAAAAAGGACAAACATTACAGTGCGCTTAGGCTGTGTTTTAGTTGTTACAGATTGGTAAAAAAAATAAGCCTGGAAAAATTATTTTACGAGAGAAAAGTAAAATGACATTTAGGTCCTGCGTTTACATTATTGACAAGTCACAACGCAAGTTCTGTACAAATAATTGTGTGTAATATTAATTAGAAGCATAAAACATTTCAATACAGTTCTGCACATTGTGGTCTATAGGATCTAAACCTACAGCACCAATTAAAAACAGCACAGCATAAACAAGAACACATAAGATAAATTAGACACAGGCTGCCAGAAACATTGGCGCTGACTTTTATTGTTTGCTAAATCAGGCACTGAGTGGCTCAGCAGCTAAGGGGTTATTTAGGAAACGCTAATGCCACGTAGTACCACGTAGCGTCAGAATGTGAAAAGCATAAATATGAAAGCCAAACTGGTTAGCACCTCCAATAGCGGCATGTAGAGTGGCATTTATTACTCGTGGCTGCTCAGGTAAAGCGCCGATGCTCTGTGTTCAGCAGCGCCATGTAGCACCTGTCGCTCAGCAGCTTTATTTATAAATTTTTCACAATTTTAGGATCAAATCATTGCATGACCTCTCCTGCCCAGCGACCAAACACTTTTTATTATTTTTTTATTATTTTATTTTTATTATTATATTTTTATTTATTTTTTATGCAGAATAGTATGTGCAGGTCTGCCATTGCAGTGCCATTGTTACAGTGTTAAAACAATGTCATTCCATATGTTTTTGCTCTGGTGCTGGTGTATATGTGTTGAGAAACTTTTTTCATATAGTGTCCAGCACTCAGCGCTTTAGGGGCCAGATTAGGAGCTCTGATGCCGGATTTTCTTAAATATGGGCTTCAGCGCCGAGTTCCTGATGCATTTAACTGGCGTTACCTATCATTCGCTGGAGCGTTGTCCTGTTGTTATATGTGGCGTTGCTCTGGCGGCTTTCCCTCAGGGCCGCTACATAGATGCTCAAATGGCAATACATGGCGCTAGTCTTAAATTAGCCTTTCAATATTGTCTCTGAGTGTTATTAACAGGCACTCACGCTTGATAAATTATGCTCCCCGTCAGCCTTCAGCTACCTGGCCTGTGCGGAGGCAAAGTCTAGTTCATGCATAATGGGGCTTAGGTCAGCACACAGTGTTCATCAGCTCACTTTATAGACACATGGTATGTACAATAAAAATGTAAATGCGTGTTTTTAAGGATCTATAACACATTATATATTAGGTATGATCTTTCTATAAAATATAAGGGCCAACTCAATTATCAAGCAGTACATTTCTAAAATGAACTAATACTTGAGAGAATAAAGGCAATAAAAACTTTCTCACCAAGAAATCTGACAGTCCTCCTCACCAGTGGGTTAATATAGCAACAGTCTCCAGTTAAAAGAGTTTTTTCCTGGTTTTCGAAGTCTCTCGTCACTACCTGAAGACAAAAGACTACAGTTTCCCCCACGATTATCTGTATAAAAGACACAATGAAATAGACAACAATTTAGAAAGCAATTCATATATGTTGCATATATTCAATTATACGCTCTTACCATACAGCAGTATATGACAGTACTAAATATATAATGAAGTGATAAGACTAAATGAGACTGTCAGTGTATGTGTGGTAGCTAATAATGTAATAGCAATGGATGCAAAACAATGGTATCATTCCTTGGGAAGAATAATAAATTGGTGCATCCTAAAGATGTAGAGAGGTTTGCTACAATCTGGGAGAGCCTGTGCAGTTTGGGAAGCCCTTTTCCCTCAACATATGGGACAAGTTAAAAAAAAATAAACTCCATGCCTGATCAAAGTTCCTGGTAAGGGGCGCTACTAATGTAGTCTAAAGACTTCAATCAAGTCCTGCTTGGGTGCTCCCTGAATTCCACAACATACGTTTATTAGACCACAAAAAGAAAAAAATAATGGAATTCATGAAAATGGGCACACCAGCAAAGGTATAAGGAAAATAGTATTATTTATTGGTGGCATATAAAGTTAAAAACATACAAAAGACAAGACAAGGGAGAATAAAAACACATGGTCTCCTGGTGATATTATTGTAAATAACAGCACAGTTAGCAAAAAGTTCCCTTAATGCTAAACTATGTCCCTGTTGTACCAAGGAGTCAATCTCTAATTGATAGTAATCAATATATAAAGTACATAATTAATAATTTATAATACCAGGTAAGGGCGGTAAACCGTTATGTATATGTCTGTGTATAAAAATTATTATAAGACTGAAATGGTGAATACCCAAAAAATCCTCAAAACTAGTGCTAACAATAATAAAAAAAAAAAAAAAAACCCGAAATAATTAATTATCCAAACTATTAACAAATCAATACCATGGTTAAATCAAAACTAAATATACCAAGTGAAAGAAGCCTCATGCAGAAAAAAAGTGCTGCAGACAGTGATGAACACAGCTCTGTCTGCAGAATATATGAATAAAAAATCTACATTAACATTATAATGAAACATATCTATAAACACATACAATGCTGAAAACCTCAGTAATACAATTGTAACAAGCAGGCTCGCCGAACGGAGCCCAACTCGTAGAAAAAATCTTATCCAGGTGTTACAAAGTGCAGTGTAATTCTATATGAACTCCATGCCTGGGTTGTGGTAGAGCAGATCTACAGGTGAGATGCAAAATCTTTTTAAAGCTTTTTTTATTATTACCTTTAAACATGTTTATAACCACTTCCTTTGGAGTATTTAACTTTTTTGACTATCCTGGGTTTTTGTCCTTGCCCCCGGGGGACCCCGATCAGGGATGCCCGGCTATTTGAAACCCACAGATTGCCCAATCTCACTTACCCTTCCCTGGCCCTACAGCACCTGTGCAACCTCTCGTCCAGTAAGTGCACTTGGATCCGCTCCCGCCTCTTCGTCCAAAAGCTCATCTAAGGCAGCCGCGCACACTGGCGGCGACATCCCCCGCTACCCTTGAACGGTCTCATAGACTCTAGGGTGGGTTTTGGTCCTCTTTGAAGAGGTCTGCAAAGGACGGGGAGTGGAGTTTTGCAGAGATTTTCTAGCTTAGGACAAAGAGGCATAGACAGCCTTACACTTTTCTCTAAATATAATCCAAAAATAAAGATGGACATGCTGGAGTACACTACATATACAACGGTAGGCAGAGAACCCCTCTGTCCTCCCAACAAACGAGCAGCTAAAGTAACTAATAATATTAGCAATTTTATTTAAAAAATTAAGAATTAATAAAATAAAATCATAGCAACACAGATGGCTCAGTAATGAATAACTGCCACATCTAAACTAACAAAGTGCAATAGTGCTAAGAAGTGCACCAGTGCTAATAAATAAATACATTCTATTAAATATGAACCTATACCAGGGGTGGGCAATTATTTTTTCCATGGGGCCACATGAGAAACTAAAAATATTGTGGAGGGCCGGGACAAAAGGCTCAAGGAAATAATTTTGGGAAACCCTGCATTCAGCTAGCTAACTTTCTTTTTTTAGCGGACATTTGGAGGGCTAAAGTGCTCTTGTGACAAGGATCATGTGCACTTAGCTGACAACTGGAGGGGAGAGTGATAACGGTTGGTAGGATTCACAGAAAGGGGGGATATCGCCGCACAGATGTCAGTAGCTCACTCTTCCACCACACTGGGCAGAGCAAATGCAGCCTCATGTCCCTTACTCTCCTTCCCCTTAAGCTTAGCAGCAGCCCGAGGATGGCTTCCAGTCTGGGCACTTATGAGTCCCGCCCCTCCACCCAGGCCAGATGGCGGCGGAGTCTACCTCCTTCTCCTCCCCTGGTCGTGCTCTTCTTCACTGATGGGCGCCCGCCCGTGCCTTTTCGCACCAGGCCGCGCCTCCCGCACTGTACACAGGCGATCACAGAAGCAGCAGCCGATCAGCTGCTAGGCTCCTCGGGTCTGGCGTAATCTCGCTTCCTCACTGAGTGAGGAAAGGAAGAATGCACCAGGCCCGACAAGCCAAGTGGCCGATCAGCTGCTGCTTAAGTGATCGCCTGTGTACAGTGCGGGAGGCGGGAGACGCCGACCCGCTGTGAAGAGGGACGGGCGGGCGTCTCGCAGGCAGCACGAGCAGAGGGACTCCGTCAGCCAGCTCAGCCCGGGCCAGTCAGAGCCAATCAAAGGGCCGTATACGGCCCTCGGGCCTTACAATTCCCAGGTCTGATCTATGCCAATGATATAATACGTCTGGCCCGTTATTAGAAAAAGGTTGTAGCACACCGGCATATAATTAATCTCAGTAACATGAGCTCATAGCAAGAATTTAAAAAAAAGTGTGGGTTCAATATTCCCCGGTATCTCTGCCTATACAGGTACCCAACACACTCCATATACACCAAATTGGGAAAAATGAACACCAAAGAAAGTTATGCCATTAAAGTCATGTTTTTAATGCCCATAAGTGTGATTATACAAGCAAGTGCAATATATTTACAGTGTAAAAATAGAGGTTCTATAGTACAACAGTAGTGCCCTACAATAAGGCACATGGTATGTATGTAGTATATCAAAGGGGTCATACAAGCACAGCTAATATGAAAAGGGCACAATAAACATACTCAGAGTCCATGATAAATAATTCATTGATTATAGTATGGCCCCTTAGCATGAAATTCAATAAGCATAACAAGCGCAATATGAGAGAGCATAGAATACAGGAATAGGCTTACAGGCTAATCGCAGAACAATAAAACACCTCAACGTTTTGGCCAAATCGGACCTTTTTCAAGAGGATGCGGTATCCAAGAGAGGAGAGAGCAGCTTTTTATGCTAAGGTCTCCAGCAAATTACCTGCAATGGCTCCTGGAACGGCACATGCGCGGGCGCCGGGTCCTGTCGTCATTCGTGACATCCGTGCAGCTTCCCGATCATCACCATAGGCAGACACAGTTGTCAGCCAAGGAGGAGATGACATGTGGGGCCGGCACGGGGTCACGTAGGGGAGTGAAAGAAAGCAGTATAGCGGAACCCGGCCGGGCGTAGGCCTCCAAAAAAATGGCCGCCGGAACGCACTTAAATAACCAAAAAGATGGCGGTTTGCTAGAAAGAGACACGGAACAACAGGAAGTGCTGGCACGTCATGACAGGAAGCTCTGTATCCATCCGGCGCTAGAGGACGTGCAGCTCGTATTAGATGTCATCATAGCGTTTTCTATGCAAGGTCTCTAGCCTGGTCTCCAGTTGCTAAAGGACTGTTTACATTTTTATTGTGTGGGGCACTAGTCTAGATCGTCGGTTGAACTAAAGATTATTAATAATTGTATATATTTTTGTGGCAGGAATATTTACTTACCCCAGAACAGGAATATTTTTGCTATATTGCTATATATGAATTTTAATTTTATTTATATTTAGGTGAGCGTGACCCTTTATGATCTTTTGATCAAGATTGCTCTAATGTATATACTGTACATATAGCATGTAAAGCCCGAAAAAGCATCCTCTGTAGTGGTGTTTGATAAGTAGATGAGGCGCTACTGTTAGTCCTGGCAAAATGAGGGCTGATAGTGGTGAGGTCTGGGCATGTTGGTAACTCATTTTGGTTGAAAGATCTACATTATAATTGATGAAGCAGTAGATTCCACTTATGGGGGATATCTGAAATGTTAGCAATGGATCTAGTAGGCATATTAAGAAGGGTGAATAATAGCTATTTGGGTCCTTAATGGTCCTAAGATGGGATCTGATTATCTAATAAGAACATGGGCTTTGGGCGTTAAATAGGGATTTGGATGAATAATGATTATACGTCTATGGATGTTAAAATGGCATTTGGATGGGTAATTGGGAAAGTGAACTTGAATGAAAAGCTAGACAATTAGCTTGAGCAGAGCATTGGTGAACTAGAAATTAGTCTTTTCAACCCAGGTAACATGTTTTCTGATTAGAGATCAAATAAAGAAGCTACATAAGATTCATTTTTAAAAGCATGAAATGTTTTATAGCACAAAGTGTAAAAGTCAGAAAAGTAAGACCTCACATTCATAAAGGCATTCTGTCATCACAAGCACACCAGATGCTCCACCAAGAAAAATGTTGATAGCTACAGCTTTGCCTTGACTTCCGCTTTCAGACAGCAAGTGTGTCAACTAAAAATCTACAATCATTTTAACCTCTGCCCTCCAGCTATGCCAAATTTAGCAGTTAAATAAAAAAATATGCTCCCCAGTCCGCTGCTGCAGCATTAGGATGACTAATGAGTCACTCATGGTCCTCAGCACTACATGAAAGTCAGCATTGCTCCTCTGCTGATATTGTTTTGTATGAATCCAAAAACATATATTATAACATAGCATAATTAAATGGGAAAATAACATTATCCTTTCAATATTCATTCATTCTTGCTTCAGCAAGATCAAAGATCAAAAATCTATCCAAACCAATTAAACGTTCACATTCCGACTCATCGGTCTTCCTCCTCTCTGACTTTTATTAAATAGAAGTGGCTGGATAGTTAAATCAACTGAGTAAAAGTAGGTTATTGTAATGGTGCTTTTTGTCATAAGTTGAAATAAGGTTTTTAAATACAATAAATTAACAGGTGTTTAAAACGTCAGGTTCAGAAAAAAAATTACCTAGAGGCTGATTTATTAATAGCGACATCTAGCGACAGTTGAGCGACTGTAGCGGTATTTTCATAGCGCCCGCTAGTAGTCGCTGTGCTTGGCCATTGTTCGGTTGTTGACAGCGACTCAGTCGGTGTGGCGAAATGTTCAATACAAGGTTACGAGTCGCTATTTGACAGGTTCCGCGATGTATGGGTGCGCATGATAGCGACTGGTCAGAGCGACCGGCTTCCACCATATTCATCAAAAAATCATGCTCAAAAAATTCAAGCGCTGTGAAATGTATGTTTAAACCCCAGAGCGCTGGAGGCGATGGGTTGAAAGTAGTTTTTTAACCCCCAAACCACCATATTTTTGGAAACCAAAAAAAAAAGGATTTTAATTAATTTAGTAATATGAATACATTAATATCAGACCTGTAATATCAATTCTGTACAATTTTTATTTTTATTTTTTTCCCTTAAAAAAATTATCCAAAATGGCAGAAGTGGTCCCAGAATTTTTCACATTTCAAAAAAAAAAAAAAAAACATTAATAGCAATTAATTATGAATATTTAAAGATTGTTCCATTGAAATGCATTGGAGCGTGCCAGGTAGCGAGAGGTCATACCTGTCGCTGTTCAAGGTCGGACGCTGGCGCTGTGGGCTGAGGCTGGAATAATGATGAATGAGTGGCTATATGGCGCTATCTCAGTCGCTAAGCAGGATTGGCTTGATAAATGTGTGATTGTGGTGGGGAGCCGGCGTTCTCGTGGCGGGGCCCGTCATTAACGGCCGCTCACCAGTCGCTACATGGCGCTATTCCTTCATAAATAAGGGCCCTAGTATATGAGTCAGGTTTAGGTTTATTGAACCTGTTTATCTTGATGGGTGGTTATGTGTACTAATCATCTTTGTATTCACCAAGTAAAAGTGTTACACAAGGAATTCTTTTTGGCTGGTTATATTGAGGGGGACGATTCACATTGTTACGTGTTATGGTTACAGTTGAATGCAACCTAGTGTTTATTTACTGTGTTCACATTGTAGAGGCAGGAGTACTACAACATACAGTGTATCCATATATATAAATAGAATTGAGTAAAGGGAAAGGGAGTTGCTTCATCATCTACTATTTATACAATTTTATTTAAGTATTATATTACATTGTGTGTGCCAGATTCAGGGACTAAAAAAAACGAGTAGCGGTAGGTTTACATGTGCAATGCAATTGTATGCAAACAAAGGCCGTTACTATATTATATAGTAATTATATAGTATTATATTATATTGCAATGAGAGGGTTAAACTGGGCTGTTACTTTGTGCCAAGGCCCTAGAAAGAATGTATAAATAGTAGTGATAGAGCAAAAATGGGCGGGTAAAATCCCAGGCTGATTTTTAACCCCAGTCAGTCGAGCAGATTGCTAGTTACAAGCATTATAAAATGTGTTAGGCACTAGCTAGGCATTCAAGTGGACCAAAACCCATCCTGGTGTCTATGAGACTCCAGAGCACGCTTACTCCCCCCTGAACTGGGATGCCCCGCTCTGTTAATCCCCCTGAGCTGCCCAGAAATTATACTTTTTCCCCAGCCCAATCCACCATCATTTGTCTCCCTTCTCCACAACTGAATGTCTGCACATGGCCGCGCACAGCCTAAGGGAGCTGAGTGATGCCGCACTCTGCTCGCAAGTGCGGCTAGGATTTCAGCCAGATGCTCTTGCCACACTGTGGGCTCAAGGAGAGGTAAGTGAGCCAGGCAAATAGTGTGGTTTCACAAAGCCGGACACCCAAAACCGAGGTGCCCCAGGGGGAAGGACCAAAACCGGGATAGTGAAAATCTCAGGATTTGGTCCACTTTATTTGATGTACAGTGTTCATAAATAGTTTATTCCAGCATTCAGCGTTTGTGATTAATCATTTAATCAATTGTTTAATAATTTTAATGTAATATACATAAATTTCTTAAACATTTTATTTAGGTGATTTGCCGAAATTCCCCAAGAAAAGAGTTTTTTTAATTGATTCATTAAAAATTCGATTCAGAACATATCAAACATCTTTCTCTATCTGGTGCTGGATAATGTCCTCATCATCCAGCTGGTCTCCCAGGAAGCGATTGCTCCAATATCCTCGTCGTAAACCTCTAAACTGCCTCCTCTTGCTTCTTGACTTGGTGCAGCTCATCCTCTGGCACCGATTGCTGTCCTCGATCATGTTCTGCTGGCTCCCTTCTTTAGCCTATGCTCCCTCCGTGGGGTTATTTTGAGCTCAGGTGATCACAGGGAGGAGTGCAGCCCCGTCATAACCCTATGGTGGGCCATGGGCTAAAGAATGTAGACCTCTGTCTCCCTGTGTTCAAATAGGTGCCAACCTGACAGCCAATCATATACTGTCCGCCAGCCAAAGACTGTTGCCGTAGGATGGACCACGGTGGCTCAAGGGGATCTGGCTCACCGGATGAAGACAAAAAAGCCACTGCCAAGAGTTCTGGATAGAGGAAGGAGGTGAGTTTTTTATTTTTGTGGTGTTTCAAGGAAAAATGTATTTGTTACCATGAATAGGCAAGATATTCAGGAATTTGTTACCTGGAATTCAAACGAATTCCAGTTCTGCCGGCTAGATTCTCCAAAAATACATTCTTAAATTTCATCTATATGATTTAAAGATTAGTTGCCTACTATAGTTTGAACCATCACAGCAAATCTCAACTGCTTGTACCTTAAATTCACTCCCTTTTTAAAAATATTAATAGATAATCAAGTGAAGATAGATAGATAGATAGATAGATAGATAAAAGTTCAGAACAAATTAGACCAAAAGAGAAGGACTACATAGACCTTATTTTTTTACTGTCATGTTGAGGCACAGTATTCAGCAAAAGAAGATGTAATTCTCGGCAGAGACTCATCTTGTTGTGTTCGTACACATCTTTCATACTATTTCTGGATTTTCTATTTTCCAAGTGCCTACATTACTTGCAGGGAGTTCTAATGTCACCACAGTGACAAGATTTCACCTCGCATCGAAGGAAAAGGGTTCGATTGATTGAGTGCTTTCTCACAGTAACGTCAGCGTTGCTTCTTGCAGTTTGCAGAAGGCTTCATGGTGACAGTAATGATGAGCCATGAGTGACAGACTTTGTTTTGTTAGCAATTAACAGGGTTACGCATGTTCTTATACAACACATACACCTTTAGCTATATAAGTGCAATTATGCTCATTTTAAACATCCAATCAGTTGTGCGGTCTGCTGCACAAGATTGGGTATTTAAAATGAGCACATTTATTTTCCGAACGCTTGGCGAGATCACTGATTTAGTAAATCAAGTCATTTATGTCTGTAAAATGTTTATAAACTAGGCTTTGTGTGATTTTCTCTTTGTGAGACCAATACAGAAGCAACAAGGAATAATTAACACACCAGTATGGTATTGCTCATAGAAATAAAAATAGGTACTTTTTTCTGCATCCTGGCTTGCTAGGAAATGAGCCCCTATTTTACCTTCTGCTAAAAACTATTACATGTGATATAAACTATTATGTGTGATATAAACCTCTTGCCAATGAGATTAGTATAGAAAATGGATATAAAATGTGGGGTTGCAATAATGTTTGCATAGATCCTTTTGTAGGGAACAGTGATAAAAGATTTATTTTACTTGCTGCTTTAAGCCCTCATTACTCTCTGGAATTTACAGTTGCATCTGCTTAAGACTCTAATTTATAATGCACTCAGTACAGTTATAACTGCCAGCATATAGTGTGAGCAGAAAAAGGGGGTGAGAGGTGCTGCAGACTAAGAGCATCTCCAGTCTGCCAGCACATAGTGTGAGCAGAAAAAGGGGGTGAGAGGTGCTGCAGACGGGGAGGCCGATTCATTAATAGCGGCAGGTAGCGACAGTTGAGCGACTGTAGCGGCATTTTCAGAGCGCCCACTAGTAGTCGCTGTGCTTAGCCGTTGTTTGGTAGTTGATAACGACTCAGTCGGTTTGCCGTAATGTTGAATATTGGGTGAGGAGTCACTATTTGACAGGTTCCGCGCTGTATGGGAGCGCATGATAGCGACTGGCCCTAGCGACCGGCTCCCACCATATTCATTAAAAAATCACGCTCAAAAAATTCTAGCGCTGTAAAATGCATGTTTAAACCCCAGAGCGCTGGAGGCGATGGGTTAAAAGTAGTTTTTTAACCCCCAAACAACCATATTTTTGGAAACAAAAAAAAACAAGTTTTTAAAATAATTTAGTAATATGAATACATTAATATCAGACCTGTAATATCAATTCTGTTCAATTTTTTTTTCCCTTAAAAAAATTATCTAAAATGGCAGAAGTGGTCACAGTCTCGTGGCGGTGCCCGTCATTACCGACCGCTCACCAGTCGCTACCTGTCGCTATTCCTTCATAAATAAGGGCCAAAGAGCATCTCCAGTCTGCCCAGAGCACATAGTGTGACCAGAGAGGAGGGCAGGGTTTCATAGCTGCCAATCAGGATGTCTGTAGAGGGAATGGGGGTGTTTAGCTAAAATGATAGCTACCCAGCTTTAAAAAAAACTAAGGACATAGAAACTCTCAAGAAAGGGGTGGAACAAAAATCAGATTTTGGCCAGCTCAGAACCAGCCAAAGACATACCTACTGAGTCCCATCCAGCAAATGAATGCTTACTTTAACCAATCATTCCACTACAATTTTTTTTACCTGGAGTTGGAATTGTTATGACACATCTCTAATCCTCAGTGCTAAAAATCCTTCTTCTTTTACTTATAAGACACCTCAATCAGATCTTTTGGTGTAATAAACACATCCAATGTTATTTATATGCTGTGAGCCAATCCTTTACTTGCCCTCAACATTCAAGTGGCATTAAAATGGTGGTACCATGTATTACTGTTGTAATCAGGAGAAATGGGGCTTTCACAGGCAATATGATTTTCTTGACAAAATTACATTTTTTATTTTAGATTTTATAAAATGTAATAACATTTTTATTTTTTTACATATGTTATCAAAACATATCATGAAAGCAATGAAAAAAAAAATACAAACAAGGCATTTCTTGTTAAAGTCTAATCTATGTAGAAAAAAAACAATATATAACTTTCCTGTAAATCCCTGCAAAAATCACAGTTATACATGGGAGATGCAGAAGGGCACGCTCTCTATTGATTTCAGCCCTGCATCAGCCTCTCTCTTTTTCTCTCTCTGTCTCATCAGCCCCCTGGGATCTCCGAGTGCTCTGAATTTGGCATTATCGTATAAATACACCCATACATACACCTTTTCTTTTGAGGCATTGTTACGCATTTTTTTTAACTTACGCTTAGCTTACTTGCACACTTTTTCTTCTTACACTAGGACATATTTTGTTCTTTTTAGCTTTTTTTTTAATACTTGTGTTATTTGTATTTTATTGTGTCATTTTGGTTTTGTATAATGTACTGTTCTTTGTACTCTACTTTTAGTTCCACCTTTTAAATTAAGATCCAGTTTTTAGTTTTATATCTAGGTTTTAGATTTAGCTTTTAGTTACTGTAAACATACAGTAGTAGTACTGTAGTACGCCTAGAAAGCGTGAGGTGTGTAATTTCAGAACATATACGGTTTAATGTTTTTCTTTAAAAATTGCAAGGTGCGCACTTTGCACGGCTGATATTTATCAGTAAAATTACATTTACGCACATGCTTTACTTTGGGGCAACTCTATCCTTCAAAGTACTGTACCAATGCAAGTTGGGTATTGTTCTGTTTGAGGGGACCTTGCTGTTTCACATTTATTGTGTTTTTCTTGCTTCTCCTGGGCTGGAAAGAGTGTCTTGGGATACTTATGTGGTACCATTGTAAACCAGGAGGAATGGGGCTTTTACACACTATATGATTTTATTGCACGTATTTTACCCCAAAATATTGGAAATACACTAAAAATGATAAACAAAACATTACATATTACAAGCCCAAGCCCAGACTAAAGCTGAAAAAAACAATATCGAGGTTTCCTGGAAAATCCCTCAAAAATTAAAGTTATACATGTATAGTGCAAAACAGTGAAAAATGGTCGGGCAACAGAGAGTAACATGTACTAAAGTCTTTATTCAGCCTTATATACTATCAGTTCAGCCAGTTTATCTCCTCCCAGTTGTCTATTATATTCAAGAAGGCATCCAGACCACTTTTGAATGTTTTACTGTATCCTTCATAACTACCTCCTCTGGCAGCGAGTTCCATAATCTCACTTCTCTTACAGAGAAGAATCCCCTCCTATGTCAGAAGAGAAATCACCTTTCCTCTAATCTTAGTGGATGCCCTTGGGTTATGGTTACACTCCGAGGTATAAATAGATTGGGGGACAGATCTTCGCATTATATTTATACATAGTTATTAGATCACCCCTCAGGCATCTCTTTTCCAAACTAAATAAACCAAACTTTGACAATCTATCAGGGTACGCTAGTCCCCTCATTTCTTTTATTAACTTAGTTGCCCTCCTTTGAACTTGATCCAGTTCTGATATGTCCTTCTTACGCACAGGTGCGCAGAACTGTACACAGTATTCCATATGGGGTCTGACCAGTGACTTGTACAGGGGTAAAATGATTGCTTGGTCATGGGTGACAACATTTCTCGGTAGGCTGGTACTTAGAGTTAAATGATTGACGCATTATTAGGTATTTGGGGAAAGATTGGTGAGAGCAAACTAATCCCTGGCAGATCATCTTCCTCATCATTTACTTGTCATGTTAGTACTTTTATACTGCTTAACCACATTATAATGCAAAATCCCCCTTCCTTAAAAGTAATAAATGAGCCCCAGTACTAGTAAACAACAACTAAAGAAGCACGCCTACGCACTTCATTTGTAGTGTGTGGGATGATGATCTCCTTCACTGTAAAATTGCACTTGAAAGCAAAAAAGTAACAATCAGGGCTTTCTTTATAGCCATTCATTTAGATTACTTTAAATGCATTCTAAATAAAATAAAATAAATGCTTCTGCCAAAAGCAGTTTAATCCAGCCACAAGATTTGGATTACTTCTGATTAGAGGGGCGAACCCTTGGCAGCTCCGATAAACTACGATAATCTATGAAACTTAAAGGGGTGATGTGAAAGAGCTATAACTGATTCATAACAAGGCAAAAAAAAAAAAAAAAAGCAAACAAACAAAGTGGATGAACTACGCTACTGTCTGATTGTAGTTAAGTGTATACATACAATAACAAGTTTTGTTATGATCTTTAATGAAAGCTTTCAGATTTTTGTAAAGCTTTTACTGTACTGGAAACACGTTCATGTGGGAAAATGTTCAGCAGCTCTCTGTTCTCAAAGTAAAGAACATTTTCATCAACTAGAAATTATATTTCTATTCCAGATGCAGTGAGTTGAACCTATTTTCTGAACTGACTTCTAGTAAATAGCTTTCTTGCAATGTACCATGTGGGTGTATTGTAGGTGTATGTATTATAATAATCTTCACCCGAATTCCTTCTTTTCATGGGTGAATACATCCTAAAAAAACTAAAAGTTCATAAGTCCAATGCAGACAAAAGTCTATCATAGGCATTGACATCTTCTAATTCAAGTAGTCATAAGCTAAATTGGGGAAGGGCATATCTCAGAAACATCTAAACTAAAAAAAACTATAAACATAAGTCAAAAAACAAATAGCTCCAATAACAAGGGATGGGCATGTGTCAGAAGCCAATTTGCTTTTTGTTAGCCTAAGGATGAACAAAAGCTACATTGCATTAATAGACCAAAACACATATAAATTATTTGGACTAATTTAGAAAGTTTTCCTAGGGACATTTTGGGATGCACCACAGTGTGAAACCCCCATCAATCCCACAGCTGAGGTTAAGCAGAGCTGCATTCTTCAGCACCCAGTTGTATCCCCACTCTCTACAGCCTGCGTGGCCCCTCTGAAAAAGAAATTAAGGCCCTTATTTATGAAGGAATAGCGACAGGTAGCGACTGGTGAGCGGCCGGTAATGACGGACCCCGCCGCGAGAACGCCGGCTCCCCACCACAATCACACATTTATCAAGCCAATCCTGCTTAGCGACTGAGATAGCGCCATATAGCCACTCATTCATCATTATTCCAGCCTCAGCCCACAGCGCCAGCGTCCGACCTTGAACAGCGACAGGTATGACCTCTCGCTACCTGGCGCGCTCCAATGCATTTCAATGGAACAATCTTTAAATATTCATAATTAATTGTTATGAATTTTCTTTTTTTTTAAATGTGAAAAATTCTGTGACCACTTCTGCCATTTTAGATAACTTTTTTAAGGTAAAAAAAAATAAAAAATTGTACAGAATTGATATTACAGGTCTGATATAAATGTATTCATATTACAAAATTATTTAAAAAACTTGTTTTTTTTTGGTTTCCAAAAATATGGTTGTTTGGGGGTTAAAAAACTACTTTTAACCCATCGCCGCCAGCGCTCTGGGGTTTAAACATGCATTTTACAGGGCGAGAATTTTTTGAGCGTGATTTTTTAATGAATATGGTGGAAGCCGGTCGCTAGGGCCAGTCGCTATCATGCGCTCCCATACATCGCGGAACCTGTCAAATAGCGACTCCTCACCCAATATTCAACATTACGGCAAACCGACTGAGTCGCTATCAACAATCGAACAACGGCCAAGCATAGCGACTACTAGCGGGCGCTCAACTGTCGCTACATGTCGCTATTAATGAATCGGCCTCTAAGTCTGCCAGGCCCAACAGGAGGCCAGACAGTTCATCATACAGTATATACAGTATATAAAACCAGTGCATGTTAATATACATGCATCCTAAAATTCTTGCAGTTTTCTCTATTTACATAAACTAAATGGTACACACTGACATGTGGAATGGGGTTATTGGTGCATCCACCTATTTCCAACAGTAGAAATATAATGTTGTAGGCCAATAATTACAGCAATAACAGTGTTTTAATGGCTTTCTGCTTGTACCTATAAAGAACTTTTTTCCCTTTGAGGACTATATTTGCTTCGACCTTTACTGCTAAGTTGCTTACAGGCACTGATAAGAAACTGCCACTGTAGAATCTTCATGACCGGTTAGTGATAATTTGTGCCGTGCTGACTAGCATAATCATATTTGGAAGAGTAGCAGTTTTCTTCCATGAACCTAGTGTAATAATAAACATTACATATAAGGCATATATTTTGAGAAACCGCATCAAACTAAAGTTAAGTAAAAAAAGAAAGAAAACTATTTTTATTGCCAACATTAAAACTCTCAGTCTACTTAATTGCTGTTTTGCTTGCCAATATGAAATATGTGGTCTTTTGAATTTTGGGCTCTCAAAGCAATACAAAAGTACAAAGTAATTTGTATTTTACTTGAAATGTTAATCTAAATGTAATAAATCTATAAACCACAAGGGTGTTCACAAAGTGCTGCTAAAAAGCAAAAACTATAGAATGTTCCTCTACCAACTTATGATGTTTTGTCAGCCAACATTTATTTTGATATATCTGATGCTATTGGGAATAGAGTAGTGCTTGTAATAAATTTAATTTTTTTTTTAATAATGCATAGATGGCCATTGTATGCTTGTGCACACATAGGAATTCATCCTCCACATTTAATTTGAGGTGAAGTGTGCTCAATATATCTTGCAAGATAATGCAGTACAATCTACAGGATACTGCTGAAATTGTCAGCCCTTATTTTTTTTTTTTTTAATACAGGATCACACAATAAATCAACCAACCCCTGAACTAATCCTGTCCGTCCTCAAAAGGAATGTTATACAGAATTTCTAATCTGAATCCTAATGTAACCAGAAATGAAGCAATGAATAAATATACCTGTGAATGTTTTAATTCATTCAAGTTATGTCATACAGTATATCTGAAAAATATCAGGAAAATAGCAGTTGCCTTTACTTACTACTAAAGAGGCATGAGAGGCATAATGCTCTAATAGTGCAGTTCAGCACCACGTTTAGTTGTGCAAATTATTTAAAAATTTGCACAGCTAAAAATGGTGCTGTATTGCACTACGGAAAGAATATGTTATAGTCATTGGTGCTGAATGAGTCCCGGGCAGGCTGATTCATCATTAGCGGCAGGTAGCGACAGATGAGCGTCTGTAGCAGGCATTTTCAGAGCGCCCGCTAGTAGTCGCAGTGCTCGGCCGTGGATCGCTACTTTATAGCGACTCAGTCGCTGTTCAGTAATGTTGAATACATTGTGAGGAGTCGCTATTTGACCAGTACAGCACTATATGGGAGCGCATGTTAGCGACTGCTCATAGCGACTGACTCACACCATATTCAGCAAAAAAACAGCCTCACAAATCTCTGGCGCTGAAAAATACTTGTTTGAAGCCCAGAGCGCAGGAGGCGTGTGTTTAAAGTGTGTTTTCAAGCATCTGTCAACTAGTAACAAAGCGAAAACATATGGAATAACATTGTAGCAACATTGTAACATGAACACTTTAATGCCAGACCTGTAATGTCAATTCTGAGGAAATATTTAAAAAATGAAAAAATTATGAAAAAAATGATATTTCAATGCCAGAAGAGGTCACAAAATTATCTGTGATTTTTTTGAAAAAAAAACAAAAAATAAAACCAAAACCCCATTTAAAAATAAGAAAAGGATCGTCCATTGAAATGTATGGGAGAGCGACAGGTAGCGAGAGGTCATACCTGGCGCTGTGCAAGGCTGAATGCTGGTGCTGTTCGCTGAGGCTGTGAAAATGATGAATCAGACACTACATGGCGCTATTCCAGTCGCTCAACAGATTCTGCTTGATAAATGTGGAATTGCGTGCCGTGTCCGGCGTTCACCAGTCGCTACCTCTCATTAACCAGCCACTACCTGACGCTATCCCTTCTTAAATAAGGGCCTAAGTCTTGAACTGCAGACTGAAGCATTTGGTTTAAATTGAATAATTATTTATTTTTATTTTTTTCTTAAAAGTTGGTTGTTATGCAGAATTTGGTTTATTTATTAAGCACTGGCACTATACCAAGTAGAAATGCTTTCATTATTATTTTTTCTTTAAATATATCAATGTTTAATGCCCCTTGATACATTTACAATGCTGGTGGAAGGGTAATATTGGATTCTCTGTTCCTGTACACAAGACTCAATATCCTTTTTTTCAGTAAACATTCTTACAGAAATCTACTAAAAATAAGAGCCATTTCATGGTTTATTTCAGAATAAGGCATGAGCTTATTCTGAGCTCGCGCTGTAAAATGCATGTTTAAACCCCAGAGCGCTGGCGGCGATGAGTTAAAAGTTGTTTTTTAACCCCCAAACAACCATATTTTTGGAAACCAAAAAGAAAACAAGTTTTCTAAATAATTTTGTAATATGAATACATTAATATCAGACCTGTAATATCAATTCTGTACATTTTTTTTTTTCTTACTTTAAAAAAATTATCTAAAATGGCAGAAGTGGTCACAGAATTTTTCACATTTAAAAAAAAAAAAAAATTAATAATTAATTATGAATATTTAAAGATTGTTCCATTGAAATGCATTGGAGAGCGCCAGGTAGCGAGAGGTCATACCTGTCGCTGTTCAAGGTCGGACGCTGGCGCTGTGGGCTGAGGCTGGAATAATGATGAATGAGTCGCTATATGGCGCTATCTCAGTCGCTAAGCAGGATTGGCTTGATAAATGTGTGATTGTGGTCGGGAGCCGGCGTTCTCGTGGCGGTGCCCGTCATTACCGGCCGCTCACCCGTCACTACCTGTCGCTATCCCTTGTTAAATAAGGGCCTATATATATATACTATACTATATCCTATACCAATGGGGGAGGAATTTGTAGTTTTTAGGATGTCTTTTTTCATTGAAAAAAGCTAGAACTCGCAAGTTGTCATTCATTTTACCCTGGCACATGGGAAAGTAAAATAAAAACTTGCAAGTATAAAACTCTTGCCCGCCAAATCACACCAGCTCGAACATTCTGTAAATGTTCTGGTGTTTCTCTGAAGCACCCAAAACCCAGACATTTTCTGCATGCGAGTGGAGCAGAGTGCCTTTCTCAAGCACTCTTAAAGTGAACCAACAGTCAAAAATGACTTAAACCAGACCGACACAACAAACCATGCTCATATGCATCCCTCCCAAGGCAATTTAGATTGCTACACATAAAAATTAATTTACCTTATTATAACTACTGCATCTGTGAATTTTAGAAACAAGATGGTGGCTTGTGCATTTGCAGGCCACCTGCAAACAGGAAGTGCTGCTGGGCTTCCTGTTACTGTGCATTGCAGTTGAATCCAGGCAGCAGTATGGCTGAGATACTGGGAGAGGAAGCTCCAAAATGGCCGCTACCTTTCTTTTCCAAATGTGCCAGGCTGTTGGTCCGGTTTAAATGGTGTTAAATCGATCCTTATATGTACACCCATGTTACATAGAGATACAAATTACATATACCATATTTTGATCTATTCCATACACTAATAAGGCAAGCAGTGATCAGTTCACATATTCCAAATTTTACTAATGCACTTTTAACTCAATATATTTCCTCAGAGAACCAAGTATGATGGTATGTGAACCTCCTCCTGTGCTATGTCTCTCTACAATATTCATCACGTGGTCTATGTGGAGAACCCTAGGATTTAGGCCGGCTGCCAGGTATCAATTACCATGGCAACTTATCTGTCACATTGTGGCTCCCATAACTTATGTAATAATAACCGCAGACTTACCACAGTACAGGCTAGATAACTGAATAGACTAGGAGGCCGATTCATCAATAGCGCCAGGTAGCGACAGATGAGCGACTGTAGCGTGATTTTTTCAGCGCCAGCCAGTATTCGCTGTGCTTGGCCGGCATTAGCTTGATGACAGCGACTCAGTCGGTGTGCGGTAATGTTGAATACGGGCTGGGGGGTCGCTGTTTCACAGGTCCAGCGTTGTATGTGAGCGCCTGACAACGAATGGCCAGAGCGAACGGCTAGCTTCATATTCATCAAAAAATGACGCTCCGAATGTGCTGTCGCTGTCCATTCCTTGTTTAAACCCCAGAGCGCTGGCGGCGATCTGTATTAACTAGTTTTTAACCCCTAAACAACCATATTTTTTGAATGTAACATTATACATGTTTTTAGAATCATTTTGTTATATGAATACATTAATCTCAGATCTGTTAGATCAATTCTGCACAAATTTTTTTTAAATATTTTTTTTACTTAAAAATAAATCCTAACATTGCAGAAGTGTTCTCCGATTTTTTGACATTAAAAAAATTTAAAAAAAAATTATTACCAATTAATCATGAATTATTATAGATTGCTCCATTGAAATGCATTGGACATCGCCAGGGAGCGACAGCTCATACCTGGCGCTGTGAGGGAATTTGCAGCGGCGCTGTTCGGTCCAGGCGGCTTCATGATGATTGCCGCGCTAGCCGTCGCTCTCACCGGCGCTAGCCTCATTTTGCTTGATAAATGCGTCATTGTGACCGCCGCCGGGCGTACTTGAGTCGGTAGTCGCCGTTAGCTGCCGCTACCTGGCGCTCGTCAGACACTACCTGGCGCTATCGCTTGATGAATAAGGGCCTAGATCTTAAGAGAAACATGTCATTGTGAAATATGGTTTTTCTTCAGAGGCTCATCTTACAACATTTCTGGTCATGAGAAAAGTTATGGAATGACACATCATCTCTATGGCTTTTACTAAAAACAGTAACTGCCTTTAAATTCTAGGGTATGACACCAGGGCCACGCAAGATCACAGAATTGAAATCAGAGAAATGAAAGCCCATCTGTAGTCACACTAACCAGCCTAAGCTCACCTGAGCCAGATGAATCAGTGGTAAGCAGAAGATGGCTCCCACTTCTGTCATCAGCTGTCTTTGGTACCCTGCTCTACCCTGGCTAGCTCCAACATGTTTTGCTCTCAGTCATGAGGCTCTTTTGCCCTGAACAGCAACCTCTTGTCTCAGCGTTGCCTGTCTGAAGCTTACAGGACTTAGTAGGGGAACTTATGATCTTGGAGAAAGCTTATAACAGAAGAAGGTATCATCTCTCCCCGAATCAGCTTACCCTGAAGTTAATTACCGGCAACCCAATAAGATGAGCATATTGTCTAAACTCTAAACAATGAAGCATCCTCTATCCTGATTCAGCTTATGCCTCTACACATCAGCATTTGTATACCTGTTGGTTGGGCAGCTGATACTTACGCCTTCTGTTTTCCAAGCCCAATGTGACCATAAGTGACCATTAGTGTGAGTCCATCAGCCCTGCAACTCAATAGGCTGATGGTGGTCATATGAATAGCTGCTGGGCTTGCCAGACACCAGTGCACAGCAGGGATTCCAAAAAGGGAAGCTGTGAAGTTTAGAAGTCCAGTCATTTTTGACCATACCTGCTCTTTAAAGTGGACCATCACCCTCGGGTGATCGGCCCGGGAATCTATAAGATTCCCGGGCCGATCACCTCCCTCCCCGCGGGACATCCGAGATCGGGATGTCCCGCGGGGTGAAACCCCCCCAAAACCCCCAAACCCCCTTACCCCCCTCTAGGCGTGCGCGCCCCCGCGCCGGCCGTCTGTGAATGGCCGGCGCGGGGGCGCGCGCGTCAAGAGGGACGCGCGGGAGGCGGCGGCGGTGGAGCCACGGACAAGCGGCTGTCAAATCGCTTGTCCGTCGGCGCTGGGAGCGGGGAGAGGTGAGTTTTTAGGGTGATCGGGGGGGTTTCACACAGCGGGGCACCCCGATCGGGGGTGCCCCACCGAAGTGGACCAAGACCCAGGATAGTCAAAATCCTGGGTGTTGGTCCACTTTAAGACAGGTTGTTTGTGCAGGCTGCATTGTTCATATTTGTTTTCAGTCTGTTTGCCCAGAAATATTTTAAAATTGCAATAACATAACTGTTGCAGTCACTATTAATGACAGTTCTTTTACAAACATTCCCCATGGCCCGAAGAGATGTAAAAGCAGCACAATAACATGCCAAGGTTGAACTAAATGTAATGTTTTTAGAGAGGGGAAAAAGAGTTAGCCAAGAATGGAAGTTGATTCATTCGTGTTAGTGGGGACAGTTTACACAACAGTTTCAAGGGTAGAAATGTTTGTGTTTTAAACTGCTTTAGACCAAAGGTTTGATATGTCCATCGATTGCTTAGTAAGTAGCTTAAAAGCAATAAGGAGACTGACATTCAAGAGTAGCTCCAGTGTCTCCTATCAAAGCTCTGTACTGGCATCATAAGTTAGCTGGCCTGGGGATTGGGTTACTTATACATTTGAACTACAGTGCTAATGCTGAATCTGGGGCACTGGGGCAGTAATGCAGCAGCCTTTCACTGCAGGTTTTTTCATTGGAAGTCCCATTCCACCATGTAGAACAAAAAAGCAGGGATAGTTACTTTCAATCCTTCATTAATACTTACCAGCTTTGTCCATCTGGTTCATGGCGTTCAAGTGCGCCTTGCCTCAGAGAGAAGGAGCACCCTGAAGCAGCAGCACTCTGAATGTGGTGCTCCCTCTTTGTGCACACTGCAATTGCAGGTCATTGTTGGGCAGAAAGGGTCTGCGAGTGGCATGTTTGATACAAGGCGCAAGTGTTGCTGAAGGACCCTGATGACGCTGCTTCCCAGACTGGAACACAGCACCCAGCATCCAACAATTGGGAGCAGAAAATGTCATCTTTCCTTCCTTCAAAGAGGAAACATGCAGTCTGTGATTCCCAGGCCCATCAGGCTATCATCTGAGGGTGCGTACAGTACAGTAAATTTATCTGTGCCCTGTATGGAGAATATACATATAACTGATCTAATCTCCTCCTTGGCTTATACACCTGAGGATAACCTATAATCAGGACAATCAGGGTAAATGACCAGCAAATGGTAGCATTAAATGTAATATTGAACACAGAAAAACATTCTATATACAAATGGCTGTAAATACTATACATATATGGGTGGGGGACATCCCATTATTAAATATTAAATGAAGTGATGTACTGTATTTTTGCCATGGGGGGGGTGCCGCGCTGATTATGGGAATGGGATGGGGGACATGACAAACTGCCTATGGGAATGGGATGGGAGGGAAATCCACACTGTCTATGGGAATGGGATGGGGGAATGCCACACTGCCTATGCGGATGGTATGGAGGGGAATGCCACACTGCCTATGGGAATGGAATGGAGGGAATGACACGCTGCCTATGCGGATGGTATGGAGGGGAATGCCACACTGCCTATGGGAATGGACTGGAGGGAATGCCACACTGCCTATGGGAATGGGATGGGAGGGAAATCCACACTGCCTATGGGAATGGGATGGGGGAATGCCACACTGCCTATGGAAGTGAGATGGAGGGGAATGCCACACTGCCTATGGGAATCAAATAGAGGGAATGACACGCTGCCTATGGGAAAGGGATAGGGGGATATGCCACACTGCCTATGACAACAGGAGGGGGGAATGCCACACTGCCTATGGGAATGGACTGGAGGGAATGCCACACTGCCTATGGGATGGGGGACATGCCAAACTGCCTATGGGAATGGGATGGGAGGGAAATCCACACTGCCTATGGGAATGGGATGGGGGAATGCCACACTGCCTATGCGGATGGTATGGAGGGGAATGCCACACTGCCTATGGGAATGGAATGGAGGGAGGGGGGATGCCACACAGCCTATGGGAATGGACTGGAGGGAATGCCACACTGCCTATGGGAATGGGATGGGAGGGAAATCCACACTGCCTATGGGAATGGGATGGGGGAATGCCATACTGCCTATGGAAGTGAGATGGAGGGGAATGCCACACTGCCTATGGGAATCAAATAGAGGGAATGACACGCTGCCTATGGGAAAGGGATAGGGGATATGCCACACTGCCTATGACAACAGGAGGGGGGAATGCCACACTGCCTATGGGAATGGACTGGAGGGAATGCCACACTGCCTATGGGAATGGGATGGGGGAATGCCACACTGCCTATGGAAGTGAGATGGAGGGGAATGCCACGCTGCCTATGGGAATCAAATAGAGGGAATGACACGCTGCCTATGGGAAAGGGATAGGGGATATGCCACACTGCCTATGACAACAGGAGGGGGGAATGCCACACTGCCTATGGGAATGGACTGGAGGGAATGCCACACTGCCTATGGGAAAGGGGGGAATGCCACACTGCCTATGGGAATGGGATGAGAGGATGCCACACTGCCTATGGGGAATGGGATGAGGGGATGCCACACTATTATTTGGTTCTTGGGGGGAGGTGTTTTATCACAACATTTGGTTAATTTCTTAATTTCCTCCTCCAAATCCTAGGTTTGTCTAATGGGCAGGTGAGTCGTGTAGGGTGAAAAATACAGAATTTATATATTCTTTCAACAAATATATATTCACTAACTTATATAGCTATTACTTTAACAATTACATGGTTTATTTCATATGCATTATTGTAAATGTGCCCAAATAACCAAAGCCTATTTACAGCAATTACTATGCTTATAACAATTATTATTCAAAAGCAATAATTATCATTGGAAATAAATGAATTAAAAATAAATAGCTCATGCTCAATCTTTAGGCCTTCATGTGGTTCTTTTCCCTATTCAAAACATTTGAAACGGCAGAAAAGCTCTTATGCAGGAAAAGGTAGACCATCCATTTCATCATCAGTAGGGATGAGCGAATCGATCCGGACGAACCCGGATTCGATCCGAATTTCATGAAAAATTTGATTCGGATCGAATCCGAATTTCCCCGCGATTCGATCGCTCGAAGTTTTCCTTTAACATCCATTCATTACATTACAGGCATTCTAAGATGGCGGACGGGACATGTCCAGACATCTACCCCGCGCCAGTGCAAGCTGGGGCAGTCACATGCAGCCTGTCAGCAGCCAGCAAGCCCGGTGACGTCACAGCGCTATTTAAGGCCGGCGGCCATCTTGCTTTTCCTCATTTCTCTATTGCATTTGTGAGAGACAGAACACTGCTGTAGGCAGGGAGAGAGACAGTTAGACAGACAGGGACAGACAGGGACAGGCTGGAGACAGGCAGGAGACAGGCAGGAGACAGACAGAAAGTCAGCGAAAAACTGGGAAAGTTAGGAAAAATCGGAGGCAGTCACAGGGAGATTTTTTTTTTTTTCATCCAGCCTGAGTGTTACTGGCTGGCTGACTGGCTTTGTTAGCGTTTTCAGGCTGCTTATACACTAACTGTGCATATATACTGAACTGATCTTAAGTCTGCTGTGAGGCATCCCATTCTGTGACTACACCAGCCTCTATTTAAGACCATAACCATTTGCAGTTATTCTAATTGAAATTAGGCCTGATAAAGACACTTTTGCTGTGCATAGCACTACTGGTCCCAGGTGCACTCTGCTGTGAGGCATCCCATTATGTGACTACACTAGCCTCTATTTAAGACCATAACCATTTGCACTTATTCTAATTGAAATTAGGCCTGATAAAGACACTTTTGCTGTGCATAGACTTACTGCTGCCTGCCAGGTGCACTCCTGTTGGGGCATCCCATTCTGTGACTACACCAGCCTCTATTTAAGACCATAACCATTTGCACTTATTCTAATTGAAATTAGGCCTGATAAAGACGCTTTTGCTGTGCATAGCACTACTGCTGCCTGCCAGGTGCACTGCTGGTTTTTGTGGCATCCCATTCTGTGACTACACCAGCCTCTATTTAAGACCATAACCATTTGCACTTATTCTAATTGAAATTAGGCCTGATAAAGACACTTTTGCTGTGCATAGCACTACTGGTCCCAGGTGCACTGCTGGTTTTTGGGGCATCCCATTCTGTGACTACACCAGCCTCTATTTAAGACCATAACCATTTGCACTTATTCTAATTGAAATTAGGCCTGATAAAGACACTTTTGCTGTGCATAGAATTACTGCTGCCTGCCAGGTGCACTCCTGTTGGGGCATCCCCTTCTGTGACTACACCAGCCTCTATTTAAGACCATAACCATTTGCACTTATTCTAATTGAAATTGGGCCTGATAAAGACACTTTTGCTGTGCATAGCACTACTGGTCCCAGGTGCACTGCTGGTTTTTGGGGCATCCCATTCTGTGACTACACCAGCCTCGTTTTAAGACCATAACCATTTGCACTTATTCTAATTGAAATTAGGCATGATAAAGACACTTTTGCTGTGCATAGCACTACTGGTCCCAGGTGCACTGCTGGTTTTTGGGGCATCCCATTCTGTGACTACACCAGCCTCTTTTTAAGACCATAACCATTTGCACTTATTCAAATTGAAATTAGGCCTGATAAAGACACTTTTGCTGTGCATAGACTTACTGCTGCCTGCCAGGTGCACTCCTGTTGGGGCATCCCATTCTGTGACTACACCAGCCTCTATTTAAGACCATAACCATTTGCACTTATTCTAATTGAAATTAGGCCTGATAAAGACACTTTTGCTGTGCATAGACTTACTGCTGCCTGCCAGGTGCACTGCTGGTTTTTGGGGCATCCCATTCTGTGACTACACCAGCCTCTATTTAAGACCATAACCATTTGCACTTATTCTAATTGAAATTAGGCATGATAAAGACACTTTTGCTGTGCATAGCACTACTGGTCCCAGGTGCACTGCTGGTTTTTGGGGCATCCCATTCTGTGACTACACCAGCCTCTATTTAAGACCATAACCATTTGCACTTATTCTAATTGAAATTAGGCCTGATAAAGACACTTTTGCTGTGCATAGACTTACTGCTGCCTGCCAGGTGCACTCCTGTTGGGGCATCCCATTCTGTGACTACACCAGCCTCTATTTAAGACCATAACCATTTGCACTTATTCTAATTTAAATTAGGCCTGATAAAGACACTTTTACTGTGCATAGACTTACTGCTGCCTGCCAGGTGCACTCCTGTTGGGGCATCCCATTCTGTGACTACACCAGCCTCTATTTAAGACCATAACCATTTGCACTTATTCTAATTGAAATTAGGCCTGATAAAGACACTTTTGCTGTGCATAGCACTACTGGTCCCAGATGCACTCCTGTTGGGGCATCCCATTCTGTAACATCCCATTAGCCTCTGTATTTACTCTAAGCTGCACAGTTATTTAAAGAAATTTGGCCTGTATAAGCCTGCTTACACACTGCTGCTGTGTGCATATATACTGATCTCAAGTCTGCTTGGGGCATCCCATTCTGTAACATCCCATTAGCCTCTGTATTTACTCTAAGCTGCAAACTTATTTAAAGAAATTTGGCCTGTATGAGCCTGCTTACACACTGCTGCTGTGTGCATATATACTGATCTCAAGTCAGCTTTGGGGCATCCCATTCTGTAACATCCCATTAGCCTCTGTATTTACTCTAAGCTGCACAGTTATTTAAAGAAATTTGGCCTGTATGAGCCTGCTTACACACTGCTGCTGTGTGCATATATACTGATCTCAAGTCTGCTTGGGGCATCCCATTCTGTAACATCCCATTAGCCTCTGTATTTACTCTAAGCTGCAAACTTATTTAAAGAAATTTGGCCTGTATGAGCCTGCTTACACACTGCTGCTGTGTGGATATATACTGATCTCAAGTCAGCTTTGGGGCATCCCATTCTGTAACATACCATTAGCCTCTGTATTTACTCCAAGCTGCACAGTTATTTAAAGAAATTTGGCCTGTATGAGCCTGCTTACACACTGCTGCTGTGTGCATATATACTGATCTCAAGTCTGCTTGGGGCATCCCATTCTGTAACATCCCATTAGCCTCTGTATTTACTCTAAGCTG
This sequence comes from Gastrophryne carolinensis, assembly GCA_027917425.1. Taxonomy (NCBI): domain Eukaryota; kingdom Metazoa; phylum Chordata; class Amphibia; order Anura; family Microhylidae; genus Gastrophryne; species Gastrophryne carolinensis. The sequence goes on from CM051235.1 coordinate 463,815,105, forward strand.
CAAACTTATTTAAAGAAATTTGGCCTGTATGAGCCTGCTTACACACTGCTGCTGTGTGCATATATACTGATCTCAAGTCAGCTTTGGGGCATCCCATTCTGTAACATACCATTAGCCTCTGTATTTACTCTAAGCTGCACAGTTATTTAAAGAAATTTGGCCTGTATGAGCCTGCTTACACACTGCTGCTGTGTGCATATATACTGATCTCAAGTCAGCTTTGGGGCATCCCATTCTGTAACATCCCATTAGCCTCTGTATTTACTCTAAGCTGCACACTTATTTAAAGTAATTTGGCCTGTTGGAGCCTGCTTATCCACTGTTGCTGTGCATATATACTGATCTCAGGTCTGCTGTGGGGGCATCCCATTCTGCAACATAACATAACCTACCTCTCTTATTTACACTAAGCAGCTCTCTTATTTAAACTAAGCAGGCCTCTTATTTACACTAAGCAGCTCTCTTATTTAAACTAAGCAGGCCTCTTGGAGGCTGATTGTCCACTTTTGGGTGTGCATTTATATTCGGTTTCATATACAGTGGGGTATCCCAATTTGTAAGATAACCTACCCCAACCATGTAAACTAAATATGCCTGTTGCAGCCTGAGTTTCTCTGCTTGCGTATGGCCTGCATTACAATCTGTCTCTTTCAATGACACTGCTGCCTGGGGTATCCCAATTTGTAAGATAACCTACCCCAACCATGTAAACTAAAGGTTACGTCCTTCCAGAAGGAAAACTTATGCCGAACACTATTTTTGTTAGGGGCATTGACCTTTGGATTGATCGGCATGAAATTAAGGTTTTTTTTTCAAAGTATGGCGCTGTAAAGAAGGTCAAAATTATGTCTCATACTTGGATTATTGTTACTTTTTGTTCAGCTTGAAATATACCAGGCCACACGGGCATCCCAAGGCACATGCTATTTTAACCCTATCTGTTATACAACATAAGCAGTGATCAGCATCAGCTGCTTTATTAAGCTACTTCAGTTTGCACTTGTTTTTGACTGCTTTTAATAAACCAGGCCGCAGGGCACCCCAAAGCTGCACCTTGCACCCTATCTGGTATACAACACAAGCGTTGATCAGCATCAGCTTCATTAAGCTACTTCAGTTTGCACTTCCGTTTTGACTGCTTTCATTTAACCAGGCCGCAGGGCACCCCAAAGCTGCACCTTGCACCCTACCTGTTTATACTAAATAAGCATCTACAGCCTCAGCTTTATTAAGTTATTGCATTTTGAATTGGTTTTGGTCTGCTTTAAATACACCAGGCCGCAGGGCATCCCAAACCTGCATGTTGCACCCCATCTGTTATACTAAATAAGCGTTGATCAGCATCAGCTTTATTAATCTATTGCATTTTGCATTGGTTTTTGTACTGCTGCCAAAACACTAGCCCATATGGGCATCCCAAACCAGCACATGTCACCCTATCTGTTATACTAAATAAGCTTCTACAGGCCCTTTTTTTATTTATTTATTTTTATTTATATAGAGCTGTAATAGCTTATATTGTGAGGTAAATTTGCCATTTTGCAGCATAATATAGAGCAGCCCCTGTGTAAATCTGAGGGGCAATAGCTTATATTGTGAGGTAAATTTGCCATTTTGCAGCATAATATAGAGCAGCCCCTGTGTAAATCTGAGGGGCAATAGTTTATATTATGAGGTAAATTCATGGTTTTGCACCATTATATGGAGCAGCCCCTGTGTAAATCTGAGGGGCAATAGCTTATATTGTGAGGTAAATTTGCCATTTTGCAGCATAATATAGAGCAGCCCCTGTGTAAATCTGAGGGGCAATAGTTTATATTATGAGGTAAATTCATGGTTTTGCACCATTATATGGAGCAGGCCCTGTGTAAATCTGAGGGGCATTAGCTTATATAGTGAGGTAAATTTGCCGTTTTGCTTCATTATATAGAGCAGGCCCTGTGTAAATCTGAGGGGCAATAGCATATATTGTGAGGTAAATTTGCCATTTTGCAGCATAATATAGAGCAGCCCCTGTGTAAATCTGAGGGGCATTAGCTTATATAGTGAGGTAAATTTGCCATTTTGCTTCATTATATAGAGCAGCCCCTGTGTAAATCTGAGGGGCAATAGTTTATATTATGAGGTAAATTCATGGTTTTGCACCATTATATGGAGCTGCCCCTGTGTAAATCTGAGGGGCAATAGCTTATATTGTGAGGTAAATTTGCCATTTTGCTTCATTATATAGAGCAGCCCAGTTGCCATCTAAATCAACTACTGTCCGGCCAGTACAGCTTTTCCAGGGCAAATTCTGCTAGTTGCGGACACAAGTCAAGTTTGGCTTCCCAGCAAATCCAGTGGATCCTGAAGGTGTGTTGGCATGGTCATGTCAAGGTATGACATGACCTGCTGTTTGAGGTCCAGCTCCAGATCTTCCTGCTGCTCATGAGTAGACTCACTATGCGGGTGTAGAAAGCTACTCACTAGCGACTGAAGACTGAGGCTGCTGCTGATGGAGCTGCTGCTGCTGCTGCTCCTTCCACCCCCCCAGCAGCCATGGCAGTGGAAGGTGATCGCAGAGGTCCCCCCGAGTCAGACCTGCGGGAGTATGGGCCATGGCACAGATAGACATCGCCCAACTGACTATGTGGGATGTCTCTGTAGTAGGTCAGTTTTTCCTCCTCTCAGTGGGCGTAAAAAATGCCCCATTTTGTGCCGGAAGCGAGGGTCCAATAAGTTGGAGAGCCAGAAGTCTTCCCGCTGACAAATGGAGACAATTCTGCGCTCACTAGTACGCAAGCATGTGAGCATGCATCGTGCCATTTGTGCAAGTGACTCGGAGGGACTACCTGTCTCCATCTCCACTGTAAACTGCCACGGTGTGTCTGGGTCCTCTGTCTCGCCTTCCTCACAACCCTCTAGCTCCTGTGGCTGCTCCTGCTCCTCCTCTCCTGTCAGATGACTAGATAAAATGGTCATTTTGTGAAACCTAAACTGTGGTTTGCTGTGCCCCACCCCCTCCTCCTCCTCCACTTCAGCCCCCACAGGCTTCATGTGGCTGTGAAATGTATGTGCCATGTCTCCAGTGCCCTGACCAGCCATGCTTTCCAACATGTGTTGTAGTACATGAAGCAGTGGAATCTCATCGTTCATCTCATAGTCCTGGCAACTGACTAATAAAGTAATGTTTTGGCTCCTGCTGCTGCCAGGGTGTGATTCATCCAATTTTTGGGCTCCTGAAGCCAACTCCAGTGTCTCTTTAAAGTAATGTTTGGGCTCCTGCTGCTGCTGCCAACTCCAGGTTGTGAATCATCCAATTTTTGGGCTCCTGAAGCCAACTCCAGTGTCTCTTTAAAGTAATGTTTGGGCTCCTGTTGCTGCTGCTGCCAACTCCTGCCAACTCCAGGGTGTGATTCATCCAATTTTTGGGCTCCTGAAGCCAACCCCAGGGTCTCTTTAAAGTAATATTTGGGCTGCTGCTGCTGCTGCCAACTCCAGGGTGTGAATCATCCAATTTTTGGGCTCCTGAAGCCAACTCCAGTGTCTCTTTAAAGTAATATTTTGGTTCCTGCTGCTGCTGCTGCCAACTCCAGGGTGTGAATCATCCAATTTTTGGGCTCCTGAAGCCAACTCCAGTGTCTCTTTAAAGTAATGTTTTGGCTCCTGCTGCTGCTGCTGCCAACTCCAGGGTGTGATTCATCCAATTTTTGGGCTCCTGAAGCCAACTCCAGTGTCTCTTTAAAGTAATATTTGGGCTCCTGCTGCTGCCAACTCCAGGGTGTGAATCATCCAATTTTTGGGCTCCTGAAGCCAACTACAGTGTCTCTTTAAAGTAATATTTGGGCTCTTGCTGCTGCTGCTGCCAACTCCAGGGTGTGATTCATCCAATTTTTGGGCTCCTGAAGCCAACCCCAGTGTCCCTTTAAAGTAATGTTTGGGCTCCTGCTGCTGCTGCTGCCAACTCCAGGGTGTGATTCATCCAATTTTTGGGCTCCTGAAGCCAACCCCAGTGTCTCTTTAAAGTAATGTTTTGGGCTCCTGCTGCTGCTGCCAACTCCAGGGTGTGATTCATCCAATTTTTGGGCTCCTGAAGCCAACCCCAGGGTCTCTTTAAAGTAATGTTTGGGCTCCTGCTGCTGCTGCTGCTGCCAACTCCAGGGTGTGATTCATCCAATTTTTGGGCTCCTGAAGCCAACCCCAGGGTCTCTTTAAAGTGATGTTTTGGCTCCTGCTGCTGCTGCTGCCAACTCCAGGGTGTGATTCATCCAATTTTTGGGCTCCTGAAGCCAACCCCAGGGTCTCTTTAAAGTAATATTTGGGCTCCTGCTGCTGCTGCTGCTGCCAACTCCAGGGTGTGAATCATCCAATTTTTGGGCTCCTGAAGCCAACTCCAGTGTCTCTTTAAAGTAATGTTTGGGCTCCTGTTGCTGCTGCTGCTGCTGCTGCCAACTCCTGCCAACTCCAGGGTGTGATTCATCCAATTTTTGGGCTCCTGAAGCCAACCCCAGTGTCTCTTTAAAGTAATATTTGGGCTCCTGCTGCTGCTGCTGCCAACTCCAGGGTGTGATTCATCCAATTTTTGGGCTCCTGAAGCCAACTCCAGTGTCTCTTTAAAGTATTGTTTGGGCTCCTGCTGCTGCTGCTGCTGCCAACTCCAGGGTGTGAATCATCCAATTTTTGGGCTCCTGAAGCCAACTCCAGTGTCTCTTTAAAGTAATGTTTGGGCTCCTGTTGCTGCTGCTGCTGCTGCCAACTCCTGCCAACTCCAGGGTGTGATTCATCCAATTTTTGGGCTCCTGAAGCCAACCCCAGGGTCTCTTTAAAGTAATATTTGGGCTGCTGCTGCTGCTGCCAACTCCAGGGTGTGAATCATCCAATTTTTGGGCTCCTGAAGCCAACCCCAGTGTCTCTTTAAAGTAATGTTTGGGCTCCTGCTGCTGCTGCTTGCAACTCCAGGGTGTGATTCATCCAATTTTTGGGTTCCTGCTGCTGCCAACTCCAGTGTCTCTTTAAAGCAATGTTTGGGCTCCTGCCCCTCATAGTGATGCCACTTCAACTCTCTGCAATTGTGCCGCTCTGCGATTCTATTAGCGATGCCTCTGATCTGCATGTGATATTTATTCAAAGTATTATTTAACTAACCCAGCACGCATCCTGTGCGTGTTACAGCAAGACAGAATGGTTTACAACCCTATTGAGGCTCTAGGAGGCTCAGAAATATTTAATAGCGATTCGTCGCGAATAAATTCGGGTCGAAACGTTTTTTGTCGGAAAATTCTGCGAATCAGTCGAATCGAATTTTTCAAAAGTTCGCTCATCTCTAATCATCAGTTCTTACTCCCGCCTCCCATGCGGGCTTTTAATAAGGCCTGCATCTTACAGAAGCTATTGTGTTTTCTACACTGTTTACTGGAGCACGGTTACATAGAACAGCACTATATAGTCATATTCTTATCCATATGCTGTATGCATATTCATACATAAAGGCATCTGTGGCAATGTAAAACACACAGTAAATGGATTGGTTCAGCTACATTCTTGAGTTCAAAATCAACTTATTAAGCAACACTAAATAGCTGAAGCTATTTTTATAAGGCAACAAGGGAAAATATCACTGCAGCGATGTTTTCTCCTGGGGTTCTGGAGGGGCAGTGTTTAAAGAAGGGCATATGTCTTGTTCATTGATCCTACTGTCCTATTTAAGTATTTTTTTTGATGACTATATTCTATTACTATACTGTTTTTTTTCAAGAAATTGTAAAGGGAGAATAATGGAGATATATTGACAGTTTTAATAACTGCAATGTGCTGCTGATGTGTTTCACTGTTCAACATGGCTGGAGAAAATATTGATCTAGTGTGATACCATTTATTATCAGCTCGATAAACATATTTGGAAGAATGCTTTCAAAGTCTTGACAATCTGAAGGGTAATGTCTCTTTTATCTTTGCAACATTTCAGTGTATTTTAACAATGAAAACATTTTTAAAGTCCTTTTAAATGTATATTTTATCGAACCTCTAAACAAGAAAACCTTGTAACATATTTCTCCCTTAAAATACCCCCTCTCTGTGAGCTTTGATTTACATATTTACATTTTACCCCAAATCTCTGTAACATGTGTCCTTGGTTTAAAGATCTTTATATGCAATGATGTTGCCAGCTGTGGCACAATCCCACCGGCCTCGTTATTGTGGATCCCTAAAACCCTTAGGCCAAAACATATACCCCCCCCCCATACTATGCTTCTCCTTAGCTATCTGGGACAAGGTCAAGCATAAATTCACTTCACCCTTCCTGCCAGCCTCTTCTCTATTGGGCAACCCAATGTTCCCCCCAGGGATCTTGTATCCTGCTAGCTATAGATGGTGGACACAAAAGGGACTCACAGTGGTGGATAGGTTCTGCACGCCCAAGGGAATGAAGCCCAAACTGGCCTTCACCTCAGGCAAAAACTTCCAGACTGTTACAGGAAAACTACCCCGCCATATAGGAAGACTGACTTTGAGATTAGGTGCGTCAAGATGCGTTTTGAGAGGGGAATTATCTCTAGTTTGTATGCATCCCTAGTGACCACCTCCAGGTCCTATAAAAGCATACTTATATGACCAAATGGGAAACACAGCTGGGTACGGGAAAAGAGCCGGAAGCCTGGCAGAGCATCTGGGGACACACCAGGAAACCATCTTGCAATGCATTGGTGTTGGAAAACGCCTATAAAATATTATTCAGGTAGTACTATACACCTGACCGTATTCATAAATTCCTCCCCTCAGACTCCCCAGTTTCAAGGGATGCCAGGAAAGGGGGTCGATGATTCATATCTGGTGGGAGTGCTCGGTTGCTCAAGCCACGTGGGATAAAGCCCAAAAAATATTGCACGTTTTCCACACATTATATAGAGGAGACTCCTGGGAAGCACTCCTATCACTTAAGACTGGAACATACTCAAAGCCAGAGTGGCGATTGACCCAACATATTCTCGGGGCAGTAAGGACCACGATAGCTAAAAATTGGAAAGCCATCTGCATACCATGCCCTGATATCCAAAATTGAATCTCGGACACTATGTGCAATGAGAAGATCACGGCTGTAGCAAATGACTCGGATGATAAGTTTTATAGGATCTGGAGCCCATGGACGGAATATATAGGGTTGGGTAATAACCAGGTGGACCCGACATTTCCAGTGTAATAACCCTCCTCACAAGGGAGAACAAGCCCCTGGGACCCGGCTTTCGGACCCAGACCCCCACCCCCTCTCCACCATCTGTCCCTCCTTCCTTCGTCTCCCCGTTTCCCCTCTCCTAAACCTCGCTTATCTTACTTATACATCAAAAGTTTGACTGTTGAAATTTCATCAACTATATAGTTGCTGTCCCTGTGATAGAATTTAATAAGTATTCAGATGATTGGAACAGAAAGAATGTGAACTACAACATCGGAGGACCAGGGGGATAGTTCTATAATAATGAAGCACATCTATAATCAGGTTGTAGGTCGGCAATGATAAAGTTTATTGATGTGCAAATTGCATTTCAGTACACTTGTTTATTAGTGTAAACTGTCTATCCTATGCAAACCTCAATAAAAAATGTGTAAAAGAAAGATCTTTATAAGCGAAAATCGGGTCCCTGGAAGAGTCTATCCCATGAGCACCTCAGTTCAAGCGAACAAAGCCCATACATTTCTTTGAACATTCGTTTAACATCCAACTGAAAGGAAACCAGAATTCATGAAATAGGAGCCAGGGGCAAGCATGCATTGGTCTCAATTTTAAGTGAGCCTGTAGCAAAGTAAAGGATGGTCAGCAAATCATAGCAGGCTAAAAAATACCATTTTGTGATTACTCACCTTTAAAATGGGTATTATAAGTATGTCACACACCCCGCTTCCACTATTCATGACATATGGGTTATGGTCCAGTAGAGGGCGAACTTCTGCAGAGATGAAAGCAAAAAAGAAGCCCCTCCCGGTCCATAAATACCTGGGACCTCCCACACATTCCCCAGTATATGACAGCAGTAAGGGGACCAGGAAGAGCTAATAAAACATTCTTAACTATAAAAAGGTTCACCATATAAAGGATCCAGAATACAAAAAAGGGCGGGATGAAGCAGGGTGTGTGACATACTTATAATACCCATTTCATTTTCAAGGTGAGTAATCACAAAATTGTATTATTCCAAGTATGTCACACACCCCGCTTACACTATTCATGACATATGGGACATCCAATAGCAGTGTCCGTCATGGGTGGGGATCCAAATACAGCAAAAAATGCACCAATTTAAACCACTGCAGCTTGCAGAACCTTGCGGCCAAAAACAGCATCCGCTGAGGCCCGCACATCAACCTTATAAAACTTTGAAAAAGTTTGATCGGAAGACCAAGTAGCAGCCTTACAAACTTGTTCAACAGAAACCTGGTGCTGAAAGGCCCAGGAAGCCCCAACAGCACGAGTAGAATGAGCAGTGATCTTAAAAGGAGGAACCCTCCCCTTAGCGGAATAGGCCCCAACAATGGCCTGACATATCCATTTACTAATGGTAGACTTGGCGGGCGCCAAACCTTTTCTGGGCCCAGAAGGCACCACGAACAAGGCATCCATCTTATGAAAAGGAGAAGTAGCAACCAAATAGTACTTCACACAACGAACCACATCCAAAGATTGCAAAACCCTCTCCTTGTCATTGGTAGGCTTAGGACACAAGGAAGGGAGAACAACATCCTGATTAAGATGGAAAGCAGAAACCACCTTAGGAAGGAAATCTGGTTTAAAACGAAAAACCACCTTGTCCTGGTGTCTCTCAAAGTAAGGGGCCTGAATTGACAGAGCCGCCGACTCAGAGACACGACGAACAGAGGTAATAGCCACCAAAAAGGCAACCTTTTGAGTGAGCACAGAAAGAGCCACATCCTGCATTGGTTCAAAGGAAGGCCCCTGAAGGGCCGACAGAACCAAATTTAGGTCCCAAACGGGAACCAAAGGCTTTCTAGGGGGCCGTACATGAGTGACCCCTTGGAAAAAAGTCTTGACCAGATGATGCAAAGCAAAAGACCTTTGAAAAAAGACAGCCAGGACAGAAACCTGGCCCTTCAAAGTACTGAGCTGGAACCCCAGATCCAGACCATGCTGAAGAAACTCCAAAATCCTAGGAATCGAAAACACCTAGCCTCACACCAGTCAATATTGGACCGCCAAGTTCTATAGTAAATGGTAGAGGAAGACCTCTTCCTAGCTCTAATCAAGGTTTGAATAACCGCTTCAGACAAACCTTCCTCCCTCAGGAAGAAGGTTTCAGCAGCCACGCCGTCAAAGCAAGCGTTTGTAAATTGGGGTAACGTAGGTGACCCTGAGAGATCAGATCCGGAGACAGGGGCAGCCTGTACTGATCTACCGCCAATCTTACGACGTCTACGAACCAAACCTATCTTGGCCACCTTTGGGCCACCAGAATTGCTGGTGCCCCCTCTAGAGCCAGCTTGCGCACTACCTTGCCCACCATGGAGAAGGGGGGAAACAGGTACAGAAACCCCAGATCCCTCCAGGCAAGGGACAAGGCATCCACTGCCAGGGCCAGAGGATCCTGAGACAGAGATACAAAGGTTGGAAGCTTGTGATTGTGCCGAGAGGCAAAGAGATCCACCTCCGGAGTCCCCCTCTTGTGACACAGGGCCCGAAACACCTTGTGGTTGAGAGACCATTCCCCTCGGCGAGAGACTCCCCTGCTCAGGGAGTCCGCCTCCGTGTTGTCCACTCCCGGAATGTATACTGCCGAGATGCAAGGAACATTGCTCTCCGCCCATGTTAGAATCAGAGAGACTTCCCTGAGGGCACTCCTGCAGCGAGTCCCTCCTTGGTGATTGATGTAAGCTACCGCAGTACGATTGTCTGATCGAACCTGAACCGGTAAACCCTGTAGGTGAAGTGTCAGACGCGACAGAACCAAGCGGATAGCTCTGAGCTCCAAGACACTGATGGGGTTGTGATCCTCCTGAGGACCCCACAACCCCTGGAACTGATGATCTTTCCAGAAACCTCCCTAGCTTGACAGGCTGGCATCCGTGGTAACCGTCTCCCAACGAGGGGCTAGGAACGATCTGTCCTTCATCAGATTGCTTGATTCCAGCCACCACTGAAGGGACTGCCGGACCCTGGGAGACATCAGAAATGACTGATCCAAGGACTGTGGACATCTGTCCCATTTCAGCAATAGATGGAGTTGTAGCGACCTCATGTGGAATTGAGCAAAGGGGACTGCCTCGAAGGAGGCCACCATCAAACCCACCAGAGTCATCCCTAGCCGAATGGAAGGGCGAGGGTTGGTCAGGAGAACACGTATCAGATCCTGAACCCTCTGCACCTTTGGCTGGGGTACGAACACTCTGGCCTGAACGGTATCCAGATTCATGCCCAGAAAGGAGATCTCCCTTGATGGGGAGAGAGAAGACTTGGGGTGGTTGATCACCCATCCGAACCTTTCCAGCGTCGCCACCACCGTCCTGGTGTCCAACTCTGCCTGGCAGAGGGAAGAAGCTGTAATGAGTAGGTTGTCCAAGTACGGCACAATGCGAATGCCCTGGGCTCTGAGCAGGGCCATTATGCCCACCAGAACCTTGGTAAACACCCTCGGTGCCGAGGTCAGCCCGAACGGGAGGGCCACAAACTGAAAATGCTGATCTCCCACCACGAACCTGAGAAATCTCTGGTGTGCTGGGAAAATTGGTACATGAAGGTAAGCATCCTTGATGTCTATGGACGTCATGAAATCCCCCTGACGAAGGGAACCGATGGCTGAATGCAGAATCTCCATGCAGAACTTCTTGGTTCTGATGAACATGGAGCCATCCTTTTTGGGAACCTTGAAGAGGTTGGAATAATAGCTCTCTGAAAGAGGCACCGAGCATATGACCGCCATGTCCAGAAGGTTCTTTACAGCCAACAGGAGCCCCTGCGCCGCCCGAGGATCCGATGGCACCCGAGACCTTAGGAATCTGGGAGGAGGCCGGGACTCGAACTCCAGTTTGAACCCAGACGATACCACTTCCAGTATCCACTTGTCTGTGACCTCCTGGGCCCAGACCTGGAAGAAGAGCTGCAGCCGTCCCCCCACCCGCAAGGGTGAGGGCACCTCCTCATTGTTGAGCTGGCTTGACAGCGGGCTTGGGCCTGGAACCCCAGGTAGAGGCCGTTCGGGCACGTCCTCTACCTCTGTTCCAGGAATCACCACTAAAGCCAGAGTAGGCAAGACCTCTGCCCCCTCTGGCACCGCGAAAGGAAGGATTAAAGGAGCTTGCCCCCCGAAAGTAGCGACTCAGCTTCTTACGCTGAGGTAGCTTCCCACCCTTCGCCACAGAATTCAATTTGTCTCCAAACAGCCGCGTTCCCAAAAAGGGCAAAGCTGTAAGTGACTTCTTGGCCGCAATGTCCGCCGCCCACTGGCACAGCCAGACCGATCGGCGCATGGCCACCAACAGGGCCGAAGTTCTACTACACATGGTAATAGTGTCGTCCATAGCCGACAAAACAAAATTCATGAACAATTCACACCTCTTAAGGGTTGTGAATTCAACGCTATCCGGGTTGAGCTGGGGCCCATTTAACATGTCCCTGATCTCTGACCTGGTGGCCACAGCCACGAGTGCCGATGCACAGACAGGCCGCAAGGCAGAACCCACACTGGCAAAGGCATGACATGCCATCTGATCAATGCGCTTGTCCTCGCCATCCTTGAGGGTAGTGGCGTCAGGAGTATGTACAACGGAGGTGTTGGACAGTCCTAAGATGGGCGCGTCAACCTCGGGAGGGGAAGACCAGCGCTTCACCGCGTCCATTGGAAAGGGATACTTCCTATCCCATCCCTGAGGAACACCGTGAAGGCGACATGGCTTCTCCCATTCTCTAAGAATCATGCTGTCAAAGAAGAATTCCCCCTTCTTCGGAGGGGCCTCCGCTGGTGGGGAAATATCCAGAACCTCTAACAGATGGGTCAGGACCCTGGGGGTATCAGCAGCATCCCCCAGCGCCTGCCCGGCATCAGAATCAAAGAACTGCAATTCCTCAGTCTCAGATTCCTCAAACAATTCCCCTTCCTCAAGCGGGGAATAATCAGCCCAATCAGGTGAGTCATAATCATCAAAATCAATTACCGGCGTAGCCGGTGACAGATGCTTTTCTTAGCAGTGGCCTTTCTGCCTACTGAGCTAGAAATAATTTTCTCGAGGTTGGCCAGCCTGGCACATACATCTGAGTGCGACTCCCCACTAATGACAGTGTCACTTGGGGTACGGATGATGCGGGGTGGGGTAGGAGAGGCGGGCGACACTGACCCAGACGCCTGGGGTCCCGACTGCCGCGTTATGGCCTGTTGCGCACATGGTATGCAAATAAGCACATTCTCCCCCATAAACGATACCCCACAACCCACACATAGCCGGGATTGTCCCAAGGGGAGCCCGAGCCCGGTATCCTGTGGAGCCTCCATATGGTGATTTTAAGGTAGTTGCAATGACCCGAGGGAATTACGCTGGTAAGCAACCCGGGATGCCCCTTAAGTCCCAAGTGGGAGGATTTTTAAGTGCCCCAAATTTCTGCTAGGGACCTAGGACCGGGAGAACCCCCTTTTAAGCAAGGCACAGGGAGTCCTCCTGAAAGACACAAAGGAGTGGCCATAAGCACATGCACAGCACATAAATATATATATATATACACATATTAAATATATCATCATAATCAAGGAAAAAGGTGACAGGAACTAGCGCTGTCCCCTGACAGAAAGGGGCACAAGGCAAAGTCATGTAAATAAAAGGAAAGAGCCCTGGAGGGCACTCACGTGCTTTGTATGATGGCTGGCACCACTCATCAGCTCAGAGGAAGAGGAAGAAGGGGCGGGCCAGCGCGGATCGCGCGCCGCACCTGGCCCCGCTCCCCTGCTAACACAACCAGCAGCGCGGCACGTGGGGGGGCTATGCTGATGGGCCGTTTGTTGATATGTGAGTGACTTTTTCTTTATATGTGTATCTGTATTGAAATAGCAAAAAGATTGTTACTGAATTGGATACTTTTATGGCATAAAGCATTTATCATCTTAGGGGCTTGGCATGTTCCTTCCCCCGTTTCCCCTCCACCTCCTTTCTACAGGTTGTGTGTTTATGTATTTTAATGAACTTTTAACGTGTCTGTATATGTGTATATAGAGTTTTTTGAGTAATAAAGAAATCAAAAATGTAATTCATATATTTTGAGTGGTGCCATTACTCAATGAGGATAGATTGAGGATTTGTGGGATTATATATATAAATATGCAATTAGGGACAGGGCATCCCAAACCGGGATCACCAACCCGGATTCCGCCTACCCCTCTATATGGGGTCTCACGGGGGAGCATGGCTCCCTAAACACCTATTAAGGTGATTCCTACCCTCGCCCGGACCTGCAGCCAAGGCTGGGAGGCTAATATATGAGCTTAATGTATAAAGGTCCGGGCAGAAATAGGGAAAAAAATGGGCGGGCGTAAGCCCGGCTTACCTGCAAGGAAGAGAAGCAGACATCTTCTGACTTGCTCGCCGTCCTGCAGAGAAGGAACTGGGGAATGTGTGGGAGGTCCCAGGTATTTATGGACCGGGAGGGGCTTCTTTTTTGCTTTCATCTCTGCAGAAGTTCGCCCTCTACTGGACCATAACCCATATGTCATGAATAGTGGAAGCAGGGTGTGTGACATACTTGGAATAATAATTGGAGATATTTTCAGAGGTGAAAAGTCATTTGAAAACATACTGGTGAAGCCAAACTCCAGCCCAGGAATGTAAAGAAATTAGGACCCCCTTTGGCTAATGTGTTTGTTAGGGGGTTCTCATTCATCTAGGTCATGGTACATACGTTATAATAAGCCATAACATCTTGACTTTTTAATTGAAGATATACAGGTTTTTGCAGATTAGCTATCAAACAGAGAATTGCCAGAACCATGGGTATATCTACCTTTGAAAATGTGACCTGCACAATCAAAAGGGATCCAGAAAGAATTTCTGACATAATCAATACTCAAAAGAGGAGACTGGGAAGCGAGAATGAGAATGGGAACATTCAGAGCATACAATTTAGCTTTATGTTGTTCAGAGTAGAGTGCCTAGTAATATGGGTTAGAAAAAAGACACAGGTCCAACTTTAACCCCTTCAAACCCACCAACAAACCAATAAAATAAACCAGTTATATCCTTATCAGATAATTGCTTTTGTCCTTTAAAGTGTTCTAGAAATAAAAAAAGTTATTTGCCCAGCTTTCAGTATCAGCATGTGTTGGTGTCTATTTTGAAAGACTAGCCATATGAGAATATTGCTTAGAGAGGGTGTTCATAAGGCCCACAGAATTCTTCACAGAATGTCTGAGCTGTTTGGAAGTATTTTAGCAGGTTACCGGCTATAATCCAATGAATGAAGTGGACCAAAACCCAGGATTTTGACTATCGTGGGTTCTGGTCCTTGCCCTTGGGGCACCCTGATTGAGGGTGCCCTGCTGTGTGAAACCCCCCAGGACGCCCAAACAAACTCACCACTTCCCTGTCCTATGACGCATGCATGGCCGCTCATCCAATCAGCGTGCTGGCGGCAGCATCCCCTGCTACCCTATAACAGGGAGTCGCAGCTTGCGCATGCGCCGCTGGACCAGGAAAGAAGGTCAGTTTCTGGGCGACCAGGGGGGGGCTTCACACAGCAGGGCATCCCAATACTGGATGCCTCATGGGGAGGAAATCCAGCAGCCCTGGAATCTTATAGATTTCAGGGCCGATGGGGAGTAGGTTTTGGTTCTCTTTAAAGCAGAACAAATCCCTACATGGCTGCCCTGTAATCTAAAAGATGCCACGCTATGTGAACCCCCCCCCCCGGATCACTGTAAAACTCACCTTCTCCTGGCTCTCTTGCCTATGTAGATATCGGTGTCGGCATCCATAGCATCTCCTGTCCCCAGTCTATCTAGTGTCTGGGGATGAGGCCGCTCTTGCACATGGATCGTAGGACCAGGGAAAGGTGAGTTATTATGGGAGATCTGAGGGGCTTCAGTGGGACAGGGAACTAAATCTGGGTTAGTCAAAATACCGGGATTAGCTCTGCTTTTACAGTATAAAAAGGTATTGTGCCCAAACTGTCTCTTTTTCCATATTCATAAATTCTCAGACTCCCCATTATGTTTCAGGGGATGCCAGGAAAGGGGGTCGATGATGCATATCTGGTGGGAGTGCTCGGTTGCTCAAGCCACATGGGATAAAGCCCACAAAATAATATCGGACGTTTTCCACACATTATATAGAGGAGACCCCTGGGAAGCACTCCTATCACATAAGACTGGAACATACTCAAAGCCAGAGTGGCGACTGACCTAACATATTCTCGCGGTAGTAAGGACCACGATAGCTAGAAATTGGAAAGCCCTCTCCATACTATGGCCTGATATCCAAAATAGAATCGTGAACACTATGTGCAACGAGAAGACTAGTCAAGAGTCCACACATGGACCTTAGGACCGGGGAAAGGTGAGTTAATATGGAAGATCTGTTGGGCGTCAGCAGAACAAGGAACAAAACCTGGGTTAGTCAAAATACCGGGATTAGCTCTGCTTTTTAACAGTATAAAAAGGTATTTTGTCCAAACTGTCTCTTTTCCATTGCAAATGAAGCCCAGCAGGCTTTCTGAAAAATTTCGTATATCTTTTAAGCAGATTGGAATTGGAAAAGACCGGAATTAAAAAGCGAATGTTGGAGAGTAAGGTCACCTTGACTCAGTCTATGTTTCTAAACAAATATAGCAGCTGCATGTAGCGAAGTATAAAACTGGCGTTTTGCAAAGATTGATAATAAAGTATGAGCTCGATGCCAACATATAAAAAATGTAAAGGGCACCATTTTAATTTGAAAGAAAACTGTTTTTAGGAAAAATCTCAAAATACTGTAGCACATTTATGTTGCCATCAACGCAAATGCACTTTCCACCATTTGTGGTCATGCTGAGGTCACTTGTTTTTGTAAAGAGCTACATAAGTTGTATAGTTCGACTTTTTTAGCAGCTGCCTATTTAATAGGAGAAACGGTCTATCAGATCGAAGTTTAGGATGTCCCACTATGTTAAGCCCTGGAGATCACTTGCTATACTCACGTAGCTGAAAATCCAAAAAGGGCGTGCGTGTGTCATGGCCACATCCCTGCCATATACCTTTAGTTGAGGCGCTTAGCCATACCAGCCATGTTTGAATTCTTTCAGCTTTCCTAGCCGATCTGATTTCAGATCTGAAGTCAGGTTAGCTAAGAAAGGTGTGAATGGAAGTATGAATGCTAATTGGCCAGCAGCACACACATTTTCTGTGGGGACCTCTGGAAAGTGAATTTTGAGCAGACGATCCCAGGGCAATACACAGCAGGGCATCCCAAATCAGGATGCTTAGCTGGAGATGAACAACAGCCACAAGAGATAAAATCCTGGTGTTCCTCTTTAAAGAGGAGCAACACACCCATCAATTCTATAAGACCCTTTGGGAGGGTTAGTATACCTCTTTATGGGGAATTCCAAATTGGGTTGCCCAGTTGTGTGACACCCCAGATTGCCCAATCCAGTCACCTCTTCCACAACCTTGCGCCACATCCATGCACCATGGCCACATCCCCAGTATAATTCTAGCTCAAACAAATGTTGTAATTTTGGTTTAGGGAGTTTGTTATGTTTATTTGTTAGTCTTTCTGTGTTGTGGCTCGTATTTCTGAAGATACAACTCAGTCTCCTGATGTCTTAAACTGGACCAACAGCCTGGCACAGTTGGAAAAAAAAGGTAGCGCCATTTTGGAGCTTCCTTTTCCAGCATCTCAGCCATACTGCTGCCTGGATTCTACTGACATAACTGATACCAATACCCAGTAACAGGAAACCCAGCAGCACTTCCTGTTTGCAGGTGGCCTACAAATGCACGAGCTGCCATTTTGTGCCTAAAATTTACTACAGTAGGAGTTAGAAAAAGGTAAATTACGTTTTATGTACAACAATATAAGTTGTCCTGGGAAAGGGATACATATGAGCACTGTTTGTTTTGTCGGTCTGGTTTAAGTCATGTTTGATTGCTGGTCTGCATTAAATTGCTGCTGATTATCAGAGGCAGAAGTCAACATGAGCCAGTATCCCATGCATTTACATCAGAATACTTTCCAAGTTCTAATAAGCCAATAATGTGTACATTAACATAGGGCAACTATTAACATGTACAAGAGGTGGGCCCATTAAATGAGAGCCAGCATTGTGTTTCTTTTCAAGACCCAGCGCACCTACACATGATATTGATTTGATCCTCCATGCAACTAGTGCTATAGGAAGGTGCCAAATAGGTACAAAGGTAATGGCATTCCTCACTGCTGAATGTGACAATGCAAAATTGTATTTCTGCGTAAAAATGTCAACAGGTTTTAGGGTTAATGAATAAACATGCATTGCATGTGGTCCCAACTATTTTACTAAGTAATATAAAGTGTATCAAAAGCAAAGTAGATGGACAATAATCATTATTAAACCGGACCTTCAGCATGATTTAATAAAAAACTCAAACCCTTAAAAAACTATTCCCCAGCATCTAAAATTAATATATTTAATGTTTTTAGTCACTTGCTTTTTATGCTTTCCCTCACTGGCCTGCAACTCTGTTCAGCACTCTAGGATATGGGAGCCGCCATCTTGGCTTAGTAGCATCATATACTGAGGAGTTGAAAGGGGTCAAAAGTGCAGGAGAGCAGGGTTATAGCTGTGCTTTGCACAGAGCAGAGCTGGGGTCAGGAAATAGGTCAGCAATCCCAGAATGCAGAGCAGCACAGTCAGAAGACACTTCCTGTTTGCAGGCAGCCTGCACCTCCATGGGCTGCCATCTTGGAAGTTTAAAGTCTCAGAAAATGCAATAGATGCAGGTAGGATGGCTGTTAATGTGGGCAATCTGTATGTACAGTGAGGGGGGAAACATATAAGCTCTTATTTAGGGTGAAGGTCCGGTTTAATCAACCTTCATCTTTAAAACTACAGAGGTTTTTAGTGTTTGGGCTTCCTGTCTGTAACACTGTGCACATATGAATGACTCAACTTCATATACTCAAAACCTCTTACAACAGTATTTTCATCATGACTCTAATGCATGTCTTAACTTGCTTTCTTTCCCTTCAAATTGTTGTCTGAGCATTTATTTGTTTGCTGACGGCAGGACTCCAAATACTGACTCCAAATATACATAAAAATGTATAAGCATAATAAGCTGAGCCTATTTACCTCAAGTACTACACATCATGAGGTTACAAACACAGCTCACAACATACTCCCACTTGATAATGGAGTTGACTTAGCACCAGGCACAGAGGGTAGACTTTAGGTGAAAAATAAAGGACTTATTTATGATGGGCGCCATTTTTCTTGTGCTTTTAGCACCAGTTTTGGAGCACCAAAAATGTTGTCTTATCTGGCACCGCACTGTGAAGTACATTGGCGCAAGCAGTCGCTGCGCAGGGCGCTAACTTATTTGCTTTGATTGTTGCACTAGGTATTGGCTGGCCTATGTCATTGTCTGTTGGACCCGACTGCCGATTATCCCAGCAACAGTGAGCGCCATTTTGTACCAACATTTTTCCTGGCGCTCCCCAGCATATTTATGATTTTTTTAAATCTTTTGCTCTATATTTTTTTCAGCGCTGGGGACAAAGGGACATAAATCACTGCTGGGAACAAAGGGACAAGCTTTACAGTGCTCTTAGGCTGCATTTTAGTTGTTGTCCAAATTACACATTGTTAAGCAAAATTTATTTTAGTAACCTCCCAAAAAATACATTTTGTGGAACATGCCTCCCCAGGGCAATTTAGATTGCAGCACATAAAAATTATTTTACCTTTTTCCAATGCCTGCTGGGGTAAATTTTAAAAACAAGATGGTGGTTCATGCATTTGCAGGCCACCTGCAAACAGGAAGTTCTGCTGGGCTTTCTGTTACTGTGCATTGTCAGTTATGTTAAGTTGGGAGTGGAAGCTCCAAAATGGTCGCTACCTTGCTTTCCAACTGTACCAGGCTGTTGGTCCAGTTTAATTATAAACATAAAATACTTCAATCCAGTTCTTCCCATTGTGCTCTATGGGATCTTAACCTTCAGCACCAGTTTTAATTTGCGCTGGTTCAACCAAAGCACCCAGAGCTCTGACCTTTTCGACACAAGTGTTTTTTCTTTCTTAAAGGAGCAGTATCGCGAAATTTGCATTAAAAAAGATAAATAATTAAATAGCCACACAATAGCTTCTAACATGTGTATAAATAATGTGGCGATAGAAAAAGGAAAAAATATCTGCCTTTCTTTTAAATTGTATAATGACAATGGCTCAGTCCATTTGCTGAATAGGGGGATCTGCTGGGTTGTATTTAGTGAGCTGCTTCATTTAGCCCACTGGTCTCCTAGCAACACTTTACCTCCAAGTCTGACCCTGCAATCAGTGGTAACGGCTGTGTGTGTGTGAGGTGCTGCTTTTGTTATGCGACCAGGTGACTCAAATGTGTAAAATCTATACAAAATAAACTAAACTGACTGAAAATAACTGAAATTCTTCTTTGAATAACTGTGCAGGAAAATATAAAGGTATTAAAGTGGAACAAAACCCTGAGTTGCCGACCCTGAAGTCTATAAGACCCGGCCATTGACCTTGCCCCTTGGGCATTCTAAATCAGGATGCCCACTGTGTGAAACGATCCCTGGATAACCACAGATCCCCCCATTTTTCTGGCGCGCTCACGCAGATAGTCATTTAGACAGGCCGGGCGGCCAGGAAGGTTACTGCTCAGGCTCCCCATCTGCGTGCAAACAGAGCTGATTGGATGAGAGCCCGCGCATGTGCTGTGGGACAGGTAAAGGTACGTTTTTACAGGCGAACTTGGGGATTTCACATATCAGGGCATCCCAAGTCGGGATGCCCCTAGGGGCACAAAACAAAACTCCAGATAGTGAGAATCCTGGGTTGGGCTTTGCTCAAAACACACAAAGCTGAAAGAAAGATCATATGGAAAAATGAAAAATAAGAATATGAAAGAGAAAATGGTAAACTGAAAGATTCTGCAGCAGAGCCAACATGAAGGGAAAACTGTCAAAATCAGCAAAATGATTTCTAGAGCTTTTCTCTCTGTTTTAGATATATAAGTTCTGGCCAGGCAATGTTGCAATGTTGTTATCTTATGCTGGACGGCTGCCAGCACTGAACAGCTGATACTTTGATACATTGTTTTCCCCTCTCCTCAGCGTGGAACAGGCCATAGTGTCGGGCTCCGACACTCACAAGACCTAAACATGAGCTATTAGTCTCCAGCTGCTCAACACACACATCATTTTTTTCTACATTTGTAATTCTTACTCCAACACTTACCTACATTCAAAGTACCATTTAAATATGTCACCAAGAAAAATTTGCGATACTGCTCCCACGCCAAATGTCGCTGAGCCCAAAAAAGTGGCGCTGTGCGGCACTGATGCTTCTTAAATAAGGCTCAAGATAGAACTTAGGTCCCTAGTTCGACAATGAAAGTGAATGGCAATTCACAAGTAGTGCAACCTGGTGCTGAATCACCCCTTTGATTTAGCAATATGTGGAAAGAGTGCACTACTTTTTTGAGATAAAAGTTGCCATTCATTTCATTGTCTAACTAAGGTTCTATTTAGCACCCGCTGTATATAGAACACTTCTATTTTAGTCACCGTAAGTTACCTTTTTACAAATGGTGCTGAATCAACCCCAGGCTTTGAACTTATCAAGCTTGCTAAGTGAGGTTTTTTTAGAGCATTCACATAAACTATAATAAGGAATCTCTACTTGTAAGGATAAGAAATTGCATACATTACAATACATTAATAAAAATAATAAACAACATAAATGACACGGAATGCTGTATGTTTTATTAGTGACTGGGGGATGGGGGGCTATTCAGGAACCAAATGCCCTCTGTGTGACAATGAGCTATATTTTCCTGATCAGGGGAGGGGGCTTATATTCATGCGTAGTACCAGCAAATGTACTATTCTGTCAAGAACTAGTTTTCGACTGGACCCATATATGAGTTATGAAGCATAACATCTGCATATCTGCAAAGGTTCTCTTTTATCCAGGTCAAGGTATATCTGTAGTAATAAAACAAGGCAACATGGATAGGCATCTCCAGAAATCAATACCATGGGTGAAAGAAGCCATTTATGTTACAATATAGAAGTTAAGCTTGAATAAAAGACATAATCTCCAGCATCTATCTATTGCAACATACAATGCTATTTTAACACCTCTCACATTGCAGCTTAATAACATCCCATAACTCAAGCCATGCTAAATTTAGGGCCTTATTTATCAAGGGATAGCGCCAGGTAGTGTCTCACTAGCGCCAGGTAGCGCCAGCTATCGGCGGCTACCGACTCCAGAACGCCAGGCTGCGAACACAATCACGCATTTATCACCCTAAATGAGGCTAGCGCCGGCGAGAGCGTCAGCTAGCGCGGGATTCATCATGTTGCAGACTTCAGCGAACAGCGCGGCTGCTAATCCCATCACAGTGCCAGGTATGACCTCTCGCTACCTGGCACTCTCCAATGCATTTCAATGGAGAAATCTTTAAATATTCATAATTAATTGATATTAATGTTTTTTTTTTTTTTTTAAATGTCAAAAATTCTGTGACCACTTCTGCAATGTTAGATATTTTTTTTAAGGTAATAAAAAAAAAAAAAAAAAAATTTGTGCAGAATTGATATTACAGGTCTGATATTAATGTATTCATATTACAAAATGTTTATAAAAACATGTTTATTTTTTTTTAACAAAAATATGGTTGTTTGTGGGTTAAAAAACTACTTTTAGCCCATCGCCGCCAGCGCTCTGGGGTTTAAAGTGGACCAACACCGAGAGGTGATCGGCCCGGAAATCTATAAGATTCCCGGGCCGATCACCTCCCACCCCGCGGGACATCCGAGATCGGGATGTCCCGCGGGGTGAAACCCCCCCAGACACCCCAAATCTCTTACCTGATCTTCGGCGGCGGCCGGCCGCCGCCGCCTCCCTCGCGCCCCTGTAGGCGTGCTCGCGCCCGCGCCGGCCGTCTGCGAATGGCCGGCGGGGGCGCGCGCGCGCCGAAAGTGACGCGAGGGAGGCGGCGGCAGCGGCAGCCGCTTGGACGTTCCTGATCCCCGCCTGGACGTTGGCGGGGATTGGACCGTCCAGTCACGTGGGAGCGGGGACAGGTAAGATTTTGGGGCTTTCTGGGGGGTTTCACACAGCGGGGCACCACCGATCGGGGTGCCCCGCCGAAGTGGACCAAAACCCAGGATAGTCAAAATCCTGGGTGTTGGTCCACTTTAAACATGCATTTCACAGCGCGAGAATTTTTTGAGCGTGATTTGTTAATGAATATGCTGGGAGCCGTTCGCTATGGCCATTCGCTGTCATGCGCTCCCATACAGCGCGGAACCAGTCAAACAGCGACTCCTAACCCCGTATTCAACATTACCGCACAGCGACTGAGTCGCTGTCAACAACCGAACAACGGCCAAGCACAGCGAATACTAGCGGGCGCTGTGAAAATCGCGCTACTGTCGCTCATCTGTCGCTACCTGGCGCTATTAATAAATCGGCCTCTTAGTCAACCCCTTACCTTCACAAGGTCCTTAAACTTGAGCCATTTATTATAAACAGAGGATGCAGATTGAAACTGCTGTACATCCAGAGGTATTTCTTTAAGGAGTCATTTAGATTAAGAAAACCTGGTCGAATGACTGGCAAAACAGCTTCAATAAAAATACAGCACATCTTGATTTATTACTACTGCTAATATAATAAAATCTATTGGTCCCCGCTTAATAATTACTAAGCAGCCATGTGAAAAAAAATCCTGCACATACTTCATAAAAATCCACAAAAACAGATGTAAAACAATTCACAGTGCTCTTCAGTATGTTGACCACAAGGTAATCTATACACTGTGTGGATCCACCATCTTAAATGAGCTTACCAAAGCTGTCTTATTATAGCTTATTACTGTGCCTTTAAATAAACTCCAATCGGGTCAAGAGTACTCCAATCTAGTCAAGAGTATTTACTTCCTCTGTTCTAATTTAACTTATTCAGATAGGTTCAAAATCTTATGTTCCAGTAGCTAAGGGGTTACCAGCAGCGCTCTCAGCTGGAAGCATCATTACTGCTGTGTGACTTACAATGGAAGACCAGAAAAAACACCCCCACTTTAGGATCACAGCCACACTGGAATATTAGAAACTTGGACACAGCATGCAGTAAATCACAGGTTTGGGGGCACAATCCTAACGCACAGGTTTATTTTACACCCCAGAAGAGGAAAACAATAATGCCGAACGCCAAAAACCTGACAAAAAGGAAGTTTTCCATTAAGTTGTTAGCTCTTCAAAGTTTATATTTTACAGCGTTTTTTGTGGACTACTGCTAATAAATGTGCGCTATGTGTCATATTATTTGGTACCATACTGCAGCTGGCTTGGGGGGGTATATAAAGTGCGCAGTAAGCTGTCTGCACACAGATCCCTCATTGCTTTAATGGGTAAAAAGGACTTTTGGGGGCAATATTTCTGAAACTACACAGTTTGCTAACTGATTTCTGCTGTTGTGAATGTTTATCGTGACTGGACAAATGATCCCACTGTAATGGATGCTGTGAAGCCCCACGCACCCATTAGTGTGAGAGGTGAACATCAGCTACAGCTAGGGACCCAAAATAGAGGCCCCACCAGCTGGGGCCTCTATAACACTGTTTCTCAAACCGGTACACATACCCCAGCAGGAGGCAATGTTCTGGGGCAAACCTTTAGGGGGTGTCTGACTGGTCTGGTTTATTATTTTACAAGTGAAACCTAACCCCTTCTTGCTTTAAATGTGCCACAAGGCCTATGGCCTACTTATTTTGGTACTATTTATATATATTATACATATCACCCCCCTTTGGGGTACTTGTTTAAACTCCTTGTTGCTAGGGGGTACTTGGCATAAAATGGTTGAGAACCACTTCTCTAAAGAACAGCAGTCACAAGCAGGGGTGCTCCAGGGGGCCCAAGATGGGACCGAATTTCCAGAAGATATCAGACAAAAGCCCAACTGGGCCAAGAAGACTGAAGACACCAGTGTCCTCACCCACTGAAGATGCCGACCTTTACTTGATGTGACTTTTTTCCTTGCAGAGAACCCCTTAATGTTGAAGACGATACAGGTTGGCATTTGTCATGGGCAGGGGCCTGTGGCCTTCAAGCTATGGTAATAGCCCACATATTCAGATTCATCCAGACTGAATTACTAAAAGTTCAGACTTATTCCTAATAATATTAGCTTCTGTTTTTCTTTATTATTTATTGTATTCAACTCTTGCCCCAGAGCTCATGCTTTGAGTTCAGCTTCAGCTGCTATCACACTGTCATGCTGTGCAAAACACTGATCCCAGCTGTATATATATTTCTCATGCAGAAGCCAGCACCCCAGGGTTTGTTACAATCACATCTACATAACTATATGTGACCTTGTGCCCCTCACAACATTGAGTTTATATTTATGATCCACATTTTCAGTGCACTGAGCAGGCACTTCGAATCTCGCTTAAGTAGACAACGGTAAAAGAACATTCAGTAGAACATGCCGCTGCTTTAGCTGATAATCTGAGAAGCTATACATCATACGGTTACAAACAAGCATTCTGCCTTAGCCTAAAGGGCTAGTTTTACATACTATAGCATTATATATATATATATATATATATATATATATATATATATATACAGGGCGTCAGCACTAATGCCCTTATTCATCAAGCGATAGCGCCAGGTAGTGTCTGACGAGCTCCAGGTCCCGCCAGCTAACGGCGGCTACCGACTCAAGTACGCCCGGCGTCGGCCACAATGACGCATTTATCAAGCTAAATGAGGCTAGCGCCGGCGAGAGCGACTGCTACCGCGGGATTCATCATGTAGCCGACTGCAACGAACAGCGCCGCTGCTAATCCCATCACAGCGCCAGGTATGACCTGTCGCTCCCTGGCGATGTCCAATGCATTTCAATGGAGCAATCTTTAAATAATCATAATTAATTGCTATTAATGTTTTTTTTTTTTTTTTTAATGTCAAAAATTCTGTGACCACTTCTGCAATGTTAGGTTTTTTTTTTAGGGTAAAAAAAAAAAAAATGATTTTGTGCAGAATTGATATTACAGGTCTGATATTAATGTATTGATATTACAAAATGTTTAATAAAACTTGTATAATTTTACAATCATAAAATATGGTTGTTTGGGGGTTAAAAACTATTTTAAATCCATCGCCGCCAGCGGTCTGGGGTTTAAACAAGGAATTTACAGCGCTCAAAAATTCGGAGCGTGATTTGTTAATGAATCTGCAGCAAGCCGTTCGCTCTGGCCATTCGTTGTCAGGCGCACCCATACAACGCTGAACCTGTGAAACAGCGCCCCCTAAGCCCGTATTCAACATTACCGCACACCGACTGAGTCGCTGTCAACAAGCAAACCCCGCCCAAGCACAGCGAATACTAGCTGGCGCAGAGAAAATCACGCTACTGGCGCTCATCTGTCGCTACCTGGCGCTATTAATGAATCGGCCTCCCAGCTTACTTGGGCAGGTGCCAGGGCCTGTGCACTCAGGAGGGGTCCCACCTGACATGGGAGTGGATCAGGTCATTCCCTCTCACCTGGGCAGAAGGTGGGAAAAGGTCCATGACATTCCTTGTATTTTTTTCCTTATCCCTTCTATTCTTTTATTCCTTCTAATAATATTTATTGAATTCTTTATTTCTATTTATTCCTTCTATGCTTTCAACCTCCTATGCTATATTTATTCCATTCTTTATTTCTTTCGATTTATTCCTTCTGTTCTTTTATTTCTTCGGTTCTATATTTATATCATTGCTTACTTCTTTCTATTTATTCCTATTTTTTCCTTTCATTTATTCCTTCTTTGTTTTTCCGTCATTCTTTCTATTTTGTTTGTTGTTTTCTTCTATTCTTTCTTTCTGACCTCTTTCTGCCATTTATTTTTTCCTCTTAGTATCTTAGTATTAGGCCCTTATTTATGAAGGAATAGCGACAGGTAGCGACTGGTGAGCGACAGGTAATGACGGGCCCCGCCACGAGAACGCCGGCTCCCCACCACAATCACACATTTATCAAGCCGATCCTGCTTAGCGACTGAGATAGCGCCAGATAGCCACTCATTCATCATTATTCCAGCCTCAGCCCACAGCGCCAGCGTCCAAACCTTGAACAGCGACAGGTATGACCTCTCGCTACCTGGCGCTCTCCAATGCATTTCAATGGAACAATCTTTAAATATTCATAATTAATTGTTATTAATGTTTTTTTTTTTAAATGTGAAAAATTCTGTGACCACTTCTGCCATGTTAGATAATTTTTTTAAGGTAAAAAAAAAAAATTTGTGCAGAATTGATATTACAGGTCTGATATTAATGTATTCATATTACTAAATTATTTATAATTTTTTTTTTTTTTTTTGGTTTCCAAAAATATGGTGGTTTGGGGGTTAAAAGCTACTTTTAACACATCGCCGCCAGCGCTCTGGGGTTTAAACTTGCATTTTACAGCGCGAGATTTTTTGGAGCGTGATTTTTTGATGAATATGCCGGTCGCTCTGACCAGTCGCTGTCATGCGCACCCATACATCGCGGAACCTGTCAAATAGCGACTCGTCACCCCGTATTCAACATTACTGCACACCGACTCAGTCGCTATCAACTACCGAACAATGGCCAAGCACAGCGACTACTAGCGGGCGCTGTGAAAATACTGCTACAGTCGCTCAACTGTCGCTACCTGCCGCTATTAATGAATCGGCCTCCCCGTATTTTTAGTATTAGTATTTTTTTCTGTAGTAGTATTTATTAGTATTATTAATATTTATTAGTATGTATGAATTAGTATTGATTAGTATGCATTAGTATTACTTTTTTTTCTCTTAGTCCATCTATGCTTTCTTTCTGACTTTCCTTCTCTTTGTTCTTTTTTCCTTTTATTTTCCTTATTATTATTTCTTTCTATATATTTCATTCTCAACTTTTTCCCTTCTTTCTTTCCATGTCAAGCAAGACAGCAATGCCAGGATAGGAGACCTTGAGATTCTTAGGAAGACACACATCACAAGGGTCCACTAAAACTTGTCGCCCACATAAACCTGGAGCTATATATATATATACCGGTATATATATACACACCTGCTTGCAGCAGGTCAATAACATACAATCCACTGCACATCTAAACAATGAGAAGACAAATAGTTACTCCTGAGGTGTGAAAAGGATTGTTTTACATCCTCTATCTTTCCAGGTAACGTAGACACAACATCTGCTTGCTGTACAGTAAATGTACACACATGGAACTGAGTTTTTAAGTAAGGTAGGCACATCGTTTTATGGAACTGTATATTTAAAAGGCTAAATATTAGAGCAGTGTTGCGATAAAGGGTTATTGTTGTATTTTGTAATTAACAGGAAAGTATACTTTCAGATAGAGCCTGCAGATGAGCAATTAGTGGCACAGGTAAATGGGGAGCCTTGAGCCCTCTGACATAACCTGGTTTGAGGTCTATGGGAAAGTCCACAACAACTATTCTATTAAGGGGAGTTATTCATTAAAATGTGTCAATGTCTCAATTTCTCAGGTGGTGGCAAGGTTTCATTACAAGGACAATGGCTTATGTGGGTCTAAAGTTCTGTATTAAATACCTTATGTAGTCTAAGCAAATTGAATTTCTTTGCAGCTATATCAGTCTTGCTCTGCTGTAGGACCACTGTGGTTTGCCATGTTAGCTCACCCTGAGAACTCCGAGGGGCACTCCTGAGAGTGGCTGTTAGACCTCTTTTTTGTGTGGTCATAGAGGAATGAAATTGAAATTAGGGGCACACTTTCGAGCCCTGCTACATCTTCTACCCTGCACTGCAGGAAACATGAGATAGGCATGAGGCGAGCTGCTTGCTGCCCAATTATTGCCATAGGGTGTATAGCCCCTTTAAGCTCATATATGCCACATTAGTATAAAAAGGCTCCCCTCCCCACATACCACTAAGACACATTGCAACCATCCTCCCTTTTTATTAGTATGCAATATATATTTACAGTGTTTCATTATCATACTGCTCCACATCCAGTAATAGCTATAACAAGCATAATACATTTCAGTGCAGCTCTTTCCCCCAGGCTTTATCTCTAATTAAAGCTATTCAGTCTCTTTGTTAAAGTATGCTAATAAAACACTTCTGGGATACTCGTGTTTATGAACAAACATAGTTTGCACTCAGATTATATGTTTAAGGATTGCATGCTCCTAAACAAATCTAGAGAAAGCTACATTTTAATGGACATCTTGTGTAAAATAAAAGCAATGCACTGGGAGCCAAAAAAAAAAAGTAGTCATGGAGCTACAGGAAATACAACACATGAGAAAAATGCATAGGGAGAATACAGTTAAACAATGGTAACAGCGATATCTAGTGTCCTAACTGCAAACTGCATTAAATCTAGCAAAAGGTATCCAGGCCACTTTTGAACTCTTTAAATGTAATCTTCATTACTACCTCCTCTGGCAGAGAGCTCTATAGTCTCGCTGCTCTTACAGAGAAGAATCCTTTCCTTTAACCTTGGTGGATGCCCCCGGGTTATGGTTAAAGTCCAGGGTATAAATAGATTGTGGGACAGCACTTCTATTGACCCAGGATATATTTATACATAGTTATCAGATCACCCTAATTTTCCAAATTAAATAAACCTAACTTTGACAATCTTTCAGGGTACTCTAGTTCTTGTATTCCATTAATTACTTTAGTTGCTCACCTTTGAATGTGTTCTAGTTCTTCTTATGTGCTGGTGCCTGGAACTGTAAACAATATTACATATGGGGCCTTACCAGTGAATTATAGAGGGGGTAAAATGATGTTCTGGTCATGGGCACTTAGGCTCCTCATGATGCTCCGCATTAACTTGTTTGACTTGGCAGATGCTGCCTGGCATTGGGCACTACAGTTAAGTTTATTGTTAACTAAAACCACCTAGGTCCTTTTCCATTGTAGTTTTACCAAGCATTTTCTTATTTAGTGTGTAATCATGGCAATAATCGCTCCTGCCCATGTGCATAACCTTATATTTATCTGTATTAAAATTAATTTGCCATTTTACTGCCGATGCTCAAAGTTTATTTAAATTTGTTGGTAGCTGTCTGCGGCCCCTTTTGTGTTAATTACTTTACACCGCTTGGTCTCATCTGCAAAGATTGATACATTACTGTTTAATCCATACCCAATGTAATTAATATATATATATATATATATATATATATATATATATTGTGGAGATTAGCTCTGGTAGGCGACCGGGTGTCAGCAGTATAGAGGCAGAGGCAAGCAGTTCAAAGTAAAGTCTGTGTTTATTTCACACATAAATCCACAAAAGCATATGTCCAAACAGGTTACATCACCTTTTCAGGAAACAGCAGCATAAATGATTCAATCAGGCAAACAGCTTTTAGTCCTTGAGCAAAGGTCCTGTTTACGGTCCAACTAGGCCTCAGGTCCGCATGAAACAGCCTCCACAGGAGATTTCAGCCAGGCTCACAGAGTCTCACTCCCATGTGAGCTCTAGACAAAGGAACCAGCACAGCTGATTCCCCAGGCTATTTAAACAGCCCGCAAAACCCGGACCTGGGTAGTGGGATGGAGTCCCACCCTGCTCTACTCCATCCCAGTAAAGCCGTCCCAGGTTAGCCTTTCGGCTATTCTAAATCATCAGCAGCAAACTGCCACCAGCAGCTGATGCTGGACAAACAAGCTATACGGCTTTACTGCACCAATGCCAGGTACATTGGTGCTACATACCTGCCGTCAATAACGGCCCCTTGCACCTTACCACATACCCCCCCCCTTTGTTCAACCCTGAGGGGGTGGACACATGCCAAACAATGTGTTCTGGACAGGGCATCCGCGTTACCCAACAATCGTCCCGCTCTGTGCTCTACGGTAAACTTGAAGTTTTGTAATGACAAGAACCATCGGGTGACCCTGGCATTCCTGTCCTTAGCCTGGCACATCCACTTGAGGGGAGAGTGGTCCGTAATCAGACGGAACCTTCTCCCCAGCAAGTAGTAGCGAAGAGACTCCAGGGCCCATTTAATGGCCAAACACTCCCTCTCCACTATACTATACCGGGTCTCCGCGGGTGTCAATTTGCGACTCATGTAGACAACGGGGTGCTCCTCCCCGTTGACTTCCTGAGACAGTACAGCACCGAGACCTACCTCGGAGGCATCGGTCTGCACTATGAACTCCCTCTTAAAGTCGGGTGTCACCAACACCGGAGACCCACACAGGGCAGACTTCAAAGCGGAGAACGCTTTTTCGGCCTGTTCATTCCACTTCACCATGACAGACTTGCGTCCCTTTAACAGGTCTGTCAATGGTGCCGCTAGGGTGGCAAAATTGGGAATGAACCGCATATAATATCCCACCAACCCCAGAAATGACTTTACCTGGCGGGTGGTGTTAGGCCGGGGCCAGTTACGGATGGCTTCTAGTTTGTTCACCTGGGGCTTGACCACTCCTCGTCCAATCACATAGCCCAGGTATTTTGTTTCTTCTAGGCCTAAAGCACATTTTTTCGGGTTTGCCGTCAACCCAGCCTTCCTGAGGGAATCCACTACGGCCTGGACTTTGGGTAGGTGACTTTCCCAATCCGTGCTATGGATAATTATATCGTCCAGATATGCCGAAGCATACCGACGGTGTGGCCTGAGGACAATATCCATTAACCTTTGGAACGTAGCGGGAGCGCCGTGTAACCCAAAGGGTAACACCTTGTATTGGAACAGTCCCTCTGGTGTAATAAAGGCTGTTTTCTCCTTGGCAGCCTCAGTCAAGGGCACCTGCCAGTACCCTTTTGTGAGGTCCAAAACCGAAAAGTACCTGGCTTGGCCTAGCTTCTCAATGAGTTCATCTACCCGGGGCATAGGGTAGGCATCAAACTTGGAAACTTCATTAAGTTTGCGGAAATCGTTACAGAACCGCAACGTACCATCGGGCTTGGGAATCAAGACTATGGGGCTGGCCCACTCACTCTTTGATTCTTCAATCACGTCTAACCGGAGCATTTGCTGCACTTCCTCCGCGATAGCTTGTCGCCGGGACTCGGGTACCCGGTAAGGCCTCAACCGGACCTTGACCTGAGGTTCCGTGACAACATCATGTTGGATGACCGAAGTGCGCCCAGGGAGTTCTGAAAACACGTCCGTGTTTCTGCTAATAAACTCCCTGGCTTCCTGAGTCTGTTTAGAGGAGAGGTTGTCGCCAGTTTTCACCTCGACTACTACTTCTCTACTAACAGACCGAGGAATGGGAAGCTCCACCCCCACCATACCTGGTCGGGGACTGTCACCCCCAGGGGTCTCCCTGTCTTTCCATAGTTTCAGCAGGTTTACATGGTACACCTGCTCGGGCTTCCTCCGCCCAGGCTGATGTACCTTGTAAGTCACTTCCCCAACTTTTTCAATGACCTCATAGGGACCCTGCCACCTAGCTAGAAATTTACTGTCCACCGTGGGTACCAGAACCACAACTCTGTCACCGGGGTTAAAGTTCCGTACCCTGGCTTGCCGATTATAAACCCTGCTTTGGGCCCGCTGCGCTGCCTCCATGTGTTCTCTGACAAGCGGCAAGACGGTCGCTATCCGTTCCTGTAGCTGAGTCACGTACTCTACCACACTTTTGTGGGGTGTGGGTTGCTGTTCCCAGGCCTCCTTGGCTATATCCAACAGGCCCCGTGGATGTCGACCGTATAAGAGTTCGGGGGCGAGAACCCCGTAGAGGCCTGGGGCACCTCTCGCACTGCGAACATCAGATAGGGCAGCAGCAAGTCCCAATTCTTCCCATCCTTGGCGACCACCCTTTTTAACATGGTCTTTAAAGTTTGATTAAACCGTTCTACTAGGCCGTCTGTTTGCGGGTGGTAAACGGATGTCCGCAACTGTTTCACCTGCAGCAGTTTACAGAGCTCTTTCATTACTTTCGACATAAACGGGGTACCTTGATCGGTCAGGACCTCTTTAGGCAGACCTACTCTGGAAAACATTTCCATAAGCTCCTTAGCAATGAGCTTGGCAGAGGTGTGACGCAGGGGCACTGCCTCAGGGTACCGCGTGGCATAGTCCAAGATCACCAGAATATGTTGGTGCCCTCTAGCGGATTTTGGCACTGGACCCACTAGATCCATGGCAATCCGCTCAAAGGGTACCTCAATAACTGGGAGAGGAACTAAGGGACCACGGTAATGAGGCTGAGGGCTGGTCATCTGACATGTTGGACAGGACTCACAATATCTCTCCACCTCCTTGTACACACTGGGCCAGTAGAATCGTTGTAAAACGCGGTCCAGTGTTTTCTGCTGGCCTAGGTGTCCACCCAGAACATGTTGGTGGGCCAAATCCAACACCAATTTGCGATATGAATTGGGTACCACCAATTGTTCCACCACCTCTTCACGTACCTTGTTTACTCGGTACAACATTTCCTGGTGAACCACAAAGCGAGGAAACTGTAACTCCGCCCCTGGCTGTTGTGGTTCACCTTCCACCTCAAGAACATTCTCCCAGGCCCGAGACAGGGTCGGGTCCTGGTGTTGAGCGGTACCAAAGTTAGTTGTGGAGACATGGAGATCTGCCAACTCTGGACCTGTTGTCAACTCTTCCACATCTCCAACCATAACATTTAGTGGGGTTGACTCCCCCTCTTCCATTTTAGGGACGGGCACCTCTTCCACGGTGCCTCCTGATTCCGGTTCCCAGGGCACCGGGGTCTCCCCTGAGTAGGGCCAGTCTATTGGGGACACACCCGCCTCGCGGGTTTCCGGAACTGCCAGCTTGGCCCACAGTGACCTGAACCCTGGAAAGTCTCTCCCAATAATCAGTTCATATGGGAGTTTAGCGGCGACAGCGACTTCATGTTTCCAGCTGCCGGAGACGGTGGTGAGAGACACTTGTGCTGTGGCATAGTCTCTCAAGTCCCCATGAATGCACAAAACCCCGGTTTTCCGCCCAGTGTACTCATCGGGCAGTACTAAGGCGGGTCTTGCCAGGGTAACCATACTCCCCGAGTCCAAAAGGGCCACCGCCAGGGTGTCTCCCACTTTCACCTGACAGAGGTGACTTTGCCCCACAAGCTCAGGGATACCGGCAGCACACAGCCTCCTGGCATACATGGAAGGGCGGTAACCAAAGTTTACATCCATGGGCTCCCCCTGGTGGGGACAATTGGCTCTGATATGTCCCGGCTCCTTACATCCCCAACACAACACTTGGGCAGGGACTTTGGGGGGTAGGTCCTGAGAGGGTTTAGGGGACACCACTCGCCTGAGCTGGGGCGGGGACCTCCGGGGTTTCCCCGAATCCCTCCTCATGGAGCCGCTTTGCAAGTTCCTGGTGGCCTCATATCGCTCCACTAGGTCCACCATCCCTAGTGCGTTGTCAGGGGATACCTGGCCAACCCAGTGCTGAAGAGGGTGCGGTAAAGCCCTCCAAAACATGTCCGCCAGCAAGCGGTCCAAAATGGCAGTGGGGCTTAACAACTCCGGCTGCAGCCATTTTTGCAGCAGGTGCAGCAGTTTATAATACTGGGGTCGGGCGGGCTCTGCCGACTGGTAGCTCCACTGATGCACCCGCTGAGCCCGAACCCACACATTCACCCCCAGTCTCGCCAGTATCTCACCCTTCAGAGTCGGGTAGTCAGCGGCTTGGTCCTCTGGGAGATCAAACAACACCTGCTGGGGTCCAGACGCCAGAAATGGAGCGATGACATCAGCCCACTGGTCATGCGGCAACTTCTCCCTTGCAGCCACCTTTTCAAACACCGCCAGGTAAGTCTCCACGTCATCTGAAGGGGTCATTTTTGTGAGCGCCGAGCGGACAGCTTTCCGGGCATCAGGAATACTTTTGGGCGCACCTGCAGCTTGCTGCGCCATCATATGTTGCAAAAACAGCTGGTTGGTCTCATGCTGCTGCCTGTTGGCCTCCACGAGCGCTTTCACGACCGCCTCCATTTTGTCTGCAGTCCCAGGTAGCAGCCTGGCAGGTTTAATATAGGACATGCACAACAAAAAACTTTTTCGTCGGTTGCTCCTAGCAACGGCCTCACTGCTATGCCCGCATCCGACACCAAATGTGGAGATTAGCTCTGGTAGGCGACCGGGTGTCAGCAGTATAGAGGCAGAGGCAAGCAGTTCAAAGTAAAGTCTGTGTTTATTTCACACATAAATCCACAAAAGCATATGTCCAAACAGGTTACATCACCTTTTCAGGAAACAGCAGCATAAATGATTCAATCAGGCAAACAGCTTTTAGTCCTTGAGCAAAGGTCCTGTTTACGGTCCAACTAGGCCTCAGGTCCGCATGAAACAGCCTCCACAGGAGATTTCAGCCAGGCTCACAGAGTCTCACTCCCATGTGAGCTCTAGACAAAGGAACCAGCACAGCTGATTCCCCAGGCTATTTAAACAGCCCGCAAAACCCGGACCTGGGTAGTGGGATGGAGTCCCACCCTGCTCTACTCCATCCCAGTAAAGCCGTCCCAGGTTAGCCTTTCGGCTATTCTAAATCATCAGCAGCAAACTGCCACCAGCAGCTGATGCTGGACAAACAAGCTATACGGCTTTACTGCACCAATGCCAGGTACATTGGTGCTACATACCTGCCGTCAATAACGGCCCCTTGCACCTTACCACAATATATATATATTAAAGAGGACTAGGCCCAAAACTGACCATTGCGGTACTCCGTTAGTAACAGTGATCCAATCCGAGTATGTACCGTTGAAATACATTGCACATACTGGACCACACCCATTTACCTAGTGTGTATGCTTCTTTGCTTGCTTCACTAAAGTGGAAAGTGTTTTGCAACTCACCCGATGTGGCGGCATCACTAACCTGGAAAAGATTGCAAATCTTAGTGACATTGAAGGGCACAGGATAACGGAAAATGCCTCCGGACGTAGGTGTAGTACGTATCAGGATGTGGCTCAGAACCATAGGAAAGAGCTTATACCGATGTGTACCTAACGTGACAAGTAACATACGGGCCATAACAGGGCAGATAAGGCAATTCTGGGATATCGGCAGCTCAGATGGCAAGTGTCTGGGCATTCTCATCTTGTGGCACAGTATCAAATGCTTCAGAAAAGTCAGGATATACAACATCCAATGACCTAATCCAGGCATGAACTTACTTCCTCTTAAAAGCTGATCAAGTTTGTGTGGCAGGACTGAATCCTCATTAATCCATTCTGATAAGGAGTAATTTTAATGCTACACAGTAGCATTTCTTAGAAAACATTTGAACAGCTTGCCCACAACAGCTGTTAATCTTACCGGTCTGTAGTTCCCAGGTTCTCCTTTAGACCCATTTTAAAGATTGGCACCACATTTAAATATTGGCACCACATTTACTTTTTGCCCAGGTCAAGCCCATCATTTTTCTGTTCCATCGCTGTCCATATTGTACCTCAAAAACACAAGTTCACCACCACCCCTTGACCACATGTACCAGGCCTTTAGCTATAGAGGCCTAAGT
This sequence comes from Gastrophryne carolinensis, assembly GCA_027917425.1. Classification (NCBI taxonomy): domain Eukaryota; kingdom Metazoa; phylum Chordata; class Amphibia; order Anura; family Microhylidae; genus Gastrophryne; species Gastrophryne carolinensis. The sequence goes on from CM051235.1 coordinate 463,850,751, forward strand.
GAACAGAAAGTAGGAATGACTGGAGTACCTGGGTGCTGCCATTGCCTTAGGACATTAAACAGAACAAGATGCTGCAGGCTTACCAATCACCTTAATGACTTTCCCAATTCAATGTGAACATGAACTGAAAAAGCCTTGGGGTTATACAGTGATGATTGTAATGTAGGGTAAAGTGAATAGCGGTCACCCATTACGTAAAATCAATGTCAGAGTAATACAACTGCGGCAATCTATTGCACACCAAACACAGGCAGGACACGAGCATCAATCAGTCAAGTTCAAGAACAACAGCACAACCTGTTCAGTAAATTTGTTTTTCCTTTTGGACCTACTCACTGCTCTCTTCTGGACATCAACTGAATACAGGTTTTTCTGTATCCTTTTATCCAAACTCCTTGTTCTAGGCCACCAAATGCTTTCTTGGTACTCAGCAGATATTTGGGTGTTGCTGCCATCAGTCTTGTGCACACATGCATGGCTAGCGGCTAGCTGCAGGCCTCTTCATGGCCCAGCTCCTGCTGCCTCATGCTTCCTGCCAGCCCACACTGCAGCTCCTGTCTGAGGCTTGTCAAGACTTTTTATACACTTAATAGCCTGGGATTCTGGATTGTAAGGATTGGCTAGGAGGACCCCCCCCCCCCTTCCCTTGCTGGCCAGACTTGGTAAATCCTTAAAGCGGCTCCACACCTGTTTTCTAATGAACGGTGTGCAGAGTGCCTCTGTGAGCCCCCCGGCACAAAGACCCCCACAACACCCCGAAATCCTTACCTTCACCTTGATCTTTGGCCAAAGTGCCATCCTCCAATTGCGTGCAGGCGGCCACATGGACCGTCTTTCTCGGCCGCCAGTCGGGGCCAGCCCAAGTGACCATCAGCGGCCAATCGGAGGACAGCATTTTGAGCAAGGATCGAGGTAAATGTAAGGGTTGATTTCAGAGTGTTGTGGGGGGCATTTCATCCAGCAATCTGCATGCCCCTCAAGCTTGTCACAGTCCCGTCCCACGCTCGTTCATTAAACAATAGGTGAGGGACCGCTTTAAAGGGCCTGTCACATACCAAATGGCACATTTTCCTGGAAACCTTATCCGTTACAATACAGTACAGTACAGTCATCATGAAATGTCTATAAGCAATTTTTGCTATATTGTCGAACAGCCTTTTACAGAGCAGTTTCACTATTTGTCACTTGTTGTTTCCATAAGTGACTGGCTATCTAGGCCACAGTGGCACTGATAAATAACCAGCCCCACATCTGTAGGCCTGATCAGTACCAGCTGCAACAACACATCTTTCCTAAAGGCATTACACCAGTAAGGGGGTTATATAGGCTGCATATAAATCAATAGCAGATGTAGAACATCCTTTATATATTTTAAAGAAGTCCTGGTATTTTTTTGCTATTGCAGTCTGCAAACTGCAAAACTAGTATGCAATGCTCTCCTGATTAAGAAAAAGATATTTTGATTAATCAGTCCTGGTGTTTGACCCATCAACAAACACTTTGAAAAAAATGACATAGCGTATAGGCCTTAGTTCAGTACATTTTTCTTAAAATATCCCTCAAGCTTAAGGGCCAATTCTTGCTTTATTTCAGAATAAGGCCTGAGTTTAAATAAGGTAGAATTAAAAGCCGAAAGAAATTTACAGGAATTAATAAAAGTTTAAAAGGGTGCATATACTGGAAATTAATACCTTAAACCTTTACCCTGGGGAAGTATAAGGATCCAGGGGCTATAAAACATAATATTTGCTTAAAGTGGATCAAAACCTGGAGTTTTCACTATCCCATCCCCACTGATCGCCAGACTTAAAAAAAAGTAATAGCAGCTTGGCCTAATTTGCAATTGGCTATCACTCAAGGTTTTTGTGGATCCCTTGCAATCGGAGCAAAACACAGACCTATGAAGGAAAGTGTATAAAAAGTATCGTTTGCCAACTACTCTGCAGACGGGCTGTATTTATTTTCATCATGACACTTTTCTGCCTCTGAGCTGACAAATAAGATACTTTTCGTACTGCAGGGGAAACTTGTTACATTCGGAATGTAACAAGTTTCCCCTGTAGTAGTAGAAGTTGTCAAACAATACTTGTCCTTTAAGGGTGCGGTAGATGCCGCCGCCACCCGTGCATGCAAGTTCATTGGCGAGGTATGAATATCAGGCGACTGGTGGGTAGATAAATGGCCCTAGTGTCTATAAGACCACTTTAACAAGTTGTTACCTTACTCTAGTAACATTTTAGGTGCAAATCTTGCTCTAACTTCACCTAACTTCTCCTAACTAAATCATACTTTTTTTGAAATAAAGCATGAAACAGTGCTTATTGACATTTGATATTTTAAAACAAGTTTACTGAATTGGGGCCATAGTACTGTATATTTCTAGGACAGGAACATCTCTTTTATAGTAAAACATGAGGTGGCTTTATAGACTGTTGGAGCAGTTTCTGCATAAAGTGGAAACCTAGACTGGCCCAAAGGGTTACCAGTGATTCCTTTGATGGGCCGTGGACTTAGGGGCCCCTTTGAGGGCCCACAGACAATACAGTTTGGCAAGATGTTGCTGTGCATGGGTTCTGAATTTAATCTAAGTGTATGGTGGGCCCCGAGAGTCAGTTCTACTGGTGGGCTCCAGACACTCCAGTCCGACACTGTTAGTGTACCTGGCATCAATTTCTGGAGAGCATTGTGTTTAAAGTCACCAAAAATAGAATGTAAATACACCTGCTAATGTAAGGTCACTGTTGCAACTTCTATATTGTTTAAATGAGGTCCATCCACACATTTACATAAACGTCTCTAAAAGTCAGACTTTACTGCCATACTGAGCCTTCATGCCTACATCCTCCAAATTATGAGCCTGCTCTGCCTCTAGCTATCTGTGAGTGAGGGCAACTAATATATTATGCTCCTGAGGCTGCTTTTACACCAGGGCAATAGCATTGCGCTAGCGATTGCAGATGGAAATCCTTAGGGCACATACAATTGCACTTGCACAGTGCTTGCCACCGGAAGAAATGCGTTTACAAGCTCTACCACCACAAAATCCATCTGGCCATTAAAGTATATATTAAAGTATCATTAAAGTACATTAAAGGTATATGTACCAATAAAGAAGATGTAGAACATTTTTACATTTCTCATAGAGGTTGTGCTTTTTGTATTTACACTAAGGGATTGGGGAAAAGATCATCCTCCTTCAAGTGGAAGCTCACCTAGTGTTCACTATGAGCTCACCTAGAACTAAGAATAGGTTAATGTGTAAGAGGTTGGCAGCGTGTGGTACCTCACAAGTTCAGACTGTTGAGAATAGGGATAGAATGTCTGATTAGTTTTATGCTCCTCCTCTCTAAAATACCGGTTCTTCCATGTTTACTCACAACTGGCTCGAAGGGGCTTCTCTGTAAGATGACAAATGTCATGCAATTTTGCCCATTGTTTCAACATATAAAAGTGTTCTGTTCTAATGAGTGTTGTAAGGAAAATGAGGATAAATATCTCTATATTTTCTGATGGCATTTCTACCTCTTGAACACTCCATGTTTGTAGCAAATGTCACCCTCTCCACTCCCTTCCCTTAGCAAATAGGTGACAATTGTCACCCAGGTCCTGCTCTCAGTATGCTTGCAGGTCTCCCACTCTGTGGGGCCCACCTTCAAGGACAATCCCTATGGCATTTCACACTCCTGAGATGCAGTCGCGAGGTCTGACCAACAAATTCTGCAAGCAGAGAGCTGCCTCTTTTCCCACACGCTATCCTCAGACAGCCGGTGCAGACACAAAACTGACAATAGCTGGACCGCTATCCATCCCAGCACCAAGCCAGGTACAGAATCAGGAGCAGCTCACAAAGCCATTGTGGTACTTATCCCATAACCTGGTAAAATGGAGTTCTCGGGTTCTGAACCCCATTTTGGCTCCTCAGATGCCATAAATGAAACCCAATAGTTTAGCACCAGAACCAGGGTCCGGTGACCTTCCAATCAAATGCTATGGTCCAAAAATGGTTCTAGCAATCCTCGCACTGCCAACAAAATGGAAACTCCTTCTTTCTGATAAGAGTGGGGAGTTAGGGTCCCAAGCATAAAAGCACCCTGAGGCTGGAAAAATGTGTTCCATCTTCTTGGGGGTTACCGGCAGGTGTAAGAAGAGGTCCCAGGTTACAGCAGACTAATGGAACCTGGAGGCTGACCTTGCCTTATACTCATCTGAACGCATTAAGGTAACCTGACATTCTGTTTTATCTCTGTTTTGTAATCACTTTAACCTGTAATCCGTATCCCGCTTCTCAGCTCTGTATGTGTAATATTTGCACAAAATCAGATGCTTGTAATAACTGCCTAGTAATCCTATCACATTTTAAATATATATTTAACTTAAGCTGACTTTTTGCCTTAACTATAATAAGTGTGTCTGTTCCCCATGGCTAGAATTGTAGGCAGCTGGGCTGGTTAAATGGACATGGATCCTATATGCTGTATATTCAGCAGGCTCATGTGGTTCGCATTTACACAAGTTCATGTTCCTGTTCACCAACTGTGGTTCCACAGAACCTGAAATTCACACTAAATTCAGAGTAGATGTAGGGCCAACATGCTAGTATTGGGCTAGTATTGGGCTGGAGTCACATTTACTGTCTCTGAATTTCTGAAGAATTGTCTCCTCCAGAAGAAATAAGGAGATAAAGAATGAGAAGCATCTCTTTGACTGAAGCTATATCTATTTTTCTAAACAGCAGAGCTCTTACATGAGGCTGATTTTGTTGCTGCAAAGTTATCTCGTATGCCTTTATCTGAAGCCAAAATCCTTCTCCAAGACTAAAGGGAGGTCTATCAGAAAGAGGCTCCAAGTATCCTCTCCAGTCATTAATATTTTTACTAATACCTCAGTGGATCAACTTGGAATAATCACATAACCTAGATTTTTTTCACAATAAAATGAAAGCTATAATACGGTGGACATATACATTTTTATATATATATATATTAGAGATGAGCGAACTTTTGAAAAATTCGATTCGACTGATTCGCCGAATTTTCCGACAAAAATCGTTTCGACCCGAATAAATTCGCGACGAATCGCTATTAAAAACGGCTATTTCTGAGCCTCCTACAGCCTCAATAGGGTTGTAAACCATTCAGCCTTGCTGTAACACGCACAGGATGCGTGCTGGGTTAGTTAAATAATACTTTGAAGAAATATCACATGCAGATCAGAGGCATCGCTAATAGAATCGCAGAGCGGCACAATTGCAGAGAGTTGAAGTGGCATCACTATGAGGGGCAGAAGGAGCCCAAATATACACTGGAGTTGGCCTCAGGAGCCCAAAAATTGGATGAATCACACCCTGGAGTTGGCAGGAGTTGGCAGCAGCAGCAGCAGGAGCCCAAATATACACTGGAGTTGGCTTCAGGAGCCCAAAAATTGGATGAATCACACCCTGGAGTTGGCAGGAGTTGGCAGCAGCAGCAGCAGGAGCCCAAATATACACTGGAGTTGGCTTCAGGAGCCCAAAAATTGGATGAATCACACCCTGGAGTTGGCAGGAGTTGACAGCAGCAGCAGCAGGAGCCCAAATATACACTGGAGTTGGCTTCAGGAGCCCAAAAATTGGATGAATCACACCCTGGAGTTGGCAGGAGTTGACAGTAGCAGCAGCAGGAGCCCAAATATACACTGGAGTTGGCCTCAGGAGCCCAAAAATTGGATGAATCACACCCTGGAGTTGGCAGGAGTTGACAGTAGCAGCAGCAGGAGCCCAAATATACACTGGAGTTGGCCTCAGGAGCCCAAAAATTGGATGAATCACACCCTGGAGTTGGCAGGAGTTGACAGTAGCAGCAGCAGGAGCCCAAATATACACTGGAGTTGGCCTCAGGAGCCCAAAAATTGGATGAATCACACCCTGGAGTTGGCAGGAGTTGACAGTAGCAGCAGCAGGAGCCCAAATATACACTGGAGTTGGCCTCAGGAGCCCAAAAATTGGATGAATCACACCCTGGAGTTGGCAGGAGTTGACAGTAGCAGCAGCAGGAGCCCAAATATACACTGGAGTTGGCTTCAGGAGCCCAAAAATTGGATGAATCACACCCTGGAGTTGGCAGGAGTTGACAGTAGCAGCAGCAGGAGCCCAAATATACACTGGAGTTGGCTTCAGGAGCCCAAAAATTGGATGAATCACACCCTGGAGTTGGCAGGAGTTGACAGTAGCAGCAGCAGGAGCCCAAATATACACTGGAGTTGGCCTCAGGAGCCCAAAAATTGGATGAATCACACCCTGGAGTTGGCAGGAGTTGACAGTAGCAGCAGCAGGAGCCCAAATATACACTGGAGTTGGCTTCAGGAGCCCAAAAATTGGATGAATCACACCCTGGAGTTGGCAGGAGTTGACAGTAGCAGCAGCAGGAGCCCAAATATACACTGGAGTTGGCCTCAGGAGCCCAAAAATTGGATGAATCACACCCTGGAGTTGGCAGGAGTTGACAGTAGCAGCAGCAGGAGCCCAAATATACACTGGAGTTGGCTTCAGGAGCCCAAAAATTGGATGAATCACACCCTGGAGTTGGCAGAAGTTGGCAGCAGCAGCAGCAGGAGCCCAAACATTACTTTAAACAGACCCTGGGGTTGGCCTCAGGAGCCCAAAAATTGGATGAATCACACCCTGTGGAGAGTCATGTGGAGAAAAAGTAGCTTAGTTAGTAATATCTACATAAAATTATGAATAAACAAATGCAAAAGTTTGCCAAAGTGAAGTTTTGTTTGAGGGTGTGTTTCCACCTTTTAATTAAATCAGAAACAAGAAGGTGTCATTGCCTCTGACTAATTAGCCCTCAAAAATTCTTGGAATTTTTAATCTGGAATCATGTCTGATCCGTCTTATCCGAAGAATATTAATAAAAAGTAAGAGTAACGTAAAGGATTTTTTATCAATACTTACTTGTGGTCCGATGCGGAGGAATGTCTGTAACTTGAGAGCAGCGCCTTAAATCTGTTTTGCACGATCCATCTTTCTTGGTCTGGCCCCGTCATCAATCTACTGGAATACATCAGGCATTGTTGGGAGGAAAGCTTGGCTGATCCATGCGCCATTCATTTCCACGCAGGGCAGTCTCTGGAAAAAAAAAGTCTGTATAAACCAGGGTCTTTTTCATATAAAAACAAATGGTTATTCTTGCTTTTCAACCATATGTTCCACAGCTTTACCAGTCATTGTGTCAGCCAATGAAGCAACTTTGTCTGGAAGTGCTGCAAAAGCAGTCCACTGCATCACAAGTGGCATCTGACACCCCCAGTCAACTGTCTGCCTGTTATGCTTTGGGTTCAGCTCCACTATCCATTGATCTGATATCCAAGATCTGATAATCATAAAATTCAGCAGCTACTGCCCAGCCAAGAAGTGGAGGAGACACTCGCCTCTTCTTCCACTATCCGGCAACTAGTGATGAGGAGAGTGTCGTGGGAGGAGGTGTTGCAAGCCGAGGTAGTGGAAGAGGGTCCCTGGAGTCTGCGGCGGTGGCGGCGGCAGCAGCAGCGAATTATTGCGGACTGTTGGTAGGAAAAATCAGCTACTCAGCGATGTGGCAGTGTTCCATGCAGCATCCTGTGGAGAAAAAGTAGGTTAGTTAGTGTATATACATAAAATTATGAATAGACAAATGCAATAGTATTGCGAAAGTGAAGTTTTGTTTGAGGGTGTGTTTCCACCTTGCAATTAAATCAGAAACAACTAGCTATCATTTGCCTCTGAATAATTAGCCCTCAAAAATTCTTGGAATTTTTAATCTTGATGTCTGAGGGATTTCTCCTCTCAGACAGCGTCACCATAAGTCCAGCCTGCTGCATTACCCAGTGGTGGACCTTTCAGAGAACTGATGGCTTGTGCCGAGCCGAGGTGGAGAGTCACATGGCATGGTTGTTGAACAGAAGGTGGGCCAGTCCTTTAGCCTGTCAGTGTGTACCAAAGTGCACAGTGTTGTCTACGCCTGGAGCTGTAACTATAGACTCATGGTGGACAATATATATCCTTTTAGGCCCCCTTGGTGATTGTTGTTTCACGCTGTTCTTCACATGGTTTTCCTTGACCATCAGAGTCACACATGGGAGGAACTACTAAAAATGAGAACTCAATCCATGAAAGCATTGCTTAATCCACGAAAACTGCAAATTTGGACCCATGGTGACTGACACTTGGAAGAACATCTTGTTTGCGCTGCGACAAGGAAGCCAGAGTCATGCGTCCTGACATGGCACACGTGTTCAGTCTAGTTTTGAAGTCTTGCCCCCATCTGAAAGACATCCGAACAACAGGAAAGAAAGTTAGCATGCACTTCTGGCACTCCTACACCACCAAGCACAACCTTATTGAGCCTCAGCGTCACAAAGGTGTACCCCACCATAGTCTGATTTGCGATGTTTCCACCCGTTGGAATTCCACCCTCCATATGCAGGATCCACTATAGCAGTGGTCCCCAACCCTGTCCTCAAGTCCCACCAACAGGCCAGGCTTTGCAGATCTCCACAAAGATGCTCAGGTGGAGTAATTAGTGCAGCTGCAGAGCAATAGAGCTGGCTATTTGGAGATCCAAAAAACATGACATGTTGGTGGGCCTTGAGGACAGGGTTGAGGACCACTGCACTATAGGAACAGAGAAAAGCCATCACGGATTTCTGGATGATCCAAACGGATAGGGGGACACCCCTGTGTAAATTCAATGTAAACCATTGGCAGCTCATACGTGACACCGACCGTTTGTTTAGGCCCTTTGAGGAAGCTACATTATTAGTCAGTTGCCAGGACTATGAGATGAACGATGAGATTCCACTGCTTCATGTACTACAACACATGTTGGAAAGCATGGCTGGTCAGGGCACTGGAGACATGGCACATACATTTCACAGCCACATGAAGCCTGTGGGGGCTGAAGTGGAGGAGGAGGAGGGGGTGGGGCACAGCAAACCACAGTTTAGGTTTCACAAAATGACCATTTTATCTAGTCATCTGACAGGAGAGGAGGTGCAGCCACAGGAGCTAGAGGGTTGTGAGTAAGGCGAGACAGAGGACCCAGACACACCATGGCAGTTTACAGTGGAGATGGAGACAGGTAGTCCCTCCGAGTCACTTGCACAAATGGCACGATGCATGCTCACATGCATGCGTACTAGTGAGCGCAGAATTGTCTCCATTTGTCAGCGGGAAGACTTCTGGCTCTCCAACTTATTGGACCCTCGCTTCCGGCACAAAATGGGGGCATTTTTTACGCCCACTGAGAGGGAGGAAAAACTGACCTACTACAGAGACATCCCACGTAGTCAGTTGGGCGATGTCTATTTGCGCCATGGCCCATACTCCCGCAGGTCTGACTCTAGGGGAACTTTGCGATCACCTTCCACTGCCATGGCTGCTGGGGGGGTGGAAGGAGCAGCAGCAGCTCCATCAGCAGCAACCTCAGTCTTCAGTCGCTAGTGAGTAGCTTTCTACACCCGCATAGTGAGTCTACTCATGAGAAGCAGGAAGACCTGGAGCTGGACCTCAAACAGCAGGTCATGTCATACCTTGACATGACCATGCCAACACACCTTCAAGATCCACTGGATTTGCTGGGAAGCCAAACTTGACTTGTGCCCGCAACTAGCAGAGTTTGCCCTGGAAAAGCTGTACTGGCCGGACAGTAGTTGATTTAGATGGCAACTGGGCTGCTCTATATAACGAAGCAAAATGGCAAATTTACCTCACTATATAAGCTATTGCCCCTCAGATTTACACAGGGGCTGCTCTATATTATGCTGCAAAATGGCAAATTAACCTCACAATATAAGCCATTGCAGCTCTATATAAATAAAAATAAATAAATAAAAAAAGGGCCTGTAGAAGCTTATTTAGTATAACAGATAGGGTGACATGTGCTGGTTTGGGATGCCCATATGGGCTAGTGTTTTGGCAGCAGTACAAAAACCAATGCAAAATGCAATAGCTTAATAAAGCTGATGCTGATCAACGCTTATTTAGTATAACAGATGGGGTGCAACATGCAGGTTTGGGATGCCCTGCGGCCTGGTGTATTTAAAGCAGACCAAAACCAATTCAAAATGCAATAACTTAATAAAGCTGAGGCTGTAGATGCTTATTTAGTATAAACAGGTAGGGTGCAAGGTGCAGCTTTGGGGTGCCCTGCGGCCTGGTTAAATGAAAGCAGTCAAAAAGGAAGTGCAAACTGAAGTAGCTTAATGAAGCTGATGCTGATCAACGCTTATGTTGTATACCAGATAGGGTGCAAGGTGCAGCTTTGGGGTGCCCTGCGGCCTGGTTTATTAAAATCAGTCAAAAACAAGTGCAAACTGAAGTAGCCTGATCAACGCTTATGTTGTATAACAGATAGGTTTAAAATAGCATGTGCCTTGGGATGCCCGTGTGGCCTGTTATATTTCAAGCTGAACAAAAAGTAACAATAATCCAAGTATGAGACATCATTTTGACCTTCTTCACAGCGCCATACTTTGAAAAAAAAAAATTAATTTCATGCCGATCAATCCAAAGGTCAATGCCCCTAACAAAAATAGTGTTCGGTATAAGTTTTCCTTCTGGAAGGACGTAACCTTTAGTTTACATGGTTGGGGTAGGTTATCTTACAAATTGGGATACCCCACTGTATATGAAACCGAATATAAATGCACACCCAAAAGTGGACACTCAGCCTCCAAGAGGCCTGCTTAGTTTAAATAAGAGAGCTGCTTAGTATGGTAGGTAGGTTATGTTATGTTACAGAATGGGATGCCCCAAGCAGACTTGAGATCAGTATATATGCACACAGCAGCAGTGTGTTAGCAGGCTCATACAGGCCAAATTTCTTTAAATAAATGTGCAGCTTACAGTAAATGCAGAGGCTAATGGTATGTTAAAGAATGGGATGTCCCAAAAACCAGAGAGCACCTGGCAGGCAGCAGTAAGACTATGCACAGCAAAAGTGTCTTTATCATGCCTAATTTCAATTAGAATAGGTGCAAATGGTTAGGTTCTTAAATAGAGGCTGGTGTAGTCACAGAATGGGATGCCCTAAAAACCAGCAGTAAGTACACCTGGCAGGGTCCAGTAGTGCTATGCCCAGCAAAAGTGTCTTTATCAGGCTAATTTCAAATATGATAAGAGCAAATGCTTATATGGTCTTAAACAGAGGCTGCTTTAGTCACAGAATGGGATGCCCCGGGCAGGAATCGAGCTGGCAGGGTCCAGTAGTGCTTTGGCCAGCAAAAGTGTCTTTATCAGGCCTAATTTCAAATATGATAAGAGCAAATGCTTATATGGTCTTAAACAGAGGCTGCTTTAGTCACAGAATGGGATGCCCCGGGCAGGAATCGAGCTGGCAGGGTCCAGTAGTGCTTTGGCCAGCAAAAGTGTCTTTATCAGGCTAATTTCAAATATGATAAGAGCAAATGCTTATATGGTCTTAAACAGAGGCTGCTGTAGTCACAGAATGGGATGCCCCGGGCAGGAATCGAGCTGGCAGGGTCCAGTAGTGCTTTGGCCAGCAAAAGTGTCTTTATCAGGCCTAATTTCAAATATGATAAGAGCAAATGCTTATATGGTCTTAAACAGAGGCTGCTGTAGTCACAGAATGGGATGCCCCGGGCAGGAATCGAGCTGGCAGGGTCCAGTAGGGCTTTGGCCAGCAAAAGTGTCTTTATCAGGCCTAATTTCAAATATGATAAGAGTAAATGCTTATATGGTCTTAAACAGAGGCTGCTGTAGTCACAGAATGGGATGCCCCGGGCAGGAATCGAGCTGGCAGGGTCCAGTAGGGCTTTGGCCAGCAAAAGTGTCTTTATCAGGCCTAATTTCAAATATGATAAGAGCAAATGCTTATATGGTCTTAAACAGAGGCTGCTTTAGTCACAGAATGGGATGCCCTGGGCAGGAATGGACCTGGCAGGGTCCAGTAGGGCTTTGGCCAGCAAAAGTGTCTTTATCAGGCTAATTTCAAATATGATAAGAGCAAATGCTTATATGGTCTTAAACAGAGGCTGCTTTAGTCACAGAATGGGATGCCCCGGGCAGGAATCGAGCTGGCAGGGTCCAGTAGTGCTTTGGCCAGCAAAAGTGTCTTTATCAGGCCTAATTTCAAATATGATAAGAGCAAATGCTTATATGGTCTTAAACAGAGGCTGCTTTAGTCACAGAATGGGATGCCCTGGGCAGGAATCGACCTGGCAGGGTCCAGTAGGGCTTTGGCCAGCAAAAGTGTCTTTATCAGGCCTAATTTCAAATATGATAAGAGCAAATGCTTATATGGTCTTAAACAGAGGCTGCTTTAGTCACAGAATGGGATGCCCTGGGCAGGAATCGACCTGGCAGGGTCCAGTAGTGCTTTGGCCAGCAAAAGTGTCTTTATCAGGCCTAATTTCAAATATGATAAGAGCAAATGCTTATATGGTCTTAAACAGAGGCTGCTTTAGTCACAGAATGGGATGCCCTGGGCAGGAATCGAGCTGGCAGGGTCCAGTAGTGCTTTGGCCAGCAAAAGTGTCTTTATCAGGCTAATTTCAAATATGATAAGAGCAAATGCTTATATGGTCTTAAACAGAGGCTGCTTTAGTCACAGAATGGGATGCCCCGGGCAGGAATCGAGCTGGCAGGGTCCAGTAGTGCTTTGGCCAGCAAAAGTGTCTTTATCAGGCCTAATTTCAAATATGATAAGAGCAAATGCTTATATGGTCTTAAACAGAGGCTGCTTTAGTCACAGAATGGGATGCCCTGGGCAGGAATGGACCTGGCAGGGTCCAGTAGGGCTTTGGCCAGCAAAAGTGTCTTTATCAGGCTAATTTCAAATATGATAAGAGCAAATGCTTATATGGTCTTAAACAGAGGCTGCTGTAGTCACAGAATGGGATGCCCCGGGCAGGAATCGAGCTGGCAGGGTCCAGTAGTGCTTTGGCCAGCAAAAGTGTCTTTATCAGGCCTAATTTCAAATATGATAAGAGCAAATGCTTATATGGTCTTAAACAGAGGCTGCTTTAGTCACAGAATGGGATGCCCTGGGCAGGAATGGACCTGGCAGGGTCCAGTAGGGCTTTGGCCAGCAAAAGTGTCTTTATCAGGCTAATTTCAAATATGATAAGAGCAAATGCTTATATGGTCTTAAACAGAGGCTGCTTTAGTCACAGAATGGGATGCCCCGGGCAGGAATCGAGCTGGCAGGGTCCAGTAGTGCTTTGGCCAGCAAAAGTGTCTTTATCAGGCTAATTTCAAATATGATAAGAGCAAATGCTTATATGGTCTTAAACAGAGGCTGCTGTAGTCACAGAATGGGATGCCCCGGGCAGGAATCGAGCTGGCAGGGTCCAGTAGGGCTTTGGCCAGCAAAAGTGTCTTTATCAGGCCTAATTTCAAATACGATAAGAGCAAATGCTTATATGGTCTTAAACAGAGGCTGCTTTAGTCACAGAATGGGATGCCCTGGGCAGGAATCGACCTGGCAGGGTCCAGTAGGGCTTTGGCCAGCAAAAGTGTCTTTATCAGGCCTAATTTCAAATATGATAAGAGCAAATGCTTATATGGTCTTAAACAGAGGCTGCTTTAGTCACAGAATGGGATGCCCTGGGCAGGAATCGACCTGGCAGGGTCCAGTAGTGCTTTGGCCAGCAAAAGTGTCTTTATCAGGCCTAATTTCAAATATGATAAGAGCAAATGCTTATATGGTCTTAAACAGAGGCTGCTTTAGTCACAGAATGGGATGCCCTGGGCAGGAATCGAGCTGGCAGGGTCCAGTAGTGCTTTGGCCAGCAAAAGTGTCTTTATCAGGCTAATTTCAAATATGATAAGAGCAAATGCTTATATGGTCTTAAACAGAGGCTGCTTTAGTCACAGAATGGGATGCCCCGGGCAGGAATCGAGCTGGCAGGGTCCAGTAGTGCTTTGGCCAGCAAAAGTGTCTTTATCAGGCCTAATTTCAAATATGATAAGAGCAAATGCTTATATGGTCTTAAACAGAGGCTGCTTTAGTCACAGAATGGGATGCCCTGGGCAGGAATGGACCTGGCAGGGTCCAGTAGGGCTTTGGCCAGCAAAAGTGTCTTTATCAGGCTAATTTCAAATATGATAAGAGCAAATGCTTATATGGTCTTAAACAGAGGCTGCTGTAGTCACAGAATGGGATGCCCCGGGCAGGAATCGAGCTGGCAGGGTCCAGTAGTGCTTTGGCCAGCAAAAGTGTCTTTATCAGGCCTAATTTCAAATATGATAAGAGCAAATGCTTATATGGTCTTAAACAGAGGCTGCTTTAGTCACAGAATGGGATGCCCTGGGCAGGAATGGACCTGGCAGGGTCCAGTAGGGCTTTGGCCAGCAAAAGTGTCTTTATCAGGCTAATTTCAAATATGATAAGAGCAAATGCTTATATGGTCTTAAACAGAGGCTGCTTTAGTCACAGAATGGGATGCCCCGGGCAGGAATCGAGCTGGCAGGGTCCAGTAGTGCTTTGGCCAGCAAAAGTGTCTTTATCAGGCTAATTTCAAATATGATAAGAGCAAATGCTTATATGGTCTTAAACAGAGGCTGCTGTAGTCACAGAATGGGATGCCCCGGGCAGGAATCGAGCTGGCAGGGTCCAGTAGGGCTTTGGCCAGCAAAAGTGTCTTTATCAGGCCTAATTTCAAATATGATAAGAGCAAATGCTTATATGGTCTTAAACAGAGGCTGCTTTAGTCACAGAATGGGATGCCCTGGGCAGGAATCGACCTGGCAGGGTCCAGTAGGGCTTTGGCCAGCAAAAGTGTCTTTATCAGGCTAATTTCAAATATGATAAGAGCAAATGCTTATATGGTCTTAAACAGAGGCTGCTTTAGTCACAGAATGGGATGCCCCGGGCAGGAATCGAGCTGGCAGGGTCCAGTAGTGCTTTGGCCAGCAAAAGTGTCTTTATCAGGCTAATTTCAAATATGATAAGAGCAAATGCTTATATGGTCTTAAACAGAGGCTGCTGTAGTCACAGAATGGGATGCCCCGGGCAGGAATCGAGCTGGCAGGGTCCAGTAGTGCTTTGGCCAGCAAAAGTGTCTTTATCAGGCCTAATTTCAAATATGATAAGAGCAAATGCTTATATGGTCTTAAACAGAGGCTGCTTTAGTCACAGAATGGGATGCCCCGGGCAGGAATCGAGCTGGCAGGGTCCAGTAGGGCTTTGGCCAGCAAAAGTGTCTTTATCAGGCCTAATTTCAAATATGATAAGAGCAAATGCTTATATGGTCTTAAACAGAGGCTGCTTTAGTCACAGAATGGGATGCCCTGGGCAGGAATCGACCTGGCAGGGTCCAGTAGGGCTTTGGCCAGCAAAAGTGTCTTTATCAGGCTAATTTCAAATATGATAAGAGCAAATGCTTATATGGTCTTAAACAGAGGCTGCTTTAGTCACAGAATGGGATGCCCCGGGCAGGAATCGAGCTGGCAGGGTCCAGTAGTGCTTTGGCCAGCAAAAGTGTCTTTATCAGGCTAATTTCAAATATGATAAGAGCAAATGCTTATATGGTCTTAAACAGAGGCTGCTGTAGTCACAGAATGGGATGCCCCGGGCAGGAATCGAGCTGGCAGGGTCCAGTAGTGCTTTGGCCAGCAAAAGTGTCTTTATCAGGCCTAATTTCAAATATGATAAGAGCAAATGCTTATATGGTCTTAAACAGAGGCTGCTTTAGTCACAGAATGGGATGCCCCGGGCAGGAATCGAGCTGGCAGGGTCCAGTAGTGCTTTGGCCAGCAAAAGTGTCTTTATCAGGCTAATTTCAAATATGATAAGAGCAAATGCTTATATGGTCTTAAACAGAGGCTGCTGTAGTCACAGAATGGGATGCCCCGGGCAGGAATCGAGCTGGCAGGGTCCAGTAGTGCTTTGGCCAGCAAAAGTGTCTTTATCAGGCCTAATTTCAAATATGATAAGAGCAAATGCTTATATGGTCTTAAACAGAGGCTGCTTTAGTCACAGAATGGGATGCCCCGGGCAGGAATCGAGCTGGCAGGGTCCAGTAGTGCTTTGGCCAGCAAAAGTGTCTTTATCAGGCTAATTTCAAATATGATAAGAGCAAATGCTTATATGGTCTTAAACAGAGGCTGCTGTAGTCACAGAATGGGATGCCCCGGGCAGGAATCGAGCTGGCAGGGTCCAGTAGTGCTTTGGCCAGCAAAAGTGTCTTTATCAGGCCTAATTTCAAATATGATAAGAGCAAATGCTTATATGGTCTTAAACAGAGGCTGCTTTAGTCACAGAATGGGATGCCCTGGGCAGGAATCGACCTGGCAGGGTCCAGTAGGGCTTTGGCCAGCAAAAGTGTCTTTATCAGGCTAATTTCAAATATGATAAGAGCAAATGCTTATATGGTCTTAAACAGAGGCTGCTTTAGTCACAGAATGGGATGCCCCGGGCAGGAATCGAGCTGGCAGGGTCCAGTAGTGCTTTGGCCAGCAAAAGTGTCTTTATCAGGCTAATTTCAAATATGATAAGAGCAAATGCTTATATGGTCTTAAACAGAGGCTGCTGTAGTCACAGAATGGGATGCCCCGGGCAGGAATCGAGCTGGCAGGGTCCAGTAGTGCTTTGGCCAGCAAAAGTGTCTTTATCAGGCCTAATTTCAAATATGATAAGAGCAAATGCTTATATGGTCTTAAACAGAGGCTGCTTTAGTCACAGAATGGGATGCCTCACAGCAGACTTAAGATCAGTTCAGTATATATGCACAGTTAGTTACTATAAGCAGCCTGAAAACGCTAACAAAGGCTGGATGAAAAAAAAAAAATCTCCCTGTCAGCCAGCTCCGTTTTTCCTACCTTTCCCTGGCTTTCTGTCTGTCTCCTGTCTGTCTCCTGCCTGTCTCCTGCCTGTCTCCTGCCTGTCTCCAGCCTGTCCCTGTCTGTCCCTGTCTCCAGCCTGTTTAACTGCCTCAGCTACACAGCGTTCTGTCTGTCTGTCACGAATGCAATAGAGAAATGAGGAAAAGCAAGATGGCCGCCGTTAAATACCGCTGTGTGACGTCACCGGGCTTGCTGGCTGCTGATAGGCTGCATGTGACTGCCCCAGCTTGCACTGGCGCGGGATACATGTCCAGACATGTCCCGTCCGCCATCTTAGAATGCCTGTAATGTAAATGAATGGATGTTAAAGGAAAACTTCGAGTGATCGAATCGCGGGGAAATTCGGATTCGATCCGAATCGAATTTTTCCTGAAATTCGGATCGAATCCGGGTTCGTCCGGATCGATTCGCTCATCCCTAATATATATATATATATATATATATATATATATATATATACTTTTAAGTGACAGAAATCAATGTAAATCTGGAACTGTATTTCCCAGTTACCGCTTTAAAACCTCTATCGGGTTTCGATTAAAAGCTTCTCTATAATTTAATTAACTCAGCTTAGTTAATTTGCTAAAAAGTAAATAGGAAATGATGAGCTAGACTAATACCTCTTACATGACTTGATGCACATTCGCTGTGTGTATTGCATTCAATGTTTTTCATTACCACTTTAATATCTTATCAAAATCAGTGCTGGTAATACTTCATTTTACAGCAGCTGCAATGGTAAACTCTTTTATTAAAACCTTTTTAAAATACCGGAAGGCTAAGGTTGTAACTGAAATACAAAGACAGCAACAACAGCAAAACAGCGAGGGCAACAGGTTAGGGCATATGACCAGGAAATCAGGTAACAATTATACAGGAATGATCAGGTGAGAGACGGGGAGGCCGATTCATCAATAGCGCCAGGTAGCGACAGATGAGCGACTGTAGCGTGATTTTTTCAGCGCCAGCCAGTATTCGCTGTGCTTGGCCGGCGTTAGCTTGATGACAGCGACTCAGTCGGTGTGCGGTAATGTTGAATACGGGCTGGGGAGTCGCTGTTTCACAGGTCCAGCGTTGTATGTGAGCGCCTGACAACGAATGGCCAGAGCGAACGGCTAGCTTCATATTCATCAAAAAATCACGCTCCGAATGTGCTGTCGCTGTCCATTCCTTGTTTAAACCCCAGAGCGCTGGCGCCGATCTGTATTAACTAGTTTTTAACCCCTAAACAACCATATTTTTTGAATGTAACATTATACATGTTTTTAGAATCATTTTGTAATATGAATACATTAATCTCAGACCTGTTAGATCAATTCTGCACATATTTTTTTTTTTAAATAAAAATAAATCCTAACATTGCAGAAGTGTTCTCCGATTTTTTGACATTAAAAAAAAAAATTAAAAAAAAAATACCGATTAATTATGATTAATTATAGCTTGCTCCATTGAAATGCATTGGACATCGCCAGGGAGCGACAGCTCATACCTGGCGCTGTGAGGGAATTTGCAGCGGCGCTGTTCGGTCCAGGCGGCTTCATGATGAATGCCGCGCTAGCCGTCGCTCTCGCCGGCGCTAGCCTCATTTAGCTTGATAAATGCGTCATTGTGACCGCCGCGGGCGTACTTGAGTCGGTAGTCGCCGTTAGCTGCCGCTACCTGGCGCTCGTCAGACACTACCTGGCGCTATCGCTTGATGAATAAGGGCACAAGTAAAAAGTCAGACTGGGATAAAATCTGGTATAAATGCTTCATTAGGGAACTGCATTGTCTGGCAAAAGAGATACATTTAACGCTAAAGTTCCTTTCTGTACATGATGACATGTGAGCACAATTCAGATAAATAAGGTGGAGGTACAATAGTAAGGCCCTCTGGCCCAATGCAATCACTACTTCTGCACCCCCTCAAGTTACTTTCCTGCAAGGGCAACAGAAAAGTGGCCAGAGAAAATGTTTTCTTTGACCTTTAGCTAATGTGGCACAGTGGCCAGGCACAAGGTCACTCCATAGACCAGGTATCTTCTAGGTATAGCTAGCATGGGATTTAGTCAGGCACACAACACTTCCAGGTGGCAGCCCAAACTGCTCAGTGAAAGAAAAAAGGCATTAAGAACTGGTGTCACTGGTGGTTGGAGAGCATTAGACAGGTAACTCAAACAGCTGCCAATCAGAAACAGTGTCTGCTTCTAACAGATTGTGGAGCAACCCTGCTCCTTAAGGCCCCACAACAGGTCATGCTTTGTGCTCTCCACAGGGGAAGTAAATTAGTGCAGCAGCAGAGAAATAGAGAATGTTCAGATCCACAAAACATGACCTATTAATGTCCTTAAACCGAACCAATAGCCAGGGGCGGACTGGCCATATGGAGTACAATGCCCGGTGGCCCGCACTGCTTTGTGGCCAGTTGGGCTGCTGTTTTTAACATTCAATATCTGCCCTCATAGTCTCCCTCTCAGCCCTCAGCCCCCAGCCTGTTCCCGGCCCTACTGTACCCACAAGCCAGGGAACCCCAGCCTGTGGGGTAGAATAAATAAAGGAATCAAACACACCACACCAGATAAATAAGAACCAATTTAGAATGTACTAGTTGAATATTAGGCAAAATATTGAATATAATAGTTGGTAGATAATAAATGTAGCCACTGGATTAAAGCAATATTTGACTGTAGAAGAATCTAGTGGAATTTCTACTTTTGAAGAATGGAGGGGGATTTTCTCAACAGCAAAGGTTAAACTTGTGCCTAGGTTACTTTAACATATATGGCTATTTGGACACAACTGAGAAGAGTTCACTTATCCTTAGACCAAATGATTTTGGTGGAAAATAACAACTCTGTTATTGCTGATAGCAACCCTGTTTTTCCGGATATTTCTTTCTTCAACTGGTCACAGGCCTTAAAAATTCTCCAAATTAAAATTACCAACGGGTTTCTCCATTCTCTGCGCTCCTCACTCAGTTCAGCAGTTAGATAAATAAGGAGAGTGATAGTTTCAACCAAAAACGTCACTGTGGCCCTATAATTTATGCGGGCTCAGAAACACATACAAACACATAAGTGATCTCTTTGACCCGCCTCACGGACTCTGGTCTCTTTTATAACCTGCAGGAATGACTGCACCAGCCTCTCTTTCATGGCTGGCCCCGCCCACACACATACAGAAGAATTTTCCAGAACCCTCCCAGCCAGCAGGGCCCCCTCCCCCAAGATGGCATCGGTTAAAAGCCCCTAATGCTGTAGCCCCGACATCATGGTTGGGGCTTTACACAGAAAAAGAAAAACTCATCTAAATGCATGATACTGAATCAATGCCAACACTTAAACTTGCTCCTGCATCCGTTCAAGGCTGAAACGTCCCCTCACTGATTTTCTCCTGGTCACGGTCATCTTGAACTCCCCAGAGACTTCCCTTCCCTTCTTCCCAGCCATGCTGCTGCCTAGATTTAACTGACATATCCCACAATGCAGTAGTGACAGGAAACCAAGTAGTACTTTCTCTTTGCAGGTGGACATAGGACAACATTTTGGTTGTAATATTGTAGGAGTTGCAAAAAGTTACATTTACTTTTATGTGCAGCAATCTGAACAGCCCTGGGGAGTGCTTATGACCACTGTCTCTTGTAAGGGTGTCAGCTCATGTTAAATGGAAAAAAGCATCTCTTCATGTAACACATTTTTTATGATTTTTATTTAAATTAAAAACTTGCCCAAAGTAGATTGTTATAGATGCCTGTACCCCTACAGTATCATCACCAACCTGTGATGGCTTCATTTGTTAACCTCATTTCCTTTGTGGTCACCTAGGACAGGAAGTGGTCAATGGAAAGAAGCAGCATCTCTTCATGGCTTCATTTGTTGTCTGTGACTCCTTAACCTAATTTCCTTTGTGGTCACCTAGGACAAGAAGTGGTCCAAAAACCATCCCTAGAGTCTGTAAGAATCTAGGGCAGCCTGATTCCCTGTCCATATGACATTCTAATTAGACATCCCACGATTCATTAGAAAGCTTACCTTTCTGCCTTTCCCATGGCCACTGGCGGCATTCTTTTAGTTGCTGCAAGTGGCAAATAGCTAGAGGGGAATGGTCTACGGCTAACTCTCTACACATTAATTCACATGAAAAGAACACTGATTGGAGGAAAGCCCATGCCATGGGATCACCGATGAGGTAAGAATACCAGTGAACCTGGGGGGGGGGGGCATCTAAAATGACCAAAATTGGTTCAGCTTTGCAGGGGGCAAAATGCTGACTGAGAATAGATTTTTTACAGTCTCACAACCTACTTGCTTTGTTTCAGGTTCCTGTTGCGTTCTAAGTATTGTAGGAGTATGATTAACATTTAATGAAGTACAAGTGTAAGGCCCAGCAAATTTAGTGAGGTCTCTGCATTACATAATATGAAGGAGAGATTGGATTGAGAGTAGTCTTCAAAAGGTGGCGGCGTTATTCTTATATTCTTATATCCTTATATTATATAATATTATATATTATGTACAGACAGTGGTAGACTGGGGTCAAAAATCAGCCCAGGTTTTTACCAGAACATGGCTGGCTCCAGACATCCCTGCTGAGGATCCCTCCTGCTCTCCACAATCATGATGCTGGGGCTATAGCATCGGGGGCTGGGGTTCTTTGGCTTGTGGATACAGTGGGGCTGGGTACAGGGGACTGAGAAGGAGACTAAGAGGACAGGGATTGAATATGGGTATTAAAAGCAGCAGTCTAACTGGCCCCAAAGCAGTGGGTATGGCCAATCCGCGCCTGTGTACAGACAGCAGTACTGACTGTAATAACACTTGCACTGTGAGTTTCATAACTCTTAAATTATTAAAAAAAACAGTCAGCTCCTTTCTGCTACATTGTGCATAGCCATTCACGTATAACAATGTTATAATCCTAATAATCCTACTGTGTGCTGTGTGTAAACCTCTTCACAGATGATGCTCAGTTAAAAGTGATGTGTGAGTGATCTCTTCCCACTTCTAGGTTGGAGAGATCAGTCTTAAAAATCCTGCATTTGTATGTGACAGCATAGTGTGGACTATTAATGTGCTCTAGTGACCCCTTTACCAGATGCTTCTGAAGTCTACCTATCTACCTATTATAAGTAGACTCAGGTATCCTGCTAGGTTGTCAGGCCATTTACAGTAAAATATGTAAAATGATAAGCCTTTTGGGCTGAGGTTCCTGACATGACTGAATCAACGTCCTTGTGACTACTAGTGACCAAGACAAGTGTAAAGAGCACATTTTCAGGGAAATGTATATGCTGTTGTGTATTAGAAACACCACACAGTTAATACAAACTCTGCCAGCAGCACATTGACATCCTTAATTATATGAAATCCTTGCTTAGGATACATAATTATGTTACTGAAACTCAGTAGCACATTGGCTGCCTTATATATAGTGTGACAACATGGCAGGATAAATGAGTCTACTTATAAAACATTGGTGGGCAGATTTCAGAAGCATCGTAAGTGAATCAGCAGATTCTTCTTTCTGCTTTGTCCAGTTGTAAATAACCACAATTTGCATTCCATTTTATTTGCCTCCCGATGCCTGAGTCCCTGACTATTTATCAGCCATTGCACAGCTTACTGTCACTGCAGCCTATGAATTCCGCTTACAGCCAGTCAGCAGAAAATTGACTTTTGCTTCTTGAGGGCTATTAGATTTTGAAATAATTTTATGATGTTCCCAACATAACAGATAGACACAAATGGCACACATTTCCCAAATTACAATGAAGATGATGAGATTTCCACTTATTTCATGATTAAAAACCCCATTTTGGAAAAGTTCCCAAGGTTAGTTACAGAAGCCCGACAGGACTTCTAACCATCTTCAGTCACCCAGTTCCTGATCTCCGGCAAATGGACCTCCTGTTACTTGTGGCCGGCCTACCCTGTTCCTGCTTTCAGGGAACTCCAACATGAGGGATAAGAGATACCACCTACGCATTTAGAATACACCAGTTACAAGTTAAATAGGTTTATGTGTGCACTATATTGTGTGTTGAGTTGAAATGGATCTCTTATCTGTATAATCCTTCCCTGGGTCCTCTTTGGATTCCACTATTTATACAAGTATTTTGAATTGAACCCACCTAGACTGTAATTAAAACAAAAACCCCAAATAAGCTCATACACACCTTTTGTGTCCCACAGAAGCCTGCATGTCTTGTCCTCTGAAATGTACATATCCTGGAGACAATCTCCAGGTCTCATGGTGCATTGGCACACCTGCACTTCCTCGTACACGGATTATGTATGTTTTCCCTGGGCATTGTATGAAACACCTTGGCATATTGTATGCAATAAATCGCCATTATACAGAAGGCCATATTGTATTTAAGTATTGAAAGAGTCATTAGTAGGGATGAGCTGACCCTTTGAAGTTCTGGTTTGCCGAGTTCGGTTGAGACTTGCAGCTAAAGTTCAGTTCTGGTCCCTGGACTCGACCCGAACCCAGAACCCATTGAAGTCAGAACTTGGGGGTCCAAAAATGCCTGTAAAATAGGGGTAGAAAAGGCTAGAGATCTGCAAATCGAAAGGAACACCAAGGCGATTGCCCTGCACAAAACGGGCTAGGGAAAGTCAAAACAATAACAGAATGCAAAAAAATTAAAAATGAGAAATACATACATAAATTTAAAAAAATGTTTTATGGGTGTTGGAGATCAAATTGTGGGGTAACACCTGAACGATTGCCCTGCACAAAATGGGGTAGGGAAAGTACTCCAAATAATTACTGAAAACTAAACAAATTAAATAAATACACAAATAAATAATTACATCAATCAATATATACATAAATAAATAATTACATCAATAAATAAATATATAACTATATATATAAATAAATACATTAAGCGTGTCCAATTTAGCGACCCACAAATCGTGGATTGGAGATCCATTGCTGAGTACAAGGAAATGCGTGGACAGGTAGTCATCCACCATGTGAGTCAAAGTCTGCCTCCTGGCACTATGGGCCGTATCAGATGGAGGTGGATGTGGCAGACAATTTAATAAGGTGTTCCACATTGTGTCCATGCTCACCCTCGCCTGTGAGGTTCTGCCAGTGTTCCTGCGGTGTTGGCGACTTGCTCCTCCTCCTCGGGCTCATGTCACTGAGCCCTCAAAGTCAGCTGGGAACTTCACAGTATAGCGTCCACCAGTACTTGTACTATGTGGCCAATTTGCGGTCGATTCACAGGCACTGGAGCATGTAGTGGCTCATGTGCACCAGTCGGCCCTGAGTCAAGGAGAAGCTTTCCTTAATATCAGGTGTCTCATCCTCCTCCTGCTCCTCCCTCCAGCCAGGTTCTAGTGATGCCAGTTAGCTGCACTGGGTGCCACCCTGCTATGAGAGAAAGTATTCCTCCTCCTCTGCTTTCTCCTGTGCCACCACCTTATCCTCAGGCATGGTCTGAAGGGTTTTTTCAGCAGGCAAAGGGCAGGGATGGTAGCGTTAATGATGGCGTCATTAGCACTGACCATATTGGTGGCGTACTGGATGCACTACAGCATCACGCAGATGTCCCTCATAGAGGCTCAATGACTGGTAGTGAATTACTGTTGGTCTGCACTTCTACTCACCTGGGCATTTTGGTGGGAAACCTAGTTATTGCCTGCTGCTGTGCATAAATCCTTTACAGTATATACAACGTGGAATTCCACCTGGTGGGCCGGTCACATATGAGGCACTGGCTGGAAAGTTCAAAAGGAAACACAACTGGGACAAGTTTTACTGTCCCACCCCTTCCTCCCATTCCTGGGTCCCAGGTGAGTCTGCCCATTACAGGCCCTAGAGTGCTTCATCCCCTTTAGCTCCGCACCTGTCAGTTCCACATGTGAGCGCCATTCCCTTTGAAGGTAATCTAATGTTCAGATCAGAGCTCAAGGCTATGCTTACCAGGTGCTCCGAGAGCTCCAAAAGATTTCCTACTAAAAATAAAAGATTGAAGAGTAAAGATCTTTTAAACAAAAAAAAAAATACTCAAAATAGGCAGGCTGAACCCAAAAAACATTGGGGTCAACACAAGGGGGACCGCAAACCCAGTTTGCCCCTGATGCTGGGCTTTGGGGGGGGCCTGGAGGTCAATCACTGCAAATACCTTTATGATTCAGACCATTTTGCAGGGGTACCGAGTAGAGCTCCTTTCTCCTCCTCCTCTGGAAAGATTCCAGGTCACCACCCTTCCTCAGGATCCAGAAAAGACAGTGGCCTTCCCTCTAGTCATCCAGGAACTTTACTTCAAAAGGGTAATCGAGACAGTTCCTGCCCAGAGCCGGGAAAGGGATTTTATTCCCATGTACTTTTAGTGTAGAGGCCTTCAGGTGCATTCTGAATGATTTTCAACCTGAAGACTTTGAATGTCTTAATCCAATACCAAAATTTCCGGATGAAATCCATTTTCACCATCCTGAATCTAACTTATTTTGAAAGATTTCATGGTGAACATAGATTTACAAGTTGCATACCCCCATCTTTTATTTGCACTGCAATTGCTAAGGTTTGTGATCTGTTTGGAAACACAGACCCAGCACTTCCAATACAGGGCACTACCATTTGGAATCTCCTCGGCACCAAGGATTATCATAAAGATCCTCACTGAGGTCATGGGGACTCTTGGTTCACAGGGTATTTCAGTTCTAGAAGAGTTGGGTATTGGGTGTAGACAGCGCCCAACAAAAATAACCTCCTGTTACTTGTGGCATTTAATCAACATAATAATTTTGCCTTTTCATAATCATAGCATACTATTGCATGATTCATGTTCTAATAAATTTGAGTACTGGTGTACTAGTTTCGCCCTTTGGGGCTTCTTCTGTGCCAATTCTTGCAAATACTTATGTTGACCAAATGATTAAAAAAATTGTTGTTTTTTTGAAATAATGAACACAACGTTGTCAAAGATGTATCACAGATTTTAGAATAAACAGATCGACCTCTATGAAACTCCCTCAAATTCCAGATCTGATATCTCAGGGACCGGTTTGCTCCCGAACCTCCAAAGTCTGTCAGCATGGATTCTGAGAGGGAAATCAAGTAAAGGATTATCCTCCAGAGTAAGAAAGCAGAAAATAGACAACGATAAAAATGTAACTTAGAGTGGAGCAAAACCCATCCTGGAGTCTATGAGACTCCATGGCAGGCATACTCGCTCCCCCTCTCCCCTGTGTGAAACCCCCCAGGTCGCTGAAAACTCACCTTCGTGCGCGGATCCGCTCTCATTTGACTGGCTCCTGCAGTGGGGCAAGGGGCTCCAGTGGATCTGAGTGCGCTGATTGGACGAGAGGGCTGCGCATGTGCTGTAGGACTGGGGAAGGGAAAGTGAGATGGAGGTTTCAAACAGAGGGGCACCCACAATCGGGTTACCGGGGGGCAAGGACCAAAACCCAGGATAGTCAAAATCCTGCGTTTTGCTCCACCTTAAGGTGTGGGAAAAATTGTTCATTCTGTGAGATCAACAGTCTGAAAAGAAGTCTGGTTTCCTCAGTCCTTGATTTTTTATAAGAAGCTTTCAAGCTTGGTTTAGCTGTGAGAACATTAAAAACTCAGGTCTCTCTTAATCTCAGGTCTAGAAACACCGATATAGCAAAGAACTGCTTAGTGAACAATTTTTTACATTGCCTAGGCATTGACAGTACTTTGGCTGATTTATGACTCTCTTTTAATACTCTGCCTAGCCAACATTCATTCTAAATAATGGCTAGGTATTGCATTCAATAGGCCTAGTTATTACATACAATAGAATAGCATATATAATCTAAAAAGACATTGAATATTTCATAGTTTGTCCCAAAGGGCAAGCTATAGTATATATTGCTTAGGCATGCTATACAATGCCTGCGTTTCATACATTGAGGATTTCATGAGCAGTCACATTCTAGGCCATAAAGGCATAAGAATGGCCTGAGAACAAGGCAGAGAACCAGCTTCGTTCCCAAGGTCAAATCAGCTGACACTGGAGGTGGTTGAGTAGAGCTACAGACTCTATGGTTTCTAATTGAAAAGATTTCTTTTCCTTAAGATTAATATACAGAAAACCTGTGACAGATTAGCTCAGTATAAACAATTGCACCACAATGCAGAAGACTTTGGGACAGTAAACCCAACAGCAATAATAAGGTATCGAGCAGCTCTCCTGACACCTGCCCCATGTTTCTCTTCTCCATTGGTGGGTAGCATATGTAACAGGGCTCCAAAGTTTGCAATCCTTTCAATTTCATTCCTCCAGGACCACGCAAAAAAGTGGTCTAACAGCTACTTTGTCCCTTGGAGCTCCCAGTATGAATGAGCACGGCATAACACAGTGGGACACAGATGTTTCTGACCACAGCTATGCTCATGACGCATGACATGCTCTCACAGCTCAGCCACAACCTCAAAGTGAAGAAAGCTACTTCAATCGGATTGCACAAGTCTTACATACAATTAGAAATTTTGAGGTGTATGAAGTGTACATAGTTGTACATAATCTACGAAAGGATTGCGGCATCCGCCGTGCATTCATTGGGTGTTCGCATTTTGCATGTTCTTCGAGCATGAACATTACAAAGTTACCCAATATGTGAAAAACAACTAATAATAATGTTTTTACATGACTTTTATATTTTCAAATAAACTTTTATTCTTAAGCTTTTCAAACAACCCAGACATGCCCAAGATTGGAGATGAGCGAATCGATTCTGACGAACCCGAATTCGTTACGAATTTCAGGAAAAATCGCTTCCTTAAAACTCCATTTACTGCTATCCAGCCCATCTGAAATGGTGGATCCACATGTCAAGACATATCCCATGGGGCAAGGAATCCTGGGTAGGCATCACATGCTACCTATCAGCAGACAGGCTTACCGATGATGTCACAGCCCCATATAAACGGCGGCCATTTTGCGGAAGATCATTCTGACACTATTGCGACCAGAGCAGATTAGGCAGGGAGAGCGAGGGACAGATAGACAGATAGATATATAGATAGATAGATAGATAGATTGAGCAGCGAGGGCGAGGGAGAGATAGATAGAACAAAGAACAGAAGAAGCGAGGGACAGATAGAGAAGGAGAAAGGCTGTGACAGTGACAGAGAAAGACAGGGGAAGTATAAAAAGTTTGCATTAGCTTTCAAACCTATTTAGTGTTAATAACACACCTGCCTATTTAGCTTTTCCTTATCCTGGTGTCATTCTTTAAAAAGTGTGCTAGCATTAATATTTCAAGAGTACCTCTCTACTAACTGGTTGCATTTTGTAATGAAAGTCACTTTTTAAGCAAACCTTGCCTTTCGCCGGGGAAGGGGGGGGGGCATCTCAAATACTAGCATAAATACTTCAAGAGTACCTGTCTACTAACTGGTTGCATTTTGTAAACAAAGTCACTTTTCCACTATAAAAGCAGCCAACCTGTGTATTTGAAGAGGGGGCATCCCAAATACTAGCATAAATATTTCAAGAGTACCTGTCTACTAACTGGTTGCATTTTGTAATGAAAGTTACGTTGTCAAATTGCCAGCAGCCATTTTCTTTAACCGGGGGGGGGGGCATCCCAAATATGCTAGCATGTGTCTTTTAAGAGTACACACATTGGAGTTGGCAGCAGCAGCTTTAGGAGCCCATATATTGCCTGAAAGACACACATATGAGCTGGCAGCAGCAGCATAGGGAGCCCTGGAGTTGGCAGCAGCATAAGGAGCTACCATGCATCAGCTACTACCATGGATCAGCCATTGGTGGCTTGAAATCCTGGCTGATCCATGCCTGATTCATCTTCACAAAGGTGAGTCTCTCCACATTTTTCGTGGATAGACGAGTTCTCCTTGGCATGACTATGGCCCCGCCGCACTAAACACCCGCTCAGATGGCACACTACTCGCCGGGCAGTACAGCTTTCCCAGGGCAAACTCAAGTCCAGCGGGTCCTCAAGGTGCGTTGGCATGGTCATGTCAAGGTATGACACTACCTGCTGGTTCAGGACCTGCTCCAGGTCTTTCATGATTAGCCTCACTATGTGGGTGAAGAAAGCTACTCATTAGCGACTGAAGACTCAGGCTGCTGCTGATGGAGCTGCTGCTCCTGCCACCCCCCCAGCAGTCATGGCAGTGGAAGGTGAGCGCAGATGTCCCCCCGAGTCAGACCTGCAAGAGTATGGACGATGGCGCAGATAGGCATCGGCCAACTGACTACGTAGAATGTCTCTGTAGTAGGTCAGTTTGTCCTCACTCTCAGTGGGTGTAAAAAATGCCCCCATTTTGTGCCGGTAGGTGGAGAGCCAGAAGTCATCCCGCTGACAAATGGAGACAATTCTGCAGTCACTACGCAAGCACGTGAGCATGCATCGTGCCATTTGTGCAAGTGACTTGGAGGGACTTCCTGTCTCCATCTCCACTGCATACTGCCACGGTGTGTCTGGGTCCTCTGTCTCGCCTTCCTCACAACCCTCTAGCTCCTCTGGCTGCTCCTGCTCCTCCTCCTCTCTGTCAGATGACTAGATAAAATGGCCATTTTGTCAAACCTAAACTGTGCTTCGCTGTGCCCCACCCCCTCCTCCTCCTCCACTTCAGCCCCCACAGGCTTAATGTGGCCATGAAATGTAGGCGCCATGTCTCCAGTGCCCTGACCAGCCATGGTTTCCAACATGTCTTGTAGTACATGAAGCAGTGGAATCACATTGTTCATCCCGTAGTCCTGGCGACTGACTAATAATTGGCTTCCTCAAAGGGCCTAAGCAAACGACAGGTGTCACGTATGAGCTAACACTGGTTTACATTGAAGTTACACAGGGGAGTCCCCCTATCCGCTTGGATCATCAAGAAATCAGTGATGGCTTTTCTCTGTTCGTATAGTCGATCCAACATATGGAGGGTGGAATTTCAATTGGTGGAAACATCGCAAATCAGACTATGTTGGGGGATACCGTTTTGACGCTGTAGCTCAAGAAAGGTGTGCTTGGTGGTGTAGGAGTGGCTGAAGTGCATGCAAAGTTTCCTTCCCGTTGTTAGGATGTCTTGCAGATGGGGGGAAGACTTCAGTAAACGCTTGACAACTAGGTTGTACAAGTGTAGCATAGAGGGCGCATGGCTCAGGCTTCCTTGTCGCAGCGCAGACAAGATGTTCTTCCCATTGTCAGTCACCATGGTTCCCACTATCAGAAGCCACTATCATACTTAGCAATCCAATAAGTTTATCTATGGACAAATGCGTTGCACTTCCTGGTTTTCTATCTACATCATCTGTCTACATCATCTATTTACATAATTCGAGCTTTGTCTACCAACAGAAATGCTGGCTGGACAGCGACTCTACAGTTCACACATGCATATTTATAGAATAATTACTAAATACATTAAATGCACACGTGTGATGACAGGTAAGATTCACTTTTGTTGTAAGGTCACTGTTGTATTCATCTACGACTGATTCGCCTCACATTACTGAATCCAAATTTGCCCCTTTGCCCTGTAGAACTAATCTGTGCAAATGTTATCACTGGTGTCATGTTCTTCAATTCACTCAAAAAAATAGGATAAGCGCACTCTAGAGCAAGAATAGTGAAGTATAAACAGTCTTAAACAACATCCCAGGAGAAGATATGTGGGGAGTGAATGCATTGTACATGACGTTTTTGTGTCAGGATGGACGTCTGTAAACAGCAAAAGAGAGAGCAGGGATGCGAAATGCAATAATGTGTTTCCCGTCATCTTTAACTGACGACCTGCTAGACTCCAACACCGAAAGGGGGAGTGTGAATTTATTATCACAACTTCAGACTAGGCTCATCTTTGTCTTAAATATACAGTATATTTGACAAATCTTATCAAATATTGCAAATACCGCTACCCATGCTACTACTACTACTGATATGCTACTGTACACTAGTTTGCAGTTCCTGCGCTGCTTAAAATGCCCTTAATTTTGCTTTGCTGAACTTTGTCAGCTTTGTCTAATTACAAATGTACATACTTTGTTCTCCAATGACTGTCTAGCTTCTGTCCTGTAAGCTAATAACCTGGGGTGAACCTAGCCTTTGTGCTGCTGAGGCGAACTATTGGAAGCTCCCCCCCACGCGGGACATATCAAATACTGAAATACCAATATATCAAATTAAGTGGAAATCAGAGGTTATTTTATGCCTGGGGCCTAAACTATCAGTAGTGTTCCCTCCACCTCTCCAAAAATTAAAACGGGCCAAAAGTTTTATTAAACACTTGGTCTGTTATTGATGAATCCTAGGGAGCATCCAGATTTAGGATTTGGAATTGCAATTTAACCCCAGTTTAAGCCGTGGCACTTAAAGTGGACCAACACCCAGGGGGGATCGGCCCGGGAATCTATAAGATTCCCGGACCGATCAGATCCCTCCCCGCGGGGCATCCGAAATCGGGATGTCCCGCGGGGAGAAACCCCCCAGGAGGCCCACAATCCTTACCTTACCGGCGATCCAACGCCGCATGCGCGAGACGCGGCCGCGTCTCTCGCTTCCCTCTAGCAGGGCGCGCTCCCGCGCCGGCCGTTTTGTGAATGGCCGGCGCAGGCGCGCTCCCTGTTAGAGGGAAGCGAGAGACGCAGCCAATGACAGCGCTCTGGTATGCGCGTCCAAGCGGCTTTGGACGCGCATACCAGAGCGGCTCTGAGCTCTGTCATTGGCCGGACGAGGTCACGTGGGAGCGGGGAGAGGTGAGTTTTTGCGGCGATCGGGGGGGGTTTCACACAGCGCCCCACCTAAGTGGACCAACACCCAGGATAGTCAAAATCCTGGGTGTTGGTCCACTTTAAGCCAGTGCTGTATTTAACCCTTTTGTTGCCAAGCACGTAACACCTACGTGCTGGCTTGGCTGGGCCTTAAGTGCCAAGCCCGTTAATTGCTTAACTTTCCCCGCTGCTAGATTAAAAAATAAAAATAAAAAATACTCACCTGACCCCTTGTTGGATCCGGCCGGGTCTCCTCTTTAATTTGGTGCCATCCGATCCCTCGTGGGGGGTCAGATGGCTCCAGGAGAGCCCCCGGAATAGGCTGCCCCCCCCCGCTTTGGCAGCAGAAGCTGCTAACTGTAAAAAAAAATAAAAAAATAAAAAAGACATTCACTTACCTGTGAGTGCGCTGGCTCCCGCTGTCCCTCCTCTTCACCTGGGGGGCCTCCGATCCCCCCCAGGACTTACCGATCTTCAGGAGAGAGCCCGAGAGGCTCTCTCCCCTTTCATCCTCGATGGCGGCCGTCCATGAGACCCCTTATACCAGTTCACAAGGCTGGGGGGGTGGCAAGTCACCTGCCCTAGCGGGTGACTTGCCATTAACCCCTGGCACCCCCATTACCTGCCTCCCCAAAGCCCAGGGGGGGGCAGAAGAGCCCGGGCCCACATAGGCTCGTGGGCTCGTAGGCTGCAGGGTGGGGGGGCAACAAAAGCTGGCCCCCCCACTCTGTGCCTACAACCCCCCATAGCTGGTCCCGGGCTGGTTACTTTGGGTAAGGGGGACCCCACGTCATTTTTTGGGGGGATTTTTAAGGGTTTTTAACCCTTAAAAATCCAAAAAAAATGGGGTCCGCCTCCCTGGGAGGGGGGGAACCTATGTCATTTTTTTTTTTAATTAACCCTTTGTGTTCTGTCATCCAGCAGCTATAAAAG
Organism: Gastrophryne carolinensis; assembly: GCA_027917425.1. Taxonomy (NCBI): domain Eukaryota; kingdom Metazoa; phylum Chordata; class Amphibia; order Anura; family Microhylidae; genus Gastrophryne; species Gastrophryne carolinensis. The sequence continues at coordinate 463,883,204 of CM051235.1, forward strand.
GCTTCTAGCAGGTGAGCAGAAGCCAGTGATCGCCGAGGGACACAGTGCTCCAGGATGGATGGTAAGTAATAAAAAAAAAAATAATAAATTAATTTTTGCTTTTTGTGTGTGTGTGGTTTTTTTTTTACATTTAACCCATTATGAACTTGCCATTAACCCCCGGCACCCCCATTACCTGCCTCCCCAAAGCCCAGGGGGGGGCAGAAGAGCCCGGGCCCACATAGGGGGCTCGTAGGCTGCAGGGTGGGGGGGGCCACAAAAGCTGCCCCCCCCCCCACTCTGTGCCTACAAGCCCCCATAGCTGGTCCCGGGCTGGTTACTTTGGGTAAGGGGGACCCCACGTCATTTTTTTTGGGGATTTTTAAGGGTTTTTAACCCTTAAAAATCCCCCAAAAAATGGGGTCCGCCTCCCTGGGAGGGGGGACCCCATGTCATTTTTTTTCTCGATTTAACCCTTTGTAGTGTGGATGGTAGTTGTATTTTATTTGTAAATGTTATAGATTACTTGTTTCAGTTAGGGGGGTCTCCTGGGCAGGAACGGGGGGCTACCGATAAATATGTGGTACCGTTCTAATCGGTAGAAATGGGGCTTTCACATGCAATATGCTTTTCCTTAATAAAATACATTTTTTATTTAAAATAAAGGAGGCAATTTTCTAAAAATTTTTTTTTTTTTTTTTTTTTTTACTTAATAATATTGTAAAAAACAAAATAAAATTTACAAACAAGACATTTCATGTTAAAGCCTAAACTCTGCTGCAAAAAAATATAAATATAATTTTCCTGAAAATTACAGCAAAAATGGCGTAAAAATGGCGCAAAATGGGGAAAAATGACCTGTCAACAGAGGGTGACAAAATCTCAAGTAAGCTGGCAATTAAAAGGGTTAATAGTACCTCTGCATGTTGGGTATTGTTCTGTTCGGGAGACCTTGCGCTTTCAGACTTAGCTTGTTTTTTCTGGTTTGCATATTTATATTTTAGGAAAAGGTGTTTTTTATTCAGCTTTTTTATACATTTTTTAGGGAAACCCTGCGCAACCAAAGAATTCTTTGAGGAATTAATTCCAGAAAGATGAGCCCACTACAACAAGCTGGGTACGCTTAGAAAGCTTAACATGTGTACTTTCAGGGAATATATGGTTTATGGGGGATATTCCAAATGTAAAGGGTTGTTTTGGTTGAAAAATCGCAAGGTGCGCACTTTGTCTGCAGAACTGAAATTTTCAAGTAAAATTACCGTTATGCACATGCTTTACTTTGGGGTGTTTGGCAAATCTTCCCTTGACAGAACCTATGCATGTTGGGTGTTGTTCTGTTCGGGGAATGTTGCTTTTTCAGATTAAACTTGTTTTTTCTTGTTTGTATATAGTTTTTTTAGGAAAATGTGGCTTTGATTCTGCTTTTTTATCCTTTTGTTGGGGAAACTCTTTGCAACCAAAGAATACATTGAGGAATTACTTCCAGAAAACTATGGGCACATCAACAAGCCTGGTACACCTAGAAAGCTTGAGGTGTGTACTTCCAGAGAATATATAGTTTGTTGGGGGTATTTCAAATGTAAAGGGTTGTTTTTCTGGTAAAACTGCAAGGTGCGCATAGCGCATATCACAGTTGTATTTTTTCTGAAAATCCCCTAAAGCGCTATTTCAGTTTGGGGGAGTCTCCTGGGCAGGAAAGGGTGTCTAGCTATACATATGTGGTATCGCTGTAACCGGGAGAAATTGGAATTTCACACGCAATAAGATTTTATTGACAAACTTACATTTTTTATTACAAAAAAACACTACAAATTGTAAAAAAATATTTTTTTTTCATTTTTTTTTCACATATTTCACCCAAACATATGGAGAATACACCTAAAAAATACAAACAAGACATTTCATGTTAAAGCCCAGACTATGCTGAAAAAAACAATATATCATTTTCCTGGGAAATCCCTGGAAATCCTTTCAAAAATGACAGTTGAACATGTGTAGCGCAAAATAGTGAAACATCGTCTGGCAACAGGGAGTGGCAAATGCTGCAGGTAGGCTGGCAGCGAAATGGTTAAATGCAGCAAATGAAGTTCACACAGAAGGTGGGGTATGATGCGTTGTATTGTGGCTTGGAAGCTGCAGATGCTCGGGCTGGTGTTAGACAAATCCCAAATTGTGATGTCCCCAGGGCCGGATCAAGTGTGGTGGGGGCCCCTGGGCACAAAATCTTGTGGAGGCCCCAGATACAGTATTTTTTTTCCTTTAAAATAATATTCTAGACAAGTAACTGATTGGTGGTTGTCTGGCACCCGCCTACTTACTGGAACCTCAGATCGAGTCCTTCGTGCCACCCTTGTGCAGGTGCGTGCTGCTCGGAAGCTCCTGCTTTGCCAGACCATAACCCTAAGTTTGGTGGAGGCCCCGGGGCTCGCGCCCCTTGCGCCCCCTTCATAATCCGGCCCTGGATGTCCCCTTGGAATAATTAATACCGGACCAAAAGTATATGCTCCCGTTAAGCTGACAAAATTCCATTAGGGCAAAATAGCCAGGTTTTAACCACTTCAACCAAAACAAATTAGAGTGATAGTTCCAACGGTTGGGGCTTTCACTTTAGTGAACGAACATTGCAGAACGAGCATTGTGCAAAGCCCAATCAGCAGTTGAGGACGTTTGGGTGACTTACATCACCCAGTCCACAGCTGCTGTCACCTGGGACCGCAGTCTTCAGGAGCGGGCGGCCAGGTAAGTTGAGTATACGATTATTAAGCATGCATGCAGGAAAGTCCCATACACACATGCAAGCCCCCCCGACACATACAAGAATGCCCCCCCTACACACGCAAGCCTCTCACACACACACGCAAGCCCCCCCACACACTTGTATACAGGAAAGCTCCCTACACACACAGGCAGGCAAGTCCCCTCACCACAAACAAAAGACCCCTCAGACACAGAAGCCCCCTCCGCATACAAGCCCCCCACAGGGGAGGGGGGGTGGTACCGGAGATGCTTTGAGGGAGTGCTATGACATTCACACTTGTGTTCTGGGTCTCTCAGCGTTCCACAGTGTCCTTGTGCCTCAGTCTTCCGATGCCACCTGTTGGTCACCTGCGTGAGGAGAGGGTGGGAAGAGGGAGGGGCGCTGATTGGCTGCTGCCACAGCTGCTGTTTTTTATTAATATTTAGGGGGCGAGGGTCACTGGGTGAGCTTCCCAGGCAGCACTGTGAGGAGGCTATGAGGCGCTGTGATGGGGTACCACACACAAGTCCCCCACATACACACAGAGTCTCTCACACAGCAACACACAGCCTCCACCCAAGTCAGGATCAGAGACGCTTCCTGGAGGGCCCCCTTGCTCCGGGTTGATGTAGGCAACTGCCGTCTGGTTGTCCGAGCGCACCTGAACAGGCAGGCCCTGAAGATGAGTAGTCAAGCCAGAACTAACCTGATCGCTCGCAGCTCCAAGACATTGATAGGTGTGTGGGCCTCCTGAGGGCCCCACCTCCCCTGGAACCGCAGGGACTTCCAGAAACCCCCCCAACCTGACAGACTGGCATCCGTGGTGACCGTCTCCCAGGAAGGGGCAAGAAATGATCTGCCCCCAAACAGGTTCCTGGAGTCCATCCACCACAAGAGGGACCTCCTGAACAGGGGCGAGAGCACACAGACCCTGTCCAGGGACGCTGGGTCCTTGTCCCATACAAACAATAGGTGAAGTTGCAGAGGCCTCAAGTGGAACTGAGCATAAGGGACCGCTTCGAAGCACGCCACCATCAGGCCCACCAGCTGCATCCCCTGCCTGACGGAGGGATGGGGATAAGCTAGGAGGGACTGAGCCTGTGCAATCAGACTGTCCACCTTCTGCTGAGGAAGGAAGATCCTTGCCTGAACTGTATCCAGATTCATTCCTAGGAATGGAGTTACCAAGGAAGGGGACAGTGAGGACTTGGGGTGGTTGATCACCCATCCAAATGACTCCAGAGTGGACACCACCAGCTGAGTATCCAACTCTGCCTGATGTAGAGACTGGGAAGTGATGAGGATGTCATCCAGATAGGGAAGCACGCAGACGCTCTGACATCTGAGCAGAGACATCACGCCAGTCAGCACCTTGGTGAACACCCTGGGAGCTGAAGTGAGGCCGAAGGGCAAGGCCACAAATTGGTAGTGTTGATCCATCAGAGCGAACCTGAGGAACCTTTGATGACCTGGGAACACAGGAATATGAAGGTAAGCATCTTTGATGTCCACAGAAGTCATGAAATCCCCTTGGCGCAGGGAACTGATGGCAGAGCGCAGAGTCTCCATGCGAAAGCGCCTGCCCCTGACAAACTTGTTGAGAATCTTAAGTCCAGGATGGGCCTGACAGAACCATCCTTTTTGGGTACTGTGAATAGGTTGGAATTAAAGCCCTTGCCATTTTCTCTTAAAGAGACCTGGCAGATGACCCCCAGCTCCAGGAGGCCTTGCACTGCTTGCACTAGCTCCTGAGCTGACACAGGGTCCTGAGGATTCCGGGATCTGATGAATCTTGGAGGGGGATCGGCAGCAAACTCCAACTTGTAACCGGAGGACTCTACCTCCTGAATCCACCGGTCTGAGACATGAAGCCTCCAGACGTGAGCGAAGTGCTGCAGCCGTCCCCCCACCCGGATGGGTGAGGGCGCCCCATCATGCCTGAGGAGGCTTGGGGGAGGATTTAGCTTTGGGACCCCAGGAGGAGCCAGGACGTCCACGTCCTCTGCCTCTACCCCAGAAATCTCCCCGGGCCCAGGGAAAGAGACCCCCCTTCCTTGTCTTGCACCACGGTAAGGGGAGGAGAAGGAACCCTGACCCCGAAAGGGCCGAGGTTGCCGCCTGCGCTGGGGTAACCTGCCTCCCTTAGCAAAAAGGTCCAGGTGGTCCCCAAACAGACGCAGTCCTTTAAAGGGAAAACCAGTGAGGGCCTTCTTGGCAGCGTTGTCAGCAGCCCACTGGTGCAGCCAAACCGAGCGGCATATAGCCACCACGAGGGCAGAAGTTCTGGCACACATTCTGATGGTGTCATCCAATGCTGATAGTACAAAGTTTACAAAAACATCACAACTGGAGAGTGCATTAAACACCTTACAAGGCAATTCATCAGGGGCACTATCAAGCATATTTCTGATAAGGATTCTAGTGGCCACAGCAGTAATGGCAGAGGCACAGACCGGGCGCAGCGCCATCCCCGCACATGCAAAGGCGTGGGATGCCAGCTGATCAATACGCCGGTCTTCGGCATCCCGCAGGGTAGTAGAATCAGGGGAATGCATGACAGAGGTGTTAGATAGCCCTAGGATCGGGGGAATCCACCTGGGGGGGGGGGGATGACCAACATTTAACCACCTCAGCAGGAAAGGGATACTTCCTATCCCAACTCTTTGGAACCCCGGGAAGTTTACTGGGGCATTCCCATTCCTTGAGCACAAGGTTATGGAAATGTGCCTGCTCTGGAAATTCCAAATGTGATCTTGCTGTATGGAAACGCTCCCCTCTTTGCCTGGGAGCCTCAACAGGGAGAGAGATAGACAGAACCTCAAAAATCTGGGTCAATAATCTGTCAGTGTCATCGGGGCCCCAGGGGTCAGAGCCAGAATTGTCATGACCCCTTGGTCTCTCATTAGATGAGCCTGAATCAGAAAAGAGCTCCCCTTCATCAGACAGGGTATAGCCACACAGATTCCAAAACTCCTCAGTTCCCATAGGGAAAACAGTAACATTAGGCGTCAAGTGCCGCTTTTTAGCAGGGGACTTACGCGCTAAAGACATCGCAATAATCTGTTCAACAGTAGCCAGTCTAGAAGATACATCAGGCTGAGAATCCCCACTAGTATGCAACTCAACAGGAGTGAGATTTAAGCTTGGGGGAGTAGGTGAAGTGAAACGAGGTGCAGCCACTGGCAGGCCAGATTGCAATGCAAGCACCTGCTGAGCACAGGGTACACAGACCCGCGCCTTGTCAGCGTCAGCATGAGGCTGCCCACACGCTACACACAGCCAGTCTTGTCCCAAAGGGACCCCGGTAACATTATCCTGGGATGCCTCCATATGGTGATTATAGCGGCGCTATACGCCGATAGGGAATAACGCTATATAGCAACCCTGGATGCCCTAATAACCCGCTAGGGACGTGGGAGTATAACTTTTACAAGGCCTACAAGCAATATACTAAAACAGGGCCGGGAGAAGCCAAGAAGGGTTTGTCCTGCCTGAAAGACATAAGCAGACAAGACCTTAAGTACATCGTAACAAAAGTGAAGCAGATAAAGCCGCCCTAAGGGTACTTATGGACCGCGGTAGGTAGGAGTCCGTCGCGCATAGGCCAACCAAGTCAGAAAAGATGGCGTCGGTATACCTCGAGGGGCGGGCCAATAATAGCGATGACGCGGAATGCGCCAAAGATGAGCCCGGCCCTCCGAAGAGTGCGGAGCCGAAGCCAGAAAGGCCAACAGCCAATGATGGCGCACTAGCGCCTGAGGTAATGCCGCCGCCAAGCGCGGAACAAAGTCAGCGCGCAGCGGTAATTTTAAAAGACAAGTCAACGCGGCGGCTGACACAAGAATAAAGACATGTGAAAAGTGAAAGCACAGACTGCATAACATACATATCTATACACATACACACACCCACCCGTTTTCCCCCGAAGACTACAAGGAGGATGAGGGAGGACGGCGGCCACTTAAAGAGGGCCCACCGATAGATAGGGGCAAGGGGCAATAGTGCAGGAGGGGCATCCTATAGAGGCTCACCATAAGCCTGAACCGCCTACCCTTTGGTGGGGGATTGCGGTGGAGCAGTGCTCCTAAGCACCAACGGCGGTGCTGCCTACCTTCACCCGACCAGCGCAGTCAAGGCTGGGAGGCATATTACTAGTGGAACGGGTGGGAATAGTCCTACAGGGCCGCAGGTTAAAAACCCCACTCACCTGCGAGTAGAGAGCCAATTTCTCGTCCTTCGCAGCCAGACTGCAGAGAAATTCTGAGGATTTGTGGGAGGTCCCTGGGTATTTGAGGGGCCGGGAGGAGCCTATTTTCGATGTCTCTGCAGTCCAGCGCCATGTGGTGGAGTATACCCCAACTGTAAGTATTAGATTTGGAGCAGGACGTACTGTATACTAAGAATATGGATGTTACAGAGTACTGACACCCAAGTGCTTGGAGCAAGTGCTGTTACAAAGTACTGACACCCAAGTGCTATTACAGAGTATTGACACCCAACTGCCATTACAGAGTACTGATCCCCAGGTGGTTTGAACAATTGGTATCAAAGAGCATTGACCCCCAAGTGGCTTCAACATTTTTTATTACAGAGCAGTGACCCCCAAAGTGGCCTGAACAGTTGGTATTACAGAGCAGTTACCCCCATTAGTATTCCAGAGCAGTGGCCCCATTAGTATTACAGAGCAGTGACCCCCAAGTGGCTTGAACAATTGGTATTACAGAGAACTGACCCTCAGGTGGTTTGAACAATTGGTATTACAGAGCATTGACCCCCAAGTGGCTTGAACGATTTTTATTACAGAGCAGTGACCCCCAAAGTGGACTAAACAATTGGTATTACAGAGCAGTGACCCCCATTAGTGTTACAGAGCAGTGACCCCCAAGTGGCTTGAACAATTGGTATTATAGAGAACTGACCCCTCAGGTGGTTTGAACAATTGGTATTATAGAGCAGTGACCCCCAGGTGGTTTGAACAATTGGTATTGCATAGCAGTGACTCCAAAGTGGCCTGAACAATTGGTTTTAAAGAGCAGTGACCCCCAAGAGGTTTGAACAATTGGTATTACAGAGCACTGACACCCAGGTGGTTGGAGCAAGTGCTATTAAAGAGTACTGACACACCAGTGGTTTGAACCAGTGCACACTAGACAAAAATGTTTTTTTATTTCCAAGAGGGCCTTAACTGCCCTGTCCCAGTGCATACTCCAATAGCAATTTGTATTACAGAGTACTGACACACAAGTGGTTGGAGCAAGTGCTATTAAAGAGTATTGACACCCAAGGGATCCTACACAAAATGTTTTTTTTTTCTCAAGAGGGCCTTAACTGCCCTGACCCAGTGCATAATCCAATAACAGGTGCTGACACCCAAGGGACACTACATATTTTTTTCCAAGAGGGGCTTAACTGCCATGACCCAGTGCATAATACAATAACAATTGCCATTACAGAGTACTGTCACCTAAGTGCTATTACAGAGTACTGACACCCAACTTATCTAGCCATCTAGCCCTGAAAGGGACAATAGCGTGCAGAAACACGAATCTAGTCCTGACTCCAGGTGCTTTCCCTAAATAAATGGCCTTACAAGGACAGTTTTAGTAAAAATAATAAGTCCTAACCCTTAGCAGCATCCAGCAGCATCTCTCCCTATCTAATGCAGAGCAAGCAACCAATCAGCCTTCTTCCTGGTTCAGACCAAGTGCCAAACACACATGGCTTACAATTTGAAATCCACGCTCAAGTTCGGGGACCCGAACTTTGCAGTGTGGGTTCGCCCAACCCTAATGATAAGTAGTGGTAGATGGACAGGGATACAGTAGTGCTGAGTATATGGAGAGGGGTTGAGAAGAAGATTTAGGTGGTACCTAGTTGAAGATGAATTATGGCACAGTGCAGAACCAGTAAGCATGCAACACTTGGATGTTGTCCAGGTTAGGTGTTAAATTACAAAACATTGTTTTATAACCTACCATGTAAAAAACCCTGCCCCTGGAATTTATTTATTTATGACACCTTTGTTTTCCCCCCGGAGAGGTTGAACCACTGTACTTCCACCTCTTTTGCATCAGATTATGTGGCACACACCATCATCAGTGTCACCAAGGGGAACACCTGCTCTGTTCTCTGCTTCTCTGTCTTTCTTTGTATACTGCAAAGATTACTGACTAGAAAAAAAGGAATAATCTTTTATGCTGAAAGGATAAAGATGCTATAGTTTTAACTAGTGTGCAGAAATCCTTAACTGCTTTCACACAGAGAAACAGAAATCTGCAGCATAAGTGTATAATATGAGATTATAGATAATGCTAATCACTTTTGAGTGATTCGACTGGCAGAAATCACATGCCAGAGAGGTATGAGACTTATAGAGGTTGATTCAGCACCAGGTGAGAAAACTCTACTACTTTTTAGGAAAAAAACTTTCATTCACTATCATAGTCTACCTTGAAGTTACCTGAAAATGTACATCCGGTTACTGAATCACTCCCACGGTAGACAAGAGGCTCAATTCAGCACGGGTAGAGGATTTGGAATTTCCCAACCAAATCAGTCACGCACACATAAATGTTCACTTCTTGCCTGATTCAGGGACATGCAAGACAATCCAACATGTGCGAGAAGGATGCAAGATAGTTGTAGAAGAATTCTCACTTCTATACAAGATTTTACAACTCGAATGACAGTTTACTGAATTACTGTCTGCGAGTTGTAAAATCAGAATTTGATAAAAACCAAGTTGCAAAAGCTGACATGTTTTTTATCAATGTAAATAACAGCCAGCAGTTGTTATGTTTTGTTTTCTTTCTTACTATATTAATATTAAAAAAAAAAGTCCACGTCTGTGTCCGTGTCTATGACCCCAGGCACCAAACATAAGGGCTGGTAACCCGGGATTCAAAGGCTGTGCAGCCGGTCTTTGGCCCTGCAGGTTTACCAGCCCTTATGCCCTTTGGTATAGGTTCAGGGAACCCTGGAAGAATCCCATGACCGTACCGATGGACTCTGAGCTCTTCTGCTTTCTCCTCTTTCTCTCTCCAACATTGAGAAGGCACAAAATACCCGAATTGGGAGAGAGGGGAAGAGAACTAGGAAATAATGCATTCTCGACCTGTGCTGATACGACCTTAATGAAAGGTAATGGCAGTTTTCTCTGTCAAAAAGTAGTAGAGTTTTCTCACCTGGTCAACCTGAGTGACCGAATACTGTGATTTTAGGGTTGCACGTGCAATTTCTTTAGTAGTTAATTCACCATTGTCTTCTTCTGTTGGACGCATGTTTTGTTTTTTTTGGCCCTCAAGAGCACAAAGCTGCAAGTTAATGTTTGTATGGGGTGAGACAGAGGCATGGCCACCTTAGAGAGATGCCCATGTTAAGCTTAATATAGTGGGTAAAAACAGACAAAATATCCCCAATTGAAAGATAAAGGAGCATTTTCTTAAATAGAAAGTAGTTACATGGCACATACAGGCCAATAACAGGGTTGTCCATCAATTTCATTCTTCTATCTTGAGTGATACAAATAATCTTGTTATGCCTTTTATTAGTATTTCCTTGAACTATATAAATTGCCAAAGATTGCCCATTTTATTTCCATTAGATATTATACATACCAAGTACAGTTTGCATACATATAAATGAAATTATCTTATAAATTAGATGTTCTTACCAAGGGAACCAGTTCCACTGAGATAATCCAAAATTCCTAAATCATTGTAAACTGTATGGGGAGATACAGTATACAGACATCCCATGCACCTATACTAGAAGTAATTGGCCTCTATATCAAGCTCAGAGCAGCTTGAATTTTGATAGATTGTTGCATTGACATACTGTCGGAATGTGATGCTGAAGCGCTGTAAAAGGGAAACCACTGGGAAGCAAAAACATGCCAAGAAATGTATATTCCTAGTAGTCAGATGGGTAATTAGTTCATACACATGACTACTTTTCAATCAGCTTAGCCACTCAATCCATTATTAATCCAAATAATTGGATTTTGAGGCTATATGTATCATGGGAAAAACATTTTGAAGTGTTAAGGCTATGTGATATATGGCCGACATTGGTGCTGCTAAACCAGTTCATACTGTGAACCTCAATGTCGTTTCCTATTCAAGGAATCATTGTGCATTGCAGATGAAGAGCTACAGCAAATATAGAGCAGTTCCAGCAGGAGAGTGTGTTTGCTGTCTTTCTGACGGCTTTGGTCATTAGCGTGTCTGTAGGTTGATTAAGCAATCATGCTGGTCTCAGTTACAGCTATGTTCATCTCTTTCAGTTTTATTATTTGTGATATACTGGGAACTTCCAATGTACTCTAATTAGATTCAGATACACGCATCTTTCTCTTTCTCTCTTGTAGTATTTCATTTAAATGTCTTTCTACTATTTGCAGTTTGATTTGAGCCTGGTGTGGTAGTCAGTAGTGAAGCTATTAGTGTTCAAATAGTTGATCCTGTTAGAGTCCCTATATTTATTTAACTTATAGTACCATCTAACTAACTAGTATCATCAGTATTCCTGGTCTACTTCCAAATTAGGGAGCACTTCTAAAAATGACGACAATTCAGATAAAAAGAACATTACACAAATTGTTTGTTTACACAACAAAGAACACAATCGGAATACTGTACAAAAAGAATCAGTACTGGATGCCCCCCCACCTGTCATATTGCCGCAGAGACCAACAGCCGCTTTAAGAATGTAAATGAATTAAAGCCTGTACTGAAGACTGTAAAGGTAATCACACTTATTGTGTTTTAACGTTTCTATCAGTGCTAGCATAAGTTACATTTAATTTGCATTTTCCATCCAATTAATTAAAACATTCAAATTCAAAACCATACTTGTCTGATATGCAGCATGCAAAAGTAAAAAACATGATTTTTTTGTAAGAGAAATAACAGTTTTGGTGTTTGGATAACTTTGAAACAAGCTTCTAAAGTTTTCCATTCAGTGCCATCACAAAATTTGAAGAATTTCAGGCCAAATTCAAATTGCCCCAAATGGATGTGCTTGTGTCCAGCTCTGTTGACACAGGAGCTACAAATAGTAGAATTGCAGTATTTCATCATTTGGGAGCACGTGGGACTAAGGGGTTTATTTAAAAAGTGCTGGTGCCGCATAGTGACAGATGAATAATAGGTGAGTGTCAGGTCCCAATGAAAAAGGTGTATTTATCAAGTCAAAAATCCAGAGCACCTCTGATTGCCAGGTAGTATCCTATCTATCATCAGCGCTGGCGATAGGATGAGTGCCGTGACTGAGTTCCCTACAGTGCCAGTTAAGACCAGATGCTCACCCTGCACTGTGTGGCCTTATCCCATACATTTCAATGGGCTTGGGGCACTGTGTTTTTTATGAATTAATTTGGTGCTTTTTCTGCACTCCCTGACAACACTAGAGGTTGCTCGCGCATCAGCTTTTAACAGGCCTGCGGTAGTGCCTGCAGACGGTTGGGAACTAGCGAACAGCAAAGCGCTGCCTGTCTCCAGGCGGCTCTGTAGTGCGCCCGTACAAATAAATCATAAATTAGGCTCCAAGTCTGATGCATGTCAGTTAAGTATAGTGTTTGCATGACAGTCTTCTCTGAGTGCCGTTTGTTGGCTTGCCTGTATATGATAGTCAATAGGGCCAGATTTACAATGGCAGCCATTTTTCAATATTTTAGGCAAAATTATCTTTAGAGTCTCTGTCGACTCTAATGCGGTGATCACACAAGTGGAAACTGGTGCAAAGTTGTGGAAAATTGAGAGATGGCATGTTTGCAGGTAGCGTAATGACATATCCTGAGAACTATAACATTTATAAAAAAACAATGCATGACGCAGGATAACATTTTTTAGTTTTTTTAGTTTACAAGTCAACAGCACAGATAATCAGGATGGCAGCGGACTCATATTTAGGCGTCTAAAAAGCAGTGGCTTAAGCATCCAAGCATCTGTGGCCAAGGGGGGGACAGGGTCTCAGTCCTTCTGCCCTGATATTAGGAGATAATGACAAGCCACCAATGAGGCCTCTGTGAAATCTTCCTTATGTGACTACTTACATCATTGCAGACTCCCCTCCATGTCCCTTACCTCGACTTACATAGATAGCCGCATGGGGAAGACTCCACACAGTATAAAAGCTTCCTTTCCATGCAGTTTGTCATTACTCCTGGTGGGATGCTGGGGCTGGGGGGGGGGGGGGGGTAAATGGGGAACAGATGCCTATGGGTTCTAGAGGGAACACTGGACATTCCAGACCAGTGTAGAAGACATAAGAAGGAAAACATGGATGGGTGGGTACTGTTAAATTCATTTTACTTAGAAAAAAATGTGTGGTGACTAATTTTACTTTTTGTGAACTGGTAGGGGGACAGATACATACACCAGTTCAAAGAGCAGGGGGGGGGGGGCAATCCTAGAAGTGTCATGTCTGTCCCAGGCCAGGCACTACGGATGCCCTAATTCAGTTTACGCCAGCATGTCCAGTGAGCATCTGTTGTTCAGAGGGACACAGTCCCCCCCTTATTTCTACCCTGGCATTCCGCCATGTGGCCCTAAAGTTTGCACACTCCCACAATGTGGGGATGTTACTTTGAATAACCAAGACTCCCGCACATTGTACACATGCAAATCTTTTGTGCATTTTTTTCCTTTTTTTTGTATCAGGGTCGTGACAAAAAAGCTTAACCTTTAATGTACATAACATCTTAAATTTTTTTAAGACATATGTGTAGGTGATATGATGTGTAGGGCTGATTGCAAGTCTGCAGCTGGAAAATGCAGGAACAACCCACATTTATTTACTAACCATTTCCTGTGGTCCTACTCAAAACTCATCTACATCTTCCTCACATCTCACGCTACAGAAAGTCCAGTGCATGCCCGGCTTAGACAATAAGCTCTGTGATTTACCAGCAAACAGATCGACACCCCTACAATTCTTTCTTAACTCTGCTGCTTGCCTCACCCACCTCTCCTCTTGCATTTGCATTATTGCCCCTTTCTGTCTATCCCTTTATTAACTCCGACTATATATAGTCACATAAAATGCTAGGCTACAAGGTTCTCCATGTACAAGCCCCCTAGTCAATAGATACAATGTGCCCATAACCCCATACTCTGAATTAAACATAGGATGATGATGATGATCAAGAAGGAGATAAGCAGAATGAGAAAGTCTGTAGGTGCAACTTGGTGAAAATTGTTTATCTCATCTCTCAATTTGGCTTATATTTTAAATACTAGGTAACTGAAAATGGCAGCTTATGAAACTGGCAGAGTAAAATGCTGGCTGCAAGCAATGATACTTTTCATAACCTCAGCACCTAACATCACTAATCCTCTTCTGCCTGATTGTCTAAAAATAAAAACATGATCCAAAATGGAAGACCTTTAGCGAAGAGTTTGTTATAGCACTAAATGATTAACTTAAAGTCAATGACTGTTAATGGTGTCCACATACTGTTGGCCATGTATTTATCTCTTGCTGTTAATTTACCTGTCTGTATAATCTATTTCTGGAAAACAGCATTTGAAACACACAATTTGTGAGCATTCTTTGTACAAAGGGGCTTTTCTCACCTTAGCATTCAGAGATGACTTGCTCAATATGGACTATAATCAAGAAAAACATTCTATACTTGTTGCTATACCAACACATCCATCTAAGATCAGCTAGGCAGAAAAATTTACCATGTCCTTTTCAGAGACAAAGGCAGAGATATTTCATGTGCTTTTTCTCTGAGAGACATTTAGAAATCAAAATGTGTTGAATGTTTTTGGCTTGATTTTAAATGCATGGTTGCCATTCAACATGCCACTGATTTTAGCCAATAAATCCACACTTTCTGCTCCTAATAAGAATCTAATAAGGGTAGTTCAGTTCTCCATTTGACAATTTACATGTACTGTATAGCAGGGGTGTCAAACTAATTTTAGCATTCTGGTTGCCTTCAAAGGGTCAGTTAATAACAAACAAATATATGATTACAGACACAAAAATATTTTGGCACATGTAGAGCTGTTTTGCTAAGTAGAGGCACAGGTGCATATTTATTTTGCCAATCCAACCACAGATTTATTTTATCCAGGAACGACGCAGTCACTGGATTACTGCATTTTTTCTCTCCATAAGACTCACCTTCCCCATAATCTGGGGGAAATGCCTGTGCCTCTTATAGAGAGCATGTAGTCCACTTAACTTACTGGCATTCCCGCACCACTGATTGTTCTGCATCTGCATCAACAGAAGGCAGTGGTGCAGGAATGCTCACAGTGCAGTCACCTCATTCTGATATCATCGATAGATGTGGATCCCAGCTGGCCAAGGTGAGAAGTTTTTTTTCTTTTTGTCTGCCTCAGCACAGCAATGGGGAGGGGGGGGGGATTCTGCACACAGTCTAGTATTAGGTTCTTGAGGGGGCATTTTAGCACACCATTTGGTTCAGGATATGTTTTTCTATAGTGTCCTTCTCCAGACACTAGGTGTGTTGTGTGGCAGTTTGTAAGTAGGTAATAAGAAAAATATGGTACCTTGACCAGGGCAGCCCTACAACTATTATTTTTCTATCTCACTTCTCAATAGGTGGTGCACCCTCAGCTGTGGCAGTGACTTGGATGGGTTAGGCAGGGCCTCTCCTTTGTGGTGAAAGCCAGTGAAACAGACACAGTCTCCCCCAGACTGTTGGATTAGAGGAGGCAGTGTGCACAACAGTGGAGGGCAGCACTCAGCAGCATAACACACAGAAGCCTTGGAGTGACAGGGCTGGGTAGAAGGAGCGCTGCCCAGCTGCCTGGCACCTGTCAGAGGGAAACATAAAAAGGCTTGGTGGGCTGCATGTGGCCCACGGGCCTTGGGTTTGACACATGTGCTGTATAGCCTAAAGGACAACTGTTTTTAAAAGCTGCAAAGCAAATGTGCATTGTATTTGTGCGTTGTTTTGGTTTGGCAATGAGATTTGTTAACATATATATATATATATATATATATATATATATATATATATATATTATAAGAGAAATGGGCCATTACTGACCCCAGTTGTACTAGTAATGTGGATCCAATCTGAGTATGTACCATTGATAACCACCTTCTGTTTCTTATCATTAAGCCTATTACTTACCCATTTACACACATTTTCCCTCAGTCCCAGCATTCTCATCCTTTGTACCAGTCTTTTATGTGACACAGTATTAAATGCTTTTAAAATAAAAATCAAGATACTGTATATGGCATCCAATGACTCACCCTGATCTAGTCTTGAATTAACTTCCTCATAAAAGCTGATCAGGTTTGTCTGGTAGGGGTGATTCCTTATAAATCCAAGCTATTAAGAGTAATAAGGTCATTTTCACTGAGACACTCCTGGATAGCATCTCTTAGAAAACATTCAAACAGATTGCCCGGCACAGATGTTAAACTTACTACTCTGTAGTCCCCAGATCTTGCTTTAGACCACATTTTAAATATTGGCACCACATTTGCTATGCGTTCCACATTTGCTATGCGATCCTGTGGAACAGTCCCTGTCATTATGGAATCTTTAAATATTAAAAAATAATTGCTTGTCTACTACTGCATATAATTCCCTTAAAATATGGGGACCCAGGAATTTGTATGTTTTACCCTGTTGAAGGTGGTGCTGCAGTTCTTCCTTGGTTAGACAGAAGACATTTAATAGAAAGTTTGGGTCATTTATTTGCTTTTCCCCTCTCATATCAGATCTCTATGTGAATAAGAAAGCAAAAAAGATATTTAGTTAATTCATTCCCCTCTAAAACTCCCTACCTCCTTGCTGTTCAGTCTGTCTGTAGCTAAAAACAATTAGTTTAGTAGTTTTACTTCTCCTATTTCCAGATTTGGTGCTATTATCTGTTGTTTACAGTTGTGTAATGCTTCCGCATTGCCTTCTTGCTTCAAACAGTTAAATGCTTTTTTTTATCACCCCCATTTACCCATTTGTTTAGCCATAGTTTTACTCTTGTTTCTAATCGTTTTAATCCCATAAGGTATGTATCTATCACAATATATATTAAGGAAAGTGTGCCATGCATATGTATTTAGCCCCCTCTGATACTCCTAAATGGAATCCAGTGTGACCAATTGCCACTTGTATGTAATGTATTCTCAGTATAACTACAGCTGTTCTGTGAAGGCCTCAAGGGTTTGTCAGAGAACATTAGTGAACAAACAGCATCATAAAATGCAAGGAATGAAGTTGTACCAAAGTATATTGCAGGGTTAGGTTATATAAAAATATCCTAGGCTCTAAACGTCCTACACAGCACTGTTTAATTCGTCATCTACCATAAACAGAACAACTACTAACCTGCCAAGACATGGCTTTCCATCAGAACTGACAGCCCAGGCAGGGAATGCAGCAAGAAGTAGCCAGGGTCACACTTTAGAAGCTGCAGATATCCTCAGCCCAGGTGTGAGAATCTGTCCACAGGATGACTATTAGAGAACTATTTTTGAAAGCAAGCCATAAGTGTAATGCCCCGTGGATAAAAACTCGCTGTCAGTTTGGTCAGCAACCCCCCAATCTCGGCTGATGCTTCACCTATAGTTTGCCCCCATTTTCTAGGACACGGGTTATGGCTCACCGGACACGGTTGCCCCAGGACTAACAAGTGCAAAGGATGCTGACTTGTGGGGTGAACCAGGGACAAAAGCTGAACGAAGAGTCAGAATAACTGGGGTAATACCCTGCGTACCAGTCCTCCAAACATCACATCACGGGGGTCAAGCAGAAGCGTAGTCAAGGGTCAAGCCAGGGGATCAGAGCTAGGAAGTCAGAAGATTAGATTCAGGTAAACTCAGAGTCAGGCATTCAGGCAGGTGTGAGTCTAGGAAGCATTCAAGGGATGGTCAAGTGGAGCTGAAGTCAGGAACAGATAAATTTGCACAGGAGTCAAGCCCAAGCAAGGAACACTATCACAGGCAATGAATGCTGGAAGAAGCCTGTTTTTAATGTGAACATCAGGCAATCAGAACAGGAGGCCACAGTCAGTCCACTGCGTCAACCCCAGCAATACCTGCCGAAATGCTGACCTGCAATAACAGCCAGAGCACACATAGAAGACGATTAACCAGCATTGACACTGCACATCACTCTGAACACATCATCGCCACAATTAAACATGGTGGTTGCAGCATCATGCTCTGGGTGGGCTTTTGCTTCAGCAGGGACTGTGAAGCTGGTCAGATTTGATGGCAAGATGAATAGAGCTAAATACAGGGTAATCCTGGAGAAAAGCCTGTTAGAGGACCCAAATGCTTTGAGACTGAGGCGGGGTTCAATTTGCAACAGTACAACAACCCTAAACATGCAACCAAAGCTAAAAAGAAATGGTTGAACTCAAAGTATGTTCATGTGTTGAAATGGCTCAAAGTCCAGACATAGGTCCATTGAGAATCTGTGGCATGATTTGAAAATTGCTGTCTAATCTGACTCAGCTAGAGTTAGAAGAATGGGCAAAAATGTCAGCCTCCACTTGTGCAAAGCTGGTAGAGACACACCCCAGCACACTTGTTGTAATTGCAGCTAAAGGTGTTCCCAAAAGATGCACAAGTCATACAATATACAGAGACTCTCTGACCTGGGCCTCTTAAGGACTCTGAGCTGTACGTCCATTATGGAGGCTTTGATTATTACAGTAGCATGTTAGCACCTAGACCTTAATTATAACCCCATAAAATGCCAATCCTTTGAATGTGATTTAAGCAGAAAAATCTTTATCATCCATTTCCAATTTTGACCACAAAATGACAAATACCTGATTGGATGAATTTAAACCATAACCAATGCACACACAACAAAAGAGATACTTTTTTGGATCCAAAAAAAAAACTTCAGTATTTGATTAGATCAGCAAGAACATCATCAGAACAAGACAAGGCATTTATTATGAGCGAGCTGGAACATTTTATTGCATATTTTCCAGCCTGCAGTGGCTGACTGCGCCAAATTCCTAATGCCTTGGCCAGCAATCCTTTGATCTGCTGTGCTGGGACCCTGCAGCATTCTGTACAGTTTCCAGAACATCAGCTAACCATCTATTCACAAGAAATAAAACAATGGATTATCTTTATCAGTAATGGATAAGACACATCCACGGAATACTAGTTCCTGCTTACTTCTGTTGGGAAATCAGCTGCATTTTACAAGAATAAAAACAGAAATGTCTCAAAAATAAAACTTTCTAACATTAAAATCCCCCTATGACTTTCATTTTCAAAAGCGGGATTCCGATCAGCAAGATTTTACAAAACTAAATATATTTCAGAAACAAAAGAGACCACATACCTGGATGTGATGGGATTTCTGTGAGACTCCAGTTAGAAATTTTGGAAAGGAAGTGAAAGCAACAGTGTGACACATACTAGACTGTACTGTCCTAGCTGCATCACCGTAGGTTGCTGAGTACAATCCATGCTGAAAACAACTCATAATGGACTACAATCCATGGACTTGACTCAACAAACATAGAAAAAAAAATCATTTTGGTTGGAAAATTGTATTGCTTGTGAAAACATGAGTAACTTTAACGAGTGATTTAATAAAGTTGACTAATTAAATTTGTCCAGTCGAAAATGCGGGTGAAAAATTTATGTTTTCATACGAAAATGGCTTTAGTAGGCAAAAATTGGCTCGTAAATCTCTGAAACGGTCTCTGGTGCTGAGAAGTCTTAACCCCAAATGGGTTTGTTTTCTACATTTCACACAAATTCAGAATGATCATGTGACATCCCCATGTAATATATCTATAATTTGTGACAGATGTTTGTTAATGGACTTGTCTTTTTGTTATGAAGCATCACAGTCATCCATGTAATGCTAGATACATATTTAGTAATAGATCAAGGCAAATGGACATGCGGTTTTCTTTTGCTTCACATTTTTTGTTATTCATCACACTATTAGGAAAGGGAACTGGATGATTTGTGATTTATGTTGACACAAGCAGGAGAGGAACTTTGTGACTTTGTGATCTGTTGATGTGATTTGTTTATTTGATTTCCAAACACGCTGGGGGATTTATTACCCCCAAACCACTCTGTATTTATTACTAGGTGGGAGGGGGGAGAAAGTGAGTTGGAGAGGACACATTTGAGGGGTTATCACCATTGAGCCTTCATGTATATTTGTGAGGCTGAGATGAAGGTGAAACCCAAGTGGGAGGGGGGGCAAAAAATGAGTGGTTTACACAAGCAGGCAGGTCAGAATATATATATATATATATATATATATACATACACACACACACACACACACACACACACACACACACACACACACACACACAGACAGACACATTAATTACCAGTATGGTCACAAGCATGTCTTTTACACTGATAAAAAATATTTCTATCCCTGGTTTTGGTCCATCCCAATTTGGAAGAAGAAAGAAAAATGCTGTTGTTAAGAAGTGAGCTAATAATGGAGGAGCTGGAGATCAGGTAAGTGTTTACTTATGGTAGTACGTCTGTGCCATACTAATAGCAGGTGTTGAGCCACAGTGATTACTATCGTTGCTAACTCCATATAATAGTGGACACACATGAGAGAATTCCTATAAGGAAAATCAATGGTGCTGATTGCGTATGTTCAAAATTCAAAGTTAACAGCGATAATCTGCAACTTGGGAGTAAATTAAATTATACGCGTCAGTGCAGACAAATATTTTAACACGTTTGATTGAGGAAGCTGGTCATCCATCTATAGTTTCAAAGCCGTGATAACATTCACAAGACTGGAATTAGCCATCGATCAATACAATGTTCACAGCAGCATAGAGAGTCCTCATTCAGCAAATGAATGTACCAAATCTGTGCGAGGCAGTGACCCATCTATTCATGTGATTATGTAGTGAAGACAAAGCAGCTTTTGACATTGAGTTGGTAAAAGTGAGGGATGGGTGCCGATAGATTTAATGTTTACAATGCTGTGGGGAGTAATGATGACCCCTGGCTGGTCCCCATGGGATACCTGGTTGGTACCCATGGGGAGATTTCTATGCCCTCAATAATATACCGGTATGTACAATATAAATGTCAACCTAAACTAAGAATTTAATCTATGGTATGTTATCCTTTTGAGCGTGACCCTGCCTACATTTTCATACAATAATTAAATCATTGTCTTATAAAAATGTATTTATATTCACAATAAAACAGAGACTTAATTTATTCTCAGTTTGACAATAAAATAAAAAGGACAGACCCTGAATCAAGTGGTTTCACTACATAATCAACAACTATGAGCCATGCCACCAATTTATCCGTGAACTGTGAATAGTTTCATAGTGAGTCCTCATTCCATATTTGATCAATCTGAATTGGGGTGTACTAGATTTGCCATTTGAAGGCTTCTTCAGCACCAGTCAAAGTTCAGAGTATAGCATGGCAAAACACTGTCCAAATCAAAGTACAAGCAATTAGACACCAATAAGTAATACATTATAATAAGCTGTATGTCTAAAACACATTAATACCTGCTTTCAATAGGTATTACAGTGTGGCATGGGTTCAGCAGAGCCCCCAATGGAAAAGGTAAGTTAATTGATCACATACTTATAGTGGATACATAAAATGTATTACTTATTGGTGTCTAATTGCTTGTACTATGATTTGGACAGTTTCCTGCCATGCTATACTCTGAACTTTGACTGGTGCTGAAGAAGTCTTCAAAGGGCGAAACTAGTACACCCCAGTTCAGATATATGGAATGAGGACACACTATGGAACTATTCACACTGTTCACGGATTAATTGGTGGAATGGCTCATAGTTGTTGATTATGTAGTGAAATCACTTGATTCAGGGTCTGTCCTTTTTTATTTGATTGTCAATTTGAGAATAAATTAATTCTCTGTTTTATTGTGAATATAAATTAATGATGTAATTTTTATAAGACAATGATTTCATTATTGTATGAAAATGTAGGCGGGGTCACGCTCGGTAGGCCAACCATACCATACCATAATTGGGTCCTGCCTAGACCCTTCTTGACAGAATTTGATACAAACCTTGAACGTGTAGCAGCCTCTGGTTACTTTTTGAGGTTGGGTCACTCTACCACACTGTGTTATACCACTGAGGGACTATCACAACTAGATTGTACAAGAATTTAATCTAAACCAGATATTTCAGATGAACAATTGTTCTATATATTTAACAGGAAATAGATTCTTAAAAGACTACCAGGTAGCACCGGGTGGTAGAGAAAAGGGCAAAATCAATTCTCACCCCTTCTGCATTCCAGCAGCATGGCACCCCTGCTTCCCTATCTAATTGTTTTAATCCTACAAGTTTGATATAAAGCGGAACAAAAACTGAGATTTTCACTTAAACTATATACTATAAAAGATTGATACTTCTGGAATTTAATTCTAATGTAAAAATTGACTCTGGCTGAATCATTTCTTCCTGAATCAAAAGAACTGTTGAACTGTAGTTGAGTTGAAAATGCCCCAGTCTTCAGGAACTAAGAGGTTTATTAATGCTAACACCACGGGGTATCGGATGAATGTCAGGCCCCAGTGCAAAAGGTGTATTTATCAAGTCAAAAACCCAGAGCGCCTCTGATAGTGCCAGGTAGTGTCCCATCTATCAACAGTGCCAGAAATGGGATGAGTACCAGCGCTGAGATCCCTACAGTGCCAGATAATATCAGGCGCTCACCCTGCACTGTGTGGTCTTATCCCATACATTTCAATGAGCTGGGATGGTTAAGATTATTTAAGCCTTGTTTTATTTTTTTATTTTTTGGGGCTGGTGCATGTGCCACGGGATCCCTGGCATGTTTGGGATTGTTTTTGTATTTAGGCACTTTTGAGCGATGCTGCAAATGTGTGATTTTGTGAAAAAGCTGTGTCATGTGTTTCAAGTTTACTCTTTGCTTTTACCCTTATTTTTATTAAAAAAAAAACCCTGACCCTAAAAAACAAAAAAATGGGGATGACAACAGGCACTCCCAGCCGGCGCTAGAGGTTGCAGTCACATCGGCTTTGATATGTCATGCGCTGCGCCGATCGGCCAGCTGGGAGGGAGCTTAGACGTAGCGCTGCCTTGCTCCCCAAGGCACACATGTGGGGGAGGAGATAGAGCCGCTCATCTGGCACCCGCTGAATTTTTTTAATTAAATTAGGCTCTATATCCAACCACTTTCAAATCATAAAAAACATTTTTGAGCTTTGTAAGAGTTTCTGAGCAGTTTTGACCTTTCCATTGATCTGTAACAATGTGCTAAACTTTCAAATTTGGTGCCATCCCAAAATTCCTAAAAAACAATAATAATAATTTTGGACTTCTCTATACACAGATCCTTTGGAAGTTTTCTCCATTGTTCTGAATGTTGGCAACAGATTGGAAAATTGCAGCAGTCAGTATTCATTACTAAAGATTTTTTGTAATTTTTTTAAAAGCTTGGGTTCGCCAAGTTCAGCCGAATTTGGAATAAAAGTTTGGTTCAAGTACCTGAGCTTAACTTGAACCTGAACCTAATTGAGATCAATTGGGACCCAAAGTTGGTGACCCAAAAATGGCTGTAAAAAAGAGGTATTAAGGACTAGCATACTGCAAAATGTGGGTATTAACCGGGCAGTTACCCTGCAAAAAATGGGGTAGAGAAAGTATTTAAAGTAATAACCACTTTCTGGGTTCAGCAGGACGCTGAACTTGAACACAGACGTCTGGCTGTAGTAGGCACAGACCCGAACTTTGCAGTTCGGGTTAGCTCATGCAAGTCATGGATA
This sequence comes from Gastrophryne carolinensis, assembly GCA_027917425.1. NCBI lineage: Eukaryota > Metazoa > Chordata > Amphibia > Anura > Microhylidae > Gastrophryne > Gastrophryne carolinensis. Next base: position 463,906,672 of record CM051235.1, read on the forward strand.
CTCAAAATTGATGGATTCAGCACTGTGTGGCCTTGTCCCATACATTTCAATGGGCTAGGATGGTTATAATTATTTTGGCTTTTTTTTTAGGGCTGGTGCATGTGTCACCTGGGTTTTTTGGAATTGTTTTGGAATGCGTATTATGCACTTTTGTGTGGAGCTGCTAACTTGTGATTTGGCCCATGCAAAACATGTGGCATTCCTTTCAAATATCCCCAAAGCATTTCCCAGGATTATAATTTGAAACCCTGACCCTTAAAAATAAAAATCGGGGATTGCAACAGCGCCGCCCGGGAGTGCTAGAAAGACTTTACCATTAAAGAACACAGCGCCCACACAGGCTCTGTGTTTATATCCCGGAGTGCTTATCTGAGTGAGACCGTATTCACCAAGTTCTATGGGGTTTAACAGGGAATTCAAAGTGCTGGGGAATGAAAAATGCAGCCCTTGATGATCAGCATGCAACAAGCAGAAAGCAGGATAATTTAACCCTTTGCCTGGAATGTCCATTAAGCCATTCAAAGTAATTGCAAATGATGTAGGCACTGGTTTCTGAACCAGATAAAGAGGTTGATTTAAGACTAGCGCCACAAACTGCCATTTGTACGTCTATGTAGCTGCGCTCAGAGCATCTGGACGTGGAGACTGCAAACAGCACTCTGGCGCTGTGACCTAGCTTCACTGCTGGACAAGTGACGCTGTACTATCCTGTCCAGCATTGATAAATGTGATGTCTGAAGGGCGCTGTAGAAGCGCCCTTTCTGATTCACTGCAGCGCCTGAGCATACCAATGCTGCTATTGTCTCATGTAGCACCCCCGAGGGAAAGCAGGACAAGGTGATGCCACATATAACAACAGGACAAAGCTGCAGCAAATGATGGACAGTGCCAGTGAGAAGCGGCTGATGCTCGGCACTGAAGCCAATATTTAAGACCATAAAACACAAGGCCAACGTCGGCGCTCTAAAACAGGACATTCTTGCACCAAGCGCTGGATGCTATTAGAAAAAAGTCACACTGGAGCACTGCCACTGCAATGGCGGAACACAAAATACAATTCTACAGCCTAAACCTTAAGTGCGAGGAACAACGCTAAAGTCTTTTGTTGCTGACTAGAGGGCCAACATACTAATTTTATGTGAAAAAATACAGAAAAATGTAATCCAAACGTGATTTCTACACAACCAAAATATACACTATTGAAGTGTATGGGAGAGCGCAACTGAGCAACAAATAAAACGGCAGTACAAAGTGGCGCTCACTGGCGCTGGGATAATTGGCCAGCAGGTCTAACAGGTGATGACATAGGCCGGCCAATACCTAATGCAACAATCAAAGCTAATTAGTACCGTTCGGTGCAGCAACTGCTAGCGCCAATGTAGTACACAGCTCAGCGCCAGATAAGATGGGAATGCTGGTGAATTCTGAAGCTAACACTATAGCCACAACAATAAAGTTAGAAGGCACATCATAAATACGGCTCATGGTTTCCCAAGCATGGTTACTTTATTGATGAGCCAATCAAATAACAACTGTTCATCTGTACAGGTCTCAAAGAAGGTTCCTGTACAAGCACTAGTGGGATACTCTCATCTGTGCTTTCTCAAGAGGTTTGCTTCCCTTCTCGGCCAGAAGGTGGCTACAGCACATAGCCTTGTCCTTTTCTTCTTTGCTTCTGGGACTTTTGCACCATCCACAGACTCTAAGGGTAAATGGCTGGGCTAACTTCAGCACTACTAGGTTGGCAAGGCTCTCTATTTCTTTACTCTTATCTTTCTGCTTCTCTTATCCACTCCTGCTCAACAATACCAATATAGGACAGAGAAAGGAAAAATACAGCGGCTTTAACCCTTCCCAACATGATCTGATAACATGCTGGCACATATGCAGCCAAATGGCGTGTGAGCTTGAACGGGGTGAGTAATTAATCGCATTTTGTTTTTGTAGGAAAGTGTTCTGGAATGAAGGGGTTAGGTGGAGTATAGGTGCTCATTTAAACCCATCCAAACAACAACTCTCCTTCTAAACCTTTAATTTTAAACCATGAACTTTAAATGACCTAGAGATGTTGATCAGCTCAGGACATTGCACTGAAGTACATGCTTATACCTGGCCCATGTCCATGGCTAATCATTCATCACATTAAGCAATAAATGTGCCATATTTTCATAAACCTTAACTGTTGGCTGTATTGATTTGTGTCACTGGTAAGTGATGAATACATTCTTACGAAGCTCTGTTTTCATTAGCAACTCAATAAAGACACCCTCGAGCTTTGGAATATTCTAGCTTATGCCAGTCTACAATTAATCATTATTTAGTTGTTTTATTATCAGGATAAGTGAAATGTTCTGTTCAGGATTCCATTAACCTGAACGTCATTGTTTACTCTTAATTACTTGTCATTACTAGGCACTTAGCAAAAGATGCAACTAATTGCCTCTTGTTACAATTGTTGTGATGTGATGTATTCTTTCCTTGAGGCCTCTTTGGCCAGGATGCAATTTTGTGTCACATCCTGTACAGAAAATCTGGCTAAAACTCAAAATAGACCTTTGGTCTGGACAGCAGCTTTCCTAGGGAGCTACCAATTAGGGAATTACCCCATTTTCATAACCGACACCTGAGCAGCACACTGACCTCCCTTAGATCAAGAACTTATAAAAGTTGGTTATAGAAGTCCTTGCAGAAGAATCCCTGCTCTGTCCACTGCGAGTGTATTGCATAAGCAAGGGTTTCGGGATAGAGGTCTCCATTGTGGGATATCCCAATGCCCCCATTAGGAAAGCTAATGTCTGGGCCAAGAGTTTATTGCTTTAAAAGCTCACATGCAAGAAATCCTATGTTGCTGGCCTGTTACAGGAAACACCTGCCAGCTTTAAATATCAAGTGACCGCATTCAACAATAAGTAAAAAAACATCCAGCAATACAATTCAGTGAGTGCTGCTTAAATGACTCACATACTGAAATTCAATGCTTTAGGAGTTACAGTATTTTATTTTAAATGAAAACCTTTGTAATTTAACATGATAAATGACATCGGCAGGGAAAACAAGGTTCTAAAACAGACATGCTCAATCCATGGCACATGTGGCCCGTGACTTCAAAAAGTGGAGGCTGAGAGGAATTGAGGATAAATGCAGCATGGATAGGAGCAATATGCAGGGAGGGGCAAAACGGGGCATAATGGGCAAAGTGGGGGAGATAGACCTGGCACCTAAAGTGAGTTAAACTCAGTAAGGTCGGGAGGCGGCGAGGGGAGTGACATACTGTAGCAGGTGCATTGACAAATAGAGGTGGCAGTGATGGCTTGAAGTGACATTGATTTGTGGCAGTGTTGCAAGGCAAGCCCGCATAGCAATAAAGGGGGAAATCCATCATAAAACACCTACATGGGTGAAATCAATGGCACAATGATAAGCTAATGTGGAGCCTCATCATTGGTGGGAGTTTGGATGAGCCCGGGACTGGAGAGACCGATAAATATAGAACATAGGCAGTCAGTGTGAGTACTGGTAGAATGTAGGAATATATGATGTGGTAATAAATGAGGTAATAGGGTGATGCAGATCACTGTTTCTCAACCTGTGGTACATGTACCCTAGGGGATACGTGGCCATGTCCTGGGACAAACTTTCAGGGGGTGTCTGAATGGTCTGGTATATTATTTTACAAGTGAAACCTAATCCCTTTTTGCTTTAAAAGTTCCACAAGACTTATGGCCTACTTATGTTGGTACTATTTATAATCAATCACCCCCTTTGGGGTACTTTTTTGAAACTTCTTGTTGCTAGGGGGTACTTGGCGTATAAAGGTTGAGAACCACTGGTGCAGAGAACATAAAACTTCTCTTTAATGGAGCTTATGTGATTCCCAATAGTTTTTTACATTTTCAAAATGCAATTTGATATTCTGAGCTTGTTGCCAAATCATACACAAGAGGCTTGTGAGTGGGGCTAACAAAAGTATATAGAAACAATATTTATTTATTTTATTTATTATAAAAAGTTATTTGAATGCATTGTATTTTTCTCTACATTGCTGCTGTTCATGGGCCTTAGAAGGGGTGCTCATTTTTTTAGGTAAAAGACTAGCAAAATACCCTACCAAAGCTAAAGGGCAGACATCGGCATCTATTTAAATAGCTTGTTTTACTCACCTGCATAACGAGCCATCGGCGAGAACGGAGACCCGCAATTGCCCGCCAGGCGGCCAGGTATCAGGTGAGTAAAACAAGCTATTTATGCGTTTTGCTGCGAGGGGGGCTCCAGCATTCTGGATGCCCCCCCCCTCACTTCTTACAATGACCACACAGCCAGATCAATACCCGTTAAGGTAAAAACGGGTGTTGGTCCGGTTTAAGTAAAGCTAATGCCATGTAGCTGCAGGTGTTTTTTTGTGAGAGCCACAATCAAGTCATATTTATGATGCTAAAAGATGTTTGGAGCCTCTCCTAGCGCCATGTAGTATTCCATGTTTCAAGAGCACTCAAGAGGCTCTGTTAGCGCCGATGCTGTGTTCCCTACAGCGCCACATTACATCAGGTGCTCAGTGCCGCTCTCCCATTGACTTCAATTAGCCATTCCAGTTGCGTTTTTTTGGCAACTTCTGGTTAGCGTATTTTAATGTTTTCATGTCTGCCAATCATGTGTCATGTTATTTGGCAATGTCATGCTATGTGTTTCCGCTTGGTCACTGTGCTGCCCCCCCCCCCCCCCCCCCCAGTTAAAGCCTTTTTTTGCATTGCAAATGGCCCTGTATGCCTGAATATTGTGGATTCATAGTGCCCGTGCTGGCACTGTTCATTTACATGTTAAATACATTTTTTTCTGGTCCTCCTCACCGGCGCTACATGTAACTATCTCCATTGAAGAAAAACAAACAAGACTCAGCGTCATCTGCAGCACCAAACACTAATAGCGCCCTCTGTCTGTGGCCGGCATTGCAGCTGAAACTCTAATAGTCTTTCCACATACACTCAAGTGTCGCTACAAGTCACTAGTGATAAACTGGCCTCCACATGTTTTTTTCATGTGCCCCCCAAAGTGGTCGAGATTTGATTGCTGCATTTGTGTGAAGTTATTTTAGACCCCCCCCATGAGCAGAGCCACAGGAAATAGGAGGGAAATGTGGAGAATTTAGGTCTGTTTTAAGGAATATTGCTGCACTGAGAGGTATGCCTGGACTTTATTAAGCTGGAGATATGTGTTATGATCAACTGTGCTAGATAGTTGGATTTACTAAGCACTTTGCATCTATTATAAGTATTATATACTGTTCAATCAAATCAGTTTAAAGAAGTTATAATCCTTTTTAATATTACCTTCCCATTCTTGACATACGACACAATGAATCTTCTTTGAACCTATAAATAATACTTTCTTTCCCTTAATTACTTGCATTGCCCCCATAGTATTAGGCATAGCCCTTCCTAGATGATTCTTTTGTAGAAAAATTAATTTAGTTTCTTCTAATATTTTCAATAGGCTGAATGTCTGACAATGTCCTATGTAACAAAATAGAAGAGAACACAAATACCAAATCTCATGTGAAGAAGTGTATTTATGAAGGTCGGCTCTCCAAAGAAAATGAATCACCACTGATTTCCCCCTACAAGGCTTTTGCTTTTCTAAAAATAAATAACCTCAAACTGAAGGTTTGTTATATTTTATAAAGCTGAACTCAAAATTGTGAAAGCAAAATATTTTTGGGATAGCTTTGGTGCTGCCAATCATACTCCCTGGCTGACCTTAGTGCTGACCCTTGCTTCCAGTCATGGGGTAGTAGGCTCATCTACTGATTGGGGGCAGGAGGCACCCACATGCGCATCCATTGCTGATATGTCATCAGTGGGTAGATACTCAGATATGTGCCAGATATGTGCTATAAGCTCAACTCAGCCTGTAGGACTATGCACCCCAGTCCAGGGCAATTTAGATTGCTGTACATAAAAAATATTTTGCCTTTTTCTAACTCCTCCAGTGGTAAATTTTAAAAACAAAATGGCGGTTCATGGATCTGCAGGCCGCCTGCAATCAGGAAGTGGTCCTGGGTGGAGCACAGAGTGACAGGTCTGTCATCAAATCCAGTGCAGCAGTGTGATTGTACTGGTCATTCACTCAAAAACTGTCACTCAGGTCAACGGCTGCCATTCAGAGTCCTGTCCCCTGCCCGAATCAAGTAATGATTGTAAAGCTCAGATGAGGAATTTTATTAATTGAATGCCCACATTTGGCTTAGCATAGGGGGATGGAGGGGGGCTGCAGGGTTACAATATTCGTAGAGTACCTCTATAAGTTGTGCCTATAATGGTAGCCCCCAAAGCCTGCAATTTTGTTCTCTACCTCGGCCACTTGTATCTAATGCCACCACCTCAAGCAGACACCAGGATGGTCTAATAATCTGGAAGAAAGAATAGGAAAAGGGAGCACCAAGATGGCTGCTGTCATGATGATCTACACTAGGACGAGAGGATATAGGAAGGCAGCATTGTTTTAGAGACTCTCGGGAGTATGGTGACATTATACAGCCTGGATTCATGTGATGCTTATTCTAAATAAATTAGCACTAAATGAGCATGTCTCTACTAAACACAGGTTCTAGCGTCAAGCTAAGGAATACTGCTCCCCTGATACCCCCATAGACATGACAGCATTTCACATAAGATGAAGTAAGCCCAAGGACACGGTAGGGTATATCTGTACATTCTTTTCAGCCATTGTGCAAGTGCCGAACAAAGGGAATGAGCTAGTTACACTGGCATGGCAATAAGGAATCTGGAAAATCCTGTCTACAAACAAAGCACGGTTGCCTGGTTACTAGGAAGAAAACATGTCTACTTTTAGAATTAGAATTATAGATAACCACAGATGAAAGGGGAAATGTAATTGTTTATTAATTATACATTCATAAAATCGATCTAACATCAACAACATCTTCCATGTAAAGCTTAATGCCCAACTCCAGAAATAAAGAGCTTTTAAGAAAACATGAAAAAAAAAAGTATACTTACCTGACCTTGCGCTGCCTGAGTCAGTGTTGTACAGACAGCTCCAGTGCAGACTGGGGGATTCCAGCTGCAGTTAGAAAGGTCCTGTAACTTATTTTTAAGTTCTCTGGATGGCAACGCACTGTGACCCCACTGTCTGGCCTTTAGGGAACAATTCTCAATCAATAAATGCTCCTATAAGAAAGCTTGTTTCTTCTGTACCTCATTTTCTCTTGAATAGCGTTGGGCAAACTCCCAGATGTTCAAGTTGTCAGCGGTCAGCATTCTTTTCTCTGTCAAATAGGCTACAACTGGGTCTTCAGAAAGATGACTTCGGCTCCCATGATTGAGGACCCTGGCAGCAGCTAGCAGCACTTCTAGGGTCCTCACTCATTGGAGCAGCAGCCATATTTCTGAAGCCCCGACCGTAGACCTATTTAAAAGCGGAAAGAACGCCAACTGCCAACAGGATCGAGGCTCGGGTAAGTTTTAAGCAGCTTCCTGCTACTGCACACTTTAGGTTAAGCTTGTTGATGAACTTTGAGGGTCAGGTTCATCAACAGGAAGCACTCCTAGGCCAACGGGCACGGGTAGGCCTTTGGGATTCTTCAGCATTCCGGGAGACCTGACATCAGAAACCGATTAGTTCCTGAGCACCAGATGGAAGTAAGCTACTTCAAGGGAGATGACTTTTTTTGCAATGTCTAGACAGTGCCTTTGAAGATCCACATTTTTTACATTTGGTCTGTCTTTTGAAAGGTTTCTTTAGCGCATAGTCCTTATAAAGACTCTTAAGAACCCTTTCTTCATTCATACCTGCTTTCATGGCTGTTTTCCATGAGAGTTAAAAAGCAGAAACTGCCTACAGTATACAGTACAGTACTTTGTTTTGAAAGATGTAGAGAAGGGTTACAACCTGGTATGTGTTGACAAAATGGGGAGTTCATTATGAAAAACGTTTTTGATCAGAGGGATATCACTGGCACATAAACCGTATATTTGTACTGGTCATCATTTACTGTTAAATTAACATTATGTCTTTGGTAACCAAACAGGAAGATAGACAAAATTAAAAGTTATAATTCCAGTTTTTGGCAGCATCTGTGTTTTCACTGCGCTACGCTAGACTGATAGAGCTTGGAGCTCTTCCAACCAACCCCACTGGGCCCTGGCAGCCATGTAAGATCTGGCCATAGGGAGACCTGAGATCTGGGTCAGACTGGCCATAGAGAGACCATGCAATACTGTAGCCTCAGCATCATGGCTGTAGGGAGCCATACCCAACCCTACCACATCTGCGCCTACAATACTAAAGCTTTAGTGCCATTACTTTAGGAGTAGCTGTATTCCTCATGGCTTACAAAAGCATATATCCACTTTTTCTACATAGAAAATATCTTGAGTCCTAGCAAGCACTGAGGAAGCTCGCAATGAAAGCGAAACTAGTCTTCTCTGCAGGACACTGTGAAATTGCCTATTATATATCCATTATGGCAGCATGAGTGAGATGTTTTTTCAAATAACCATTGAGATAATGTGTGGAAACAAAATTTTATGGTTGTATACTGCAAAAAAAATTTAAGGAGGACTTAATAAAACATTTGAATTTTTAGATAAACATTTAGTGATTTGTATACTGAGGCGAGGTTGCTTAAAATTCATGAGCCCTATTCTAATCTCCATTGACTAGAGAGATGGTCCATAATACCCTAGCCTAACTAAACTTTTTGCCTTAAAGGGGCCATTAGTTCAACCAGCCTAAACTCTCTTTTCCCCTGAAGGGGATTCATTTTACTATAATGCAACTCCCTGTACAGGGGGGAACCCAATAAAATGTAGCTGTATCAACCATGATTTTTATGCAATGCTATTGCCTCAGCCTTGGAGCACAGTCAATTACTGGCCAGGAAGCACACTGGAGTGAAGGTCAGCAGGGATGCCACAGGCTGGTTATGGGGTAAAGTCCTGTGCTTTTATCCCCAATCCACCACTATATGGAATATATGCACAACACTGACGAGCAAGACATGGGAGGTAACTGTGCCTGGTTTTTGGGATTCCTACGTGCATTGAAGTCAAGTAGTAGTCAAAAGTATCAAGTGGGGTACAGTGGCTGTGGGGGAGAGAAAGAACAGATGGTCTGCTTTAAATAAGTTAGACTTTAAGAGAGTATTAATGTTTTACTGTACATTGAAAGGTTTTACATTTGATCGTTTATACTTATTAACCTTAGTTTGGTCAGATCTCTATTTGTGGTGACCTTCTTGCATCTAAACTGCTGCAGGGGGTTCTGAAGCAATAATTGAAATCTGTTGTAGGAAAAAGTACATCAGGAGTGCAATAGGTGGGGGCCCATTTTCTAATTTGGAAAATATAAATGCTTAAATAGGCTTGTTGGGCAAGTGGCAAGACCATCAATAAATGCTCTGAGGTCCCTTTGTGCTGAGCACATACTGCCTTCCTGTTTAATACCCACTGTAGGGATTGTCCTGATTAAAACATTTTTTAATATGGCCGACCATTCCCCACTGTGCTTTGTGTATTGCCTAGAATTCCAGCTACGGAACATAGATGGAAAATTATTTAATGAATGTTAATGATGCCTTGCAGGAATGTAGTTCTGGCTCTACATACTCTGCTTCCTAAATTGCTTTAAACCGTTTCCTATGGGACTGTTTTAAATGCCTGATTTGGATGTTTCTGCATTAGTAGTAATTCAGAAATGAGCAATTTATTGGGTTTCAGCTCTTTTGTGTATCAGCTATTTTCATACTTGGAGGCCACAATAAAACCTATTTCATTTAATATGGGAAATGGAAATGAATAGATGCTAATCTGCCAGCTCACAGACAGTTGTCCTGTATTCAAGTCGCAGAGCAAATCAATGTGATATCAACTGCAAATAAATAAAAGTACTGCAATTCCATGACTGTGCATATGTGGATCGTAAATTGATAATTTTTTTTTTCACTGTAGCAAAAAATACACTTGACAAATTAAATTGCAACTGTATTTTAATAAAATTCAAAATTAGATCCAAAAGACATAAATGTATTTGAGCCACATGCCAGCGGGCATGCTGGTTTGGAATGGCCTGTCTGAAATATTATAAACAGCCTATTCATTCCTTAAGTCCAGGATCCAGCAGCAAATGAGGTTGGGAAATTCACAGAGAAGCTGGTCTCACCACTGCCATTGGCGACCAATCAGAGCTGATGGTGACGCATTCAGAGCAGGGAGCTTGGGATGCTGTCTGCTTTGCAGATTACACAAATGCAGGCACCTCTGGATCTCCAAAGTAACGTAACATAATAGCCCCGAATAGGAATGTTTATTATGCTTTATTGGATGGGACATCCCAAACCCACATAAACATTGGCATGCTACTGAGATACATATAATGATTCAAGAGTAAAGGGTTGGTAACAGTAAAAAAAAGCTTTACCACCTGCATGTTTGACCCTTCATTCAAACAGAGCCGTTTGCTTTGCCTATGTCATTCGGCAAACAGCTCTGCCCTTCTGCAATGGGAGTGCAAGCGCCGCTTCCTGAGCAGTGCCCGCGCACCTTTTCAAGACATGTGAATGGCTCAGACGGAAGCATGCACACAGCCCAAAGATGTGGGGACGTGGCCACTTATGCTCCCCATTGCAAAAGGGCAGAGAGAGTTTGCCGAATAACATAGGCATGGCAAACGATTCAGAAAGGACCAGAGAATGGTAATCTGGTACAAGTGAACTGGGGGGGGGGGTTCACAGCAGGACATCCCAATTTTGGTTGCCTCACTCCCAAGATCTTTTAAATACTAGGGCTGGCTGTGCTTGGTTTTGTTCCGCTTTAAGCTAAGGGTTTAAACTTACGGTTAAAAAGGTAAGTGATCCAAGATGGCACCTTGAATAGCAGCCATGGCAGAAGGCTCCTGGAATGAAATGCCTTTTTCCTATCTTTTCCCTCTTTCAGGCACCCCAAACTACCCTGGAAGCTCACGGAGGAGACATTAGCAAAGATGCCGGACCCGAAACTGGGAACAGTGATGGAACAGCTGCACGCAGAAGTTACCTTAGGGCGTCAGGAGTGGCTGCACATGGTGTAACTAGATGACTGGCCGTGGCAGTGGATGATCAGACAGCCTGTTGTCTTAGTTGGGCGGCGGCGATCGGTGGCAGAGAGGATTTGCTGCTCCTCAGTCCTCGTGCCCAACACTGTCCATCCATGGAACCCAACCCCCCCTCCATGTCCATGCCCCTTGTTCCCCACTTGATTAGATACTGTCTGCCTTACAATGGATCTATTCCCCTCCCTCTCATGCTGTCCCTCCATAGGTTCCTCTTATCGTCCATGCTACCCCTTCGTAAGTCCCATTCCCATCCATGTTGCCCCTCCGTAGGTCCAATTCTCGTCCATGCTGTACCCCGGAGATCCCATCCAAGTCCATGCTGCCTCTCCATGGGTCCCACTCCCATGATTCTGCTGCCCCTCCACAGGTCCCACCCTCTCCACATGGCCCATCCATAGGGCCCATACCCCCCACCATGTCACCCATCTATAGGTCCCATCCCCCATGCTCCTCTTCCATAGGTCTCATCCTCCTCATGCTCCTTGCTTCCTCTTTGTAGTTCCCATCACCCCATGCACCACGCTGCTCCTCCATATGTCCCACCCTCTGCTCCCACACTCCATGTTACCCTCCTTTGGCCTCTTTTTCTCTCCCTCCCCCTGTTCAAGTTCCATCCTCCATTTGCCTTGCCTATGTGTCCTGGACTCCCTGCCCCCCACCCCTTATGAGTCTTGGTCTTACCCTCCCTTTTACCCCATGGATATGCCCCCCAAATTGACTTTGCCCTTGTATTACTCCAGAACTGATTGCCACATTACTTCCTTCCTTGATGTCTCTCCCATACCCCCAAGCTATGTCTGCCATCACTCTGACCGTCTCTCATGCTGCTCTCCACTCGTGTGCCATTACCCCTCAGCCCACTGGTGCTTCTCTCTCATCCAAGAACTAAGTACACATCTGCTGGATTTTAGGTGTTGGTCTAAATGTCCCCCTCCCCACCATTTGTTGTATCCCTGCAGCCTACTTACCTCTGCGAGTTCCTAGTATGTATGTAAAGCATGTACATGGCAAAATAAATCTGATTCTGATGTTTTTTGGAAATTGCTATCCCTCTGTGTGCATGCTGCTGCTAGCAACCATTCAGAGCTGATTGTTTGCCAAGGACAATCAGGCCAATTTAAATTTTGCAATGTCTCTTCATACAAAACTATTCATTGCAAAATGTTTATATATTCATCTGGGTCTGAGATCCAGTGCAACTGCTTAAAGCGGGCCTCCAGTCAGTTGTATAAAGTTTATCAATTTGCTCCTCTAAAGCCTCCCTTTGATGATCGGTGGCATATGCTGCTTGAATGGACTTTAAAGTGGACCAATCATCCCCTGTGGCCGCGCTGGAACATAAAAGATTCCAGAGCCAGCCACTAGCCTGCACTCGGGTCTGTCTGAAACCCCCCCTCTGGGGGGGCCGAGAAACGTAGCTGATCCTGGCAGCTCCTGCGACCTTGACTTCGTTGGTGGCTGAATCCGCACCCCGCACCCAACCATTCTTATAGGCCAGGCACACGGGAGCACGGGAGCAAAGTTCAGGTCAGTGGCATTATGACGCACTGGGCGAACTTGAAGTTTGCTATAAGCAGCTCACACCAAACTGAGAGATGTTTACCTCAGGAAAGGGATCAGCATGTCTCTCATTTTACACACAAACACACACACTCAATAAACAGCTGCTGGAGGGGATGAATCTAACTATGTATCAATCAATGTACGTCAATGGGGTCAGTTGCCATAGAGTTGTTTTCAATGTTGCTACAATGTTTTAAGAGCTTTCTGCGCAGCGATGAGTCATTACAGCTGGTGGCTTTTTATTTCTGGCTAGAAATAAAGCATTATTTCAAAGAGATTTAGGGTAATTGTGAATGTAGGACTGGGTTTTTCACAACAAGCCTGTCAGAACTGTGGCAAGATGGCTGCCCCAACACAGTTTAGTAGCATAAAATCTCCCTGATATCACGCAACATCTGAATGGATTTGAACCCTCTCAAATATATTACATCACTCATTGCAAGAGCCAGGGTTTAGGAGAGGAATTTAGTAAACTTTTACCACATTTATGAAAGTGATTCTGGTGAGCGACTGGAACAGCGCCATGTAGTGTATGATTCATAATTACAGACGGCTCAGCGTATAGTGCCGGCGCTCAAGCGTCCAGAGCGCCAGGTAAGACCTCCCACACCTTTCAGTGGATGTTCCTTCTAATCCCTTTCCTGATTCCATTTTTTTTTATTCTCAAATAATTGTGTTACATCTCATGGCCTTGAAAAAGTCATTTTTTAAACGTTTTTTTTTTTTTTTTTTTTTTTTATGCAGAATTGTCATTACAGATCTGTCACAATGTTAAAATAATGTAATTCCATATGTTTTCGCTTTGTTACTGGTGGATATGCGTTCAAAAAATCACTTTAATCACACAGCGTCTGGCGCTCTAGGCTATAGCAAACCAATTTTGAGCATCAACGCTGTGTGAGGGTGATTTTTTGATGAATATGGTGTGAGTTGCTGAGAGTCAGTCGCTGTAAGCAGTCACAACCTTTCGCTCCTTATAGCGTAATACTGGTGTTACAGCGACCAACGTACATCTCATTCATGATTGCCGACCAGCGTACTACAGCGACTGAGGCGCTCAGTTACAACGACCGATAGCTACTAGCAGTCACTCTAAGCGCCGCACTACAGACGCTCATCTGGTAATACCTGCCATTAGTAATGAATCAGCTTCTAAGTTAGATACAACTAAGACAACTAGAGATTTAAACAACAGAGACAAATAGTTCTTCTTTTTCAGAGCATAATGTCAAGACAGCTATATTCTAATAAAAAAGGTGATGGAACAACAATGATGGGTCCCCCTTACAATTTGGGCTCCGATACGATCGCAAACTAGGCAACTCCTATAGTTACGCCCCTGGTTATGACCCCTGCCCATTAATCCATTTTCTTTGGGGGATTGAGGATACCTAATTGGTCATCAACATTGGACCCTGTTGCTTAACAATGCAAAAAACACACAAACAAGACAGGTGGTTGTTCTACAGTGCTGGCACTTAAAAAGTTTTTTTAAGTGCCAGCCCTGTAGAACAACCACCTGTCTTGTTTGTGTGTTTTTTGCTACGATGTTCTTTAGGTTGAACAGGGCGCCCGCTTTATAAAGGGCAGCGCACTAGCCATCTTATATATTGAAGGTTACTCCCTGGGTTTTTAGAAAATATTTCTTTAGGGTTGCTTAACAATGCCCATTATTCAGGTGAAACCCTAACATGGCACCCCTCCAATGTTTAAAGGAATTTTCCATGCGACAGGTTAAAACTAATAACCAGCAGCTTACCTTGCCAAGCGTTCACCAGTGCTGTGCCTCCTCTCAGCTTGTCACCGTGAATGAGGAAATAAACTTCCTCATCTAACCCTCTTGCACCACCCTGCAGACATGGACCACCAATACTAGCTTGATGAGCTAGTCCAGACCACACCTCCTTCTGTATGCAAAGCACTTTCCGAAATTACACTTTAGGAGCACACAGCCTGGTATAAGCAAAAAGAGCAAAGACTGTAAAGCCAGGCTGTATGCTTGTTTGGCCAGGTTGGCAGTCAGTTTTATCTAAACTAAAAGCACACAGGCGTAGTACATTTTTCTCCTAAATCTACAGTGTAGAAGCGGATATTTGAAAAGCTTGGTGGGCTGGAAGAGAGAAACTACCACATTATTTTTAGTACTTATTATTATTTTTTACTGCAAAAAAATAACAGAAAGTGCCTGCACCCCCCAGAAACAACTACAGAGGTCATGCTGGCTAGAAGCTGGATCCTGAAGGTGGTTGAGGAAGGGTCTGCTCCTTAGCTAACAGTCTTTTTCCCAGGGAAGTTTCTAGGCAAACCCAAGCTCAGTGCGGAAAAGAAAATATTCTACCTCCTCTTCCCCTATTCTGTTAATATACCAGTTTGTGCCATGCTGTGCCTGTTCCTTAGCAGCAGGCTGTCTCCCCCTCCATGACAAATCCCAAAATGGGGGGAATGAGAGGCCTGAACCACTAACAGTGACTCTGAACCTCCTAGAAAAAACATATTGGCTAGGATAAAGGTGACCTCAATGGCATTTGCCCTACTTGCCCTCCCCTAGAAACAACCCCCGGTGCTAGTGATCAGCTCCTACATCATATCAGAGAAGGACAAACAACAGGGTGCACCCCTTGCTGCCAATCAACCACGGAGATGGCACCCTAAAGACTGGAAGCAAAGGTGTGCACTAAAGCTGACTGGGGAGCAAACTTTTAGCACCAGTAGTGACAGCACAGGAACAGGGGCCATTCAGCCTGCAGGACTCTGGGGGGGGCCATTCAGCCTGCACGACTCTGAGGGATCATGCATATGACTATTATTTGGCATTTGACAGCTTTTGCAGGGCCAATTAAATTTAAAAAAAAACATACTTTGCTTTGTCCCCAGTAGCTCATCCATCTGCAATGTAAGATTACAGTTTCCCATGTTCGAGTGCAGACGCATTCTGCCTACAGAAGCATCGCAATGATTGCAGCACACCCATTCATTGCAATGGAGGGAGTGTGCTGAGGCCTTGCACACTGTGACTGATGTTGGGCATGGCCGGCCATACATAGAATGGAGGATGGACCTTCAACCCCTGGGACTTTGGGGCCTAGTAGGTTTTACACTGCGGGACTAGGGCGGGTAAGCTGTGGTTGCCAAAGGTGAGAATGATTTTTTTATATGCACTTTAAATGGAATATTGCTTCCTGCTTGAAAATTAGGTAACATTAGATAAAATACTGACAAACACTAATTAGACATTTTTAATATAATCAAATATGAAGCATCCTACCACCGGCCAAACAAAGAGAATGACAGCTGGACTGATTCTACAAAGATGCCAGAATATACCCCAGGCACATTAGAAATTCCCAGGTATCCCTGCCGGGAGAAATCCTAGGTTTTTTGAGGATGTTGAGACACGTCTTCTACAGAAGACGACAATTGTAATGATTGCACCCAACAGCATCTCCTGGAGGAATTTAAACAGTTCAGAGATTAGTAAAGTCATTATAAAACAGCCTTTATTATTTATTTACACCTTTACTCACACTGCACAATCAAATCAATTCAAATAACTGTTTTGTATACAGAGCTGACAAATTTTGATGAAGACTTTATGACATAAGTAACATGTGTAATAAAATGTATCCCAAATACTGAAGCTGCCACAAATGCAATGATGGCTCAGTCGTTCTCAAATGGAACTGTATTAACTCAGTAACAGTGGTTTTAATTGAATGAATCAGCCGCACTCTGAACCAATTGCTTTAAGCACCATCATAATAAGCTTGCTATCATAAGAAGGAGAAGGGGATAATCACTGCAATTCTAGGACATTTTGTCTAGATGTGTCTTGGTGTAAAAATCAGCGTCTTTGCCAGAATGTGACTATCTTAAAGCAGAACAAAACCCGGGATTTTTACTAGCCTAGGTGTTGTTCCTATGCCCCAGGGCCTCCAAATTTGGGATGCCCTGCTATGTGAAACCCCCCCAGATTGGCAGTAACATCTTATCTCTCCTCGGTCCTAAGGCAGAGTGGCCGCCAGAACGCTTGGAGTGGCTGGCCTTAGACAAAGGCTTAGACGACGTGACGTCAGCAGCTCCAAGCACGCTGATTAGATGAGCGCCCACACATGCGTCATACGACTGGTAAGAGGTAAGTTGCGTTCGGCAATCTGGGGGGTATCAGACAGCAATCGGGGTGCCCCAGGGGAAAGGACCAAAACCCAAGATTTTGACTATCCTGGGTTTTGGTCCTTTCCCCCAGGGCACCCCGATCGCTGTCTGATACCCCCCAGATTACCGAGCGCAACTCACCTCTTACCAGTCCTATAACGCATGTGCACTTTAAACTATTGGGTGTATATGACATCATATTACTCCCATCTACTGATCCATAATTCCAACAGCTCTGAGCCCCAGGTCAACATTTTCATTTCGTTACATTTCCCTTACATGAGGAAAGGTCAGCAACAGGTCATGTTTTGTGGATCTCGGTAAGGGTGATTCTACAGGGTCAGGCTGAACATCTTTGGAATCTCCCCCATGTGACCAAACCATCACTGGAGGGGGGGGGGGGTATGAAGGGGCTGTGTGGGGGGGGGGGGATCCTCAGAGGCTCCATTTTTGAGGTATAAAAGCCCAAAGACCATCCTAAAATGTAGTCTTCCCAGCTGGGCAGCTGGGGCAGAGGAAGAGTGACCTGTGTCCCCCTGTGATCCAGATGTTGGTGGTGCTGGATAGGAAAGGAGAGAATAAGGCCCTAAAGATGAAGCAGAGACCTGGTTCAGGACACTGAAGACCCGACTGGTCCAGGGAAGACGCCGTCCGGCGGGGACGGTAAGTAGTATTAAACTCTATTCAGGTTGAATTAAGGGATGCAGTGAGCCCTATACCAGTTTACCGGTTCAGGGGTCCCCCATGTCACCTGTCAGTCCCACGATAACTGTATGGCTGTGGCTGTGCAAAACCAAGAGATAAAGGGGGTGCTGTGTGCAGATTGCAAATGTGGCTTAGAGTTCATTCAGCTTCTCCAGCTACACTTTAAATGCACAGTGGAAGAAGCTGATTGGAGAAAAGCCATGTCTGCATCTCAGGCTCGTTGGGAAGGTAAGCAAAGATTCCCTGGAGTATGGGTGTTAATTAACCCAATGTTTTTTGAGTAGTCACAAATATTAGAGGTGTAGAATGTTGTAAATGTAGTGTACACTTGCATATTTGCACTATACAGTGTGTTGCAGGGGAGTATGTAGAGGGCAGGGGGTGGCTGCAGAAAAGCACAGCAAATTTTCATAAACTGCGCTATGTTGACGGTTGTGCCCAGACAGCAGGACCTAAACAGCAGAGATGTCCTAAAGAACTACCTGACTAAAAATGTACAGAGAAATAGCAGTGGAAGTGCATAGGCTAGTATAAGAACTTACTTTATGTTTGCCCGCTGACCTCTTCCTCCTACAGAACAGCCTGAGGTTTAGGCTCCATTGCCATGTCCCTGGAGCAAGCTATAGCAGAATGTAGCACACCGCAGATGTATCACAGTACACAGCTCGATATCTGTGGTGCTATTGGCTGGTATTGCCATGCGCCGTAGTTTAAACACTGCATGCAGCATTTCCTAGATTGCAGCACACAAATGCGTGCCCATCAAATTTATTGGGCGGGACTTTTGCCCCACTTGAGTTGCATTGAGTATTTCTGCTCCAACTCAACTCATAAACAGCCAGGCACAAATCATATTCTCCAAAATGTCTACAAAGGATATCAAAGCAAGAGTCAAAGCATTTGCTCAAGGCAAAATGTCAGACCTCATCTTCTAAACCAGGAATCTGATTGGTTGCTTTAGTCTAGGTAAAAGTAGCTTCCAGCAGCGTATAAGCACAAGCAGTGCTGATAAGACTGAGCCAAATGCAAAAAGTCTGATGACTTCATCTTACGAAAATGTATTCCACAATGGTCTGCCACTGAGTTTCTAGGTTACATGAGGTCTGTGAGCTGCTACAGCAAGAAAAGCAAACCCTTCGGAGACGAATCCCCAGTATGCTGCAGCATATACAATTATATACAAAGGAAAACTCAAACCAGATAAATGCACAAGGCTGTTCAGTTCTTTCTAACTTGTGGTAACAATCAAATGTATTGGTCAGTAAAAATGTACAGCAGCCCCTCCAATCCCACCATGTTCCATGACTAAGATGAGCACATATTACTCTTTGCAGGCAGCTGCTTTGCTCTGCTGGGAACATATGGGTTAAAGCTCAGACTCCTGAAGGTTAAAAAGTAAGCAGATTAATTCTGCAGAAACCACATAATCCTCTAACTAGTGGATGTGCCTATTTACAAGGGGGGCTCCATTTTATCAATGGACAAAGCCTACCAGAGATCAATTTTCAAATGACAAAGCCGTGGAGCAGTCGTTATGTCAGAATTATAATAGATGCTTGTAGAAGCGGCATCCAATCAGCCCCTCGTCCTAATTGTCTAGTACTGTCAGCTGCATTTTTTTATAGGAGCAGACAATGATTTGCAGAGCTCCAACTTGTCAATATCAGGATTATGAACAATGAATGGCACTATTCCAACTAAAAAGGCAAGGTAATGAGTAATGAAGCTTGATGGTGACCCGGGGCACAGCTGCGGAGCTGCTCCACATATTGTATCACTGAACACAGTCACCGGAGAGCTGGGGAAGTAAGTGGGGTAGGGAAGGAAGGACATTGTCAGAAGAGGGAGCTGCAGGCAGTTCAATTAATTCCACTGTACAATATGTTAAACATTGCAGCTTCACAGATGCAAATAACGCGCAGTGGGTGCTCAGTTTGAGCTTTAAAGCAGACCCTAAACGGTCAATCCAGGCAATACTCATATCTCTCCTCGGCAGCTGCTTCACTTATGTATGGCAGTTCAATACTCACCTGTCTACAATACTGTGCTGTCAAGAATTTCTTGTGCACTTGTCCACCATTTTCAAGCCCAGCCCACCTCCATCACAGTGAATGGAGCACATTGTCCTCCATTGACTGCAACAGAGTGGGTGTGTCAGGCACTGTCTGTACCCAGAGCAGCTGGGATATGCCTATATGTCTTAGGACATAATTTGGGGATCCAGTGAGTATAGGCAAAGCATCTGAGGAAGAGAAGAGGTGGGTATTTCTATTTTTTCTTGAACTGGACTCACACTTTAACCTTGTGACAGGGAGGGTCCTGGTCTATGGCACCCTAACCCACCGCCTTTCACTGCTCATAATCCCCACAGGTTAGAAATACATTTTCTAGCTCCATCCAAAATGGCTGCAGCACCATGTATGAGCCATTGGACCAGGGAGAGGAGAGTAAATTCGGCAAAAGGTGGAGTTGCACACAGCGGACACCTGAAACTGAGGTGCCCCAGAAGGACAGACCAAAACCCGGGATAATGAATATCCTGGGTTTTGTCCACATGTGGGGTCCAGAGGAAGCATGGTGCAGGTAAGTAAAAAAAGGCTTTGCAGCAGGGGTAGGCTTGAAGCTCTCCGCTCTTACAATTTGTGACCAACACCAAATTTTTTATAAAAATTGAATGTTGGTTCATCATCATATCTGCAGGTACTTACACTGTGCAACCAATGGTACCACCAATATAAGACCATGCCACTATTAAAACATCATGGCTGAATTACAGAGACTGAAGACTAAACTTGGGAAAAGACTGTTGCTGAATACCAGTAGAGCACTTCATATATGTCAAGCAACTGTCAGGAAATGACCTGGACATTACAGTTTATGCTATCTGGGTCCCGTCAGAACTCCAAGTCATGAAGAAAAGACCTTCTAATACCTTAACAATATCAATGTGTCCCTAATAGTCATGCCATTTCTGAACCCATTTTTAAGATAGTTGTCTGGTTGCTATTTTAGTAGTAAACCACGAAACAGGAACATGTGTGCAGAACAGCATCCTGACATTTTCTAGCCTTACCAGTGGTGTGATCATTTAAATCAAGTGGTTATGTCGGAAAACCAAATAGGGAGCTAAAGTTTTGTAATTCAAAAGCAGCAATTATGTTTAATGTACAGTATTTTACTTGGTGCAGGTTCACTTTAACTCATACAGAGCCTAAGACAGCAACATAAGGGGGCTGCCACTGCCAATCTTCATCTGAAACAGATTGATGAAGTAGATGTAGGTGTCATGTGTTTCACATTTAACCATTCATGAGCCACTAATCGTGAACATGCATCTCTGACTTTTCCGACTTTATCAGCTGCATGCTTGGTGGAGGTTAGAGACTCACCAGTTGTTGCAGCTGGAGGAGGCGCTTAGTAGCCAGGCAACAAGCATTTCTCATATATAGTACATTCCCCTGTTTTTCACCATACTGTTACTTTAATCAGTTTTTAACAACAGTTGATGCAGTGTAGTATGAATTACTGTTAATCTACGGGTATTTAACAAATAAAAAGATACAATAAAAACTTGTGTATTTGCTTGTGAGTTTTAGACTAATTTGGTCATAGTGTGATGGGTTCCTTTTAGAAATGTGCCTGAGACATTAGAATAATAACAAAATATAATGAAAACCATTCTGTATGCAAGCATATTGCTGATAAGATTACTCCTTACAGATCATAGTAGGTAAGCGGCTTCCAAACATAACATCTGCTAATCAAGTCTTCTAATATTGACTTCATATTGCAATAAGAGTTGGGCAGCTAAAGTCTTGTGCACGCTAAATACAACCTAGCATTGTGGGTAAGTGCTTATCGTGTACATTTCTTGCCAGGAACACTATCTGCATGGAGCTCAAATGCTCTCTCTGTGTGTGGGCTTCCCACCACCATCTAAATCATGATGGTAGGTTACTTTGGTTATACAATAGCTTGGTGTATCTCAAGGACATTCAATTGCACAAAAACCATACAAATGCAGATAGGAATCATTATCTTACTATTTAACGCATTAAATCTTTAACATCTTCCATGCCAGAATAATATATTTAGTTTAGTTATGCGTGTCAAGTTAAGGATTGCTACATCTGTAGGCAATGAATAAAATGACAAGGGGATACTTACCACCAGAACAGGCACCCCTGTGACCAAGGAGAAGAGGAGAACTGGAGGGATGTCGCTGCTCTCATCAGGTCCTGGATAGGGCTTGGTGTAAGTGCTATCGAAGCAGAAAAAGCCTTGGACATTCACAGTGAACGTGTCCGTGTATTCAAAGTAATAAGCCAGCATCACAGTCCCTGCCATGATCACCATCTGGAAATAAAGCATGATCGTCAGGGAGAAGAGAAAAGTCATTTAAAGAAGCATCCACACATCAAAGGCACATGGGGAGCTGTCCAGGCGCGGGGTGCTAAAACCTTTAGATCACACAATGTCCCCTATGTTCTGGGGCCAGAGACGAAAAAACCTTGTGTATCCTTCACCCACAAGAAACCCCTATTAAACAAGCTCATCGACTTCATTAAACGGGTGTCTGGATCCGTATTCAGCTCAGATGCCCACACATAGTAACTGACGCTGAAAGCTCCAGCCTCCCGATAATTATGTCCCCCGTCCCTTCATCAGATAAATCACTGATCCATTGTAACCTCCGAATGGGATTCACATGGCTTTCCAAGGTGCTGAAATAGGGGACTTTTTTTTCTTCCTTGCCACACTGCCTCCTTCCCTAAAGCAGTTCAAGTGGTGAGGTTTCCCCATTGCAATGCCATCCTCTCACTGCCACTATGTGTTTCATGTGAGCAGAAATCCCAGCACAAGCATTCAGATCCTCCCCCTGTGCACACTGACACACAGAAAACCGTTGTCCTGGCTCTTGAGGACTAGAAAGGGAGCTTTGGAAATCTAGCAAGCCTCAACTGGATATTTATTATTCATCTAGCAGAAATGGGAAAGGAATGGGAGCCACATTCTTCCCATGGCTCAGCTGCATCAGCTAATACAAAGGACTAACACGGGAGCCGGAGACAAGGGGTTAACATGCTGGAATCAGAGCAAACCCCTCTACAGCCTACAGCTCTGGCTTAGTGTCTGCAATGTGATAAACATAACTCCTCCCCACCAAGATAATAAAAAGGGCTAGAATGGGACTTCAAGGGATCTGCTGTGATTGTGGTTTGTCCATTGTTTTATGATGACTTAAATACACTGAAATAGTTTTAAAGAGGTTCTATACTCACCTAACAACCCCTCCCTCCAATTATGCCCTCAGTGCATCATGATTAACATAGTGACAATGGGAGAAAAAAAAAAATCTTGGTCTGCAGAATGATTCTTTTTTTATTCTTCAGAAGCCCCATCATGTTCTATTAGCAGCCACAGTCCAGGCACTGCAGGGATTGCTGTGCTGAGCTTTCTGCTGCAGTGATTGAATGATAAAAGTGTTATTTATGGACGGGCTATGCACAAGCAATGTGGCACTCCTGATCTATGACATCCTGATTTGGGATGCCCCACTGTATGAACCCCCCCAGTTCACCCATACAAACGTACAAACTTACCTTAATCTGGTCCTACGGCGCATGCATGGACTCTTTTCCAATCAGTGCCATATGATGAGCATATTAAAGATGTGGCACTTCCTATACTTTATAATGGAGAATAAATGGGAGGGGGATATAGAGCTACTTTAATGTGGAACAGAACTTTTGACTATCCAGGTTTTTTTCCTTGCCCCGGGAGCATCCTGATTTGGGATGCTCCACTGTGTGCAACCCCCGAGATTACCCATACACCCTTACCTTGCCCTGGTCTTATGGCGCATGTGTGGGCTCTCGTCCAATCAGTGCCGTATGCCACGTATAATAAAGATCGGCATTACGGCTCTGTTTAACCAGAGCTTGGCAATCAAGAGCGCCTGTATCCCCAGTGCCCTTTATATTGGGGGGTGCTCCTGCACCCAGCTTATCTGAATGGCTAGGCACAGGAGCATGCCTCAGCCCAGACATGCCAGGGATGAACCCCCCTCCCCGTTTACATCACCAAGGAAGCCACCAGCAAAAGTAAGTTCTGAGGGCGAGCCCAGGATTTCACACAGCAGGGAATCCTGATTTGGGGTGCATCTTTCAGACTCCGGGAATGGCCACTTAGGGTTTTGTTTTGCTTAAAAGGGGAAATTGTGCTCATTGGATACGAAATAAATTAAAACATTGTGACTATTTTTACTTTTTTTAACTTACTGAACAAAGAAATGTTGGCTCTAAAAAATAAAAGTATATTTAAAAAAAAAATGTTTAGTGTGATCCAATTTTTGCCTTCATTTCAGGTCGTCGTGAAGCGAATAGACTCAATGACGTAAGTTTATCACTATTTATTATTATTATGCATTTACAGTACTGTCAATAGTGAGTGAGTGATTTTTTTCACTTCAACACACAAAAGGGTGCAGTAAAAAATGTTTCCAAAAAGATCATGTGTACCTCCAAATGTGTATTTTTGCATAGCTCAAATTTTTGTATAGCTAATATTGTGCTGTTGCGTCCAAAAAATAACCTTTCCTTTTTTGTATTGTACATGTGATTTTTTTTTTGTATGTTAAAATAAAGAATAGCTCACTCAGATGTTTCAATTTTAAATCCAAAGTTAACCTTGCTTCACAAAATAATTTGTATGATTATTGTCATCAGTCTTTGTCCATTAAGGTTTCTCCATTGTTTTATGAAGCCCCTGAAGTCTAATCCCTGCTCCACCTTCACCTTTCTCACTATTTCTTTCTGACATGTTATGCAGTACTTCATCGAATCCTCATAGTGAAGCTCAACTTGACATGCACTAAATAAACTATGACACTGAATGTTATGTTACATTTGAATTGCTTTTTTGTTGAGTTAACATTGAATGAAAAAAAAGGATTTACTAACGACCACTTACATATGGAGCAGAGCTAATAGTTGTGGTGGCGCAGAATTTCAACTAAAGATAATACCTGCGATATCGCCCTGGGTCATGCTGTTTTTTTTTTTTTAAGTGAAAATAACATGTTATTCTTTTACCACCAGATGGCGCATAGATAAGCCCAAATCCCTGGTAGCCCCACAGCTATATTATCCTCCATTCATGTTGTGATGCTGACAATGCACCACCAAAGGGCCTTGGTCCCCCTTTAGTTTTCCCACCACTGAAAAGCATATTAGTGATCGATGATCACATGTTATGCTCCCTACTGCTAATCCATGATAAGTGTGCACCAAATATATGCATTGTCAGTTGAGCAGGGAGTGAGGGTATTGGTGGGTTGTTGGCCAAGATTGTCAAGTGTCATTTAGGAGTAAGGATTGTCACAGTGGAGAGGAAGGACAAGCTTGGACTGACCTACTAGGGTACCAAGGAATGCCCTGATGGGGCCCTGAACTCAGTCTCTTGTGCCTTGAGCCCCAATCAGCTGTTGCTTGGAAACTGAGAGTCTAAGTGGGGATAGTCACCAAATATCAGTGAGTTTTCATTTGTATTCCCTTAGTAACAATAATTACAGGTTGCTTTTTTGGAATCAAGGTACCAGATAGTCATGGATGTTATTCATATTCAATGGGAGGTACTTGCAGCTTGTCATACTAGAATAGGTACAATTGTCATTTAAGACTGGGTGTGAGGGTAAATATATGTTTGGAGTTATAAGGTGATGAGGGTGCAGTAGTATGAGCATAGTTGTATTTGGCACTAGGCAGAGACTCCTCAACTACCTGTATTGGGCTTGCCATGAGGAGGAGGGGGAGGCGGCTTGCCATGAGGAGGGGGCTAAGGCAGGGGCGTAGCTAGGGTGGAGCAAGTGACCCCACTTGCCCTGGGTGCAGCAGGTCAGGGGGGGTGCCAAAAGGGGACCTGAGAAAAGGTGGGGTGCCATTTTGAATCTTTGCCCCAGGTGCCAGAAAGCCTAGCTACTCCTCTAGTAGGAGTAGGAGGGAAGAGTTATCTTACAGTACTTCCTGCACTGAGTGCTATTTCACCTAGAAACTGTCAGATGATGAATAAGGATGGGGAATGTCACTTGAAGTTGGGAATAACTGAATGTGATCCAACACCCATTTTCTGAGCAGAGCACAGGGGGGCATCCTAATTACTGATTCCCCCCACATGCAAGCTTGAATTTACCTTATCTCTTTCGTGTGTGTGTGTGTGTGTGTGTCTGGGGTGCGCCATTCTGAAATCCTGCGCAGGATAACATTTACCCTTACCATTAACATGACCTGGAAGAAGAACACAAACTAGAAAAAGAGCAGGACAGGACACAGACGCAGAAAACAGACTTGTAAAAGCAAGGCTGATTTTAGAAAATGTGACCTGGTCCCAGGACATCTACTTGGATATGCAGACATTGAAGATAATGGCCAGTGGCATAAGCGGTCAAAATATTGTCTGCAATAGTGAAAATAATTTGCCTAGTTGGATATGTCGATATTGTAGCTAACGACCAGTGGCATAAGAGGTCAAAGTATTTCTGCAATGGTGCCAATGGTTTGCCTGGTTGGATAAGCAGACTTTGTAGCTAATAGCAAGATGCAGATTCATTTTAATTGCATGCCAAGTCGAAGTCTTCACAAGTGTTGAAGCATACAAAACTGTAATTTAGTTGTTGAAGACCATATGCGCTAACTGTGAAGGATGGGTGAAAGAGATACCGGTGGGTAATTTTGAGTTTAGGTCAACTTATGTGCAGTGAATTAATTATGTGGCTTTAAAAAACATTAACAATAATAGGGTAGTGTCCTCTTAAACAGAGTATTTTTGTAATTGCTTTTATTCAACGGGATGGTCTTGCACCTGATGAAAAAGTCCTGTGATCTAAGAGCTGACCTGGGTGGTGGCTGCTGTTACAATGTAACAGCACAACATCATCCCGCTTGTTTATATTGTAACAGCAGGGCGCCTGTCAGCTTCAGCACTGTGCTGGATAAAACCCCAGCAAAGGCTGCATCTGTAACTGACTGAAATGAAACACTGAATAAAAGTTATAAAATTAAGTTTAAGTTTATGTATATGAGTAGTCTGATGCATACTGTTGTCTGCACATGAAGCCCGCTGTTTCACATCTGCGTTATTAAAGGGCGTGCAGCTGTCTTTCTACTGTTTTTAGATGGTTGACAGTATTACTGCCCCTTGATACTGATTGTTGACAAGACATTTTATAGGAAAGTCTTATGAACGTGTGACCGAACCAAAGTGTATTTAAATAATTGCGTCAAATTTGCCTGTGACCTAAATTTGAATCACAACACTGTTGGGAAGAAATTTATAAAAAGACGGGAACTGTCCTCGGAACACTAAGCGCTTCCTGTCATGGAAGAAATTTTCAGCGCTACCGCCAGCCAGAGATTCCGCCAGCCATGGCATGTAGAACGATACATATTTTTGTGAAGGAATTTTATATATATATATGATTAAAAAGAACTTGGGATACACCACATTTATGTAAAGAAATCTATAAGATAGGTTGTAGGCTCGTATGGATCGAGTGAAGGCATAGCTTCCTGGTGGGTGGATCCCCCTGGAACTTTGTATAATAGGGTTGATTCAGAGAGCCAAAAAAAGACTTTCGTTTTTGTGCCGATCTGTTTTTTATTTTTAATTTTCCCGCTTTCGTATGAGTGTACGAGCGATTCTATGCATGCATTGCAAGCCTTCTGTAAAGTCTTCATCCGTTCGTATGCCAGAGTACGAGTATGTCATTTTCCAGCGTTAGTTTTCCATTTTCTTTTCTCATGTTACAACGTCGGCTTTCGTTTTTGCCCTTTTTCCATCGTCTCCTCCCACGAATCCTTTACGTTTCACCCCTAAAACTCACCCAAACCACTTTGCGGTTAGGTTCTTCTTCCATTTCTGACCCCTAAAACTTACCCAAACCATAAAAATAATAAAAAATATAAAAAATAAAATGACACAGAAACTATTTTTTTTTTTATAAACAAATGCCATTTTTGTGTGGCTTTTTTTTAGAATATTTTTGATTAAAAATTTACAAACTTTGTGTTTTTTTCTTATAAAATTTGTAAAATATTTTAAATATATATATATATTAAAAAAAAAACATTTAAAAACTATATACAAAGCAATGGCAGGACCCAGAACATTAGTCTTCTTCTGTGGTCCCCAACGAGTCACGCGGCTCCTGCATGTCGGCCACCAACTGAAGGACCCTTTCACTCATTGCTGCCACTCTGGCACGTGTGGTCACTGTATAAAAAAGAAACAAACATTATTTGTTTGCAAATGCATGTTTCTCACCTGTGGATGGAATGTTTTTAGGTAGCAAGCTAACTCATGACGCCATATGTCATTATGCTAAGTAATTAATCAAAGGAAGTGGGCATATATCATTATGCTAAGTAATTTATCAAAGGAAGTGGGCATATGTCATTATGCTAAGTAATTAATCAAAGGAAGTGGGCATATGTCATTATGCTAAGTAATTTATCAAAGGAAGTGGGCATATGTCATTATGTTAATGCCATTGACTATGGCTTCTCCATGTTCCTCCTGGGCCTGATCTGCTGCAGTCTCTGCTCCAGATCCTTCACCCGCTACATTAACATCTAGAAAAAGAGATTAAGGGCATCAGCTTTGTTTTAAATAGCATGTATGTGTGTGCGGTTACATGAAGAGTCACATACCAGAGGCTAACGGCTTCGTCGCTGGGTACGACTCCCTGCCCACGCCATGACGCCCCTCCTCTGTAGAAAGGTCCAGGGGCTGGTCGGAGGCCGCTACAGAGGAGGGGTAGGACCGTCGCCCTGGAGATCCACCACCCTCACTTTGTGCTGCAGAATCATGCAGCACTGGGCGGCCTGTGCGCCGGATTCGGTACTCCATTTCCAACACTAGAAAAGAAAAGCATTTATAAATAAAGGCCTACCTTCTGTATTAGTTACATCTAGCATGCAATCGCTATGTACTTACTTGGGAAATGGAGTCCCAAAAATCGCCGCACCCGGGGCATGTGGAGCCATTTCAGGTCCGACCAATGCTGCATGATCTGTGTGTGGGTGAAGGTGGTGTCCGTCTCGTGCTGGAACCTGGAAACGATCTCCAGGGCGAGGGTCCTCTTCTAAAATGAGTTGGGCAGGTAGTCATACCTGCGCTCAAGCATCGTCTACAAAACACAAAATAAACATAGGATTTAGATCAAACGGCATACAAAAATCTGTCACAAATCGATCATTTGACTAAATAACATTACCAGACACATTTCTAGCCTCAAACTATCCTTCTAGATGTAATTGACTTGGTTCGCACATGTGGGCCCTAACTTCTTTTTGGCACGGAGTTTTATACACTTTTAAACCAAACCGTTTCTTCCTGCGCTTCCTTAAGTGCTAGGCATGCATTTAGATGGCAAATCAAAGGCATTAAAATACACTTACAAGCATAATCAGCTCTTCTTGTTGGCGGATGAAGATCGTGGACGCCATATTTCTTCTTGTCTGCAGCAGATAAGTAATGCCCCAGCGGTTTCCGGGTTCCGAACGGCCGTACGCACGCGTACGCGAACGCGTAAGCATCATACCCAGGCATTAGTATTTAAAGGGTCCTGGCCACACAGCTCATTCTCTTTGAGAGTCTCTTAATAATGGCACCAAAAAAAGCCGGCGCAAAGGCCAAAGCAGCAAAGGAGGGCAGCAGCAAAAAGGTAGAGAAGCATGAGGAGGCTTCTGCAGGCCCCACCGCTCAAAAATGCCAAAGGCTAAGGTGCGGAAAACTGGCAGTGGGCAGGCCAAGGCGACCACAACCACAAAGGCACCAACAACCACCAAACAAAAGGAGCCAGCGCCAAAGAAGAAGCCCCAGGCCAGCAAGCACACAAGTATGGCCCCTAAAAAGCACACCAAGAGGGTGAGAAGCCCCAGCCCCCAAAGGTCAGCATCACCCCACCCACGTGGGAAAAGCTCCCATGGCAAGAGGCCAACCCACCGGGCCAGAAGCCCCAGCAGCCAGAGCTCAGCATTACCCCACCCACATCCAACAACCTTCCAGGGGCATGAAAGTGTGAAGGGGCCACAGAGGCACAGGGCAAGAAGCCCAACATCATCCAGCACACCCTCTCCTCCTTGGCCACATTTGTCACCGGCACAGGTGGCAAGGCACTCTCCATATGCCACATCTATGCCTGCTAGTTCATTGGCCACCCAGCCAAGAACCCCAAGTCCATATCCAAGTCCCGTTCAATCTGAAGACAGCCACCTGTCCTACATTTCTCCCCAACACAGCCAGGCCAGAACGTCCCCCAATTTGCCTGCAACCACTGATGAGCCAGAACATCAAGCAACAGGGCGCACATTGCACCGAGGCCACTTGAGTGGCAGGTTTGGGGAGGCACAAACTCTGGCATTGGCAAGTGGGCTCACCTTACATTATGATGAACTATATGGGCCCAGATCCAAAGCAACCAGCAAAATGCGCAAAGCAGAAATGTTAGAGGAGCTCACCAGACAAGTCAATGCAGCGGGGGATGAGCTCAAAGATGTGGAGCAGATTCAAAATATCGGACCTGAAGTATGCAGCACAGAAGAAAGAAAATAAACGGCGAAATTACAGGTACATATCTGCTTTGTGGATTTGTCTGCTTCTTGTTTTGTCCACATTTTCCTACATTTGCCAAACTATCTTTTTCAGCTTACAAACTGGCGGAGGCTTCCCCATAAATTACAATTTACCCGAGCTGAGGAGATGGTGCTGGGCCTGATACATCCCGTGGCCTTAGAGGGACACTCGGGCCGACGGGACACAGACATCCCTACTATTCCTGCAGGTTAGTAATGTTAGTGTGTATGTGAAATGTTTTCAAAGTGTAAAATGAGGCTCAAAGTCCTATATGAACACATGCCCTTAGGGAGTGTCTTGTAGCGGAGGTTACAGTTTTAGCAGGGTGTGTAATGTCTGTGGAATGTTACATTTCAAATTTGCTTGGCCATACATGACCTTGGAGAGTATTTATGGACACTATAAAAGTATTTACATTAGCAAAGGACTGCCTGCTATGTGATTCGAGGCAATCAGATCCAACACTTCCATCTTTGTCTTTAGGCCACTTGGGCTTGAGCTGTGCTTGGTCTCAAATACTTGATCTGGGGTCAGGGAAAGGTCTACCTAGGAAGAATGCCAACCAGCATATTCTTAAGCCAAATGCTATTTGCAGGCTGAGTGTGGGTCCCTAATGGCCCTTTAGGGATGTGTGAAACCTCATAACAGCCAGTACATGCATGTTCATTTTATTTAAGGTGACCAATGTGTATGTACAAGTTGATTAATACATCTAAAAGATAATGACATTCATAGTGAAGGCCAACTTGGACCGTTTGGGGAGTTGCCATTCCTGCTTGCCCACGTGTTTTAGTGAAGCATATGTAGTAATACAGATCACCAATGCATATTTGTGTGTTGACATGCCTTTTTGTAAACAATACAGCCCAGCATCATCCCTCAGTTAGTGTGGAAATCTCATCCAGTTTGACCACGCCGTCAACTTCCGTGCTGCCTAGGAGCCAGGATCCGATATATACGGTAAGTGTATTTTTCTGAATCTGCTGATGCATGTGAATTTACATGAATAATTCGCAGTACAAAAATATTTAGGGCACAAACTGAACCTTTTTTTTCACATGTTACAACAGACCCACATACTGATGGAGGAAATCCAGGAGCTGGAGGAGGATGGCACCTTGATGGGACCTTCACTACAGCCCCCCCTGGAACATAATCTGCAACTGTCCCAACATGTTTCTACACCAAATCCTCTGCAGCAGAGTGAAGCTGGCCGCATGCTGCCAGCCCATCGTGGGCAGCATGCAGAGACTGAGCCTACAGTCCCCAGTGGTAGGTGAGTCCTCCCATGAGAGGAGTTTATTTCGCCAACAAAATCAAAGAAACAACGAGCAGCATCATGCACAATTAGAAACCTTAAATAATACCTTAAACACCATGCTGACAGAATTTAGGTTGACCAACAGCCACATGGCCACCTTATCTAATAATTTCAGTGCCATGCTTGAGGAAGTTCGAACTAGCAACACCCACATAGCCACCTTAAGTAGTAATTTCAGTGCCATGCTGGATGAAGTTCGAACAACCAATAGAAACATGTTGCAACAGTTGCAGATTATGAATGCCACACATGCCCAGGTGATGGGCCACCTCCAAGGCCCACAACCAGGGTTTTATGCGCAATAACCATTTTAACACCTATTTGCCCTGTATCTGCTACACATCTTTGCTCTACATACCCACTGTATTGACCTGTCTGGTGAGCCCTACCAATATAGCCTTTTGGTATGGCTTTGCTTGTACGCTTTGGATTTGCGGCCATATAGCTCATTAGAGTGCTGAGATAGCCCACTAGCCAATGCCTGAGCTCTAGCCTCACTGAACCTGCCACTCAAGCTGTTGTGCTGCAGGCTTTGGCCTAATTACATTGCTTCTGCCTCATCCTGTTTGTAGGCATGATTGGGGGACATTCTGTCCTGGCAAACTAATACTTTGAACCCTGGCAGAGATTGTACTGGACTTGGATTTGGACTGGGGCTTCCTGTTTGGGTGGGCCACTGACTTACAGGCGTGGATGTGGCATAGGTATGGCGGCTTTCCACCTGTGCCTGTGGCAAATGTGACCAAGCAGGAGAGGGTGTGTATGTGGCCCTATGTATTACTGTCCCAATATTGACATGCAAATGCTTGCTTCCTATGTCTGTATTTTTTTTAAAACTTCACCATGGAGTGCATTACTTTTAAAGTCCTGGATGTGTCCAATTGCTAGGTGGCATGATTTGCCAACAATTTTTATTTATGTGGTCCTATGTATGTACATGAAGTATGCAAGTGCCCTTAAACTACAAATGTACATATTAATAATAAATATATTGAATGTGACTTTACCTGTTGTTGACTATATTAATGCATTAATGTTTTGTTGAATTTTAGCCTTTGGAATGAATTTGCAAAAACAACAGGCCCAAAAAAATGCATTACTCTCAGATCATGTGAGAATTTTTTAGTAATTAAATCATTACTAGTTGTTAACCAAACAAAAACTTCCAGATTCACAAATCAAAATTATAGTCAAACAACAACATTACATACACAAAACAAACAGGACCAAAAAATTTTAAAAAATGTGTCGAAATCAAATTGGCCCGAACTGCTTGGCCAGAGGCACTAGGTGTGCCATGGTATTGTTCATCTGGGTCCTGGCTGGGTGGAGAGGGGGGCAGATCCAAATACCGGGGGACACGCTACATTATGGCAAAGCTATGTAACACACAACATGCAAGAATTATATCTATGACCTTCTTGGGGTCATACTGTAGTGCCCCCCGGTATGGTCCAAACAACGAAGGCAGGTTTTTAACAGCCCAAACGCCCTCTCCACCACGGCCCTGGTCTTCCTGTGCGCCCGATTGTAGGCGTTCTGTGTCGCATTCTGTGGCCGAAGGACGGGCGTCAGCAGCCAGGGAAGCAGTGGATAGCAGGAATCCCCTGAAAAAATAAGACAAAAATGACATTAAGTCCACATTACTCCCAAAATGTTCCCAAAAAAACGGGCCATCACCATGACTAAGAGGCTATGTAATATTTGATAGACACCCTGAACTACATATTGCTCTGATTAAAAAACAGCCTAACACCATCTAATGCATGTTCTGACCCGTTAAACATCCAAGATGGCGGATGAGGGCAAATCAGGCAGACTGCTAACAGGTATTGGATTAGGACCATGCTGCTCAGCATTCTTGGATGTCTTACCTTTTCAGGAACCCAGATCTGCTTTGTCTGAGCCAAGCACAGCTCTAACCCACCCCCTGCACTTTATCCCGCTCTCCTCTACTCAGTAAGTGTCATGCTTCTAAGCAAAGATGGCGCAGACCCTATCATAAAGGCAAGAACAGAATTGCAGCCGAGTGTGGGGAAGAATAATAAGTAATTTACTAGAAAGTAGAAATATTTTATTTAGAAATGGTGGAAAATCAGGGTTTGTGCTTTGCTAAAGATCATGGTTAAGGTCCGGTTTAACATGTAATCAAGGGGTAAAAACAGCCATAGTTTCAGACATGGGTCATAAACTATATTCATAGGCATACATTGAAAAGTGAATGACGTTATTTGCGTCAACTTACCAAGGAGCCATTAACTGGAGAATTCTCCAGACTCAAACCGACGGTACAATCCAGATCTATGCAAGATGTACGCGTCGTGGGATGAGCCTGGAAACCCGGCAAGGACACTAAGGAACCACATGTGCGGGGCCACCACTGCTTGGACATTCATTGAGTGGCCCATTTTGCGGTTACTGGGATAAAAGGAAAAAAAACAAAATTATCAAGGCTAGGTAAACGACTCAAACACTAACTCCTAACACCCTCCCAAAAACATGTTGGCCAATACAAATAACAATAAGTACATAAGTATTTTTCACCCCAAAAAAGGAGAGGTATGTTGCATCAAGTAAAGATTAACTTAAAATTGCCAATTTAAGGACCACATGCAAATGTTTTCCTTTGGGCAACATGAAAAACATTGTATAAGCTTAATACAGTCCAATGTTTCACAGGGACTAGTTACAAGGAGGGATTAAGAGATATACAGAGTCAGCTATTTCACAGGGACTAGTTACAAGGCGGGATTTTACAAGGAGGGATAAGGAGATATACAGAGTCAGCAATTTCACAGGGACTAGTTACAAGGAGGGATTTTACAAGGAGGGATTAAGATAAATTTAAAATACCATTTATGACAACTATATAAAAATAAAACATATAGAACTTGCCTATAGATGTACTTGTCAGCTGCCTGAGGCACCAAGGCAATGTGGGTGCAATCAATGGCACCCATGACGTTGGGCATGTCGGCGATATTATAAAATGCCAGCTTAATTGCGTTTCTGGCTACCATGTCATCAGGAAAACAAATATATTTCTGACTAATGGTAGCCATGCCTAGCAAAAACTTGGATAGCGCACGGCTCAGCGTAGGCTGGGAGATCCCCACAGAGAGGGCACCCAGCCTCAGGAATGAGCCGTTCGCCAAAAATTGCAGGCAGCCAAGCATCTTGGTCATACCTGAAATTGCTTGCCCCTTCCTTGTGGTGCGGGCTAACCATGGCCGTAGCTCACTATACAATTTATGGAGAGAACGCGATTAAGTCTGGTGAGCTCGAAGAGCTCAACGTCATGCATACCATCGATATGCATGCGTCGCAGGTGCAATCTGGTCTCGGCCCTCCGGACAATTTCTATGCTCTATTAGCTGGAGTTCCTCATGCTCCACAAAGGCACTAGACTGGTTCATAATAAGGCTATTCGAGGTCAAAATGGTCCCATAAGGGGATCGCAAATGAAACAGTTTTATAGGGTGGTGGTCCCTTGGCAATCAGCTCTCTGAATGAGACGCAAGCCCATAGCAATCACGCAAAATATCAGATTTTGATGGGAAAATTATCCGAACTAACGCAAATGATCCGATTTGCTTTTGTTCATCGAAAGCACATATACGCATTAGTCCGAACGTTCGTGCGAATGAAAAATGAACGAAAAAAACAAAAAAAATGACAAACACACCCTAAAGGGTCTTCTGCTCTATGTCCCTAGGATACATTTTACTGTATCGTTTTACTTTAAGCGGTTGCCCTACCTACTTAAATAATATAATAATTTTTATTCAAGATAGTAAAGTGGACCAATCCTCAGGATTTTGACCATCCTTGTGATTGGTCTCTGCCCCAGGTGCATCCCGATGTAGGATGCCCCCAGATCGCCCACTTTCACTCACCTTTCCGCCATTTCCATGGTGTTAGCACGAGTGCTGATCCAATCAGCGCTTTATGCAGATCATAAACATGCGTGCCATAAAGCTGCATTTGAACTTTGCCTTCAGCATAGGTGCACCAGTGGGCATATGCCAAGCTTTATCCAATCTGTGGATAAATTATCCAAATTATGCTCACATGGCGTTATGCACTATACAAAGCGAAAGTACTATTAGTATTTGCTGTTTCAGTATCTACTAGTTTAACTGTATCTAATTTAGTTGGCACTAACTTACAGCAGCTGCGTTCATGTGCAGGCCGCGCCCCTGCTTTACCTTTAGCTAGGGGCAAACCCATGCCAGGCATTTGTGAACGGCTGGTGCAG
The DNA here is from genome assembly GCA_027917425.1 of Gastrophryne carolinensis. Taxonomy (NCBI): domain Eukaryota; kingdom Metazoa; phylum Chordata; class Amphibia; order Anura; family Microhylidae; genus Gastrophryne; species Gastrophryne carolinensis. The sequence continues at coordinate 463,942,410 of CM051235.1, forward strand.
GCAAACCCCCTAGTGAGAGGTGAGCAGGGATGTGGCTGGCGGTGTGTTCAGCTCCATTCAGCTCACTAGCCGTTGTGGATGCCACAGGTTTTTCTCTGTGATCTGGATCTGTGGGGATACACACAATGGGGCATCCCATATCAGGATGCATTGTCTGAGAGGCACTCCCCTGGATGGTCACTGGGTGAACAGATACCTAGGGAAGACTTGCGACCACATGACTGCAGTGGCAGTAGTTAAAAATGGGTGTTGTTCTGGTTTAAGTAGCTAAAAAGTATAATGTAGTGTACTCACAAGCATCCATTGAAAAAACACATCTCCAGGTTACCTTAGGGCTAAATGGGATGGTCAGAGTGCAATGTCTAATATTTGTACAGCAGTAATTTTGAACCTCAACCTTTGTCTGGTTTGAGCAGTGACTCATTCCCCACCAGAGGCTTATTCACGCTAACACTAACATTTCTTACTGTACTTGCATTCCACCTTTTTTTTCCCTCACTGGACTTCGTTAAAGGTGTTGCTCCACATACCTCCTTATAGAGACATGATCATGTGGGCTCATTATTTAACCCTATCAATTCTGATATAATGAGGACATGTCTGGGCCATTGTGGTAGGTGAATAACAGCGTTACATTATGTAATATGTATATTACATTAAGCTGTCACACATTTCTGGAGTTGCTCAAAAACAGTGGGTGAGAAAGATCTGAACACTGGATGGGAGTATAACCATACACCATAAACAGAAACTATTATAATCTGGGTGTAGGATTCCCCTTTGGGATGAGTCAGGCGGCATAGGATACATTTAAAGAAAAACAGGAAACTGCTGAGATTGGTTGGGAGCATTTTGGAGGGAAAACTGCAGGCAACATTGTATACCAACCATAGACGGAAACTATTATAACCTGGGTGTAGGATTCCCCTTTAGGATGAGTCAGGCGGCATAGGATATATTTGGAGAACAACAGGAAACTACTGAGATTGGGTGGGGGCTTTTGGTAGGGAAAACTGCAGGCAACATTGTATTGAGCATTTTCTATGGGGAAGTCAGAGGGAAATAAAGGGAGATCTCCATAACCATGCAAAGGGGAAGACTGGTGTAGTCTCCTGCGTAAGACGTCTGGTGTGTTGGAAGCGAGGAAGAAGACGTGGCTGAGTTGCAGAGACAAAGAGAGCTGAGGTCAATACAGAAAAAACCCAGTGGGGTCCTGGCCTGGCATGGATGTGATAGAGGAGGCACCCCTTAGGAATAGAGAGGATTCAAAAGGACCGGCAGGCCGTGATGGAGGAGCCGCTGTGCTTGAGACTCTGATAAGGTGTGGCTGACTGAGAACTCTGCAATGTTGTGACTGTTTTGTGAGGGAGAAACCCTCATGTTGGGGATTGGTAGGGCCTGTATGCCTGAGAAGTTACTCTCTGGCAGCTGATGGACCCTCTGCAGTTTTATGGCAATTCCGCGTTCCAGTCTGGGATACCCCCCTAGACAGTCTCCACTATGAGGGAGTGCACAGTTCAAAGTGGGGTGGTGGCCACCTAAAAAAGGCCTACTATTGATTGAGAAATACAATACTGTCTAGCCCCTATGCTTAAATGTTCTGACAAGCAATAGTACCTGTGTTCTATTCTTGAAGGACAAGCTTGTTTAACCCTATACTAAAATGTCCTAATAAACAAGTGTGCCCGTGTCCTTTTGCCTGATCGACACAAGACTATGTAACATTTTCACTGAAATGTCCTTATAAAGCAAGTGTGCCTGTGTTTGCTTATCCGCAGGCTTTGCAAGTTTATTTGGCCTGTGAACTGTGTATTTGATCATGATGTGGATGAAAGTATGAAACCTTTCCTTTCGTAATCCTGCAACAATAAAACATGCTGATGCTTTAACTTATCCTGCTTGCTGTTGAGTGTTTGTCCGCTGAGATACCCTCTTGTCATCTCCCCATGCTGTAGTCCCATTAACCCTTACCCTAGGCTACCATAACTGTGTGCTGTGACATTGCCTAAGATAGGTTGACACTATGACTGTTGTATTACAGTTAAAGCTGAACCCCTAAATACCATTACACCATTTTAATATAGCCACACTAAAAGTCAAGGAAGTATTAATGATAATCTCAATTTATTAAAATGTATTTTATAAAAAAAATAAGTATAGAAATGTTCTATTTTACACTGGATACTGAATCAACCACTAGTGGGGTTGGGTGAACCTGAACCTGAGCGAACCCGGGTTTTAGTTCGGCATTCTAGCCGTATCCAGCAAGAAGGTTGATTGGCTGCACAGCCATGCCCATACTGAAATTGGTCAGAGGGGACACATGACCCTGCTGTATAAAACATGGGGTCGCGTGTCCCCACACTGTGTTCATGCAGAGTGTTCTGCATTAGATAGGGTGAGACCGTCACAAGAGTGAGGCACAGATAGGGCATTAGGCAAAAAAAATGTCTCAGGGCAGTTAGTAAGAGACAGCAGGAGTGAGGGACAGATGTGGAGTTGCAGACCTACGGTTCTCAGATGTGAGCTGGAGGCCATCAGAGTTCAGGCAAGAGGTGGTGGTCACTCAGCCCAAGACAGCCAGCAGAAGAGGGAGAAGGGTGCAAACCCTCAGTGGTTAGCTTGTTGCTACTACTGCCCACCATGCCCAGGGACTGAGCTTGCCATAGCGAGCTCAAAGGATTTTAAAAGTGCAGCATTTTTTCAAGCAGTGCACAGGGAACTGAAGTGAGGGAAAAAAATCTCAAAATCTAATAATCTCAGCACACCGTGCATGATCAGGCACCTGCAAACAAAACAAGAGCTGCAGGGGCAGAAACACCTAAAAAGAATGCAAACACCTTAGTGTCCCTCTGCTACTTCGGTTGCCTGAGCCTTTAGCACCGCCTCCCTAACAAAAAGGGCCACCTGTCTCCCCCAAAGGAAGGATGTGAGACCACCACCAGCAACAGCAGCAGCAGTCCACACCATTCCAGGGAAGCATTTAGCTCACCATTCCCTGTGGAGAGAAAATGGAAGTTTGGCCCATCTCACCCACGTGCGGCATGTGTACACACTTTCAGCTTTCATACCCTGCTGCTGCAAAATACCTGGGTGAGTCATAGTGCAGACCAACAGCACTTCACCACCAATAAGTGGGCCACCATTTGTGCCATGTTGCAGTGCTCCCAGTATGCCACCAATATGGTGACTGCTGATGATGCCATCTTAAGCGCTAAAATCCCCATCCCTTGCCTGCTAGAAAAATCCTTCAGGCCATGACAGAGGATGTGATGATGGCACAGGAAGAGGCAGAGAAGTGAAAGACCCATTTTCCCAGGAGTCAGGTCAGTGCACACATGGCTCGCAGGGTGGGAAGCTGGACCAACAGGGGCCAAGTACGCCACTGTTCAGCCAGCAGACAGTTTTGGAGGAGAAGAAGGGGGAGGAAGAGGAGGACTTTCTCTCACAGCTGGGTGGCACCAAGTGCACCTCAATGGAGCGTGGCTGGAGGGAGGAAGAGACACCTGGCACTGAGGAAAGTTTTTCCTTCACCTAGGGCAGCTCCGGTGCCTGCAAAATGACTGCAGGGTCGCCCGTATAGTGATCAGTTGCGATTACTGGGTGGCCACCCGGCTGGATCCCCACTATAGGGATAACATCACCTGCTTGGACGCACTACTGACAGATTTCCCAGCTGAGTTTGAGGGCTAAGTGGCTGCACGAGGCCGAGGAAGGGGAGCAAGTTTTTTTTCTAACAATTTAAAAATAATATCGTCTTATGGGGTATGCAAGTACGCTGTTGGCCTGGATCTTCAAGGGCAGTGTCACGCAGAGAAAAGTCATGGCTCTGAGCTTGGACAGGGAATTGGGCGGGATAAACATTCAATGAGTGAACACTGCTATAATTGGTGATCAGCAACTCATGCTGTAACACATTGCAGGCCCGCTGGCCAGAGCTCTAGTCCCAGACACTTCCATGGAGTGTGTGTGTGTGTGTGTGTGTGTGTGTGTCGAGGCCTGATGCACCCACTCTATTGCAGGATGGAGAGGGCATAGCAGCACCCCTGTGATTGATGGAGGAGGGGCACAAGTTCAACATGGAAGTGCCGGTGACTGAAGTTGGCGTGTGATACAATCGGTTGAGTTGCTGATCACCAGAGTAGGATCATTAAGCTGTGGATTACAAAAGGTGATTGTCATTTTATTTGGGTGGTCAGTCTCTTTATTTTCTCCAAACTTCCCCAAATAGTAATACATAATCTTTTCCAGCTTTACAAGAAAGAAAATTGTATGACAACAATCTTAGCGCCAACATTGCAGACCTATCCAGCTCTGCAGCTCCAGGTCATAGAAGAAAGCCTCTTTATGCCATGGCATTAGGCAATGTTCCCACTTTTCTGAATTAGCCCTCTACACTCTGTTAGCCCTCTACACTCGCACACAACTGTGGATAGAATCCCTCTCACCATGACCACCATGGTGATGATGATACGTGGTAGTGGTTGACGGTGATCCATCATCCATGGTGATTTCATGTCAATCACCAAAGTTCTATGATTTACTTACAAACTTATTAGCAGAGTGGCTGCTCTACCCCCGAAATCTTGATGACACAGGTGTCTTATGACATCCTGTGTCCTCTTGCTGTGCAGTGGAGGCTGGAGGAGCCGCATACTGGAGCCGATCTGCTTGTCAGTATAAAGCATGGCTTTCATCTGCATACTCTACCCACACTTTCCCATAGAATATCTGCATGAGCATGGGTGAGATGGTGTGGTGGGCAGCATTAATTATGCCCCCCTGTACTGGCATTTCCCCCTCAGTTCAGCCAGGTCCCCCCACATGAAAGGCGTTCCTCTACTCCAGCCCGTCCTCCATATCAAAGCAGGCAGGGATGATGTTCAGGGGGGGGGGTGCAATCTAGCCTTTTGCCTTTATGACTCCCTAACCCCCACACCTGCAGCTACGGGCCCAATCCCCTTACCTAGCCAGGGATGTCCAGAAGGTTTGAGAATTTTTTTAAGGGAAAAAAAAATTGGGATCAGGAAAAGGATTTAAGGATCGTCCGTTGAACTGTATGGGAGAGCGCCAGGTAGCGCCAGCCAGGTAAGACATGGCGCTCTGCAAGGCAGAACGCTGGTGCTGTACGCTGAGCCTGGGATAATGATGAATCAGACGCTACATGGCGTTGTTCTAGTCGCTCACCAGATTTGGCTTCATAAATGTGTAGTTGTGCGCCGTCTCCGGCGTTCACCTGCCGCCACCTGATGCTACCTGGTGCTGCCTGCTGCTGTACAGGCACTACCTGGCGCTATACCTTCACGAATAAGGCCCTAAGTATACTGTCACATAACATCCCTTTAAACTGTCACCTGGACATCCCTGTAATTGGTCACCTGGACATCCATGTAATTGGTCACCTGGACATCCCTGTAACTGGTCACCTGGACATCCCTGTAATTGGTAACCTGGACATCCATGTAATTGGTCACCTGGACATCCCTGTAACTGGTCACCTGGATATCCATGTAATTGGTAACCTGGACATCCATGTAATCGGTCACCTGGACATCTCTGTAATTGGTCACCTGGACATCCCTGTAACTGGTCACCTGGACATCCCTGTAACTGGTCACCTGGACATCCCTGTAATTGGTCACCTGGACATCCCTGTAATTGGTCACCTGGACATCCCTGTAATTGGTAACCTGGACATCCATGTAACTGGTCACCTGGACATCCCTGTAATCAGTCACCTGGACATCCCTGTAATTGGTCACCTGGACATCCCTGTAATCAGTCACCTGGACATCCCTGTAATCAGTCACCTGGACATCCCTGTAACTGGTCACCTGGACATCCCTGTAATCAGTCACCTGGACATCCCTGTAACTGGTCACCTGGACATCCCTGTAATTGGTAACCTGGACATCCATGTAACTGGTCACCTGGACATCTCTGTAATTGGTCACCTGGACATCCCTGTAATTGGTAATCTGGACATCCCTGTAATCGGTCACCTGGGCATCCCTGTAATCGGTCACCTGGACATCCCTGTAATTGGTCACCTGGACATCCCTGTAACTGGTCATCTGGAAATCCCTGTAACTGATCACCTGGACATCCATGTAATTGGTCACCTGGACATCCCTGTAATTGGTCACCTGGACATCCCTGTAACTGGTCACCTGGACATCCCTGTAATTGGTCACCTGGACACCCCTGTAACTGGTCACCTGGACATCCCTGTAATTGGTCACCTGGACATCCCTGTAATTGGTCACCTGGACATCCCTGTAACTGGTAACCTGGACATCCCTGCAATTGGTCACCTGAACATCCCTGTAACTGGTCACCTGGACATCCCTGTAACTGGTCACCTGGACATCCCCGTAATTGGTCACCTGGACATCCCTGTAATTGGTTACCTGGACATCCCTGTAATTGGTCACCTGGATATCCCTGTAATTGGTCACCTGGACATCCCTGTAATTGGTCACCTGGACATCCCTGTAATTGGTCACCTGGACATCCCTGTAATTGGTCACCTGGACATCCATGTAATTGGTCACCTGGACATCCCTGTAACTGGTCACCTGGACATCCCTGTAATTGGTAACCTGGACATCCATGTAATCGGTCACCTGGACATCTCTGTAATTGGTCATCTGGACATCCCTGTAATTGGTAACCTGGACATCCATGTAATCGGTCACCTGGGCATCCCTGTAATCGGTCACCTGGACATCCCTGTAATTGGTCACCTGGACATCCCTGTAACTGGTCATCTGGAAATCCCTGTAACTGATCACCTGGACATCCATGTAATTGGTCACCTGTACATCCCTGTAATTGGTCACCTGGACATCCCTGTAACTGGTCACCTGGACATCCCTGTAATTGGTCACCTGGACACCCCTGTAACTGGTCACCTGGACATCCCTGTAATTGGTCACCTGGACATCCCTGTAATTGGTCACCTGGACATCCCTGTAACTGGTCACCTGGACATCCCTGCAATTGGTCACCTGGACATCCCTGTAACTGGTCACCTGGACATCCCTGTAACTGGTCACCTGGACATCCCCGTAATTGGTCACCTGGACATCCCTGTAATTGGTTACCTGGGCATCCCTGTAATTGGTCACCTGGACATCCCTGTAACTGGTCACCTGGACATCCCTGTAATTGGTAACTTGGACATCCCTGCAACTGTTCACCTGGACATCCCTGTAATTGGTCACCTGGACATCCCTGTAATTGGTCACCTGAACATCCCTGTAATTGGTCACCTGGACATCCCTGTAACAGGTCACCTGGACATCCATGTAATTGGTCACCTGTACATCCCTGTAATTGGTCACCTGAACATCCCTGTAATTGGTCACCTGAACATCCCTGTAATTGGTCACCTGGACATCCCTGTAACTGGTCACCTGGACATCCCTGTAATTGGTCACCTGTACATCCCTGTAACTGGTCATCTGGACATCCCTGTAACTGGTCACCTGGACATCCCTGTAATTGGTCACCTGTACATCCCTGTAACTGGTCATCTGGACATCCCTGTAACTGGTCACCTGGACATCCCTGTAATTGGTCACCTGTACATCCCTGTAATTGGTCACCTGGACATCCCTGTAATTGGTCACCTGAACATCCCTGTAATTGGTCACCTGGACATCCCTGTAATTGGTCACCTGTATATTCCTGTAATTGGTCACCTGAACATCCCTGTAATTGGTCACCTGAACATCCCTGTAATTGGTCACCTGGACATCCCTGTAATTGGTCACCTGGACATCCCTGTAATTGGTCACCTGTACATCCCTGTAGTTGGTCATCTGGACATCCCTGTAATTGGTCACCTGGACATCCCTGTAATTGGTCACCTGGACATCCCTGTAATTGGTCACCTGGACATCCCTGTAACTGGTCACCTGGACATCCCTGTAATTGGTAACCTGGACATCCATGTAATCGGTCACCTGGACATCCCTGTAATTGGTCACCTGGACATCCCTGTAACTGGTAACCTGGACATCCCTGCAATTGGTCACCTGAACATCCCTGTAACTGGTCACCTGGACATCCCTGTAACTGGTCACCTGGACATCCCCGTAATTGGTCACCTGGACATCCCTGTAATTGGTTACCTGGACATCCCTGTAATTGGTCACCTGGATATCCCTGTAATTGGTCACCTGGACATCCCTGTAATTGGTCACCTGGACATCCCTGTAATTGGTCACCTGGACATCCCTGTAATTGGTCACCTGGACATCCATGTAATTGGTCACCTGGACATCCCTGTAACTGGTCACCTGGACATCCCTGTAATTGGTAACCTGGACATCCATGTAATCGGTCACCTGGACATCTCTGTAATTGGTCATCTGGACATCCCTGTAATTGGTAACCTGGACATCCATGTAATCGGTCACCTGGGCATCCCTGTAATCGGTCACCTGGACATCCCTGTAATTGGTCACCTGGACATCCCTGTAACTGGTCATCTGGAAATCCCTGTAACTGATCACCTGGACATCCATGTAATTGGTCACCTGTACATCCCTGTAATTGGTCACCTGGACATCCCTGTAACTGGTCACCTGGACATCCCTGTAATTGGTCACCTGGACACCCCTGTAACTGGTCACCTGGACATCCCTGTAATTGGTCACCTGGACATCCCTGTAATTGGTCACCTGGACATCCCTGTAACTGGTAACCTGGACATCCCTGCAATTGGTCACCTGGACATCCCTGTAACTGGTCACCTGGACATCCCTGTAACTGGTCACCTGGACATCCCCGTAATTGGTCACCTGGACATCCCTGTAATTGGTTACCTGGACATCCCTGTAATTGGTCACCTGGACATCCCTGTAACTGGTCACCTGGACATCCCTGTAACTGGTCACCTGGACATCCCTGTAATTGGTCACCTGGACATCCCTGTAACTGGTAACCTGGACATCCCTGTAATTGGTAACCTGGACATCCCTGCAACTGTTCACCTGGACATCCCTGTAATTGGTCACCTGGACATCCCTGTAATTGGTCACCTGAACATCCCTGTAATTGGTCACCTGGACATCCCTGTAACTGGTCACCTGGACATCCATGTAATTGGTCACCTGTACATCCCTGTAATTGGTCACCTGAACATCCCTGTAATTGGTCACCTGAACATCCCTGTAATTGGTCACCTGGACATCCCTGTAACTGGTCACCTGGACATCCCTGTAATTGGTCACCTGGACATCCCTGTAATTGGTCACCTGAACATCCCTGTAATTGGTCACCTGAACATCCCTGTAATTGGTCACCTGGACATCCCTGTAATTGGTCACCTGGACATCCCTGTAATTGGTCACCTGTACATCCCTGTAATTGGTCACCTGGACATCCCTGTAATTGGTCACCTGGACCTCCCTGTAATTGGTCACCTGGACATCCCTGTAATTGGTCACCTGGACATCCCTGTAATTGGTCACCTGGACATCCCTGTAATTGGTCACCTGGACATCCCTGTAACTGGTAACCTGGACATCCTTGTAACTGGTAACCTGGACATCCCTGTAATTGGTCACCTTGACATCCCTGTAACTGGTCACCTGGACATCCCTGTAATTGGTCACCTGGACATCCCTGTAATTGGTCACCTGGACATCCCTGTAACTGGTCACCTGGACATCCCTGTAACTGGTCACCTGGACATACCTGTCCCCAGCTGTCAAAGAAGCAGAGATTGGTTTGGTGACAAACTCTTCACAAAGAGAGAGCCTAGTAAAAATGTCCAGACTCTACTTGCACAGTAAAAAATGATAGCAATGACGGGGCCCTATTTATGATCATCAATCAGATGTGTTAATGGTATATACCTGGCAGAAACACAAAATGTCACACACCACATAATCAGAAGATGGTGAGTGATAGGCTGACACAAATTCAATTTCCACCATACATTTGATTGCATAATCTCATTAAAAGTTTGCTGCCTGTGTGCGTTTCCTGCAGCCGTTATAGTTACATTAATGCCGAGTTCCAGACAACCACAGCCAAGCAAGCAATTGTATAATGTACTTATTTGGGCTTCCTGAGAAATACCATGAAGCCACTTGTGCTGTCTGAAATGTAACTGCTCAGTGGGCGCACGCTAAGAGCAGATGCTTAGTTCCCCTCCTGCTGAAAAACATCTGCAAGAGAACTGTTCTACACGTTCCCTTGATGTGTAAATTATTTAGAAAACCTATAATTACAATGTACCTTAAAATATTTAAGCAGTGAACGGAAATTAACAAGATTGGATGACAAAACAAAAATACGTACTTCAATCTTTCCATTCTCAGCTCACTTACCCGTGCATGTACACCATCTGGCTTTACAACAAGTGGCCTTGCACTGCCTATACTGCTACCAGTGCAGTACAGACACCACTCCTGCAGGGGCGTCCTGCCAAAAATCAGGATGGGATACAGCTAGTGAATGCTTGTCAAACTAGAATATATTAATAGCTAATTAAGGATGACCAAAAATGTTTGGCCGGCCCACGAGTCCATAAGTGTAGCGATTCCTTGTTCTAGGGGCATCCCGATTCCCAAAGTGTTCCTATAAATTCACCTTCTTCTTTGAAACCACAATCAAGTGTGACTTGGAACTGGCATCCCAGCTGTGCACATCCTGCCCACCCTGGCAGATATCAATGTCTCTGTGCAGCCCAAATGGCAGAAATGCAGGCACGAGCATGCCACCAGACACAGTGGGGTCAAAATGACGTATGTGCCTTATGGCTCCTTTTTATCCTGTTGTATGTGCAACTCACATACTGCTAGTAAAAGCAAGCTATTGACCATAAAGTGGACCTTTAGTAGAAAACTATTTATTGTAAGTCCTTTTTAACAATCACTCCTGGGGGATAAATGGTTGGGATGCCCCTACAGATAAAGATCCTTAGAAAGCCAAAAGCAGGTATAGAACTCTGTATGGTGAGGGGACAGGAAAAAGCTGTGTACTACAAAGAAGCGACAGGAAAAAGCTGTGTACTACAAAGAAGCAGGTATACAGTTGGCGGGGTGAGCTGCTCACAGCTCTTTCCAGTCCCCAATTGGTTGGAGCTCAGATAGGAAAAAGTGAGGCAGGAAAACTCCCTTTTTGTCAGAATTTTGGTGTTCTGCCTTATTGTTCTCCTCTTCTGGGATGTAAAATAAACATTTGTGTCAGGATTGTGCCCCCATATCGGTGATTTACTTATCGGCAAACTGTTTCCAAGTTTCTTATATTGTTTTGTGTCTGGGATCCTAAGATGGAAGTGCTTTTTCTGGCCTTGAATAAACACTACTGACTGCATATCAGTAGTGCTTGAACTGTAACAGGTGAACTCTTTGGCTAAGTCACAAAGCAGCAATGAGGCTTCCAGCTGAGAAGTCTGCTAGTAACCATTTAGCTACTGGAATACAAGATTGTGATCCTTCCTCCCTATCTCAATAAGTTGAATTACAGCAGAAGGGGTTGAATCTGTTGCCTGTGTCCTTTGCCAATCAGATGATTAGCAAGCCAGAGTGAGGACATCTTGTGATCTGTACTTTTAACACACCAGTTGATGTACATTGCTAAGGTAAACACATTGTTGTGAGGAAAACTGTTTTCTTTTATAACACGGACTTGCAGAAAAAGAAAAATACAGATACGCTTATCACATTGATTACATCATTTTGGCACACAATAATGGAAACCTTAAAAAAATGTAATCGAAAGTGGAATTACCCTTTAATGACCCAATGACCCCATAGTTGGGAGGGAGCATGGGGGCTAAAATAATGACTTCACCTAATAGTATTAGCAAGCTGTACTAATGGCAAAGGCCAACGTGCTCTAAGATGAAATCTAAACGGTGCAATCTACTGGACCTCTAGCCAATCAAAAGAAAGGGATATGCATAGGGATATAGTTTTCTACAATATAGAGGCTGATTGACTGACTACTTGCACAAGGTATTGCCAGATGAGCGTCTGTATAGCGGTGCTTAGAGCGACTTCTAGTAGATCCTGTAAGCGGGTATCGGGTGCTGTAACCTAGCGTCTCGGTTGCTCTAGTAACCTGGCCAGCATTGTGTGTACTGTAACAACAGAACAGCGCTGCAGCAAGCGACAAGTAGCGCCAGCTCAGTGCGTCCAACACTCGGCGCTCCACACCATATTTAACAAAAAACTACGCACACACACACACAGCATCGGTGCTCTAAAGCTGGGCGCTGTAGCATACAGCGGCAGGCGCTGTTTTTGAACACATATCCACCGGTAACAAAGCGAACACACATGGAATGACATTGTTTTAACACTGTGACAATAACACTTTAGTGGCAGACCTGTAAATACAATTCTTCATAAAAATATAAAAAGTCCTAAAAATGTATAAAAGTGTTTGTTTGCAGCCAGGAGAAGTCACACAATGATTTGAGCAAAAGAAAAAAAAAAAATTAAATTGCCAAACACGCTATTTATACACAACTAATGTAACATCATTGAAATGTATGGGAGAGCGCTACAGAGCGACAGATACTACATGGCGCTCCTGAGCCTAGAGCGCCGGCGCTATACACTGAGCCACCTCTGGTAATACATCGGACGCTACATGGCGCTGTTAGACTCGCTCACCAGATTCGCTTTCTTAGATGTGGTTTTGCGTACAGCGCCTGGTGTTCACCAGACGCTGCCTGCCGCTACGAGGCGCTACCTGGCGCTAAACCTTCTTAAATAACCCCCTTACTCTGCGTCCATAAAGCAGACAACCCATTTTTCAGTGGCAAAGCCCTTTATCACACATTTGAATAAGAAACAGAAAATGATTCTTGGTTAGTATAGAAAGATTTTCATTTTTCTTGTCTTGCCACCTCCTGCTGGCTACACAAACTGTAAGCACAACAATCGCTGCAGTAAATGACTCATTTAGATAATATATAGGGCTTCCAGAATACACCACATGAATGAAAATTAGGGAGGTGAAATATATCATTTAGAATATTCTTTTTACGCTGCCACATGTTGCAGCATTGCAAGAAACACATTCACTAAAACATTAGCGTTACATCAACATGCAGAAAAATATCGAAATGATATTTTGCACCAATGTGGTGAGTTTTGGCAGATTGGCAGATTGTGCTTGCTAAATCAGGCCCATAATGTAATATGGTGTGTATGTTAGAATTAATATTCCAGAGTAGCACATCTATAAAGCCCTTCTCCTGAATCGTGTATTCAGTCTTCCATCTTTCCACAATAGATTTTTTTCCAGACAATTTAGCATTACAATGCTGACAGAATGGAAAGAAAGAAACCAAAATAATGTGAATGTAAACAGTTCTATAAATAGATTTTAAGAAAACTGAGAACTTGTGTATTATAGGGAATATATATTGGAAAAAGCATGTTTGAAGTAGATGTAGGCATCAGACTTGGAGGCTGATTCATTAATAACGGCAGGTATCGGCAGACGAGAGCCTGTATAGCGGCACTTAGAGTGACTGCCAGTAGATGCTATAAGCGGGTATCAGGCACTGTAACAGAGAGCCTCAGTCGCTGTAGTAACCTGTCCCGCATTGATGAATGTGATGTATTTTGAGTGCTCTAACACCAACCAGTACAGCGCTTCAGGGAGCGAGAGGTAGAGGCAGCTCAGTGCGACCGACTCTCAGCGCTCCACACCATACTTATCAAAAAAGGACACACACACAGTGTTGGCGCTCTAAATCTGGTCGCTATAGCATAGAGCGCCAGACGCTGTGTGATTAAAGTCTGTTTTTGAACACATATCCACCAGTAACAAAGCGAAAACACATGGAATGACATTGTTTTAACACTGTGACAATAACACTTTAGTGCCAGACCTGTAATGACAATTCTGCATAAAAATATAAAAAGTCTAAAAAGTATCTAAAAATGTTTGTTTGCAGCCAGGAGACGTCACACAATGATTTGAGCAAAAAAAAAAAAAAAACATGCTGTATAAACACAAGCAAATGAGCGGCCATTGAAATGTATGGAAGAGCGACAGTGAGCGAAAGGTAATACCTGGCGCTCTGGAAGCTAGAGCGCCGGAGCTATGCGATGAGCCGCCTGTAACAATACATGTGACGCTACATGGAGCTGTTAGAGTCGCTCACCAGATTCGCTTTCATAAATGTGGTTTTGCGTACAGCGCCCGGTGTTCACCAGACGCTGCCTGCCGCTACAGGGCACTACCTGCCGCTATCCCTTCTTAAATAACCCCCACACTGTATGTATAGTATGGTCCATAGTGTGATGCTTGACATTGACAGGGCAATGGCTTAGCCATTTAATCTGTGGTGGTGGTCTGGAGGGCCCATTCTTGGGTGATACCAGTGAAAATCATTCTTGGGGCCCACCAGAGGAAATTATTATTGGAAATTATTATTGGAACTCACCAGAGGAAATCATTCTTTGGGGCCCACAGTGGAAATCATTCTTGGAACTCATCAGATGAAATAATCTTGGGGCCCACCAGAGGAAATTTGTCTTGGGGCCCCTCCTTCATCTATATTGAAAGAATGCAAGACCACTCTTCTTGAGGTTCCTTTGGTGGACCAGTCTGACCTTAAAAAGAACAAGCTAGGCTGTGTTTTTTTCTGGTGATTGAGGCAGTGGCCGATGCTGCTTGATGATTGTCTATAGTGAAGGAGTTTTTTAATATATATGGCATGAAATGGCTTGTGATTAGTTTCTTAGTTGCAGTAGTGTTTGGTTCCTTAAATGCCTTGTAAGTAAGCTAAATGTTTTTTTCATGGGCTACCATGGGTGGGTGGAATCTATGCTATTTAGCCTGCACATAAATAGTGTGGGCCCCAGACATTAAGAAGGAAATATTGACTTTTATATACGTGGCAATATTTTGCCATTCTAATGTGTTCATATTTATGCACATTTTAATCTAAAAGTTATAAGTTTGTCAGTTTGTACTAGGCTAATTACCATTTGAATATTCAATCTAATTTCTATGTGTGTTCCTCACTTGATGATGTAAGGGGAGAGGAGGGATCATTCTTGAAATATCACAGGATATAACTTTTATCTGTCAGGGTTGGAGTTCCTCCTTAAGCTTCAGAGTGTGCCGCTGGATAATACTGCTTCTGGCTGGCTCTTTCTCTGGAACTTCCCCTGCAATATGCTGATCCACCAGGAGATGGCTCTGTCCTGCAGAGGTGCTGGTAGTCAGCCAGCACCTGTGACTCCTCAGCCTATATAAGCTGATCAGCCCATTCAGGCAGCGGATTAGCATTGTGTTTTGTCATTTTGATCCCAGAACGCTGTACCTAGATCCCAGGTACTCTGAAATCTGTACCCCGCACCCAGGACTCCTGCCTCAGCTCTTGTGTTTGCTCCCCCTATCTCAGCCGTGTTTCTGCCTTGGAATTTGGACTTTCCTTTGATCCCTATGCATACTTGTTTCCGGACTCCATCTTGTGTATGTACAGCCAGAGCGTGTTGGTTTCACCTGTATGTGTATAGTTCAGCCAGAGCGTGTTATTCTCACCTGTATATATGTATAGTTCCCTTACACATATATGTTCCCCTTTGTAATTTGTACAGCAGTTTGATTGTAGTTACCACTGTTTTTTCCCTATTAAACACGGTTTGCCCCATATCCATTTCTGCCTCTCAGTCTCAATTTCTGGTCACTTTTTACAATTGGGATTTCTTCGATGGGAAATCCCTGACATTATCACCTGCTCCAGGTCCACACATCTACCCTTATATCCATAAAATGCCCTTCCCCTTATATTTTACAGACTCAGAACTCAGGCCATTCACATGGGTTGTGGCTGTTTGGTTTCTAGACATGGCTCCTTTACTGCCTGCTAAAATTCGAATTTATTATTTAAAGGATAAACCGGACCAACAGCCTGGTACAGTTGGAAAAGAAAGGTAGTGGCCATTTTGGAGCCTCCTCTCCCAGTGTCTCAGCCATGCTGCTGCCTGTTTGCAGGTGGCCTGTAAATGTATGGGCCTCTATTTTGTTTCTAAAATTTGCTGCAGCAGTAGTTAAAAAAGATACATGAATTTTTATGTGCAGAAATCTAAATTGCCCTTAGGAGGGATGCATATGAGAATTGTTTGTTGTGTTGGTCATTTTTGACTGTTGGTCTGCTTTAATTCCACTTACAATAGTATTTTTATAAGTCCCCATTATCCTGTGCCAATATGATGTGTTCAAGGTGCTGAGCTTATCTTTTATCTTTTCTTGGGGGTCGATTCAGAGCCTGGTGAGAGAGCTACCTTCTTTTTTAGGAAAGAAAATTGCCATTCACTTTGGGGCTGATACAGAGCAAGGCTAAAATTTACACCCAGTAGACAATGAAAGTGAATGGCAGTTTTCCCACAAGGCTCTGAATTGACCCCTATGTGTTTGCAACTCCATGTTATAAAAGAGGACTATTTATTCCTAGCAACAATGTGTTTACCTTAGCAATGTACATCAAAGTGGTGTTCTACAGATCAGACTGTACTGTAGACATCAACTGCCACAATCTGGGGTTGCTAATCATCTGATTGGCTCAGGGATGACAGGCTTAACGCCATCTGCATTAATTCAACATCTTCCGATAGAGGGGAACACAGTGTTGTGTCCCAATAGCTAAAGGGTTAGTGGCAGTGTTATCAGCTGGGGGGCATCATTACTGATACTTGACTTAACGAAAGCTGCTGATGAGCTCACATGGTACAATCATTCTGGGGTTTGTAGTCAGAAAGTATACTAAGAGCTTTACTAAAGGGTAAGAAAGACACTCCAACTTTACCAAGACAGAGCAACAGGGATATAAGAAACTTGGAAACAACATGCTGATAAGTAAATCATGGGTCTGGAGGCACAATCTTAACATAAATGTTTATTTTACAAGTTTCAAGACAATAGCCTCGATTCAGAG
Organism: Gastrophryne carolinensis; assembly: GCA_027917425.1. Taxonomy (NCBI): domain Eukaryota; kingdom Metazoa; phylum Chordata; class Amphibia; order Anura; family Microhylidae; genus Gastrophryne; species Gastrophryne carolinensis. The sequence continues at coordinate 463,959,337 of CM051235.1, forward strand.
ACGCATTCGTCTGGACTTCCGTAGCTGTCTGTGAAAGTTTTAGTGGGTGTTTGTCATTTTTTTGCTTTTTTTCATTCATTTTTCATTCGTACGAACGTTCGGGGAAGTGTATATATGCACTTTCTATGAACGAAGCAAATCGGATGATTTGCGTTAGTTCGGATCATTTTCCAAACAAAATCTGATATTTTTCGTTCGTTCAGATAACTTACGTTGTTGGGATGTGCTTGCGTCTGATTCAGAGAGCTGATTTCCGTCGGACCACCACCCTATAAGTCCGTTTCATTTCCGATCCACTTACGGGACCTTTGAGGGCTCGGATTGCTATTGTTGAACATGTTTTGCGGCTATGTGGAGGAGTCTGCGTGCCTTTAGCACCAAGGCATTGCATGTATCAGCATGGCCAAGGCCATAAATTGTATAGCAATGCATACCTGAATCAATACATTTCATGTATGCCTTATAGAAGCATTTTAATGCTGACCTTAGTTTGTCCTTAGCATGTAAACCTTTATTTTCCCACACATCCATATAATTGCTATATTTTTTTAGACTTATGGCCTTTGTGAATTATATTTGGATTGTTGAACTTGCATCTTAATTTGTTGTAGGAGTTCTTGTTTTAGTTGGTTACCTTTGCTTTGTGTAATTATTTTATATTTGGTTGCAGGAACCGCAAGATGTGCCACTCGCACAACATACAAGCAATGTTCGGTCCAGCTATGCGATTCCTCAGTGTTCTTGCAGGGCATCAAGGGTCGTCCCATGATGCTTATATATTGCAGAGCTCCGGCTTATTTCGTCAGTTTGAGTCAGGAGAATTATCTGGTGGATGGCTCCAGGGTAAGTTTGCTCACATTCCATCAATCCATTTTCACTGTATGGCAATGAATATAGTTGATGACTCATGTCTTAACCTATGGCTGTTTTTAGCCCTTGATGATATGTTAAACAATATTGTAGCTTAGAATGTGTATTTTATGTTAGTATTTTTAAATTCTTTCAGGGGATTCTGGATATCCCCTCCTGCCCTTGCTCCTGATGCCCGTTCTTTGCCTGCAGAATGCGGGCCAGGGGTTCTCTAATCGGGCACTATGCAAAACCCGGGCCGTGGTGGCGAGGGCCCTCTGGCTTTTGAAGTCCAGATTTAGGTGCTTGGACCATACAGGGGGGGGGGGGGCACTGCAGTATGACCCCAACAAGGTTATGGGACCACACGTGCCAGAGTGGCACAACTGAGTGTCAGGGTCCTTCAGCTGGTGGGCGAGATGCAGGAGCTGCGCAACTCGTTGGGGACCACAGATGAAGAATAATGTTCTGTGGCCTGCCATTGCTATGTATTTAGTTTTTTATAGTTGTAAAAATTTAAAATTTTCTAATTTTTTTAAGGTTTTATATTTTATGATGGAATAAAAAAAAATGTTTCAGTGTCATTTCATTTGCAAAATACATTAACACAAAACTAATGGGCCCAGAAATATTTAAAGATGAATATTCACATGACCGAGAAGTGATTTGGGTAAGTTTTAGGGGGCTAAAATGGAAGAAGAACCTAACCGCGAAGTGGTTTGGGTGAGCTTTAAGGGTCCAAAAGGGAAGATGGAGGATAGTGCTAAGTGGTTTAGCTAAACATTGTAGTAGAAGTGAGGGTGGCAAATATGTAGGCGAGCACTTTAATGAGTTAAGTTTGTAGTGCGCAGGCGCTAGATCGTAAGGATTTCCGTCTGGACGATTATTTATTGAAAAAGGGAAACAGAAACTAACGGGAAACGTAAAAGATTCGTGGGAGGATACGATGGGAAAAGGGCAAAAACGAAAGCCTACGTTGTAACATGTGAAAATGAAACGGAAAAGCCACGCTGGAAAATGACATCCTTGTATTCGTAATCTGCTGTACGAACGGACGGAAACTTTTCAGAAGGATTGCAATACATGCATAGAATCGCTCGCACACTCATACGAGAGCGGAAACATTTACCAAAAAAATAGATCGGCACTAAAACTAAAGTATTTTTTTGTCTCTCTGAATCGAGCCTATTGGTCTCCCATTTCTAGCTCACTTTTTGATACACTGAAATACTTACCCTTTCACCCCAATCTGTGTCCATCCCCCTCCTCTAAAACTCCAACATTCTTTCCTATCTAAGTTCAAAATGATTCTTGAGCCTCTATTGAAAACAAGTTCTTCCTACACTAGACCACCATATAAATTGGAATAGCATGAGCAATACCTTTGGTCAGTTTGACCGAACAGGGTGCCCTGGGGGCAGGGACCATCCCAGGAAAGTAAAAATCCTGGCTTTTAGTCCACTTTAATAAGGACGGGAAGATCACACAGAATCCTTTAGTTTTTAAGAACCTCTGTGGGCTAAGTTTAACAGAAAAGCATACTTACTCTACCTTCCATGCTGCTGATCTTTTTTGTCCTGTCAAAAGTGTCGTATTTTTGGCACATACGGGGGCCACATTCCCTGAAATACTTGGCATTTCTGAGTAGCTTGCGCAGGTATAGGGATGGCAGCCAGTGGGATGCTTGTTCCATTCAGCTAACCTCTCTGATGTCTTATCAGTTAGCAGAGGCTGAATGGGGCGGAGCACACTGATTGGCCGCTCATCTGTGCATTCTTCAACGGATGGCCAGAAAGATGAGTGAATGTTGCCATCTACAAGGATACACACAGCTAGGCACCACAAATTGGGATGCCCCACTGGGAAACAGCAACACCCCCAAGATTAAAGAGCATTAAGAATCTTTTGTGTTTTCTATTCCCAGGAAGCCCATACAATGACCGAGAACAAACTCATTTACAGAATGAGAAACTGACCACAAAATTGTGGGTCATTGTTCTAATTAAAAGCAAACACATCAGAGGTTGCTTTTTTTTGTATGTAAAAGATCTGTATGTGGTTACCTTGCATTTTTTTTTTTTTTACAGAGAAAGGGTAATCCCCCTTAAATTCCTTTTTCCCTTTAAAATTTTATGTAATGTTAGCGTTTCAAACAGATAATTCAAAATGAGATAAAAATATATTGTTCTTTTACTGTGAAATACATTATTATTTTAAATGGGACTGCTGCTGTCCAGGCGTGATCCCCAGCATCCCAGGAACCCACGCATTCTGTGATGATGGATACAGTCACTTCCTCCCGTCATTGAGGAAGTGACAGGATTCCATGTCTTGGAACGCGTGGCGGGGATGCTGGGGACCACCTGGTCAGCACATATTTTGGTGATATTTGTTTCATTCTTACTTGTACTCCGGGCACCCTGTCCTCGTCACACATACAGCATAGGGTTGAATTTAGGTTTACCTTTGTTATCTTTTGCATTTGCCCTTACTTTTCCTTTGGCCCTCTGGATCACTGCCAGAGAGTTTGGAGATGATATGATATTTTTGTGTTATGTTATGTTTGTATGGGATTTAAGCCATTCATAAATATTATTTATGTGGTAAATTTAGCCATTGTGCATCTTATTTTGTTGTGGCAGTACTACAGGCCCCCCTACCTTTCTACATTTCCATCTGACCTTAGTTAATACTAGGCTTATTAATAATAATAATAATAATAATAATAGGCTGGTATACAGTACATGTTTTTGAAAGATAGGCCTGTATATTCTAACATATCTATGATTTTATAATACCTACCCTAACCTGATCAAACCACAAAATTATAGTATTAAAACAATATATCTTTCTTAAAACAATAAAATCACACAAAACGAACCCCTTGACCCTGTAGCGGATGTGGAAAACCTGTAACACGCACCATGTGAAGCTTTATTTAGATATTCAATACAGTTATGTCCTTGGCACACTGGAATTAATTCTATGTATTAATCACTCCTATAAAGTATAACATTGCTTACAGTTAGTATAGTGAGGTGATATTCATGTTTGTTATTTAAAAAAAAAAATACATTGTTTTAATATTCTCATTTTGTAGTTTAAATAGGTGAGGGTAGGATTTATGTGTATCACAGTTGTACCTACAAAAAGAAAAGAACATGTGCGTTCATTAAACTGTACCTTCAGCATCATTTAATAAAAAGCCCAACCCCTTAAAAAACTATTCCCCAGCATCTAATATTAATAAATTTCACTTTTTATTCTTTCCCCCACTGGGATGCAACTCTGTTCAGGACAGGATACGGGTGCCGCCATCTTGCCTCAGAAGCATCACATACTGGGGAGAGGAGAGGGGGGCAAAAGTACAGAGTTTTGAACAGACAGAGCAGAGGTGGGGTCAGGAAAAGCACAGCAATCCCAAAATGCAGAGCGGCACAGTCAGAAGACACTTCTCAGACAGCACAGCCTGGCACAGCCTGAGACTTTATGTGCCACCATCTTGAATGTTTAAAGGCTCATAACATGCAGTAGATGCAGGTAGGATGATTTTTAATGTGGGCAATCTGTATGTACAGGGTGGGGGAAACATATAAGATAGACTTATTCAGGGTGAAGGACTGGTTTAAAACTCCTTTAGGCTATGAAAATGTAACATAACAAGTTGGAAATTAAGTTTGTATTTTTTTTTATAAAGTATATTAGTCAAATATTTCTTTTTATAGCCTATTATATAAAAGCATTTACCATATTTACCTATAAGACGCACTTATTTTCCCTCAGACAAATGTGGAAAACAAAATAAAAAGGGATAAAGTCAACTCACCTCTCCATTGTTCCCGCTTGCGCTGTCCCCGCAGAGAGGAAGTGGCGGAGACAGCTGTATATGACACCTTCTCCGCAGCGCCAGAACACACACCTGACCTTATACAGTGGGGAATGGGAGGGGGGTAATGGCACACTGCCTATATGGGGAATGGGAGGGGGAGACTGCCACACTGCCTATATGGGGAATGGGAGGGGGAGACTGCCACACTGCCTATATGGGGAATGGGAGGGGGAGACTGCCACACTGCCTATATGGTAATGGGAGGAGGAGACTGCCACACTGGGTATATGGGGAATGGGAGGGGGAGACTGCCACACTGTCTATATGGGGAATGGGAGGGGGTAATTGCCACACTGCCTATATGGTAATGGTAGGAGAAGACTGCCACACTGCCTATATGGGGAATGGGAGGGGGAAACTGCCACACTGCCTATATGGTAATGGGAGGAGGAGACTGCCACACTGCCTATATGGTAATGGGAGGAGGAGACTGCCACACTGCCTATATGGTAATGGGAGGAGGAGACTGCCACACTGCCTATATGGTAATGGGAGGAGGAGACTGCCACACTGCCTATATGGTAATGGGAGGAGGAGACTGCCACACTGCCTATATGGTAATGGGAGGAGGAGACTGCCACACTGCCTATGTGGTAATGGCAGGAGGAGACTGCCACAATGCCTATATGGGGAATGGGAGAGGGAGTGTCAGGAACCGCTTACCTGATCCCCGTTCCAGCGACGTCTCCAGGCGGCCAGCTGCAGCTGTCACTGTGCGGCGTCGGCTCGAGCGGCGACCAGCTCAGCCACGCCCCCTGCTTCCTCCTCCAGGAGACGTGCTCGCGCACGGCCGCGAGCACGTGTCTGTTATGCCCTCCGGCGGCGCTGTGCTGCGCGCACCCGCCGGAGGATCAATTAAAGGGTTAATGAATCCTAGGGGATTGAGGGCTTCGCCCTCTTCTGCTCTGCAGCCAATTACCCTTGGAATCCTATGTGCTCCAATCAGTACACTGCTTCCCTCAGACCTGTTCCTATAAAGGCAATTCCCTCTCAGTTGTGAATTGCCTGTGATAGCGCTCAGAACCCTGTGTTACCTACTCCTGTGAAGTCTAGCCTGTTGCCGATTTGATTGTACGACCACTCTCGATCCTGAATCCTTGTTGCCGACCTCTGCCTGAATTGACGCCTCTCGATCCTGAATCCTTGTTGCCGACCTTTGCCTGAACTGACGCTTCTAGATCCTGATCCCCAGTTGCTGACCTCTGCCTGAACCCCGACTACGTCTTGCCTGACCCCTGGTGCCGCTACGATCTCTGCCTTCCCGTTATCGACCTATTGCCTGTCTCTGGACTTCCGTCACTCACGCTATTGCTATTGGTTCTCCAGTCCTCCCACATATAAGCTTACATCCTTTGAGCCATTAAGTCCTGGGGCAACCGATCCCGGGTAGGCGTATCTTGCGTCCCGGCAAGCGGGGGCTCCTACAGGTGAAGCTGGCTGTGGAGATTGGGGGTTGTGAGCTTATTAAGAGGGCTGGAGTTACTCCGAGCGTGACATTATCACAGGCCCAAAAATGGATGACCTGGTACAGCAGGTGCAAGCTATGGCCACAGCGATCGACCAACTCGCTCAAAGAGTGGCCACTCAGGAATCTCGTCAAGTGCCAACTTCCTCTGTACCACCTCATTTCTCCGAACCTAAGATTCCACTGCCTGAGAAATTTTTTGGAGAACGAGCAAAATTTTCCAATTTCAAGAATGCCTATCTCCTCTGGCACAGAGGTCCAACGAGTAGGCCTAGTCATTTCCTTGCTTCAAGGAGACCCACAGTCCTGGGCCTTTAGTTTACCGTCCCATGACATTGCTCTACAATCAGTGACTGCCTTCTTCAATGCTATAGGCGTTTTATACGCCGATCCAGATATACAGTCTACCGCAGAGAATAGGCTTCGGGCCTTAAAACAAGAACGGAATTCGGCTGAAGACTACTGTGCTGAATTCCGCCGCTGGGCTATCGAAGCTAGGTGGAACGATCCAGCTTTGTGTAGTCAGTTCAGGGTGGGACTGTCGGATAGCATCAAGGATGCCTTAGTCAATTTTCCCCCGCCAGCGGACCTAGATCAATTAATGCAGGTCTCCATTAAAATAGACCGACGTCTTAGAGAAAGGGCCAGGGAGAGAGTCGGGGCTCCCACGTCCTTTAGACCAGTCCAGAGTCATAGATCCCCGGTTCCCCGTGGAGAAAATACCTCATCATCTTCCCAGGAAGAACCTATGCAATTAGGGAGAACCCGCTTATCCCAAGAGGAGAAACAGCGTAGGCGATCCGAGGGGTTATGCCTGTATTGCGGGAATTCTGGTCATTTTGCAGGGTCCTGTCCCAACAAGGGGAAACCGGCGGAAAACTTCCGCACCCAGACCAGGTAGAGAGTACTGATCTGGGTGAGTCAGTTTGTAACTCTCGCCAGAATAAGATGCTTGTGCCTATTGATTTGTTTTGGGGGTCCTCTAAGCAGACAGTTTCCGCCTTCATAGACAGTGGTGCGGCTGGAAACTTTTTGGACAGGAGCATGATCTCCACCTTAGGGATCCCTGTAGTTCCTCTTGAAAGATCCCTACAAGTTTTAGCTATCAATGGAAAGGCAATCCAGGGAGGTCCTATAAATACCAAGACCCCACCTCTCAGACTAATTGTCGGCTCTTCTCACTCTGAATTCTTAGAATTCTTTATTTTTGATTGTCCGGAAACTCCGGTGGTTTTGGGATACCCCTGGTTGCAACTCCATAACCCGGTGTTAGATTGGCGGGCTGGGGAGTTGGTCAAGTGGAGTGACCACTGTAAAGGTCACTGTTTTAATACAGGCCTCAGAAGCGTTCAAGTCTTACCACAGGAATTACCTCAGCCATACGCTGATTGGATCGATGTATTCTCTGAACGCTCTGCTGATACTCTTCCTCCACATCGGTCATATGACTGCCCCATTGACTTGCTGCCTGCCACAATTCCCCCGAGGGGAAAGATCTATAACCTTACCCTGCCCGAGGAGCAAGCAATGAGGAAGTATATTACCGAAAATCTTAGGAAAGGATTTATCCATCCCTCTACCTCGCCTGCTGGGACCGGGTTCTTTTTTGTAGAGAAAAAAGATGGTGGCTTGAGACCGTGCATAGATTATCGAGCCTTGAATAAGATCACTGTAAAAAAACGATACCCCTTACCCTTGATTGGGGATCTGTTCAATCAAGTCACAGGAGCTCGAATTTTCTCCAAATTGGATTTGAGAGGGGCTTACAATCTGATTTGCATCCGACAGGGGGACGAGTGGAAAACTGCATTTAATGTGAAGGATGGGCACTATGAGTACCTGGTCATGTCCTTCGGTCTTTGTAATGCGCCAGCCGTTTTCCAAGATTTTGTTAATGATATATTCAGGGAATATCTCTGTAGATTTGTAGTCATCTACTTGGATGATATTCTCATTTTTTCGAATTCTTTACCGGAGCACAGACACCATGTTAAGTTGGTGCTACAAAAATTAAGAGAGAACAACTTATTTGCTAAACTGTCTAAGTGTGTGTTTGAAGTCACTACAGTTCCCTTCCTAGGGTATGTTATTACCAACCAGGGTTTGGAGATGGACGCGGGGAAGGTTTCAGCAGTTCAGGATTGGGTCCAACCCAAAACTTTAAAGGAATTGCAACGTTTTCTAGGTTTTGCAAATTTTTATCGGCGTTTCATAAAAGGCTTTTCCCATGTTGTTGCACCCCTTACCAACCTTACCCGCAAGGGGGCTTTTACTGCTAACTGGTCCCCCTCTGCCTGTGAGGCCTTTCTAACCTTGAAACGGGCCTTTACTTCGGCACCTGTCTTAGTGCATCCAGATATTCATAAAGCTTTTATTATTGAAGTGGATGCTTCTGAGCTGGGAGTGGGTGCAGTTTTGTCACAATATTCTGGTAACCCTGAGCGTCTCCATCCATGCGCTTATTTTTCGCGTAAATTCAGTACCGCGGAACAAAATTATGATGTTGGCAATAGGGAACTATTAGCTATTAAACTGGCATTTGATGAATGGCGACACTGGTTGGAGGGTTCATTACATCCTATAACTGTGTATACCGATCATAAAAATCTCGAATACATAGGTTCTGCCAAGAGGCTGAACTCTCGTCAGGCACGTTGGGCATTATTCTTCTCGCGCTTCAATTTTATTATTACTTTCAAGCCGGGTGTAAAAAATACTAAAGCTGATGCTCTATCTCGCATGTTCGGTGAATGTAAGGATCGGGGTGATTCTGATGAACCAATTTTACCCACAGGTTGTGTGGTGGGGGCGTTACTTCCTGATCTCTCCAATACCTTGGCGCCGTTTCAAGATGAATCTCCTAGTGATGTACCCTTGGGGTGCCAGTTTGTTCCGCCGCACCTGCGTTCGGATGTAATTCGCGAATTTCACGATGCCAAAACTGCTGGTCATTTGGGTAACCGTAAGACGTTTATGCTTGCCCGTCGTCATGTATGGTGGCCTACCATGAGACGCGATATCACTGCCTTTATCGACGCTTGTGCTATTTGTGCTCGAAGTAAAGGAGTTCACAAGGCTCCTAGTGGCAGTTTGGTTCCTCTTGAAATTCCTGCTGAGCCATGGACCCATATTTCTATGGATTTTATTGTAGATTTGCCTCTCTCACATGGTAATACTGTCGTTTGGGTGGTCGTAGATCGTTTCAGTAAGATGGCACATTTCGTTCCTTTGGCCAAACTTCCTTCTGCACCTGAGCTTTCGCGGCTGTTTACTTCGCATATTTTTCGTATTCATGGTATTCCATCCAATATAGTCTCTGATCGGGGTGTTCAATTTACTTCCCGTTTTTGGAAACACTTCTGTTCGCGGTTGGGAATACAGATCTCTCTTTCTTCTGCCTACCATCCCCAGACTAATGGGCAGACGGAAAGAACTAATCAAACTTTGGAACAATACTTAAGGTGTTATGTTTCTGATGCCCAAGAACAATGGGCGGAATTTATTGATTTCGCCGAATTTGCTTACAATAACGCGCCTAGTGAGAGTACCAAGGTATCTCCTTTTTATTGTAACTTAGGGAAAAATCCTAGAGCTTCTTCCCTTTCAGGGTCACCTTCCAATCTGCTTCAAGAACGGAAGAATATCTGGACACACGTTCAGGAGATTCTTAAGACCACTGGTTTGAGGTATAAGAAATTTGCCGACCGCCGCAGATCACAGGAACCTACTCTTCAAGTAGGCGATCTAGTTTGGGTCTCCACTAAAAATATTGCGCTCCGTCAGCCATCTAGCAAATTAGGTCCAAAATTTATTGGTCCTTTTCCAATCGTCAAGAAGTTGAATAATGTGTCTTTTAAAGTTCAACTCCCGCCGACTATGAAAATACCTAATTCCTTTCACGTTTCACTGTTAAAACCGGCGAAGAATGCTCCTCTTGCTGGTCCTGCACCAATTCTTCTTAATAATGAGCCCGAGTATGAAGTGAATAAGATCTTGGATTCACGTAAAGTGCGTAATTCTTTACAGTATTTGGTGGATTGGGTTGGCTATGGTCCGGAGGAAAGATGCTGGGTGGCAGCGAGGAATGTTCATGCCAAGGCTCTTGTAAGAAGGTTCCATCGTGACAATCCAGGGAAACCGGGTGAGGGTCCGGAGGCCCCTCGTGAAGGGGGGGGTAGTGTCAGGAACCGCTTACCTGATCCCCGTTCCAGCGACGTCTCCAGGCGGCCAGCTGCAGCTGTCACTGTGCGGCGTCCGCGCCGAGCGGCGTCGGCTCGAGCGGCGACCAGCTCAGCCACGCCCCCCGCTTCCTCCTCCAGGAGACGTGCTCGCGCGCGGCCGCGAGCACGTGTCTGTTATGCCCTCCGGCGGCGCTGTGCTGCGCGCACCCCCCGGAGGATCAATTAAAGGGTTAATGAATCCTAGGGGATTGAGGGCTTCGCCCTCTTCTGCTCTGCAGCCAATTACCCTTGGAATCCTATGTGCTCCAATCAGTACACTGCTTCCCTCAGACCTGTTCCTATAAAGGCAATTCCCTCTCAGTTGTGAATTGCCTGTGATAGCGCTCAGAACCCTGTGTTACCTACTCCTGTGAAGTCTAGCCTGTTGCCGATTTGATTGTACGACCACTCTCGATCCTGAATCCTTGTTGCCGACCTCTGCCTGAATTGACGCCTCTCGATCCTGAATCCTTGTTGCCGACCTTTGCCTGAACTGGCGCTTCTAGATCCTGATCCCCAGTTGCTGACCTCTGCCTGAACCCCGACTACGTCTTGCCTGACCCCTGGTGCCGCTACGATCTCTGCCTTCCCGTTATCGACCTATTGCCTGTCTCTGGACTTCCGTCACTCACGCTATTGCTATTGGTTCTCCAGTCCTCCCACATATAAGCTTACATCCTTTGAGCCATTAAGTCCTGGGGCAACCGATCCCGGGTAGGCGTATCTTGCGTCCCGGCAAGCGGGGGCTCCTACAGGTGAAGCTGGCTGTGGAGATTGGGGGTTGTGAGCTTATTAAGAGGGCTGGAGTTACTCCGAGCGTGACAGGGAGACTGCCACACTGCCTATATGGTAATGGCAGGAGGAGACTGCCACAATGCCTATATGGGGAATGGGAGGGGGAAACTGCCACACTGCCTATATGGGAATGGGAGGGGGTAATTGCCACACTGCCTATATGGGAATAGGAGGGGGGAATACCACACTGCCTATATGGGAATGGGAGGGGGAATGCCACACTGCCTATATGGGAATGAAAGGGGGGGCACACTGCCTATATGGGGAATGGTGGGGGAGTGCCACGCTGCCTATATGGGGAATGGAAGGGAGAGACTGCCACACTGCCTATATGGGAATGGGAGGGGGGATGCCACACTTCCTAAATGGGGAATGGGAGGGGGGAATGCCACACTGCCTATATGGGAATTGGAGCGGGAATTGCCACACTGTCTATATGGGAATGGGAGGGGGGATGCCACACTGCCTATATGGGGAATGGGAGGGGGGAATGCCACACTGCCTATATGGGAATGGGAGGGGGGATGCCACACTGCCTATATGGGGAATGGGAGGGGGGAATGCCACACTGCCTATATGGGAATTGGAGGGGGAATTGCCACACTGTCTATATGGGAATGAGAGAGGGGAATGCCACACTGCCTATATGGGAATGGGAGGGGGAATTGCCACACTGTCTATATGGGAATGAGATAGGGGAATGCCACACTGCCTATGTAGGAATGGGAGGGGGAAGGCCACACTGCCAATATGGGGAATGGAAGGGGGGAATGCCACACTGCCTCTATGGGGAAAGGAAGGGGGGAATGCCACACTACCTATATAGGAATAGGAGGGGGGATGAATGTCACACTGCTTATATGGGGAATGGGAGGGGGGAATTGCCACACTACCTATATGGTAATGAGAGGGAGAGACTGCCACACCGCCTATATGGGAATTGGAGGGGGGAATGCCACTCTACATATATATGAATGGGAGGGGGGAATGCCACACTGCCTATATGGGAATGGGGAGGGGAATTGCCACACTGTCTATATGGGAATGGGAGGGGGAGACTGCCACACTGCCTATATGGAAATGGAAGGGGGAATGCCACACTGCCTCTATGTTAATGGGAGGGGGAAATGCCACATTGCCTATATGGGAATGGGAGGGGGAATTGCCATACTGTCTATATGGGAATGGAGGGGGAGACTGCCACACTGCCTATAAGGGAATGGGAGGGGGGAATGCCACACTGCCTATATGGGAATGGGAGGGGGGGCTGCCACACTGCCTATATGGAAATGGGAGGGGGGGATGCCACACAGCCTATATGGGAGTGAGGAAATGCCACACTGCCTGTGGGAGGGGGAAATGCCACACTGCCTATAAGGGAAATGGGGGGATGCCACACTGCCTATAAGGGAATGGAAAGGGGGAAATGCCACAATGCCTATGGGGAATGGGAGAGGGAAATGCCATTTTGCCTGTAATTGGGGGATTCTGCACATTGCCTGTTATTTAGTTCTTGAGGGCATGGAGGTTTAGCACAACATTTGTTTCAGAATAATTATTTCCCTCCTCCAATTTCTATACTGATGAGTTAAATCCTTGACCTGTTTTCATTACATTTCTGTAGACCAATGCTGCTCTGATGACTCTTACAAGGATGATTTCGATTATTCCTTAATAAAAGGTTGTTCTCCCCAATTAGACAAGTTTATCATAATTTATACCGCAGATCACATAGTTTTATTTTAACAGTGCTTCCTGGAATATAAGGGGCATTAGCAGTCAGTGGCTTGTCACATTAATGCATTGCTCAATCCTATAAAATTAGATTGACTGATTAATATATAAATGACTTTCAAAGTCATGGCTGGTGTACCAATGCATACATTCATTTCCTCCTTTTCTGGTCGTTCAGAAAAATTATTATAAGAAGTCAAGCAAGCCCTCTACAAGGACATATCCCTTGTTTTATGGAGCTATGTGCTGTAATGATAGTTGAGTGCAATTTGAAATACAATAAAATGTTAATTATCATTTCAAAATTAAGACATTTTTGATTTGACAAAGAAAGTATTCTATTTAAAAACAAAAGGCTTTTGATGGTCCATGGAAAGAAATGGTCTGTGGAGGAGGAGGGGGTGTTGGGCTTTTCTTTTACAGGAGAGACTCCTTTTGATTTAGAGAAAAATAATCAGCAGATCCTCAGTATTAACAATATGCATTTAAACAACTTTTTTTAAATTATTTTTCTATACAGTACTGTAGCCACTGCCAGTAACAGTGACTGTTTAGCTTATAATCAGGCAAAGAGTCTCAAAAAGAAATGCTGCACACTTGACTTGCTTTCAGATCACTTTGACCTTTCCGGGTATTTCAACTAAGATTCAGACCTGAATGCGGCAAATGAGCAAACTGCACAAATAACATCTGTCTGAGTACTAGCTATTACAAGTTCACAAGCTTAAAGCCAAATCTTTTTTTCTAAAGCCAGCTTGGTAGAAATGGCAGGGCTGCAATGGCGTAACTAAATGTGACCGGACCCTGGTGTGATCATTGAATGAGGCCACATCATGGCTCATAGAGCACTGTATTTTTCGCCCTATAAGACACACGTATTTTCCCCAAAAGTGGGGGGAAATGTCAGTGCATCTTATCGGACGAATGTGGGAAGAAAAAAAACCTCACCTTTCCATCCTTCTCGCTTGTGCTTTCCCCCCGGGTATGAAGCCGGGTATCAGCATGTGCAGAAGCCACGGAGAAAGCAAAAATGAAAAAAAAAAAAGTCAACTCACCTTTCCTTCCTTCCCGCTGTCCCTGCCATCTTCGCTGTATCTGCTGCCGCCTGCACACAGACACCTGGCTCGGTACAGCAGTGGGCGTGGCTGAGGCTCAAGCCTACGACCCACCACTGAATAAACCAGGGCGTCAGTGTGTGCAGGCAGTGCCACGGAGAAGAAGCGGCGGAGGAAGCTGTATTTGCCGCCTTCTCCGTGGCGCCGAGCTGCGCACACTGACACCCTAGCTTATTCAGCGTATTCAGGCATATGAATCTTTTTACTGTACATGATGCCATGCCATAATCTAATAAATAAGGTGGAGGAACAACAATGATGGGGCCCCCTGACCTTATGAGCCCCGGCATGATCATAATCTCTGAACCCCTATAGTTACATCCCTGATGGGCTGTAGTTACCATTAGGCATATAAAGGAAAACTCCCTTTTTGTCAGAATTTTGGTGTCCTGCCTTATTGTTCTCCTCTTCAGGGATGTGTTAGCATTGTGCCCCCAGTCCTGTGATTTACTTATCAGCATGCTGTTCCTATAAGTTCATATAAGTTTCCTATATTCCGGTGTGTCTGTGATCCTGAGACGGGAGTGTTTTTCTTGCCTTGAGTAAAAAGTACTGACTGCATATCCCAGAATCCCTCCATTGTAACGGGTGAGCACCTTAGCAGCTTTGGCTAAATCAAGCAGCAGTAATGACCCTTCCCAGCTGGGAAGGCTCCCAGTAACCCTTTAGCTACTGGAATACAAGACTATGATCCTCCCAATCTGAATAAGTAGCATTACAGTAGAATGGGTGTTGCCTGTGTCTTAGCCAGCCGATTAGCAAGCTAGAGTTAGGAAGTCTCTGATCTGTACTGGTCATTCCTATGAGGGGAAGGGTGAAGACCACTCTCCACACTCGGGAATGTGATGGATGGAATTAAGGTGGCAAGGACTGAACTAAATAAAACTAATTATAATATTTAATTTTCCACCTCAATCTAATGCACAAGTTATTGCACATTGCTAAGGTACATTGTTGCATAGCTACATAGTTGTGCATAGCTAGGGAAAAGGGTTTACTTACTTTACTTGACTTTATAACACAGAGTTGTAAACAGATAGTTTAACACATTGAGGACATAATTTTGGCATGCAATTATGAAAACTTTAAAAAATGCCATAGAAAGTGGAATTACCCTTTAATGGTCTTAGCCTAGTGCAGTATGATGCAGGTTTAGGCATCAATCCTCTGGATGAAATCTCAACTTCTGCAATGTTTGCTTTATTGGTATCTTACTTGTTTTACACCACTGAACATTTGCAATACAATCCAGTGCCAAAGTTGGGGGTGAAGGGTTACACAGTAATCAGCTGTGAAGGGGTGTTATGGTTAAAGAGTGCTTAGGATTGCACGAAGCCTAAATACAGTCTTTGGAAAAGCGGATTACAAAAAACAGATGCACTTAATGTCTAAGTTTGTAATTGTGTAACACAAGCCTATATGGCATGGAACATGTACGCTGCTATTTATTATCCTTGAAAAAGTTTCTCCTTACTACAACATTAGTAGACCTGTTTCTAACACACTGTTGTGTTCCTGAGTTTGGAAATAGCGCAGGCTATTGTGCTCACGACCCTCCATTGTCTGTGCTGTGTCTGCACCAGGGCCTATGGCCCTCCATTATTTGTGATGTGCCTGTGCCATGATCCTCGATTGTCTATGCTGTGTCCCACAGCCTTCCATTGTTTGTGCTGGGCCCACAACTCTCCATTGTTTGTGCTGTGTCTACACCGGTGCCCACAGTCCTTCGTTGTCTGTGCTGTACCTGTGCTGGACCCATGATCCTCTTTTATATGTGACGTGTCTGTGCTGAACCCACAACCTTCCATTGTCTGTGTCGTGTCTGTGCTGGGCCCACAGCCCTCCATTCTTCAGTGCTGTGTCTGCACCAAGACCCATGGCCCTCCATCACCTGTGCTTCATTGTCGACATTTGTCAGGTTCCTATGACGCAGGCCTTCCATTATCTGCTCCAGGGCTCAGATTCTTCACTGTCTGCACCGGGAGTCAGATTCTCCACTGTCTGCACTAGGGCCCAGATCCACCATTATCTGCTCTGGTGCCCATTTCCTCTATTGTCTGCACTTGGGGACATATCCTACATTGTCTGAACTGGGGCTTACACCATCTATTCTTTGTCTTTTGTACATCTGCCCTGCGTTTCTCCTCCCCAAGTCCTCCTGAGTGATGTAAGGCCTCCTGAGAACACAACTGGTGTCTACATGCCTGTGCGCAACTGCACAGTTAGAGAAGCGCCTGGAAAGCTGGCTATGCTACTGGCAGTATGGCTGGAAGTCACGCTGCATAAATTGCCAAAGAATGGCGAGGACACCACGGGACCCCTAATGGGATAAAACTTCTCTCTAAAAGCATCGGGTCTTTCTGTATCTCCCCCCCGTCCTGTGCTGCATTCAGGTATGCACAACTCAATCCTCAAGCCATGTAGGCCTATTTTTGCTAAAGAGGCCTACAAACCCAGAAAGTATGTGGAACTGGAGTCAGTGACGAGATACAAAGTATTAACTAAATATTTTAACTATACATATCTTCACAGACATGGCAATATCAGACCAAGGTTTGCTTTAACCTTAATAGCCAGTAAAGTAAAAAAAAAAGTTGAATATGCAACCAAATATGCTGTGGGAGAAATAAATAATTCATTCACCAAAAAGGCAATACATGAGAGTCCATCAGCCTAAAATCCAGCACTACACTATCCAGCTTCCAGCTTTGGCTGTAGAATCATACATGTTTGATGAAATATAAATTATAGAATACCTGGAACAATAGTAATAGTAATCAGGATCACCTCTACAGATGAGGACAGATCAGTGGATATCAGTGATAAACTGGGAATAATTAAGGTTGAACCTGATTATGTCATTTAAAATGTGTTCTCTGTTACTGATTTTTATGCTAATTGTGATATTAGAGGCAAAGAAAACGAGGCTTCAAACATTGGAACTTTATGCTGCATTAGTAGTAAGTCAAGTCACCACTCACTCATATGGCAACAAATGGCAGCTAATCATGTGACTGCCAACAACCATTTAGGTTTGATCTGAATAGTCACAGACAGAAAGATTGGCTTTAGGTCCTTTTTAAGACTTAAAGTGGAACAAAACCTGGGATTTCCACTTTCTCTGGTTTTAATCCTTGCCCCCTGATTTGGGATGTCCGCTGTGTGGAACCCCCCAGATCGCCCCTACGAACTCACTTTTCCTCCTATAAAGCATGTACCGTCTCTCGTCCAATCAGAGCCGTTTGCCGTGCATGTGTAATGTTCGTCAAACGGCTCTGTTTACTGTAACTGGAAATGAAAGCAGGTGCATCCCTTGTAGCTTTGGGCTGTTTGCGCACTCCTGCCCCCAGCCTATCTGATTCCTTAGAGGGTTTTTATTGCAAATGAGGCACGTGGGTCCCCATGCTGTGCACTTTTGGAGAAAGCTCTGATGGGTGATATACAGAACAACAACTGTAACATGTATATGTAACAGCCAGAAATAGGCAAGTGTATAGCCCAATCACTGCCTGTTAATGTTTTTACTTTTGTATTGCTTTATCAGGATAATTATTTATTATGTATACACCCCACTTTAAATCCTTTAAAACATCTAATTGTGAAGCTAGAAGCCCTAATAAAACAAATGTTGTTTTACAGTGGATAAAACTTCTTTTTTATTACAATTCCACTTCCTTTCATCACTACTCTTTGTTTTCAAATATATAACCAGTTTCCTGTCCATATGCACATATTCTCCCATATGCCTTGCATTCTTGTCTTTTGGACAAGGTGATAATGGGGGTCATGTTGAATATTTGGTGAAGCCAATGTGACTTCCTGTGTGCATTGCAGTATGGATTGCAACCTGCATCCCGGTGAGCTTTTTAGCAATAACACAAAAAGTAAAAAAAAAAAAAGTCTTTCCTACATTTTGCTTGTTTAGGTACATTCTTTTTCTAGTGATGTAATGATATATTTTCAAAGTTTGGGCTATGAGCTTGGGCTATGCTAAATATTCCACCATTTTTTTCTGCACCTCATTGGAATAATGATCTGCCTCACCTGTAAAAATGGGTAAAAAGACGTTTTTTTTGCACTTTTCTAAACACTAAAAAGCTTTCTGGGATGCAGGTTGCAATCGGCACTGCAAGTCACACTGGCTTCAGCAAATACTTAGCTCTATTCCTGTAAGCCTCTTTATTCTTGCACAGTTCTCTACCAGCAAGGAAAATGCGTCCAGTTATCACATACACGTGCTGATAGCAGTGAATTGGTGTTAAGAGACAATAGGAAGAGAGCAACAACTTTATTCTAGTCTTGAATTGAGAACAGATCTGTTGCTCTCTTTCTATTGTCTCCGTGCAGCAGTTCACTGCTATTATCACTTATATGTGTTTACTGGATGTATTTTTTAAATAGTTTTTTATAATTAAAAATAGTGCTTTTTATTTAGCCTAAAGATATGCATTTTACTATTGAAACCCCATCTACTACTGCCATCAAACTACATCAGCAAAGTGGGAATTGCTACAGGCAGGATATTTATCAGACCGACATCAGACAGCAATGTTGTTTCTTATCATTACATTTGCTTGTGTTGTATAATGAGAATTGATTCTCTTGTAAGGATAAGCTTGATATTGTATTTGAAATCTGATGCTGGCAAACATTAAAGTAGCAGCTAAAATTACAAGTAAATACCATTTAAGTTTTTCCTTTTTTTGTACAAAAAAAATGTCCCTATTTGTAAGGGGCATATTTGATTAATGTGATCTTCCAGCTAAGGCCGGCTGAATTATATTATTATTAGGATGACCAAAGTTGGACTGTAAAGTCTGGGGTTCATACTGAACAGCATGGGTCCAGGTGCCTGAACACAAACCCAAACCTCTCCCCAAAGTCCTGGATTGTGTTTGCAGTTCGAAGCCAAACCGGAGACAGCCAGGGACCACAATGGCAGATGAAGCCCATAGTAGCGGGGGGGGGGGGGGGGTACATAGAGGGTCCCTCCCAGAGTCAGCCAGGGTGGGCCTGTTCCAGGACGGGTCACTGGGTGATTTCCTCACAACGGAGTCTTGCTCAGTGCTCTTCTCTCTTTCCCTCGTCCTTCACTCCTACTCCCGATGCTCAGCTCTAGACTGTGAGTGTGTCACGTGACCCTGGCACCTCCCCTCTTAACCTCTTTTATACCCCTGTCTGTGGCCCAAGCTGCCTGACTATAGATGTAGCCCCGCCCCTCTCTCTCTGTCGCAATGGACCCTGGAATGAAGAACATGATGATGTCTGCCTCTGCTCAGCACCCAGCACCAGCAGAGTATATGGCACCCCAAAGTGGGACACTAAGACAGAGTAGGATCCTCACTGGTACTTCGGGGCCTACTCCCACAAATCCTACCCATGGGCAAGGGATGGGCCATTGCCTGAGGACAGGTGGTTACTGGGGAGGGGAAGATAGGTCCCTCCCTATATTCACTTGAGTAGGGCCAACAAAAACACATATATAACATCACCTTTATTGGTATGGCATAACAAACTTCATCCAACAGTAAAATCTCTAAAGTTTCCTGGGCACTTAATCATGACAATATCAGAATAGAAATCAGTGACATAAATACCTTTAAATTCCCGCTATTTCTGAGAACCCCACCCCTTCAGATGGAAAAGAAGACATGGAGTGGAAGAGTTCAGCCCAGTCCTGGTGCAGCGCACAGACAACACAGCAGCAGCCAACCCCCGCAGACTTCATCTCCATGTCTGTCCAATGCCTACCCATCGTCAACTCCGCTCTCAGACCCCCCCCCAGCCTTGTTGGGTATAGGCAATATGAGGGAGAAGAGGGACCCACCCTATCGTCCCCTCCTCTCAGGGGAATAACTATATGGGGTGCAGATTTGAGGGGTGTGACCCGCCATGCATCGTGTAGCTAATAAAGCTCACTGAGTAAAATAGGCAGGTGTGACCAGAGCAGCTATATCTTAACATAGGCCTAAATAGTTGTGGATCATACTGAGGTACAAACAGGCTGGATGACAGAATGCAGTAGGTCAGAATGAGGCACAGAAATGTTGCAGTTCAGGGTTATGTACAAGGGTTATCAGGCCGAAGGAGGAACATAGGTAAATGGCTGTTCTTACAATTTTCACATTTTAAACAGAATTCCTAATTTTTATCACCTTTCATGCTTTACCAAGCTGATATGGAGCAAACTACATTACAATAAAAGCTGTGTAAAAAAAAGAGCACCCGACAGGTTGTCTCTTCCTGCCTTTCCAACAGGTAACGCCATCTTCACGAGTAGCCCGCGGGGCGGATGGCATCACTCCCGCGGGCGTCATCCCGGTTCACGGCGCTCAGCTGTCAGATGTGGTGATCACTGGGCAGAGGAGGAGGAGCATATCCTGCCTCCCCCCTCCTCTAGCCGGTGATCACCGCATCTGTCATTACATCGGTGAGGGACACAGTAGCTGACAATCGAAGGTGAGTAAAGAAAAAAACAAAATTTTTCAATAAAGACTGTGTGTTTTTTTTTTATTTTTTTTTACAGTTAACGCTTTGTGAACTGGTAAGGGAGCTATGTGACCCCTATACCAGTTTATGAGGCTCTGGGTCTGGCAAGTCACCTGCGGCTAGCGGGTGACTTGCCATTAAACCAGAGCCCCCCATTACCTGTCTCCCCAAAACCCAGGGGGGCAGAAGAGCCCATGGCCATAAAAAATGGGGTCCCACCCCCAGGAAGGGGGGACCCTATGTCATTTTTTTGTAAATGAAAATGTAAAAAAGAAATCGCAATATATCGTCTTTGAGACAGAATCGGGATATATCGTATTATCATACATGTATCGCGATGCGTACTGGTATTGTCATTCACCTACAAATAACTATATTAGTGTTTAGATATTTTTTCAGGTGATTCATATAATAAAATAATTTCTGAAAGCATATGGTTGACTACTGAAAATAAGCTATGTAGATACTTACACAGTGACCTTCAGCTTTAAATACTTTTGAGATTGTCTATGATAGTCTGTATTCTTCTAAAATGTTTACATGACAGCTTTTTTCATATACTGCTTATAGCCATTGACAGGGCATGTTCCCAGGATATACCAGCATGGTCCAGCTATTTAAAGACAGCTATAGGCGAGCCTCAGGCATAAACATTTTATAACAAAAAAGAGTTAATGTGAGATACACAACCAATAGCTAAGCAAATTATCTTCAGTTTTTTTTTACTGCAGGTGACTTCCACAGAAAGAAAAATAACCATCTCCTGCTAAAACCATCTTTACATTAAAGCTTTAAAAGTAGAAATCTGTGTAAGTCGGCAACATTTTTAAGAAATAACTCTGCTGACAAGCACGTTCCTAGATAACGGCTCGTGCGAGCTGCTCATCTGGCGCCCGCCCCCAAAAAAACATAAATATATTGTCAGAACAGAATGCTGTTATATTATCATTTGTTGCTTCAGGTTCATTTATGTGGTGTTGATCACATTTTTGATCAAGTAACCAGAAAAATGTGTTTCCTTGGATGAATATCACAGCGCTTTGGGGATTATGGGAAAGGCTGCATTTAAAATGAAATAGGCACAGCAAAAGCAGTTGAAAAAAATCTAATTATAATGTTTTTTTTTATTTTACATTTGCTGGACTAATTTTTGCTCCAGAAAAATAATAGGACTCCAAGGACAGCATCTCATTATTATAATTTCAAATGAGCAGCATCATTTTTAGATGTTATTCCTAAATGTCGTTAGAAAACAATATGTATACTAAGAGTACATTCCACATTAAAGGGCATTTCTAGTTCCAGTGATAAAAATGTTCTATTCGTATTGTATACTTTACCTACCATGCTGTAGATCCACCCTGCTCTGTATTTCAGATGTGGAGCAGAAAGCCTCATTTTCACCCTAGCTTCAGGCCACACTCCTGCTGTAAATGTACATCTACCGTTTCCTACACAGCAGTAGAGAAAATCCTTTCCTTGAGCACAGTACGTATGTGAGTGATCTACATGCTGTTAACTCATAAAGCGGGCATCGCTTTCTTCTTTGGAGCACCAGCACAAGAGGAACAAAGCACTGCACTAGGCTACCACGAGCACTCAATTATTTCTTGCCGCCCCTCTTAAAAGCAAAATCAATAGAGACAGGGAAGATGAGGAGTGGCCTTGGTAAGTATGTGTTTTCTAATAATTTATACTATAGTATATAGTATATATACTATATTGTTATAGTGACCGGTATGGATTCATCTTTCCTGTAAAGATTGCAAACATTCTATCACAAGGGTCCCACCTGCCATACACCCTACCTGATCAAGACGTAGAGGACGTTAATGACCACTTCCCAAATATGTCATCAGATGTTTCCTAGTTCTTCCTGGCTGTTGACAATTAAGGTGCATATATATATATATATATATATATATATATATATATATATCCAGCATCCCTGGCACGTAAGTTTTGTAAGGAAGCGGGACTGAGCCTGACACGGCTTTGCCTGAGGGCACTACCATTCTGTACTGTTGGAACGCACAAGAGCACAGTGCAGCTTTACTATCAGTCCTGAACTCCTGCTTTAAATAGTCTGGTCACTCAAATACAGTCTGCTACGGCTTCTCTTTCTACCTAGGGAATCATTTTAAAAAGTTTAGTCATAGTCTGTGAAGCTGTTTACATTTTAACAGCATGGCACCTGGATGTAATACAATGTGACACAGCAGGGGATAGCCGTAGTTATATTGTTACAGTATCCGCAAGCCCGATTGTTTACATTGTACCACAAGTAACTGGCTGGCTTTTTGCAATGTAACAGCAGGACCACTATTCTGCTTGTTACGTTTATACTGCTGGGCCCCACCAACATGACTGCCAGTGGGTGGCCAATCACAGTACATGATTTTGCAGAGGGACGAAGGAGAAACTTAATATTTCTCTAGTTTAACGGGTTTAATGCACAGGGGGCACCGGCAATCAGAATGCCTCGTTTTCACAAAATGAGTGTTGTTCTGGCTTAAATAGAGAGCTCTTTGATCTTTTTAATCCCGCTCTACAACCTAACATGGTCTCTGTTAAAAGACATTTGGCAAAGTAGAACTTACCCTAATATGAATAATAACATGCCCATACTTATACACTGAACAACATAAGCAATACAATTAAAAAATAATATATACCTGAAATGTTGTGTCCCTTCATGTCCTACACAGGGCCGTATTTAGGATTTATGCTGCCCTAGGCACCTTTTGGCCACACGCCCCCCCCCCCCCCCCCATTGTTATAAGATTTCAGGGCCACTTGATTCCCCCCCCCCCCCCCCCCGGGACATCCAGATCCGGGATGCTCTGCTTTGTGGAACCTACCCAGAAACTCACCTTTTTCCCTGGGTCAACGAGGCATGCATGAGCAGCAGCCGCATCCCCACTATCCCTCTAGCAGGGCAGTGTCCACAGCAGGGATTTGTGAATGGCTGGGTATGCTCCCTGTTAGCGGGCAGCGGAGGATGGGGCCACCAGGTGGGAGCGAACCCGAGCACACTGACTGGATGAGAGGCTGCGTGTGCACAGTAGGACTGGGGTAAGGTAAGTTAGGATGGGGCGACCTGGGGGGTTTCACACAGTGGGGCATCCTGGATTGGGGCAAACCCAGGATAGTCAGAATCCTGGGCTTTGGTCCACTTTTAAGGGGATCTCTAGCCATACAGGCCCTGAGGTCTGTCTGGCTTCTAAGCACTGTCCTGGTGCACATCCCCCTGCCAGTCTGCCTTGTACTTATCACTTCAATGTTCACTGCTATTCCATGCTGTTCACATAACCACCAGCATTATAACTGGTTCAGCTAGTGGCCTTAAACCCTGATTGGCTGTTGGTTGTCATGTGAATTACAGCTATAGGTAAAAAAGTGCAAGAGGTAGGTATTGGGGCTGTTGGGTCTGGGGTTGCCAGGGAAAGGGGGCAACAGAAAGTGGCAGAAGGAAAAAAAAGAGTTGGTTTCAAGAAGAAATAGCAGCTGGCAGAAGAAGAACACAATGGGCACAGATCAGGGAGGGATAGTGGCAGAAAGGATAAAGACACAGCAGAGGGGGCAGAAATTAAAAAAACAGGCACAGTTGCCATTGGGGAGGCGCATAGCAGAAGGAAATTTATTAGCATGAAAGAAAAAAGAGGGGACACAGGCAGCAGCAATGTGGGAACTGCTGGCTGCACAAAAATGGGAGGATAAAGGGATAGAAAGGAGGGACATTGGCAGCCAGAAGCGGGCACAGTGAGCAGTGGGTGGCAGGGAGAAGGAGGACAATTGACTAGAATGAAAAAGGCAGAAATTATGAAAAAATGGCACATGAAGGATGCTGAAAGGAACATTTGCAGGAAGTTGTCACAGTAAATATCAGGAGAGTGGGCAGCCAGAAGCGAGCACAGCAGGCAGCAGGCAGGAAAATGTCTATAATAACACATATGTAAATGACACAAGCAGACACAGGCTCCATCAACCTATTAAACACACTTACTGAGCAGCTCCATCCCCTGCGCTGCCTTCCTGATATTTCAAAGCCCGGGAGACACAGGAGATGAGGACGTCATGTTGGTAATGACGTGGGAGGGGCAGGTTACTCCAGCTAGATAGGGCATGAACTCTGTGTCACACAGACATATGCAAATTAGGCAGAAACGGGTGAGGGGGGAGACACCCAGAACCTCCTCTGATCAGTCTGCTGTCGCCCACGTTCAGAGCAGCCTCCAGGCACTGAAGGTTCTTCTGCTAGTGTCCCCAGAGGAGTGCTGAAGCCTGGCTGGCCAGTTTCACCTTTAGTTCTAATCTTTGTAGTTGTTCTGTGTGGAGAAGAAGCAGCCCGGGAGGTCAGCCACATTCCTGCATATGCTGAGTCAGCGAGGGGCCATGTAAAGAAGCTTCCATCTGTCTATACAATACATTGCCACACCACAGTCCAGCTCCACTGCCACTGTGCGTCCTCAATAGATACTGGGTCATACTATGTGCGGGTGGGGGGGGGGGACCTAGGGAAGAGAAAATCAACTGAACAACAAACTGTAAAAATTGTACAAAAAAAAAAAAAACACAAAACAGCAGTGTCCGTGTCATGCTGCTGCTGGGGCCCTATACCAATACTAGTGCAATGCAAATGCTGAAAGCAACGTTTTTTAATGCCCCTGCTGCCGCCCCCCTCCCCTGCATATTCTGGCCGCCCGAGGCCGGTGCCTAGGTGTGCCTAATGTTAAATACGGGCCTGGTCCTACAACGTAAGCAGCACGAGTATGGTTAAGCTTTCCTTGGTTTCAGCTAAGTACTGACTGGTTGACGTATGGTCAGCTGCTCATAAGACACGCAGCATATGTTACAGTGTTGAAAATGATGTTGGTATCAGCCTACAACAGCCTGTAGGCGCAAATCAATACAGCCTGTCATTAGCTGTTAAGCATTGGCTTTACTATTTTGGAGGAGGCAATAGCCAGATACCACACAGGACTGGGCACTGAATATAAGTGTCATAGCGGAGCATTAACTTGTGTCAGTGCGCAAGAGATCCTTCACAGTACTATCCCCAGCTGGGGCAGCTAACACTTTGGAACTAACTTACTAACAAATGGCCAATTAATTTCTGAGGTCTGGGTAGTGGTGTGGATGCGTGTGTGGCCTGACGGTTGCATGGGGGGGCCCCGTATACATTTTATTGTCACAACTGAGTGTTTTTTATTATGCAAATGAAAAGTCTTTGATGTCTGTATGTGCCATAATTACTTTATGTGATTAAATTATTGTATTTTTTGGCAAACTGAGTATAGAGCTTTTGTGCCAGTCCCACAAGTAACTTTGTTGTGTTTGTTAGTATTAGCTTCGTGATAAACCCCAATACTGCCAAAGGCCTCAGCATTCAGTGCTCATCAACACCTTAACCACATTTTGGCTGCCCAGTCAAACCAAACCAAAGGTATACTCTGTAAATCTGACTATTTATTGCAGCTCCTCCAAGAAACATAAGAGCATTTGTAAAATATTTATTGCAGACCCTCCAAGAATAATAAGGGCATCTGTAAACTCTGAAAAACTATAAGGGTAAAAGGGCACACGGAATTCTATCAATCAGAGAAAATATTACTGGGAGAAGAGGAACACTCAATATCATTGGACCATAAAAAGGGGAAAGGTGGCATACCAAAACATAAATAAAAAAACTGAGATACAAGCAATAACTTAGAGAACACTGCCCAGAACAGGAATGAAGATCAAAAATTAGCCAGAGAAAAATGAATGAGATTCCTTAAACCACCAAAGAAAGGGAAAGAAGAATTGATATAACCCAAGGGAGCCAGGAGAAACTATATGACTCTGAATCAGATCTGGTGGGAGCAATTTCTAAGGGAATCCAAGGTATGAGAAATGGTTTTGCAAAAAAAAAATGGAATCTCTGGAAAACTCAAATAGGTTTGAACTATGAAGAGAATCAATCTCAGATACCAAGTACTACACCAAGCAATGCAAAGTATAACCGAGCACAGAGACGTGACATGAAAAACAGACGAATTGGAGAGCAGGTCACACCAGAATAATATTAAAATACGAGGAATAGCAACCAGAATAAAAAAATAGATACTGAAACCACTAGTAAACAAAATATCAAGTTCTACTAAAAGTATCCACAGTGGAAATAGACAGATGTCACCGGGAGGGCTGCCGGCATCAGATTCAGGGAGCAGTAACTCAGGATGTGCTGTGTCATCTACCTAACTTTGCTGAAAAAATAAAAATACTATACAATGCCAAGAAAACTAAACCACTGACAATGGAAGATATGGAGATTCACCTCTTTCAAGACTACTCAAAAGGTACACGTTGGAAATGCTATAAGTTGAAATCACTCCTACAGCTTCTACAGACACACAATATAAGATTCTAATGGATTGTGCCTCTGACATGGCAATGGCATCTGGGAAAACTATAATCTTAAGAAATGGCAATCCACTGGAAAACTTTATGAACCAATTGAGCCTACCACCAGTGAATATACCCGGCTGGGGGAACGAGATCCAGCAATCAACCGTTGCCCTGCAAAAAAACTACATATAGATGCTCGGTCTAGACCGTAACCAGATTTATATGGAGAGAATGGATATGGAGCTTTTTAAAGCTTTTGCTTTATAAGGTCTAAAATATTCTCAGAGATCCGATATCCAGAGAGGACCTGAATATGAGTGCACTGGGAGAGATGGCTGGGGAGGGGAGGGACACACAAGAAGGTGTTTATAAGCGATTTTTTTTATATACTATGGGTTTGCACGAAAAAAAAGAAACTTTGAAAATACGCACATATAATGGGAGCGGTGTTAATTGTTCGAGTAAACAAAGACAACTCACTAGGGAACTTAGGAGAAAACAATAAATCTAGGGGGGTATCTATCCTCATAACCATACTTGTACCTATGCCATCGAAGAAGTATGCATGAAGACTATGGCAAGAACAATTTTTAGTAGGAGTATTTAAAGGGTAAAACTTAAACTTTAATTAACTGGACACCTTGTGTACACTACACCCAGATTAGCGAGATTATTCATGCTTCAACAAGGCGTAAAACTCTTACTCTTTATCAATCTTTTTATTGTGTATATTCTGAACATTATTCTTCTAGCATAATACTGTTCATACACAGTCACAGTCAGAAGCTTATTCACTGCATACAAGAAAATAGATTCAAGAGTTACTAAAAAAGTTCAATTTAAAAGAAAAATAACAAACCCTATGAGGGGCAAAACTCTTACTCAAGGATTGATCATATACCTATCAGTCAAAACATAATTTTCCAAATGTTAAAATGTGAGATCAGGGTACAATCCATGTCAGACCATGCGCCATTAATGCTTACTTTTAAATGGCTCTCTGCTACAAATAATTGCCCCCAATGGTCATTAAACAGAAAACTCATCCATAACCAAGACATTAAAAAACAGATACAGATAGATATAATAGAAGATCTGATCAGCCTAGAAGACCGGCATAAGGCTGACCCAAGGAATAATGAGAAGGATATGAGGGACATTAGAATAAAAATTAAAAATCTACTCATCCCAGAAGATAAGGTTAAAAGTCACATTAAAATCAGGAAAAAGAAGAAACAAAAAAATTCGTGAGGGAGAGACTTAGCGGGACTGTCAAAAGATGGAGATAAAGAGCAATTAATTTCATCGAGAAAATATGATATAACTACGGACAGATGCTTAGCTCACTGGAAGAAATTAAATCAGAATTTTACCAATTTTATATTCAGAATTATAACATTAAACATAACAAAATACCTCTCGAATATTGATCTACCAACAATAAACCTCAATGACAGAAAAGTAATGGAAAATCCTTTCAATATTTTAGAGATACAAACGGCAATTAAACAGCTGCAATCTGGAAAATCAACTGGCATAGATGGTTTACCAGCTGAATATTACCAAGAATTCTCTAGCATATTAGCTCCATATCTATGTAGTCTGTTTAATAGTACTGATAAAGACGATCATTTTACTATGAATACGGCGGACATTAGACTTATTCCTAAATATGTCAAACACCCAACAAATACAGATGAAAATATACTCAAAAATGTTGGTGGGAAAGTTAGACCGGGTCATCAAGGGAGTTATTTCCCAGAATAATTCAGATTTCATGAAGGGGTGGGGACTCTCAAATAATATTGCCGTAGCAGTATCAGCTATAAGCCATATCACCCAATACAAAATCAAAGCCGCGATTGTAACACTTGCAGAGAAAGCATTTGACAGGGTGTCATGGCCCTTTTTACACCATATTGGTTTGGGACCCATTCTAACCAACAAAATAATGGCCCTCTATCACAATCAACTAGCAATGCTTAATATAAGCATTGACCAAACCAATCTAAATGGGCAATGATACAAGAAAAGGGTGGCCCTTAGCCTTGATATTACTTCATATCCATCTTGAAGCCTTATTACGAAAAACTGAAGCTGATGACACAATTGAGGGTATAGGAAATAAGGGAAAAGAACAAAGAATATCAGCCTATGCGAATTCTCCTTCTGAGATACCCATAGAAATCATTACTTTCTTGCATTAAGCATATAGAAGAATTCGGCACCCGTTCTTCGTTCAAGCAGAACTACAATAAATCAATTATAATGCAATTCAAAACCACTGACTTGGAACACAACTCCTTAGCTACAGAAGAAAAAACTAAAATACCTAGGATTATTTTAAACCAAAAATTTAAATCAGCTATACCAGGCTAACTTGGCCCCCTTTGATAACCCAGCTAAGAAAAGCTGGAAAAAATGCGCCCTAAATCTAATAGCACGCATCAACTTTGTGAACATGTTCTTTTTACAGATTTTTATATTCTTACTTAAATCCTTTTCCACAGCTCTCCCAACTCATTTTTTTCAGCCTAACTGACACCATTTTAAGAGAATTCGATTGGAGAGGGAGAATGCATAAATCTTCTTAAGTTTTGAGGGCATAAAGGTGAGGGGGGATTGGGGGCTCCAGATCTAAATATATATTACTATGCCACCCATCTTTAAAGATATGCATGGTGGATTAAAAATATGGAGAGGAATAGCTGGACAGAAATGTTGGCTAATTTATCAATAGTGCTTCATAGTGGCACTTGAGCATCTGCGGAGAGACACTATTACCACCTCAGCCTCAATGGGGGCCACAGGCAGACGGCGTTGTTAGTGTTCACCGCTGTAGGCTACCCGTGGCACTGTGTCTTGTTTAGGGAGGGCCAGAAATCATTTATATTTAACATGTAAATGAACAGCGCCAGTGCAGGCACTGTGAATCCACGATACTTAGGTATACAGTGCCATGTGCAATACAAAAAAGGCTTTAAATGGGGATGGCTGCACAGTGACCAAGTGAAAACACATGGAATGACATTGGGAACATACAAATTACATAACACATGATTGACATGCATGAAAACGCAAGTTAGCAGCAATTACCGTAACCTAAGTACAATAAAGTACAGAACGCAAAAAACATTCTGAACAGGCCAGGAATCCACTGTCACTTGACTGAGCAAAAAAAAAAAAAATGCTCAAAAAATCAGACGTCACCAAAAAAAAAACAGGACTAATTGAAGTCTATGGGAGAACGTCTGATATGAAGTGGCGCTGTAGGGAACACAGCACCAGCGCTAACAAAGCACAGACCCTTTTTTCCTAACAATATCCCCGGACCCCATGTACGAATATTACAAAAAGGGGAAGAGCAAATTTCCCAAAGGAAAGAAGGAAATCAGATAGTCTGTTGCAAATAAAATATTTACAAACAAGGAGTTATATTCAAACTCTAAATCTACCAGCAGTTACTACCCCTATTACTGAGCTACAACGATTGTTTATTTCAAACATAAATCCGATTGCGTTGTTGGAATTTTATAAGCTCTTGTGAAGATGTTAAATCCCCAACGACAATCGTAAATGGGTAAAAGACATTGACCTTTACCTATGTGACGAACACTGAAAGGAAATATATAGAACCCCAGCTGTACACCAAACAGAATTTATAAACGTAAACAGCAGATTATAACAGAAAAGCGCCATCTTTTTTTTTGGTGCAATAAAGCACAGGGGACAGTTTCCCATATACGGTTGATATGTGTGTATAGCAAAACAATATGGAGGAAAATTGAAACTTCTCTCAATCGAATCTTTAATATAAATATAATATAATTAATATTAATATAAATATACATATCACTATAGGTAGAGCCCTGTTACATAAAGGAAGTCTCACAGACTCACCAGCATTAAACCAGCTATTAGAGGTAATTTAGTGGCTACCAAGAAAATGATGGCAACCCAATGAGGGAAACTAAGGGGTTTATTCATCAAGGGATAGCGGCAGGGAGTGCCTCATAGCGGCAGGCAGCGCCTGGTGAACGCAATACCGCATTTATGAAGGCGATTCTGGTGAGCGACTCCGATTCATCATTACAGGTTTCTCAGCGTATAGCACCGGCGCTCTGGCTTCCTGTCGCTATCTGTCGCTCTCCCATACATTTTAATAGACTTTCCCTTTCTTCCCTTGAAACAGGGTTTTTTGTGCTTAATTTTTTTTCTCTCAAATAATTGTGTCACCTCTACTGGCCTAGAAAAAATCATTTTTGAACATTTTTGGGAATTTTTTAATATTTTTATGCAGAATTGTCATTACAGGTCTGGCATTAAATTATTAATGTCACAATTTTACAACAATGTAATTCCATGTGTTTTTGCTTTGTTACTGGTGGATATGTGTTCAAAAACAGACTTTAATCACACAGCGTCTGCTGCTCTATGCTATAGCGACCAGATCCAGAGCGCCTACACTGTGTGTGTCTGTTTTTTTGTTGAATATGGTGTGAGTCACTGAGAGTCGGTCGCACTGAGCTGGCGCTACCTCTCGCTCCCTGCAGCACTGTACTGGTGTTACAGCGCCCAACATACATCACATTCATTAATGCTGGCCAGGTTACTAGAGCGACTGAGATGCTCTGTTACAGCGCCCGATACCCAATCACAGCGTCTGCTAGCAGTCGTCTCTTAGCGCCTCTTTACAGACGCTCATCTGCTGATACCTGGCACTAGTAATGAATCAGCCTCCATCCCCCCATCCCATAAGTTACCAAGTCTGGAGAAAGGAAATGAGGGGGTATATTGATCTGGAACACCTTCTATCTTCAAACTTAGATATATGCTTAACAATTTACAAACTCTTTTGACAATAAACTCGGACTAAGGCATCCTAAAGGGAAACAGGAGGGGCGTGCAGCATGAGAGAGAAGGGGAGGTTTTCATACAATGTCCAAGGTAATATTTGATGCTTTCTCAGCAGAGATGCTGTTTCTTCCCGTGTTGCTTGAAATCTGTGACCTGGTAGTAATGTGGAATGTCCTCCTTAAAGGGGAAATCCACTTTCAATTGAATCTTTGAACGTGTATATTTTTTTCTAAAGTTAGCAAATGTGTGTTTTATGGAAGCATAGAAAAACATAGAAGGTTGACGGCAGAAGGAGACCATACGGTCCATCTAGTCTGCCCTTATGTGTATACTGTATGTACTCTTTATCTTATGTGTATACTGTATGTACTCTTTATCTTAGGATAGATGTGTGCTTATCCCAGGCATGTTTACATTCAGCGACTGTTGATTTTTCAACTACCTCTGCTGGAAGTTTGTTCCAAGCATCTACTACTCTTTCTGTAAAATAATATTTTCTAGCATTGCTCCTGATCTTCCCCCCGACTAGCTTCAGGTTGTGCCCCCTTGTTCTATCATTAAGTTTCTTCTTAAAAACACTTCCCTCCTGAACCTTATTCAATCCTTTCACATATCTAAAGGTCTCAATCATGCCCCCCCCCCCTCCCTTCTTTCCTCCAGACTGTACAAATTAAGTTCTTTAAGTTTCTCCTGATAAGTTTTAAGTGTAAGTCCTTCCACCATTTTCGTTGCCCGCCTTTGGACATGTTGTATTTGAATAATGTCTTTTTGCAGGTAAGGTCTCCAGAACTGCACACAGTATTCTAGCTGTGGCCTTACCAGGGCTCTATACAGCGGTATCACAACCTCCCTCTTCCTACTGGTGATGTCTCGAGCTATGCAGCCGAGCATCCTGCTTGCTTTTCCCACTGCCTGGCTACACTGTCCACTCATCTTGCAGCTATCAGTACCCCTAAATCTCTCTCCTCCGTGGTCCTGGCTAACACAGTGCTGCCCATACGGTACTCAGAGCAGGGATTCCTTCTACCCAAGTGCATGATTTTACATTTAGAGACATTAAACTCTAGTTTCCACAGTTTTGACCATCTATCCAGTAAAGCTAAATCATTTTCCATGTTGCAGACACCTCCAGGAATATCCACCCTATTACTAACCTTTGTATCATCAGCAAACAGTGTTAGGTGCAGCTTCAAACTGAACTCGCTGCGCTGCGTCTGCCTTGGGAGTCCCAATGCGTTTAACTATGAGTAACTCAAACAGACACTGAGTTGTAAGTCCACTCACAGCAATCAGCCAAGCGCAACCGGAGCTGACACACAGGCAGACTGAAGTGGGCTGGGTTTATTCATCTTATATACACTTTAGGCAGAAGCACACATGTGCAGTATAGTTTACATCAAGAATTTACATCAGAATACATCCAAAAACACAAGAATGTTGTCTGTCAACAGATACAACCCCTCCCTAATGTCCCCGAGCAATCGGCCGGACGTTTGAGGCAGGAAAAACTGTTGTAGCTAAATAGCCTGAAGCCAAAGTTCCATTCCCATCAACAGACAAACATTTCCTACCAAGCCTTCTCCTATGCCACTTACAAATATATTAAAAAGAATGGGGCCCAGGACAGAGCCTTGCGGCACACCACTTGTAACTCGCCTTTGTTCAGATTGCACACCATTTACAACAATGCTCTGATACCGATCCCTCAGCCAACTGTAAATCCACTGAACTATCCAGGGATTGAGTCCTACCTTCAATAACTTATCTATGAGCTCCTTATGTGGTACAGTGTCAAAGGCTTTGCTAAAATCCAGATAGGCGATATCCACAGCACCACCTTCATCTAACACTTTAGTGACATTGTCAAAGAAATCAATAAGGTTGGTCTGACATGATCTGCCCTCAGTAAAGCTGTGCTGTTTTGGGTCCAATAGGTCATTCATTTTTAGATGGGAAATTATCTGTTTTTTTAAGAGTGTTTCCATTAATTTGACCACTATAGATGTTAAACTAACTGGCCTGTAATTACTGGCTTCTTCTCTACTCCCCTTTTTATGGATTGGTACGACATTGGCCATTCTCCAATCATCTGGAACCTCACCAGTTGAAAGGGAATGGTTAAGTAAATCAGTCAGAGGGGCTGCAACCACAAATCTAAGTTCCCTTAGAACTCTGGGGTGGATCCCATCTGGACCCATCGCCTTACTTACCTTTAGATGCGCCAGCGCGGCTAAGAAATCAGCCTCCAGAAACTCCGGAGCTGTACCCTCCCAGCTGGATGTTGTGCTATTCCTGCTACTATCTGAAAATACCGAACAAAAGTAGCTATTCAGATGGTCAGCCACAGCCTTATCTCCGTCAATATATTTATTTTCCCTATTTCTAATTTTTAAGACTGCATTGTTTTTCTTCTTTCTGTCACCAATATATCGGAAAAAGGTTTTATCTCCCCTCTTCATAGATTTGGCCATTTCTTCCTCCTTTTGCACTTTAGCAGTCCTTATAATCAGTTTTGCTTCCCTCTGTTTAATTTTATACGCCTCTCTGTCAGCTACACTTCCACTTTCTTTATACTTATTATAGGCAGACTTCTTATCTTTTATGATAGTGCTGACTTCCCTAGTAAACCATAATGGTTTCTTCTTCCTTTTATTCTTGCTAGTTTGTTTCACATATTGCTTAGTTGCCTTTAAGATGGCCATTTTTAATAGTGACCACTGGGCACTCACTTCTGCTACTCTAAGCAGTTTTCCATATCTTCAATCTATTACTATTGGCAATGGTCACGCAGTGCAGACTTGGTGTACATTGCCAAAAGCAATGGACTTGGTGTACATTGCCAAAAGCAACAGATTGCAGATAGCTGCACAGAACACTGCTGCTGGGCATGTGTACGGTTGAGTGAGCTCCCTCACCCTCAGCAGCATCCATAGTAGCAGTGTTCTGTTATTACAGGACTCACTTCTCTCTTCTTGGTGTACAGACTTACATTGTCAATAGCAACAGATTGCAGATAGCTGCACAGAACACTGCTGCTGGGCATGTGTAAGGTTGAGTGAGCTCCCTCACCCTCAGCAGCATCCATAGTAGCAGTGTTATGTTATTACAGGACTCACTTCTCTCTTCTTGGTGTACAGACTTACATTGTCAATAGCAACAGATTGCAGATAACAAAAACCTCTTCCACGAAGCATAACCTTTTGGCACAAAAAAATACATTGAAAGTGGAAATAACCTTTAAGTATTTTTCCATTCATTGGGCTCACCTGGCAAACTAATTAACACACTGTAGTTTTTTTAGATTGATACCTGTTATCCAAAGAGTGTCAATCCATTCATGAGTTTATTTGGAAAAAAAAGATATACATTGCTATACATGACACCTACTGAAAATCTAGTTTGCATCACAATTTGGACGCAGTGTAAAGACTCTTCTCGTATTATAGACAAGGTGATTTACTAAAGTAAATCCTGTTGGGTGGGAAATGTAAGCTTTCTAAAGCCAAAAATTTAGAAAAATTGTTTCTAATTTTCCCTTCCTTTATCTTAACTTTGTTATGGCCAGGAATGGTTTTCAACAGGCGAACCCCCTGAAAATTAACCTTCCATTGTAAATGTACCCTACTGAGATTTCTTCCAAGAGGTTTTTAGTCCAGCTAGTAACACATTCTCTAGGATCACTAGCTTGTACGATATGTAAAAAAGATTTTCTTTGTAGTAATAATTATGTGATGAGTTCTGTTTGGTCATGTAAACCACAGGATTCTCTAGACTTAAAAGTGAGAAGTCCAGACAAGAAATCTGGCAATCAGTTTTATCATTTGGCCAGACATGTGTACCTATCAGTATATTCAATGTGTCTAGATTAGATTCGCTCTTGCTCATTTTTGGGAAGTAGGCATCTTCTGGTATACAGACTGCCAAGGGCATAGACTCCCACTGACAGGATGTAAGAGATTTCATGGCTGCTTCTATTGCCTAGCAATAGGAGAACATTTATTTCTCAGCATTTAATATCTCTGCTTTGTCACATACCGAAGATTAGTGCTGCTGTTTCAATCCAGGTTAAAGTTAAAATCGACCAGAATCTGAATATATGAATAGAATTTTGGAAAAGCTTGGAGTAAAATTAAACCCTGTTAAAACACTGTTAAATTAAAATTTAAAGCCCTATTTTTAATTAAATTCCTTTTAAATCCAGTACATCCCATTTATTTGCTGCCCACTACATTATTTTTAAAGTGCAAAAGATAAAAGAAGCCCCTTCAGGTAATCAATACTAGAGTTTTCTTACAACATGTTACAAGTAATGAATTTTTGGGGCAAAAGATGAATCCCCCTTGAAAGTGATTGTCCAGGCTAAAAATCAACAAACTCTCTAGCCACCTATTGTCCCCCAGAGCTGATTGCTGGTAATCTGGCACTCTTAATCGTCAGATCAAGTCCTGCACTGATGGGGCTAAAATGCGAGTCACCAGCACCTCCACGCTGATGCCCCCCCAACATCAGTCTCAGTGATCTTGGCATGCCCCTCTCCATAAATAGTTATAAATAGAAGTAAACTTTTCACGTTCAGCAGAACATTGCTTTTCATTTTAGTACTTTTATTTTTATGAGTAAAAGTGTTCCCTGTGTTGCACGCCCCTTCCAGCATACCCCATTGTCAATAGGGGCATAAGAGTGGTGTAAAAGCGCAGACCCACATACCAGGAAGAAAATCTGCCCTTTGGGCATCATATGGAATATTATTAGGGATGCCCTGGGGATTGGGGGTAAGACATGAACATTGAGGGCCCAATTTACCAAAATGTGGCATTTTAACCAATGTAGATCCCTCATCATGTCAGGCATAACAATCAGCAAGCAGGAGGTTAAAATACCTTCTGCTTAGGCCGCGCCAGAGTATATTGGTTAAATAAGGCCCTACCTTTTTTTTGATTGATAGCAGAAATACATTAACCTAATTCCAAGCACATCTATTTTTTAGGCTTGGTTCACACTAGTGTGATGTGCGTTGAATGTGGGACATCTGAGATTGCAGTGCACTCATAAGGAAATCACGGCTCATATAATTCCCATATGCGACAGTGATTAGGTAGCAAATTAAATCACCATACAAAAGCCATGTCTTCCCCTATTTTCAGAGTGCAGCAATAGAAATTGCACTATTGCATTAAAATTGCTTGCCTTGGCAAGCACACTTCAGCAGCTTGCATTTCCTATTACAGAGTGGTGGCTGACCATGGGGTTAATTCATCAAGGGATAGCGGCAGGTAGTGCCTCGTAGCTGCAGGTAGCGAACAGTGAACGCCAGGCGCTGTGCGCAATACCACATTTATCAAAGCGATTCCGGTGAGCGGCATGTAGCGTCCGATTCATCATCACAGACAGCTCAGCGTATAGCGCCGGCGCTATGGTATGGTATTACCTGTCGCTCTCCCATACATTTCAATGGATGTTCCTTTTCTTCTGTTTAAACAGGGTTTTTTTTTTTATTTATTCATTTTTTAATGAAATCATTGTGTGACCTCTCCTGGCCTATTAAAAGTCATTTTTGAAAACTTTTTTTATTTTTTATATTTTTATGCAGAATTGTCATTACAGGTCTGGCATTAAAGTGTTAATATCACAAATGTTATAACAATGTCATTCCATGTGTTTTCGCTTGGTTACTAGTGAATATAAGTTATAAAACAGACTTTAATCACACAGCGCCTGGCGCTATGGGCTACAGCGACCCAATTTTGAGCACCGGCGTTCCGTGAGTGTGGATTTTTGTTGAATATGGTGTGAGTCGCTGAGTCAGTCGCTCTGAGCAGTCGCTGCCGTTCGCTCCCTGCAACGCTGTACTGGTGTTAGAACGCCCAGCATACATCTCATTCATCAATGCTGGCCAAGTTACTACAGCGACCGATGCGCTCTTTAACAGCGCCCGATAGATGATCACAGCGTCTACTAGCGGTCGCTTTCAGCGCCTCTGTACAGAAGCTCATCTGCCGATACCTAGCGCAGGTAATGAATCAGCCTGCCCGTGTTGCAGTGGTTGTAAGCAGACCTGATGGTGGAATTGATGAATATGCCTAGGCTGCAATTTGAGTGGCTGAAAAGTGTTAAACAGGTGTTTAGGTGAAGGTACAGTCTTATCTGCTAATGTATAGAGTCAATTTAAAGTCCTTCCATACAAGAGAAAACAAATTGTTTCCCATTAACCCGGAACCTAGCAAAACAAGTATTTGAGGCCATCTTGTTTTGTAAACCTTTGTTATATCATTTAATAGCTAGACATATGGTTTCAGAATTGACTGATGGGATTTCTGAAATCTTTTGACAGCCATGACGTTTAATTTGCTATAGAGAATGAAATATATTTATTAACATTTAGCTTTTCTGACAGCAAGTCATCTGCTTTCTCTGCTAGCAGTCCTTGAATCTAACCCACACGTATCACTGCAGAGAACAGATTACATGAGTGTATCAGTACAACAAAGCATTGTGTCATCTAATGCAAGGTAAGATCTGTGTGTTTGTGGGGGGGGGGGGGGGGGCAGGTAAAGAGCAACAATATTTAAACATGCTTTGGGGAGTAGATCAAAACAGAAACAGCTGTTTGATTAAAGCAATGCATTCATACAGAACTCAGTCCTATGGCTTATTAGGCTCAGTGTTTTGTTCCACTTTCATGTTCTTGATACTGACTACAGTAAATGTATCACACAGTACATATTCTATTGTTATGGGGATAAATACGTATGGTTTATTTATGGTCTAGATTTTAAACCACAGTTTTGAGCCTACAGGTCACTAGAGGACAGGAGTTACGGACTACGGGAAATGTATAAGACAGTACATATTCTATTGTTATGGGGATAAATACGTATGGTTTATTTATAGGCCAGATTGGAGCCTAGAGGTCACTAGAGGACAGGAGTTACAGAAAAATAACTTAAATATATGTGGTAAAAATTGCGAGGGATACAAAATGCCGCTCAGAGCCATCCTAGCCTGAAGTTTTTTCCATTACATTAGTTTGCTTTGCTGAGGCATTACAAAACAACATGGCTGAAAAAATATACAGAATGTTATGCTGTATCCTTTTATTTCTATGCTGTTGTGATGTTTCCCACGTTGGGTTTAGAGACATCTGGTCTAGTCATTTTTTAACCCGTTGCTGCCATCACCATTGAGAAAGTGTCCTCTTCTGGTCAGTGATGAGGACAGGGGTATAAACATTGGTGGCAATCACCAGGGTAACAGGATGCCACTCTTATTGAAGTTTGCCCACCAGGCTTTTCTTCTCTGCACCATACTTTCCAGTTGATGAGTCACAGACAGGTGATGCCATTATATGCTGTGATGTAAGTGTCTAATCTACATTCAATGAAGCATTTAACCTGTGATTAAATTTGATTCAAAAGTATACTTCAAACACCTAGGTTTATTTTATCACATCAATCACTTAATAAAGCTTATTCAAAGTCATATCTGAATCTGTGAAGTATAATATATATATATATAGGCACAGAAGAACCTGCTCCCTCACCTCCCCGTCAACCAACCGGCAAGTGTGGGTAACACAAATAATAATAAAAACCAGTGAGGGGGTGTAAATCTTCCAGTACCCATTAAGAAGAGGTTAATATATCAAGACAACGTTATATAAGTTTTGTCTCCATCACCTTTGAAGGTAAAATGTGGGCATGTCAGCTGGTCTCATACCATATGAACAATGATGGACAATGATCCAAGTTACTGAGGCCTTGCCACACACCACACTTTTATATTTAAAATGAATGCTTCTTTATTAAGAAAATGTTATTACAATTGTTAATTTTCTTTTCTGTCTCCAACACCAAGTCCATGTACAAAATTCTTCGTACCACATAAAGTAATATCACAATGTAAAATCAAGCACATCACCATAATTGTAGTTCCAGACCTAACAGGCTGATTCATCATTAGCGCCAGGTAGCGACAGATGAGCGTCTGTAGCAGGCATTTTCAGAGCGCCCGCTAGTAGTCGCAGTCCTCGGCCGTGAGTCGCTACTTTATAGCGACTCAGGCGCTGTTCAGTAATGTTGAAATTGTGAGGAGTCGCTATTTGACCAGTATAGCGCTGTATGGGAGCACATGTTAGCGACTGCTCATAGCGACCGACTCACACCATATTCAGCAAAAAAACAGCCTCACAAATCTCTGGCGCTGAAAAATACTTGTTTGAAGCCCAGAGCGCAGGAGGCGGTGTGTTTAAAGTGTGTTTTCCAGCATCTATCAACTAGTAACAAAGCGAAAACATATGGAATTACATTGTAGGAACATTGTAACACTTTAATGCCAGACCTGTAATGTCAATTCTGAGGAAATATATAAAAAATGAAAAAATTGTGAAAAAACATCTTTTTCAATGCCAGAAGAGGTCACAGAATTATTTGTGTTTTTTGGGGGAAAAAATTAAAAAAAAACCCTGTTTAAAGAGAAGAAAAGGATCGTCCATTGAAATGTATGGGAGAGCGACAGGTAGGGAGAGGTCATACTTGGCGCTGTGCAAGGCGCACCCCGAATTGGGGAGCTGCAGTTTCTGGGGAGCGCCCCACGGACCCGATGGCGCTCTTTGGTGGTGGTGAGAGCCTTACAAGGCTCATGGGTATGAGTGTACACAAGTGTGATATAATAAACATGATATAATAAACATATGCAAAGTAATCTTAGTAGTAGAAAACAGGGACTGCGGACTGAACAGTGGGGGAGAGAGGAGATAGAGCAAGGGGTAAGAGGGGGGATAATGGGACAACCAGAGGGACCAGAAGGTAAGATATGAATAAAGGGACAGGAAGGACAGGAAGAGGGACCTGGATCAGGACATGACAAAAGGGGCAAGAGGAGCAGAAAGAGGGACCAAGGGGCCCTGGTAGTCTAAGTACTGCTGGGGCAATTGCAATGGGAGGATGGACCGGAAGAGGGACAATGTTGTAAAACATTGGGGCAATTACAGAGGGAGGAATAAATCAAAGAAGGGACAATGTTGTAAGGAAATGGTTAATGTAAATAGGAGAAAATATTGGAAGGTAGGGAAAATGAGGGTACTAAAAGATGATTTCAGAAAAATGCAGCAAATCCTTCAGCGTTGTGGCAAGTAACACAGAAATCCAAATGAGGTGTTAAGGCCTCTAGGTTGGACAGTATCAAGTTTATGGATCCAATAGGTCTCCCTTTGAAGTAACCGAAGATGACGGTCGCCCCCACGGCGTGGTCTTTCCACATGTTCTATGAACATACCGCGGAGCTCATGGATCTAATGATTGTGTTTCACAAAATGTACTGCCACGGGTTTGTCATAGTCCAGATCCTCACCATAGGTAAGTAGTCCTTGTACTACTATCTCTTATTTTTTATGATTTGTGTAACCCTTATACTGGCCCAGTATGCAGACCAGCCCGCTGACGTCATTATGACGTCAGGCGGGAATTTTGAACTTTTTTTCTGTTTCTGTTAGTGTATGTATATTCCTGGGACACCAGAAGCACTGTTTGGCAGTCAACCTTGATAAAGGGGGCTTCTGACCCCCGAAACGTTGGTTAACAGACTGTTATATGCCATCACATGGACTTTATTTCCTGCTTATGTTTACTATGGAACGCTTGTTTGTGATTGAATACAAGCATTTGCATCACTGAATGGAGTGCCGGTCCTATTTATTCGCTTTGGATTTACAGCGGCAACACCACGGTACTGGCACCCGCCTAATATAACTGTGTAAGAGTGCACTAGCTACAGTGAAACAATATAAAAATAAATTAATTATTTGTGCTTGCCGGGCAAAGCCAGTCTGGGTGTCTTGTGCATGCGGGCATGTCTGGGACTTCAGGCACCAGTTGCTTTTCCTCATACTCTTCCATTCGATGGCGTATACACCATAGGCTACAAACACCTACTCACCTACTGTCCACCATAGCAAATTACCCATAGCCCTGTTCACTCAAACCTACCTGGTTGGGGGATTGTGTCCCTCGGTGCACATGCAGGGAATTCTTAGTGAGCTTGTCCACTTTTCACCCAAAAAGTGGTGGACGAGTCTCAGCCTCACCTCATCACTGTGTCTGGAGCAGGCAGTTCCATTAGCTGAGACAGAGGGGGAGTGCTAGGCAATGCCTCAGCACGCTGCCTCTGTACAAGGCAACAGGGTATGTGGGACCTGCTACCCTCAGAAACCAGAACATTTTGGAGCACAGGAGACCACACATGCTGCTGAGCTAGACAGGAGATGAGTAACTGTGTCTTGTGTTTTCTGCTCAGACAGGGACTTTCTAAAAACTCAGCCTCCCCAAAAATTTCA
Organism: Gastrophryne carolinensis; assembly: GCA_027917425.1. Classification (NCBI taxonomy): domain Eukaryota; kingdom Metazoa; phylum Chordata; class Amphibia; order Anura; family Microhylidae; genus Gastrophryne; species Gastrophryne carolinensis. The sequence goes on from CM051235.1 coordinate 464,001,470, forward strand.
GAAACTCTCAAAATCATTTGGATAACCTTCCTTCCTCTATTTAAAAACAGCTGTAATGATACTGTGCACATCTTCAACTACTGATAAACAAATAAACAAATATTTATTATTCTCAGGACATTATGACTTAAAACCGGTCTACTGTTAAGAAAAAAATTGACTACTTGATAATAAATAGCCTCTTTACAGGGTGTTATTCAGTAACAGCATATATACGTATAAGTATAACAAGGAATGCTTGTGCCTTAGTAAAGTGCTAAGTGCTATCTACTCAGTAATATATGTAAGAAATATTTAAAGGGAAAGCCCATGTTCAATGTGAGAGTGTACATTCTTTGTGCCAACTTGATGTCCTCAAGGTGACGAGCTGGCTTTTATTTTTTCTTATGTTAGCAAATGTGTTTTTTGGAAGCAGGTTTTACTATCTGCAATCTGTCGCTACTGGCAACGTACACCAAGGGAGTGATTTTTATGAATCACTTTGGCGTTTATTCACCAGGTTTACATGTGTGTGCGCGAGTTCGCCACATTTACTGAACTAAATGTGCTATGCTTGCTGACTTCACTTGGATTTGCTGTACTTATTTCTCGTGCACCATAGTTGGACAAATGCTAGTGAACACCTGTTTTTGCAGCAAAGACTTTTTGGCTGAGATTGTAACTTAAGGTCATTTGTACATTTCAAATATTGAGCTTAAACATCAAAACATTTTCTTGTATCATTTTTGAAAAACAACCACTAAAACGGTTTTCATGCTACTTTTCATATGATACTGTATAAGACGTACCAAACAACCAAGACACTCCTGAAACGCCTCAAATATATTCAGATATCCAACCAATGCTTCTATATTCAGAGACCCATTCAATGCTGAAATAACCTGAAATTGTGTTTTCACAATCGCAAGATTTCTTTAATTTTCAAAACAAAATCTGCTGCAGGAAAGTTGCCCAACTGTTTTTTAAAGTCAACCACCACTTTAGCCAGACAAAGTGCAGTGAATGCCAGCAAATAGTCAGTTGCCCTGACATTCGTCACTACAATTATAGCACTGGTTGTACACATTTTGCTATCAGGTTACCAAATGACAGCACACACACACACACAGAGGAAACAAAAAAACTGGCCAGTACACCTGTCCGGCCATTAGAATTAAGCATTTCTCCCCTAAAATACAAAGTGGCACATTCCTACTTTGGCCCTTATTCATCAAGCGATAGCGCCAGGTAGTGTCTGACGAGCGCCAGGTAGCGGCAGCTAACGGCGACTACCGACTCAAGTACGCCCGGCGGCGGTCACAATGACGCATTTATCAAGCAAAATGAGGCTAGCGCCGGCGAGAGCGACGGCTAGCGCGGCATTCATCATGAAGCCGCCTGGACCGAACAGCGCCGCTGCAAATTCCCTCACAGCGCCAGGTATGAGCTGTCGCTCCCTGGCGATGTCCAATGCATTTCAATGGAGCAATCTATAATTAATCATAAATAATTGGTATTAATTTCTTTTTTTTTTTTTTTAATGTCAAAAAATCGGAGACCACTTCTGCAATGTTAGGATTTATTTTTAAGTCAAAAAAAAAATTAAAAAAAATATGTGCAGAATTGATCTAACAGGTCTGAGATTAATGTATTCATATAACAAAATGATTCTAAAAACATGTATAATGTTACATTCAAAAAATATGGTTGTTTAGGGGTTAAAAACTAGTTAATACACATCGCCGCCAGCGCTCTGGGGTTTAAACAAGGAATGGACAGCGACAGTACATTCGGAGCGTGATTTGTTGATGAATATGAAGCTAGCCGTTCGCTCTGGCCATTCGTTGTCAGGCGCTCACATACAACGCTGGACCTGTGAAACAGCGACCCCCCAGCCCGTATTCAACATTACCGCACACCGACTGAGTCGCTGTCATCAAGCTAATGCCGGCCAAGCACAGCGAATACTGGCTGGCGCTGAAAAAATCACGCTACAGTCGCTCATCTGTCGCTACCTGGCGCTATTAATGAATCGGCCTCTTTGTCACATCTCTTCCAAAAATTAGGCTGATCGGATTTTTTTAACCCCTTTTATTGTCATGTAGCATATTTATTTGGTTTTATTTTTTTATCCTGTTCTGTAATAGATCTCATTTAAATCTTTGTGCAAGTGGCCAGGAAATTACTGTTTCTTTGGCTGCATCAATGAAAAAGTTGTGTGGTCTCATTCCAAGTTTCAACCAAACCTTAATGTGATCTGGCTCCTGGTTCAAATAAATAATGAACTGTAAGTAGTCAAGGCCCAAGTTAGAGATTTTTGCAGTAATTGTCTTGACTTCTTGCTGTAGCTTTAAATAAATCATGATGGCTGGTGGCTAATTCAGCCAGACCTGAATAATAACCACACAAAGACATTGAGGGCGAGCTTGCCACAGACGGGAAACTCTCCATCACCAAAGCAGAGCAGATTCGGCTACAAGAAGATTGATTTTTCTGGATTCCCAAGAGAAACACCTTTGACACAAATTCTTTTAATTGACTGAGAGTAATGTAAAGCTTCCTAATAACAGTGAATACACTTGTCGACAAGGTTTTATTACACAGAAATGCAAGGATATGAGATAGATAACCACTGGACATATATAAAGAGCCTTCCAATAGCCTATTTATTACAGCTGACATATTAGAACATAATATTTTGAAACCTAGTCAATAACTGGTTTATGGAGAGTCTCATGTTAGACCATGTAGAAGCATTAGAAAGACCAAAATGCACACCAATTTAAAGGAACAAAGCTCAGAGTGCTTTTGTAAAACAGAAAGAACTTGGTGCATACAGACCAAGGATAATAGGAGCCATGCAAATGATCTCTTAGCTTTATTTTCCAAAGCTCCCATTGACCGCTAGGTGGTGCAATTCTTGGATATAGCTAAAAATATATGTTCTATATGCAGCAATCAAACCAGAGCAACACCCATTTTTAACAAAATGCGATTTGCCCCCGCACACTCTGTATCCCATTGTAAAAGAAAAAAATCCTTCTCAAATCGTCCTCCCTGGCCAAAATGAACCGTGATTGGCCACCATAGTCACGTGGTTGCCAGCAGGTGAATTATGAATTCCCAGAATAGACCGGCAGACCACTTGACCACAGCAGTCAACCACAGGGCTGGCTTTTGCACCCCCAGACAGGGAACAACACCTATTTTGTTGTTTCATTTTAAATACTTTGTGTTTTAAACCTGTCCTTCTAGGCAGATGGCTTTAAGTATGAGGCTGTAACATTCATATGACTAACGGCACAAGAATCTATGGGCTTTAAACGCATCATGATGTGGGTCAATCACTAATATAGAATTTAATGCAACCTGTGAGATTTTAGATATGAAATATAAATGCTAAGCTTTATGGACTAAAGCCTGAGTGCTGGTGTTACTTCCTCATCTGGATATTGGCTAGGTTAAGTGATACTGGCCTTGGCTACCTGAAACAATCATGCCTGGGATGAGCTGGCAAGGATCTTGCATAAAAAAGCCTATACTTATGTCCATTGTTTGGGCAATACAAAGCTGAATTTTTCCCTGGGATGGTGTGGAAAGGTTTGGTGGTGGCGACGATGATGGTGGTGGTAGAGAATGTGGCAGCAGAAGCATCAGAGGGAGCCTCAGGTGTTTGTAGGTATTTATTTAAATAATATCATTTTTAATAATACTAATAATGTTTTTGGTCTGCTTTACAGGTCCCTGGTGATGGACGTTGTGCAGAGATTTCAATAGTTTCAGTGACTGGTGGAAAAGCATGCAAATGACCCGTGCCTTCCTCCTTCTCGGCCTTGTGCCGCCACTGAGCCCACAATGTCATTTGGGGAACACCCGACAATAGTGCCTCTGTCTGTGTTTGTACTCTCTAATTTTTCTATCATACTCCATTGGTGGGATCAAGGATGTGATGTAATCTTTATAGCGGGGAACCAGCAAGGTGGCCATCCAGTGGCACTGGTGACTGTGAGGGTAGCTCTGCAGTCAGTCCGCAGGCACTGGAGCATGTAGTGGCTCATGTGAGCCATCCTGAGTCAAGGAGAAGCTGTCCCCTCCTCCACATTCCCCCAGCCACACTCCAGCAACACCCGTTAGCTGCGCTGGGTGCCACCTTACTGTGAGGAAAAGTCCTTCTCCGAAGCCTCCAAAACTGTCCCTTGGCTGGCTGCTGTTGGTCCAGCAACCAACCCTGTAAGCCAGGTGTGGACTGGCCTGACACCTGTGTAAATGTGCCTTCCTCTTTTTCCTCTGCTTCCTCCTGTGGCAATATGACATTCTTCGTCATGGCCTGAAGTGTTTTTTTCTAGAGAAGGATGGGGATGTTAGTGCTGACGATGACTTGTTCTTCAGCACTGAACCATATTGGTGGTGTATTAAAAGCTCAGTAGCATGACACAAAAGTCCCTCATGAAGGCTTCCCATTCTCTAGCAAACACTATCTTATAATGGACCTTGAATAACCATTGTCGGGTAACACCTAATTTTCTGATTCACCTTTTTTTATGGAGACTTATTAATCTTAGGACTAAAGGTTAATTTGATTGTTGAAAGTAATGGTGCTTCTGCTGCCGTTTTTGTAAATACAAATGAGTGTCTTATACCATCTCTACAGCTACTATGCAGAGGCAGGTTCCTGCCAGCATCTCTAAGGAGTTTCCTGGTTTATTTTCCTATTCCCATGTGCAAATCATTGTATCATTATCTTGCTCTTAGTACTAGTATATCTTATTTGCATAACCTCTAATTTTATAAAATCTTCACTTCCTTTCTTGCCATTAACGCATGCACCTATTCTTTTGCTTTTGCTGTTTCTCTCAGATTCCACTCCAGGGCATCACCAAATCAGATACGAATGTGTTAGCTCTTGTCCAAAGGGCGGGACTGCAAGACAGAAGGTACCACACCTATAGCCTATATATACTTCCAGCCTATGTATACTTCCGCATGCCCTTCGCAATGCAGTTTCATTCTTGCAGTTGGACTGGACTCTGAAGGTTGTACTTGGATTTGTTTTTTTTCCCTTTTATAGGTTTTTGTTCAAGATTTAACTCTGTCTTCCAGATGGACCCACTATGCCTCCTGGAGTCGGTTAGGCCAATAGCATTGAATCAGGGTAAAATCAGGGGTAGGCATCAGGGTCCAGCGGGCGCTATGGGGGCGTCACTTCAACTTTTTTGAAGGAGACCCCCAAGGGCTGGTAAATCCCCCTTTACCTGTTCTTTTCCACTTTTGGGTAGTGGGGCGAGAGCAACTTTGAGCATCCGCCTGCACTTCTTGGGGCCACCGCCTTGGACTTCCCTTTGTTCTTCCTAGCGCCTCCACCTCCTTGCTGTGTGCCTCCACACATCCTCGGGTCACTGGCTGGCTCCCCAGTGGGGAGAGGGAGCCAGCTACCTTGTCGCTCACCACCTTGCCTGGCTTCAGGTGCAGCGGCAGCAACCATGCATCTGTCTGCTCCTGGATACCAGTCCACAGCTCCTAGGCAGTGTGTGGTCTTTCGGCCAGTCCATGTTGGGTCTAGGACATCACCCCTCGATTCGTCTTCCACCCACTCCTCCCCGCTTTCCTCGTTCTCAGCCTCCACATTGCAGAAAGCTGCACTTGGGTTTCATCCTCATAGATGTCCTGCGATAGTCCGATGTCCCCGTTCTCATCCTCCAACACAAGTTCATCAGAGGGTTTCTATTTTTAAAACTGGGGCAGGGGAAGGTGGATGGCCTGCAGAATCCCAGCTAGAAGTGTCATCATAGTGCACTAGTGACTGCTCCATGACTGAGGTAAGTTACAGACGCTTCCTGCTGATGCACTCTTAGGTGAAGCAGGTTTATGATCAACCAGCTTTTCCGTGTTCGAGTCCCAAGCTGACCCGAACTCTAACTTTGCGGCTCAGGTTCGCCCATCTCTAGTCTTTACCATTCTCTCTTTCTGTAAAGGTATTATATTTTTTCTCATGTCTTGAAATATTTCTCTTCCATTTGGTGCCATTGCTGACAACATGAAATGGGAAGGAGGTTTCCTTAAAGTGAACTGAAACCTGTGATTTTAACTATCACAATTTTTGGTCCTTACTCCTTATCGGGATGCTTGGCTGTGTAAAATCCTTTTGGTGGCCCAATGTACATACCTAGTCAGCGTGGTGCTAGTGCGGCTCTCCTCTTATCAGATATCTAAGCAGCTTAAATTTCAGAGTGGCTTAGTAATGCTGAAAGGGAGCTTAGACGTTTCTCCCTATTTGTGGCACATCCCCTGCATCCCTCTATGGCTATGTGTGGCTGTGCCAGCATTTAATTATGGCACCATAGATCTCCAGAAAGGTATGTATAATAGGCAACTAGTGAAGTTTCACACAACAGGGCATCTCAAATCAGGCAGTGAGTATTTAACCTCACCTAGTGCATTATAGACACTAAGTCCACTTTTGGTCCACTCTTTTTATACTTGTCTGCTGGACACCTGTTTAATGAATAAAGCGCACCTTCGATTGAAGTCTTGTAAAATAGAATTTCGTAGGCTAAACTACATGGTCTTGAATTAAATTGTTAGAAATATTTTTGGGTGTGAAAATTAACAAATCTTTTTCGCAGTTAATGTAGTATGGCATCCCATATGAAATATTCATTCATATGAAATACTCATCATGCTGAGCACTGTACATGTAAACACACATTGCATTTTTCTTGCTGGAAGTAAACTGTGCAGGATTAAACAGACAGGCAGACAGAAAGGCTCCGCTATGAACGTATGGATGGAGCTGCTGAGTTTTAAGTTGCTTCCTGCTCCTAGCAGAAGATAACCTGGCTGCAGAGAAAGCTGAATATATGGCTATACAATGGGAGCTAAAGCTCATCAACAACATTCTTCTAAAAGGCCAGGAAGGATCAGCTGCATGGTTAGTAAGGTTTGATTTTACACTTAGGGCCTCATTTATGATGGTTGTCATTCTCTACTGTTTCGCCCTATAAGATGCACCTGTCCATAAGATGCACCTAGGATTTGGAGGAGGAAACAAGAAAAAAAAATGAACCAAATGTTGTGCTCAAACACCACAGCCCCAATAACCAAATAATAGGCAAAGTGCAAAATATCCCACTTACATGCAGAGTGGCATTCTCCCCCCCATTCCCTATGGACAGTGTGGCATCCCCCCCCCCCTACCATTCCCATAAGCAGTGCAGCATTACCCCATTCCATTGCCATAGGCAGTGTGGCACCCCCCTCCCATTCCCATAAGCAGCGTGGCATTCCCCCTCCCATTTCCATAGGCAGTATGGCATTCTCCCAACCCATCCCCATAGGCAGTGTGGCATTCCCTCTCCCATTCCCATAGGCAGTGTGGCATTTCCCCCTCCCATTCCCATAGGCAGTGTGGCAATTCCCCCTCACATTCCTATAGGCAGTGTGGCATTCCCCCCTCCCTTTCCCATAGGAAGTGGGACATTACCCCCCATTTCTATAGGCAGTGGGGCATTCCCCCTCCAATTCCCATAGGCAGTGTGGCATCCCCCCTCACATTCCCATAGGCAGTGTGGCATTCCCCCTCCCATTCCCATAGACAGTGTGGCATTCCCCCTCCCATTCCCATAGGCAGTGTGGCATTCCCCCTCCCTTTCCCATAGGCAGTGTGGCATTCCCCCTCCCTTTCCCATAGGCAGTGTGGCATTCCCCCTCCCATTCCCATAGGCAAAAGAAAACAAAACCAAAAAAAGTAAACTGAAATATACATCGCTCCCACGCTGCTTGCTGAACTGCCACAGCCATGGGAGGCCACAAGATGGAGATGCAACAGGTGGGCGGGCAGGGTAGATGATCTCTGCCAGATGTCCCCGCTGTCCACTATCCACGCTGTCCCCGCTGCCAGCGTCGCTGCTTCTTCTCTGGCAGCCAGAGCAAACACACCCGGCTCCACGCAGCAGGTAGGTGAGGACTGTGCCGAGCATTGGACATGCCCACCCACTGCACAGAGCCAGGTATTTGCTCAGTGTGCTTGCCGCCATAGAAGAAGCAGCAGTGGGGACAGTGTGGATCATGGGCGGTGGGGCCAGCGTGGTCGACAGGGATATCGAGCAGTGATCAATTACCCTGAGTGCCCACCTGCCGCTACTCCAACCTCTGGCTTTCCGTGGCTGTGGTGGACCGGCCAACAGCGCGGGAGTGATGGGCTTTTGGGGAAAACAATGTGTGTCTTATATGGCAATAAATATTGTATTTCTAACGAGGAAGCAGTATGAGCAGAAACTGCTGAAATCACGTTAGGGCAGGCAGCATACTGTTATATTCCTCTGATTTGCACCATCTTCCCCTTATCAAGAAACATATAACATTTTCCACAAAATAGGACATGGCATATAGCCTATATGCCTATAGTCTATATAGCGCAACGTGGCAGTTAAAAGTCAACAGCACAGATAATGCACAAATATTACATGTAACATGACCAGGATGGCAGCAGACACATTTTACAGATGTGATATTTTTCCCAATAACACTTACATATGTTCAAGTGATGGACCAGGCTCGATCTGATGATCAGGTAAGCCCTAGAGCAGCGGACTAGCAGCAATCATTTGTAAGGGACAAAGGTGAGTATAGGTTTTAGTTTTATAGCCTGGGCAATCACAACTGGTGGATCCTGGCATAGGGTTTTGTATATCAAGCCCTTAATCTAGAGTTACAAACATTGTCTTTTTTTAAAGGCAGAAAATATTTTAAATATTAAGAAAAATAAATAATAAATCTATACTGTTAAGTTTGTGGTAAGTAACATTGTTATTACAGAGGAGATAATTCTTAGAGAGTACTTCCCATCCCACAGTGTGATGCTCACATCACATTGCAGCTGATTACAATAGAATCAATTAAGATAAATTAATTACTATTTGGCTAAACAATGCAACACAATCAACCTCTCAGCAGGGAGCTGGAAGGCTTTTCAAAATGACTCATCTTGTTTGTTACAGCGGAGGGAAAAGGTAGCCCATCCCAAGTTCCTAGATCCCATCTTACCTCCATACACCTTGGTGGTGCTACTCTGTTGTCAACAAGAAAGTTAAAGGCAGATGTGGCACAGGTTTATTACAATATAAATACATAGTGTTTGTATATAAATGTTAATAATTATGAATATAAAGTCCATAATGTTCCTACCTCCACAAAAAAACACTGGACAACAGTTTCATTCCTTCGTGTCTCTGCTCGAATCTGGGGAATCATTTTTGTCTGTGAATATAGTAAAAATAAAAAAAGCTTAAACATTTGTTATGTTAAGTTTGCATTACAGCTGTTTTTTAAATATTGTGCAAAAGCTTCAGTAAAAAAAGAAACAGACTGTTTAGGGGAACTGGGCTGGACATAGAAGGTGATGCATAAACTTCCAATTTGAGTATGGGATCACCGATCCAAAAAGTGACTAATCTCATGTGGGGTTTAAAAAACATACCCAACTCCAGCCTCCCGGGAATATATGTAGCATTTATTATTTGGAGGTAAAAGCGTCATCTTTTATTAATACAGTTTTTCACCTCTGTGATAAGCATAGATTAACATTATGAGTCTTGACTGAGACCTTATCAGATAGAAGATTGTATATATTGTGGTCTGTTTATGGGATGAGGTCAGCATTGTTATTAACAATATGTGTTTTATGTATCATATAATTGGTTACAATAAATGCATTCATTTAGTATTAGTGTGTCGTGTGGTGCACATCTCGGAGAGTAATTTGAGGTTGAAAAAAACTGTTTGTTACTAGATTTAAATTGGCTGAATGTATGTGGAAATGATACCCACTCTGAATGGGGTTCTGTCACCCCGATACCCAGGTTCTGTCACCCCTGATACAGTTACACCTGGTAACCCTGTTTTTTTTTTCCTACCAGGAGAAAAAAAAGCAAAAACTTGGCAGGAGTTTAATTCGGTTCTGTTGTATAAGTGACTGCTCCTCTCAGTAGCCGACATGTTTATATGGATTTTTAATATTTTGTGAAACACCTCCTTTAACCACAGCTTGGAAAAATACACTCATGCTTTAGTTCTGTTGCCTACTAATGGTTACAATTATGATAATAAACCAAGCAAAGCAATTATGTTATTTTAATCTTCTAAAATCGAATTGTGAGCATATTCTTATCACAGGCCGATATCCTCAACAAAAGATAGATGTGGGTTTATGATTCGAGGCATATGTCGTGGACCCCTGGAGGACCATGTGTGTACAAAACTGTACGAAAAAGTGGTGACTAGTGTTACTACTATTACTATTATTATAGTATAGTATTACTACTATTTTATTTATTTCAAGTAAAATTTGGTCCTAATTTTGCCAGTTTACCAATTCAGTTGGGTTTAACCAGAAAATTGTAGCAAAATGTAGGTGAAATGCCTTGAATCCAAATTTGGTTGGATTCCTGCGATTTCTGCAGACTGGATTTTTCCCTGAAATCTGCTCTCTCTCTCTCTCTCTCTCTCTCTCTCTGTAGATAATACAATACATAAAATATCAAGGGGCAACAGCTGAACAACAATGTTCATCCCATAATAGAACATTGTTACCAAACTTTGGGAACCCTACATTTACTCCAGATGTAAACCCTGCTGTATTCCAGTGATGGCAGCATACAGATATAGATACACTTGGGGACTATGCTCATGAGGAACATGATAGTAAAATAAGACAACATTCTGGAAGAAAAATCACTTTATTTAATCACTACCACTAAAAACCTTTTCAAAATTTCTTCTTTTAAATTATTTAGCAAAGAACCCCATATGAAGTTTGTATGTGGTGGTGGCTAGTGAATGGAACCTCCCAAGAGATCTGCTTCAACACAGCTCAAAACAAGGAATCTTTTGGGCCCCATATAACTGTAATGTCAAGACCCACCTGCCAACTCTTGCTCCTATTTTCAAAATAGATTCCAACCCCCACACACACCTCCACCCCTGCAAACATTAAGCAGAATGCATTTTCTGCCTGTTGGCTGCCTGACTATTACATGTGCAGCAATCCTGCAATACAATAGAGTGTCTGGCTCAGTGTTGTCTTGTGCACTTACTGGTCAATGCCCTTTGGACCTACAGCCTCCCTATTGAGTTAGATATAATATTCAGGTGCTTCTTTTGTTCATATTAAGAACCACTCCTAACCATGAATAGATTGTGAATAAATAATAGGGTCTGCATGGGAGGATCAGGACGTGTTCTGCTTATCAATGTTTTTTTCTTTTGGAGGAGGTTCGCATGCACTTAATAATTTATTTGTCATCATGGATTTTCTTCATAATTCTTTACTGGTTTTGTAAAGAATTAGAAAGAAAAGGCCTGTGTCCTTTACATTCACTCCAAAAGAAGGGGCATGCCAAGGACCCCTCTATGCCACTGGTGGGCAATGGAAAACGAGAAATTCCATAAGACCAAATGTCAAGACTTGATGCAGGATGGAGCAGCTGTGGCACAGGGACACAGGGTAAGTTTTGTATTATTCCTGGGAAATAATTTAATGTTGTTGGGCTTCAGGTGTGAAAACACATAAATAGCTTCACACCTTTGGTCCAACAGCTTCCATGGTGCCTGTGCTCTCTAATTATTACACAGATTATTTCCTTTTCTTTAGCAACTTGTGACACACAATTAATTGATTTTGAGGCAACAAGAACATTGGAAAAGTGTTCAATTACATAGTTTGCAGATAGAAACTAAGGAGGAAGAAATGGGTCAGTGACATTCCTATTCTGTTTTCTCTTGCCGTAGCTCACGTCCTCCCCAACACAGATGGTGACAGATGCTCATTTGCAAGTGTCCTTATTTTTACATCAGATTTAAATACTTTTTTAATTTTAAGACAAAGATGAGAATTAAGTAAAAGTTTACAGATGGATATAACCCCTCATATAAGCAACACCTAAAGCAAAGCAAGACTAGTTTTCACCAATCGTGCTTCAATGTTTCACAGCAGCCCTCATTGTCCTTTATGTTGAGCCGGTCCACTTTTATTTACTGTCAGGTCCTGTGTCGACATGTGCATTCCCCAGCTGGACTTGCTTTCAGTCATAAATAAGGCTGGGCGAACCCAAAACGCAAAGTTCGGGCTCATACCAAACTTTGCGTGTTCCAGTTCCCGACCCTGAGCACGGATTTTAAACAGCGCACTCTGCACGAACCTGGATGAAGGCTGATTGGCTGCACAGCAGCCAGTCAGCTTTCTTCAATCCCTCCCCATCATTAGCCCGGTATAAAAGGCGGGGTCCGCGTCATACCACACACCATTAGGGCTTTATTTTTTTGAAACAACTATCCTTTTCAGGACATTTATTAGGGATAGCATTGTTGTCAGGGCTAAATAGGTGTTAAAGGGAAAGCTGCTGTAGTGTGTCAGTAGCTCTACTTTTCTTACCAGGCCATCCCTGCACTGCAGCAACAGGTTGCCGAAAAAATAAAACGTGCACTGGACAATGCCATCAGTCCAGCATCCAGCTCACCACTGACACATGGACAAACAAGCATGGGCAGGGACGTTACATCTCTCTAATTGCTCACTGGGTCATTGTAGTGGCAGCTGGGACTGAGGCGGGAAGTACCGTGGCAACTATCTTTTCACCACCCAGAATTGCTGGTGCCTCCTGTTGCCTCCTCCTCCTATTTTGCTTTCTCCTCTGCTTCCTCCTCAAGCAGTCCGCATAGCCCCTGCACCACCATTCTGAGCCCAGCCATGGGCAAACGTCAGCATGTGGTACTAAAACTCATCTGTCTGGGCAAAAGATCCCACACCGCCCAGGAGCTGTGGACCGGCATCCAGCAGCAGACAGATGAGTGGCCACTGCCATTGCACCTGATGCCTGGCAAAGTGGTGTGCAACAATGGGCGTAACCTTGTAGCAGCCTTGGCCCTTGCCTGGCGCATGTGCTCAACTTGGTGGTGCCGAGATTCCTGTCTCATTATCCAGATTTGCAGGAGCTGCTGCATAAAGAGTGTAGCACGTGCACACACTTTTGAAAGTCCCATCCTGCTGCCACTCCTGAATGCACTGAAACTTTGAACTCATGGCAATCATGCCATCATCAGCACTATTATACCCATCCTTTGCTTGCTGGATAAAAACCCTTCAGGCAATTATGGAGAATGTGATGGAAGACAGCTTCTCCTTGACTCAGGGCAGCCTGGCTCACATGAGCCACTACATGCTCCAGTGCCTGCATAATAACCGAAGAGTTGCCCCTATAGTCATCAGTGCCGATTACTGGGCGGCCACCCTGCTGGATTTCCACTATAAGGACAACATCACCTCCTTGAAACCAGCACTGGAGCAAGATTGCAAAATGAGTATGAATGCACTATTGTGGACACACTATTGAATTAGCGGGCTCAGTGGTGGCAAAAGGCCAAGGGGGAGAAACAGCAAGTTGCCAATCCAGCAGGGGCACCGGCACCACCTCACAGGGGAGGGTGAGCATGCCACAATGTGGAAGAACGTATATGGCCCGTAGTACCAGGAGGCAGACTTTGACTGCTATGGTGGATGACTACCTGTCCACTTGACTCTTGGTACTTAGCGATGGCTCCTCACCATTCAATTTCTGGGTTGCAAAATGGGGCACGTGGCCAGAGCTTGCCCTTAGTGCCTTGTAGGTGCTGGCCTACGCTGTAGCAAGTGTCCTAACAAAACGTGTGTTCAGCACTGCAGGGGGGTGTCATCAACGACAGGAGGATACGCCTATGCACAGGCAACGTGGACACTTGCATTCCATTCAGATCAACAAGGTATGGATCACATGGGATGGGGTGCCAGCACCTGACTCCGTCTCTGCCACATCCATCTCCTACATCTTTTCTGCTTACACCGCCACGTCCACCTCTAGCGCCTCCTAGAACCTGACACTTGTAAAAAATGTATTATATTTATTAATTTATTAATGTATGTTTCATGTATATATTTAGTGATGTTAATATTTATTTATATATAAATATGTATGTATATATTTATTTATTGATGTTATTAATTATTATAATTTTATCATTGTAAATAATGTATATAATGTATATGTATATATTTTTTGATGTTTTGAATTATTTATTTAATCATTTATCACATATTTATTAATATATTGATTGATGAATGTATGTATCTATGTATTTCTTTAAAAAGTTTAGTTTTCTGTTATTATTTTGATTATTTTCACCAGCCCATTTTGTGCAGGGCATCCTTATTTTAGATATCCCGCTTAGTGAAGCACCTGGTTTGCCCAGTACTCACCTCAATTTGGTACATGTGCTGGTCCCTAAGACAGAGACTGAAACTGAGAAGAAGAGACACAAAAATACTTTCTTTCTACTGACCTCTTTCAGCTTTCTAATAGAAGCTCCACATATGACTGCACACAGAGTGTGTGCTTGTCAGTGAAGGGTTAACAGCCCAGCTCAGAGAGAGGATGCTGATCACTGCTGATGCAGCCCCCTCTATCCTCCATGGCTCCTCCATATGCTCCCACATGTGTCTGACACCAGGCTCATACACAGCATACCTGACTCCGAGCTCTGTTTTCCCCTGCAAGCCCGCTGGCCGCTCTTTTCATGGCACCGAGGCGTGTGGTGGTGGGCGTGATGTCATTCAGTCCCAGTCTGCTGTCTGAACACTGCTCGGTACAGAGCAGCACAGCAGAATTAGTGAGCAAGTAGGGCTGGAATAGGGCTCTTGTGGGGGGGAATCACTGGGGCCCAATCAATCGTGGCTTCAGTGCACCAGTGCCACCTGACAAGTGACAATGGGGGTAAGGTTACAGACACATCCTGGGGCCCCTGATTTACCCTGGGGGCCCCAGGCAGTTGCATGTGATGTTCAGGTCTAACACCGGCCCTAACCATGGGGGTTTCACACTGTGAGAGAACCCCAAAAATATGCAGACTGAAGCAAACTGCAGTAGCAGTGCAGTAACATAGTAACATACTTGTTATTAAGGTTGAAAAAAAGACATATGTCCATCAAGTTCAACCAAGGGTGTTGGGGAAGTTTCTTTTTATTTTATATTATTTTTTTTTTACTGATAATAGCTAATTTTCTTTTCTTTTAAAAAAGTCTAATCCTTTATTGACGCTGTCAGTGGTTGATGCTGTAACAAGCTTCTGTGGGAGACTATTCCACAGATTTATAGTTCTTATGGTAAAAAATGATTGTCACCTCCTGAGATTGAATTAATTTTTTTTCCCGTCAAAGGGATTGCCCCCTTGTCTTTAGAGAGGATTTTACCTGAAATAGTGTTTCCCCATATTTTTTGTATTGGCTATTTATATATTTATACAAGTTAATCATGTCCCCCCTCAGATTTAATTTTCGTAATCTTTCCTCATAACTAAAATCCTTCATTCCTCTTATTAGTTTGGTGGCTCTCCTCTGCACCCTTTCCATAGTCAGAGCGTCCTTTCTATGAATGGGTGCCGAGAACTGGACAGCATATTCCAGATGAGGGCGCACCAGTGCCTTGTAAAGAGGCAAAATGACATCCCTATCCTGAGATTTCATGCCTCTTTTAATGCATGATAATATCTTGGTGGCCTTGGAAGCAGCTGCTTGACATTGCATGCTGTTATTTAGCCTTTGATCTACCAGTACCCCCAGATCCTTCTCAACAAGTTTTTGAACAAGTGTTTCTCCCAGTTTTACTTCCCCGAGGATATATGTGGCCTTCAGGTTATTAGGTTATTAGACCCTAAGTGCATGACTTTACATTTTGCCACATTGAACTTAATTTGCCAAGAGCCGAGACAGTGCTTTTAATTCCATCTTCTATGTCATTTATAAACACGTTGAATAATAGTGGGCCCAGCACTGAACCCTGGGGTAAACCACTTACAACCGGTAACCATTCACAGTAGGTATAACCACAAATCTCTTCACACGATTCTTCAGCCAGTTTTCAATCCAGTTACAAACTGTATTTTCTAACCCTGAAGATCTCAATTTCCCCAATAAGCGTCTATGGGGGATAGTGTCAAATGCGTTTTCAAAATCCAGAAAAACTATATCTACAGCCGCCCCTCTATCCAGGCTTCTACTCACCTCCTCATAGAAGACAATCAGGTTAGTCTGTCAGCTTCTGCCCTTAGTAAAACCATGCTGGTTGTCACTTATAATATTATGCATAGTTACATATTCATGTATGTAATCAATTAATTTAAAGCACTCCCATTTGGCATCTGTTTCCTTATTCCTCAACAGATGTGCTCAGTCTATGTTCTGGAGTACAGCTCTGAGCCTGGGGCTTCCTAAAATTCATTGTTTTTGCCCTTCTGACAGAAAATCTTTCTTTCAGTTTATGCTGAATACAACTATATTGTGGTCACTGTTATCAAGATTTTGATGAACTGTTACTGTCCCTATCAGGTCATCATCATTCGATATTACCAGATCCAAAAGACCAGATCCATAGTAGATGCCTCCACGAACTGATTCATATAATTATCTTGTAGCAAGCTGAGGAATGCTTTGTCTTGTAGTAGAAGCAGAACCATGTCTCCAGTCGAAAAATGAGTAGTTGAAGTCCCCCATCACCACCAATGTACCAGCTTCTGATGCCCGCTCTATCTGTTTATGCAGCTGACCCTCTATTTCCTCAGTTATGTTTAAGGGTCTATAGATTACACCAAATTGTATTTTAACATTGTTTACATCACCCCACACTTCTACCCACAAGAATTCTACATCCTCACAATCTTCTGCTAGTATCCCCTCATAAATATATGCTTTGCATTCTTGCTTTACAGAGAGACACACACTCTGCCCCTTTTTGCTCTGCCTTTCAAAAAGAAAGCAAAACCTTGTGTGGAATCTAGCCATGTCTCAGTCACACCAATAACATCAATATTTTCTTTCAGTGCCAGAGCCTCAAGCTCCCCCACTTTAATTGCCAGAATTCTGGAATTTTAAGTTCCTATCTAGTTTGACACATTGAGCTTTAGTATTAGCTTCTGCAGTAATGCATCCGCCTAATTTTTCACTGCTGGTTTGCAACACATGAATCTCCTTCTCCATCATAGTAGTCCTCTCCCCTAATAATTCTTCTCCCCTTCTAAAATAAAATATGTACGTTTTAAATATGTAAAGGTAAAAATATGTAAGGTTTCAAGAAAACCTTATTGTGAGTATTGAAAGCCCGCTACTATCAATTACAACGGTACCAAATATGTATATGTATCTACCCGTAGACACCTGTTCCTGCCCAGGAGACACCCTAGACAGAAGAGCTTGATGAGATTTTCAATTAAATTAAAACTAGGGTTATACGCTTAAAAAAAGCAAAAAAAAACTGTGTGGCGTCCCACTCCCAGCTAAACCAGTCCAGGCCTCAGCTATGGGGGCTGGTAGACCAGAGTACAGAGGCTAAGCAGTCGACTCCCAGCCCTGTTGGCTACCAGCCTGCATATGATACAGGTAATGGGGATGAAGGTTTTGGCATGTCACCCACTTGTTGGCAGGTGACTTGCCAGCCCCTACTTAACCCTTTGTGAACTGGTATTGGGGTCTCAATGACCCCTTACCAGTTCACAAAGGGTTAAGTACAAAAATACACACACTAGTAAAAATCCTGATATATATATTTTAGTACTTATCTCCTTCCATTCCCGATCACAGCTGACCCATGCTGGCAATTGCTGCTCTGCCCCGCAGAAGACCCAACTGGGTCCTCCACCCCTGCCAATACATCAGGCATTCACTAAAGATATCTTTCTTCCACTGAGTCATGCTGTCAGCCCTTTCAATCCTTCTGCCACTACCTGTGTTATTCCCTGCCACCGCCACCTCCCAAGCAGGGTCCTTCTGCCACCTTTGATGCCTGGTGCTTCTGCTGCCACCTCGAATACCAGATCCTCCTGACACTGCTGCCTTTGATATCATGGCCTCCTGCCACCACTGTCTCTGAGGCCAGATCTTCCTGTCATGGCCTTCTATGATTCCAAGTCCTCCAGCTGCCACTGCCTCCGTCCTCTGGGTTTTCCTGTTGCAGCTGCCTCCAATGCAAGGTCCTCAAGTTGCTTCTGCCACAGCAATTATTTAAAATGACTAGCTGTCCCTCACTATATGAGCCTCCACTAACTACCTGCCCTGAAAAAGACAATTATTCAATTGTTCTCTGTTCCCAGCTGTCCCTGCAAAAGATGGTATGAGTATACACTGAGTGATGGACACTGTAGTAGAAGATGGTATGAGTATACACTTGCAGTGACAGACAATGGAGTAGAAGGTGTTATGAGTATACATTTGCAGTAGGTGACACTGCTGTAGAAGATGGTATAAGTGACTGAGGTTATGAGGATGAGTATGAGACTGATGGTATGATATGAGTATACACCGCAGTAGAAAACGGTGCTTGCAGTGACTGCCACTGCCCTAAAAAAGGTCCCTCACTATATGAGTCTCCCCCTCATACCTACCTGCCCTGAAAAGGACAATTCATACATTTTTCTCTGGCCCTTTTTATCTGTCCCTCACTGCAGCTACAGCCTCTCCCTGTCTAACCTATCCAATGTAACCCCGCCTCTTATACAGCAGGGTCAAGTGTTCCACATGGCCAATCACAGTCAACCCCATACTTGGCATGGCTGCGGTTGTTATGGGCTAAGAGCCCATTGATGGGCAGCCCAATAACCAGCATTGCTGTTCAGCCAAGTGCTTCGGGCTGAAGTCTGTTTTTGGGTCCAGCAATCCTAAACCGCAATGACATCAAATACTCGAACAGTGTGGTTCGAGTCTGCTAATCTCTACTACTTAGTTCTAATATGTCCTCAGGGACATACATACCATAGGGGCAGTGCAGACATGTGCTCCTGGGGCCCGTGGAACAAGGGGGCATGGCCCACGCTGCCTCCACTGTCTCTATGATAAGTACCTGCATACTAACCTAGCCATGCCGCCTCCTTTCCTCTGGGACGTGGGCTTCTGCGTGTGGGCCCTGCTTCTACGCCAGCACCACACATGGACCCAGCCCCTACGTTGATGTCGTGCAAGTTCTCCAACGGCACAGTGTGCCCTCTGGCTGTACCAGACCCCCGTCTCTAATGTTGTCGCGCCAAATAAAGTTGACGACCACTCCGAGTGTCTGTGGAGGGTGGGGGGGATTGGGGTTGATGCATTGCCCTGCTATGGGGCCCCATTGTGGCTATGTATGTACTTTTTAACTTTCATTCTCTACTAGTAAAAAAAATCTAATTTTGTTTTTCCTGATAATCTCAGCTAATATAGGCTAGTGCTCCCACTAGTGTCCTGACACAGACCACAGTTTACAGCTCTTAGATTGCTCTAGAATGACCTAGATTTGTCTCCTAATTTTTCCGAAATACCCATGCTTGTTCCACACCACACAGCATTTAGGAGATTAGTTTATCTTGCATTGTCAATTATTATTGGGACCTACTTAATTGGTTATTATTATAATACATTTTGCTTACAACAGGACTTTGATAACCACATTAATCCTAATCCACAAAAGGCCAATAGGGTTAGCACTAATTGAAAAGCAAAAGACATAGGTCAAAAAAAAAATAGGTCAAATAGGTCAGAAAATGAAAATGTTATTACTGAGCTTTAAGGGAGAGTTGGGGCCCTGTTTTTTTCCCATTTATAACAATAGTCCACATACGGTATACCAATGATACCCCCCATAGATACTAAAGTATACATATTAAAGTTAGTATAGCACTTAAAAGCAGGAGTACAATCTGGCATTCAATTTTGACTCAGAAAAGAAGACTTGCATTTATATAAATGGTTCACATGGGAAATACTAAAGCTGATGCCGAGTAAACTTTAAAGTTCACATAAATATTCTGACGCTTCTCAATGCTTTCACTGCAGAAGAGGCATTAACCTCTTTATGGTAGAAAGAGCCTGATGGATTTTTTTGAAACAAACATTTAATTTTATTACAAATAGGAACAACGCATCGGTAATTACTTTGCCTCCACAGGACAATGTTATTCTATTTTCAGTGATGCAGTTTAATTGCGTTGATTCCCCTCACTTCTTCTGGCTGTAGCCACTGTACTTTAAAGCAATAAAGTCAGCAAATACAAATAAAACAGGGTTATGCTAAAAGCTTTATTATTTTCATGTCATGTAAACTAATTAGACAGCCACGGGCAATAAATATTAGAAGATTTAACCGGTATTAATCTATAGATTAAGATGGCTGGATTAAAGCATTTCAAGATGTTGTGCAGCTGTTGTTGGTATTCTAAATGGATGATCTACTTAGCTTTATACAGTATGTGACTGGAGATGCAGGACAGCGGGGACAATGAGGTCAATTCAGAGCTTGGCGAGAAAACTCACTTTTTAAGAGAGAAAACTGCCATTCACTTTCATTGTCTACCGGGTGTAAATTTTTACCTGCCTCTGAATCAGACCCAAGGTGAGCAAAGCAAGAGCAAATTTCTCTCACTAGGCTCTGTGACGATGTGTGTGACAATGATGAATGGCGATCATCATGTAGATCTAACACGTAGGTAGTTGCATAGGAAAACTAAAACATAAAAGCAGAAATGTTAATGAATTATAACTCGTCATCAGGTATCAGTACCTTAAGTCCTCGGGCAGGACAAAAGCAAAGCCAGGGTAAGGCGTTTCTTAACTCTCAGAACCTTACTGGTTAGGATGCACATGTAAATGACCTCCAGACAAGGGTAGAATGAGGCTGAAATTTATCCCAGGATTCTTTACTGGCCTTGGCTAGCCCAGGACCAGCTCTTAAGCTGCTTATCCCCACCCCAAATGTGCTTTCCAGCTGGTCAACAAGTAGGTTAATGAGCTGAGGCTTTATCATTGCAGGGACAGATCATAGGTAGGGTCGATATGGACCCTAAAGCTATAGTGTTCACCCTTTAGCATTGTAGGGGCAGACACTGTGGTAGTGGTGGATATGGCCCCCACAGCCATGATGCTGAAGCTATAGCATTCTAGGGAAAAACATGGGCTGGGTTGTACAGCATGGTTGGATATTGGAGGAAAACTTATCAAGGGTGGGATCCAAGATGTCCCCACTAGTTCCCGCAATTCAGAAGTTAAAATTCCGGCCAACTGACTAGAACAGCTGGAAATGACCTAGTTTGCTAATGCAGAATGCTCTGGGTAAGTGGGCTGTGGTGATTCATTTTAAAATGACAGCCATATGTACTGAAGTGCCACTCAGTCACCTCCTCCTCCTTTTTCGCAGCCGCAGCTGAGCTGGATGGCATAAGCTGTCACGTGATGCACAGCATAGAGCAGCGGTCCCCAAGCCAAACGTGGGACTTGCTCCTGAGGGGCAAGTAATATTTGTATTGCAGAAGACTAAGAAGTAGATAGATATTAGGGATTATAGATAAATAGATAGATATATATTAAAGCTGTAATACAGTCAAAATTGACTATAGTTCCATACTGCTAGTGGGGCAGCACAACCCAGGCGCATCACCGATGTGAAAACAGGAAACTGGCCTCCTGGATACTAAACACTTCTGGGCCCATCATCTTCTGTAGCATAATCATCCTTGTCTGGCCTCTGTTAATTTTTTCTTCTCTGATGATCCAGGTCATGTTGCATCTGTAGAGGCAGCTTCATGCAAGTTGCGACAGGGTCTCCGTCCTATTGAGGATTATGTTATGATTTCCATTGCTTAAGTTCCGACACTCAGTGGAACGAGCCAGCTTTAAAACATCAGTTCTGCTTGGGGCTCTCTGAACAGATTAAGGATGAACTGGTCCACTTTGATACTTCTGAAACTTTAAATGAACTCATCCTTTCTGCCATTCAGGTGGATCGTCGGCTGCAGGAAGGCTGCGGAGAGCATTCAGCCTCTGCCCAATAGTTTACTCCTCGGTCACCGTCTGCCACACTGGACTCTCCACTGACCGATTCGGGAGTTGCTTAGCCTATGCAATTGGATATTGAGAAAGACTGTGCTGGAGGCAGCTAAACCTCTGCATGTACTGCAGTAACCCAGGACATTTTCAGGCAAACTGCCCCATTAGACCAGTGGGTATGAACAGATCGACACCCCCAGTTAAGAACATCCTGCTTCCTTAGGCTTCTTATTTTACATCTCCCCGGAAGAATGATTGAAACCAGGGCCATGATCGACTCCTTTGTTTGTTTCATGGACAGATTCATAATGTTCCATTTGAAGTCTGGCCTACCCCCCTGCTTCTCACTCAAGTCAAGTCTGGGCCAGTGTCCCATACAATTAAATCACTCTTCTGCTTTACCTCTGAATTGCTACATTTTGATTTGATGCACTCTCCTTTGTACCCTATCATTTTGGGTTTACCGTGGCTCTCTATACATAACCCCATTGTCGATTGGTCGCCCGGTTCAGTTTCTTTGTTCTCTCCCTATTGTAACCAAGTTTTACAGACAGAAGGAGAATAATCTCTCTCTAGTAACTATCAATCCACCAGATTCTCTTCCCCCAGCATATCAAGAGTTTAAAGATGTGTTTGACAAAAATGTAGCAGACCGGCTACCTCCTCACTGCTCTTACGACTGTCTGATAGATCTTCTTCCTGGGTCGGCTATCCCTTTCGGGCATATCTATCTGTTGTCTGAAACAGCGTTACAGAGTCTCCACAAATTTATAGATGAAAACCTGGCCAAGGGTTATTAGACCCTCCGCATGCAGGAGCAGAGATATTCTTCATGGAGTAAAAGGAGGGCACTCTGAGAGTGACCTCCATCAGATTACAGTCAAGAACAGATACCCATTGCCTTTGATTTCAGAACTGTTCCAACATTTGGGGTCCGCTCGGATCTTTACAAATTTAGACTTGAGGGGAGCATTTAATTTAATCAGGATATGTCAGGGTGACAAATGGAAAACAGCCTTCCGCACGCGTTATGGTCATTTTAAATACCTGGTCATGCCGTTTGGTCTCTGTAATGCCCCTGCAACATTCCAGCATTTTGTAAATGTCATGTTCCAGGATTTATCTTGATATTTGCATCACCATTTACCTGGACGGTATATTAATCTTCTCCCTCTCGAAACATCATGTCTGTCGGGTCCTTTTGTGCCTTTGGGAGCATCAATTGTACGCAAAACTAGAGAAGTGTCAGTTTGAACAGTCTTCTATTCAGTTCCTGGGGTTACTTATCAACAGTACCAATATTGTGATGGATCCTGAAAAGGTAGTTGCTGTCTTGGACTGGCAACAACCTACAAATTGCAAAGAAGTACAGTGTTTCATTGGCTTTGCCAACTTTTACAGATGTTTGATTAACGATTTCTCAAGGATAGTTCGTCCCATCAATGATCTCACCCAAAAGAATACTCTGTTTATTTGGTCCAAAGCAGCTGAAGAGCCCTTCTCTCATCTCAAGGAACAATTCACTTTCGTCTATCACTTCACTATCTGGATACATGCCAATCCGAGCTTCCATTTGTACTTGAGGTAGATGCCTCCGTCAATGCTATAGGAGCAGTACTCTCTCAACGAGAAACTGAGAAAGGAGAACTTCACCCCGTAGCCTTCTTTTCCAGCAGAACAAAACTATGATGTTTGTGACCGAGAACTCATTGCTATCAAACTCGCCCTGGAGGAATGGCAATATCTTTTAGAAGCTGCTAGACATCCAATCTTGATCCTTACGGACCACAAGAACCTGGATTACCTTCGGTCTGCAACGTCAGGCAAGATGGTAATTATTCTTTTCCAGGTTCTCCTTTCATATTTCTTACGTCAAGTCAACAAGAATCCATCTGACCAAGGTCCCAAGCCAGAAGAACCCACTATCTTGCAACCTAACCATTTCTTATTACTTGAGTAATACTGAGATTTGACAAGCATTCGATTCTATCCCAGAGAACCTCCAAAAATCTTATTCCCCGAAATTTTACTTTCCAGGGTTCTGGCCAACTTCCATGATCATCCCTTGGCTGGTAATTTTGGGGTCAAAAAGACTCTACATATGATTCAACGTAATTTCTGGTGGCTCACTTTATGAGCAGACTGCATATAGTATGTTTCCTCTTGTGGAATGTGTGCCAGAAACAAGCACAAAACCACCAAACCAGCAGCGCTTCTCATGCCTCTCCCAGTGCCAGAACATCCTTGTGAACAGATTTCTATGGACTTTATTGTGGAACTTCCGCCTTCAGACAATCGCAACACTATCTTGGTGGTTGTAGACTACCTAACCAAGTACGCCCATTTCATAGCTCTCCCCAGTCTTCCTTCGGTCTCAAAATTAGCACACGTTTTTGTGAAAGAAATTGTCTGTTTACACGGCCTGCCGTCTAAGATCATATCTGACCGCGGTTCCCAATTTACCATCCGGTTCTGGACAGCGCTCTGTAGGAGTTTACGGATCACTTTGGCCCACTCATCAGCCTACCATCCCCAGACCAACGGGCAAACTGAACGAGTGAATCAATCACTGGAACAGTATATCAGCCCTACAGGACAATTGGACACAATTACTTCTGTTAGCCGAAATGGCTTATAATAACTCAATCCATTCTTCAACCTGCCTCACTCCATTTGCATGCATGCTAGTGAATGTGCCAGCAGCTGCGGACTTAGGAGCTCATCTAACTGCTACTCATCAAATGCTCCAAACAACCTTATGAGTCACCCAATAATGTTACAAACGAACGGCAGATGCCCATCAGTCCTCAGCTTCCAATTTTGCAGTAGGAGATCAAGTCCTTCTCTCTACCACCCATCTGAGGCTTCATCTTCCCTTGAAGAAGTCCTAAGTTCATTGGACCCTTTAATATCAAGCGAGCTATTAACAAAGTGGCCTTTGAGCTAGAACTACCTACCCATCAGAACATACATACAGTTTTTCATGTGTCCCTTTTAAAGAAGGGAATTTTTAGAGATCTCCCAGATAAACCACCTGACCCAATTATTGTGGATGGGGAGGAAGAATATGAGGTCGAACAGATCCTGGATTCTTGGAAAAGAGGGTTCTCCACTCATTATCTTGGTTGATAGAAGGGTTATGGTTCGGAGGAAGATTCCTGGGAACCGTCTAGTAACCTCAATGCTCCACAATTGATCAAAGCTTTTCAGCAAAGACTTTCTAGATTGGCTGCCCAGAGGCATCCTTAAAAAGGGGGCACTGTCGGTCTCCACGCCTTTCTCGCTCCTCTAACTGGTGCAGGTGTGTGCCATCTGATCTCCATCGCTGTCTATGCTCAGTCGTGGGCGTACACACTCAGGCACGTGCACACAACCTGGCTCTTCATCCTCTTCACTTCTCAACAGTGCCACCTGGTGTCCAGCATGCTGCAAGGGCACGAAGCCGAAGCCTACAGCATAAGCTCTTGGGCTTGCACTTACATCCGTTTTTTCTTGATCACAGTGGACAGGAAGTGACATCACTCCTGCTCTGAGATGGCCCTCCCAGCTTTATTGGCAGCCCTATTTAAAAGGACAACTGGCCTGTTTGCATTGCTGTGTTATCAAGTAAGTTCCTGGATTCCGTTATCCCTGTTCCTGCTTTTCCTATGTTTCCTGATAGACTTCCTGGATTGACCTGGCCTGCTCTTGGATGAGCTCTCGGATGGATTACTAGGTTTGGACTTGAAATTGTTTATTGGACTTTGCCTTTTGCCGCCAGCCCCTGAACTCGGATTTGTTTTTGGACGATTTCTTCGCTACGCCCCAACACCTGGAGCTCCGCTCAGCCCAAGCTACTTGTCAGAAGTCTACCTGTCCATGGCCATAGCCGGGAGGCTTCACAAAGAGGCCCAGAAGTGGTGAGTTTTCACAGCCACAATGCACAGCGGGGCAGCCCGGTTATGCTATAGTCAATTTTGACTGTAGTTTTGCTTTAAGGATGATAATTAATAGATAAATAGAGTAGATTGCACAAATCACATTCTGAGTCTGTAGAAAAAATGCACATATGTGTTTCCCCTGTTTCTGCATGCAGAGACTGCCCAGAAGATAGATAAGCATATCAGCATAGACTGCAAGATGAGCCCTAAGCTCATGAGCTCTAATCAACAATGGATCCCAGGTGTGTTTGCCCTAGGGCTCAGCATTCAGGTAGAGGTCAGAGAAAAGTTACAGAGCAGGTGTTTTTTTAGTAGGCAAAGGTGCATTGTATCAAAACATATGCTGAGTTTGCTTTGTGTTTCTGAGATTTGTGTGCCCCTTTACCACCAAAACCATTGGATATTTTTAATATGGGGTAAGTAGACCTCCAGTCAAAAAATCAAGTAAATTGCTCCCCTAAAGCCCCCCTCTGGCAATCAGTGGCATAAGCTGTTGAGAGGGCTTAACCCCATGCAGATATTGTGGAATAGTATGCAGATGCTTTGCTCCTAAAATGACATGGAAGCTACCTTCACCATGTCTGTGGCCGACGCACAATCAACATAACATGGTCATAAGAGGGGTGGTTTAGGGGAGCAATTTACTTACACTTCCTGTGTGGCCACCTTCCACCCCTAGCAGAGTGCCCCAAAACACAGTCATATAATATTCAGTATAAATTAAAACAGTAACTGGATGCAGTCTGGTGATTGAATGGTGGGCATATTGTTCCCTGGCCAAGCAGGAGCGCTTCCTGATGCTCTCCAGCGATGCAACAATATATAGGAGGGGCAGAGAATCAACACTTGCCTATACAGGTACTAATTCATTATGGGGTGGAAACCAACGTGCCTACTTACAGTATGTTTAATGTTAACTGACTTGTTTTAGATTTACAGATGAAACGCATTGCCAGTGGCTGAGAAGTGACGGACCTCCATTGATTAGGTGCAGGGCCTGGAACCCCCATGTCGGTGAGCTGTGATTCCCCCTGTCCCTCGCCACAATCAGGGCTGACTCCAGGTTTATGTGGGCCCTTGGGCGGCATGGTCTCAGTGGGCCCCGTTGTGGTAAAGAGTTGCGTTACATCACAGAGGGACGTCCCAAATCTAGATGCCCCCTAAGGATCATGATATTTAGACCAAAACTCTAGTTTTGGTCTACTTTGAAGTGCACCAAACCCCTTTAAACCTGACCTCGGAGTCTAAGCGAATCTAGATACTCCTGATTTTGGATGCCCCTGTGTGGGACCCCCTCCCCCCCTTGTTCATCACATTCCTGGAACTGGTGAATGCACTGTGGGATCGCAAGTTAACAGCCGAAACAGGGGGGGTTCTTTCACAAACAGGGACATAGTGGGTATGCATAGTGGGTATACCAGCGATTCCAGGGGGTTTACACAGTAGGGTATCACAGATTGGGATGCTCCAGGGATAGGAAATCAGCTGAGGTGGGCAACTTAAAAGCAGAACAAAACTCAGCACTTCCTCCCCTGGAAGTTGAGATGCCCCTTTGTGTGGAACCCCGCCATTAGAGGAGATGTGGGCAACAGCTGTGGCGGTGCCCTCCCAGTCCGCGCCGATCAAATGCCGTCACACACCCCAAAGGCCAGCCCTGTCAGTGGGCCCCCCCAGAGGGTGGGGCCCCCGGCAGCTGCCCAGCCTTGCCAGGTGCTGACGCCGGCCCTGGCCACAATAATAGGGGTGAAGATAGATGACGCTGGTAAGGACCTTTGTTGATATGCGTATTCGATATTGTTTTCAGTTGTGTGGATTTTTTTTAGCATAATACATTTTGGGTTTTTATCTCAAATTGGATTACACCATGAGGTTATCTCCTTACTTGTTGCATGGGAGAATGTGATTGAAAGAGGACTTCTACGCTATGCTCACTCTGAACGTGATCTGAATTGATGAGCTGTACTCTGCAGGGAGAACTTAGGACCTCCGGTAAGCAGCTTTCCTTAAGGTGGAGGGCTCACAAATATGTGATATATTTATCATATATTTGGAAGGAGATAGTGGATTATCTCTAACTTTTATTTGTAAGAAATATTTTGCTCTGTGCTTTATCTTTTATTTCTCTACATATACCTATGCCAAAGGATGTCTTGCTCTTGTAATTGTGGTACTCTGTTGTTTGGAAAACAGGATTTTCTGAAGCCCACACAAAAGGAAATTACGCCTCTGCTGGATTAGGGGGTATTCTCAGCAGCGAAGTCATAGTAACAGCACAGTAAACCGGCGGGGTAAACGCATTTTGCAGTCAATTGCAGGCAATTACTTTGCCAAGTGATGCTCTTTTGCATTTGTATTTCTGATGCGGATTTTACAGCTGAAAAGGAAAGCCCATGAATCTTCTACAACACATAGACAGTTTACGTTAAAGGTGTATTATAAAATTACGTAATATTAAAAATCCACATAAGCACATTGGCGATGAGAGAAGGGGTCACATACACATGAACTGAATAAAACTCCTGCCAAGCTTTTGAGTTTCTTCTCCAGGTAGGAATAAAATCCTAGGGTGACAGATTTGACCAATCACCCCTGATTTCCTCTTTCGTCTAATAAAAAAAAAACAAGCCCGGCTGGATATTTCTTGATGCCGGATGTATAGTGACCCCTCCTCCTGCCATTCAGCATATTTATATGGATTTTTATAATTGGCCCTTTTTTCATGACAGTCCTCCTTTAATGTGTAAGCATTTCTGAGTTGAGTAAAGAAAACATGAATCATGCAGCACAGCTTGAGGCTCTACTGACTCTATCCAAGAGCAAACTGAAAAATAATATCTCAAAGAAACAATAAAGATGCTTATCAAAATCCAGAACCATGTAAAGTTGCTTATCCTAGGAGATGCCAGAGTGGGACACTCCTCAAGTTCCACAAAGCTGACAGGTATGGGAGGCCTAACATCTGTCATTGGCAAGTTACCGTAACTAAAACAATATCAGGTTGGGTGGAAAATATCCCTGATTAGAGACACATTTTGTTATATCCAGGATTCTTGACCTTTGGCATTCTGTGGCATGAGATGCCCATAATACACACACTGAGCCTGACTGCTCTCCAGGGATAAGGTCATGAAGAGGGGTGGACATGGATAACTCCAGAGTACTGAAGCTTTAGTATTGCTGGGTCAGATAACATGGCAGTAGTGGGTTTGGTTCCCAAACATCCATAAATCTGAGGCTATATTGGTATAGAACCTGGGCTGCGGTTTTGTGGCTTATAGGGTACAGTAGGGGCGGTACAGGGAATCTGAAAAGGAAACTAGGGAGGAAGGAATTAGATAGGGGTGTGACATGTAGCAACCCAACTAACCCCAAAGCAGTGTGGCCCACCAGGAATTCTCCCAACTCTACCTATGGCCAATCCACCCCAGCTTACTCAGATATCAGCTGATTGAACCCTGCAATCTAACGGAAAGATTCACGAGGGGGCGCCATTTTTATCTACACAAAAATTAAAGACATATTGAAATATCCCAGTCCATGTTCTCTTGCACTTTTGGCAACCACCCAACCTGAAACAATGATTTCTGGACCCTACCAGAATAGCAAGCACAGAACTACTGTAAGAATGAATGTCCTGCAGGTTTACCTGCGTCTGATGTATGTGCTATGTTGCCTTTCATGGAGGAAAATCAGGACCATAAATTGGAACTAATAACAAATTGAATGTGGCTTTCTCCATACTTCACAAAATGTCCGGCTAATAACTTGCTCTTACTTATCTGTACTGCCTTTTTAATGTTTTTTTATTTTTTTATATTTTTCTATGTCCATTGGTTTCGAGTGATTTTTGTCTGTATAACGTCTGACTAGGAGAACCTGATATTATAACTGGGTTTTGAGCGTCTCTTGGAGCTGTTGCTAGCCTGGCCGGAAATGCTACAACTGACAACGCCGCTGCCCAGAAGCCGATGCAGTAGTGCGATAGCTGATGAGCGTCTCAGACGAGGTGCTCAAGTAGCGCCCACACAAATAATAATAAATATGCCTCTAAAGTGGACCAACACCCAGCCTGATCTATAAGATTTCTGGGCCGATCCCTCCCCGAAGGGCATCCAAAATCGGGATGCCCCGCTGTGTGAAACCCCCCAGGACGCCAGCACACCTTACCTGGATCCCAGTCCAACGGCGCATGTGCGGGCCGCGGGCACATCTGACGCTTCTCTCTAGCATGTGCATCTTACCATCTGTCCTTTCTAATCTCTTCTGCTTCAGTATATAGTTTATATGATGTACAGACTAACCTTTTCTTCTTCAGGGAAGTAATTGGAATAGGCAAATACTGTATACAGTAAGGAGCAAATTCTGTATGAAGTGAAGCAGATGCTGTATCTCATGGGGCAAAGACATTAAATATGAACAACAATTTAGGGAAACAAATATGGCTTCAAACGGAGCACACTGCAAGCTTTAATATGCAGACTACAACCAGCAAGAGAGCACTTAAAGAGTTTGCATAGACCTTCAATAATATTTGGTGGCAGAAGTAGCACAAAGCAATATTACCCTTGTAATAACACATCTGAAAGGCTCTTAAAAAACCTCAAAGCCTATTTTTTGCAGCAATGAACGAGGCAGAGGTATATCATAAGTGGATTGCTTACTCTGTTTACCTGGTATTCAAAGGTGTACCAAGGTTTCACATGGCCCCAAAACAAAAATTAAAGCACCCCCCCCCGTCCTCCAAAAAAAAGCAGATATCTTAAATGTTCATTGTAAATTAGGTATACACATAAAGAATGTTGCCCTACTGACAATGTATGTTGCCTTACAACCTCATATTTCCCTACTGCCTGAACAAATTCATTTTGCCACAGTTGATAAATGATGATTTGTGCCATGAATCACCACAAATTTCATTTTACGTCTGTGGCTGAGTGGCGGCTCCATATCAGTCTTCCTCCACTTAAGCAAAAAAAAATGGTAGCAGTTTATTCCTCATCCCATCTCATGGCAAGGGAGAGAAATGACAAAGGAGGAGGCTGGTGGGGCAGGAGGGCAGGAGGTGGAGCACAGTATGGTGTTCTGGGTGGGTTACATGGCAGGGGGGCATAAGCAGGGGTGTAGCTAGGGGGGCACTTTCTTGCAGCAGGTTAGGGGGACCTGAGAACAGGTGGGGGTGCCATTTTGAATCTGTGTCCTGGGTGCCAAAATGCCTAGCTATTCCTCTGGGCATAAAGACTACAGCCCTACTGGGTTCCACCAGGGAAAGGCTGGGGCCAGGTATAGTGTGTAACTATGACATGTTACAATTCTGCAAACACATGAAACCAGCTAAAATGGAGTCTGCTCATACCTGATATCTGTGTTTTTGCTGCTTTGGGAAGTCTCTGCTATAAACCTTCAAACGTCACGCAATACAATGCAAAAGACAATACTATACAAGACTATACAATAATAGCCTATGGCTGGTGCTTTACCTGCACTGCCTATAGACTTGTGTTTTACACATTGGTGGTCCACTATATCCAACAACTCCTGTCGTGCATGCAGAACAGGATCACACTACACAGGTATTTTTATGCATTTTGGCTGCCATAGATCACTGCCATGTTCCACAGCCAAAATGCATACTGTAATACTGTGATCAGGCCCTAAATGTAATGTTACACAGGATGCCCGAGAGATAGTAATCCTGGCCTTACACAATCTCCCTCACTAACTCAGGAACTACTAAAGAACTAAACACAATCAGCTTCCTACCATGAGTTGCTAAGCTGTACTCCCTCACTTTAAAGCTGTAACGTACACTTCTGTCACTGGAATATTAAAGCTAAATTAACACGTTGCCCAAAAGCCCCTTCTTAATGTGGACTCAAGCTTCCTGGGTTTTTTTCCCTTTTATCTAGGGATGCCTGGTATTTGAAGCCCCAGACAACATCAGAGCACGAGAACACAAGAGACTCAAACATTTAGGAAGACCAAAGCCCTCTTTGACTAGCTGGCCACTACTCTGTCTCCAGCGCATCCCAATTTGGGATGCCATATCATGTGAAATCCCCTGGGATCATCATAAAACATACCTTTCCAGTGACCCCACAGCACATAAGCAGGCAGTGGCTGCATCCCCAGCTCCAGTGGCCAGCAATTCAGATAGACTGTGGGCCGGAGTGTGCATCAGACCACAGGTTACTGGGAATGCATCCTCTACCTACAGTATGCTGGGCTCTGTTTCCAATTAATATGCATTAATATGCTCCTCATGCAGTGCTGATAGAAGAGAGGGTTTCGCATATAGGGGCATACCAAATCACAAAAAAAAACATCATTAATTTAGAGGACCAAAACCCAAAATCTATCTATAATCTAAAAGATTTGCGGGCCGATCAATTCCCTCCCCCTGGGGGAAACCAAAATCAGGATTTCCCCCCTTTGTGAAACCCTCCAGGCCGCCCCATACACTTACCTTGCTTCCTGATTCGACCATTCACAAATGCCTGGCGCAGGCATGCTCCCTGTTAGAGGGAAACCGGGTGTGGGGGTGCCCCAGGAGAAAGGACCAAAACCCAGAATAGTCAAAATCCTAGGTTTTGGTCCACTTTAAGGTTTGGTCCACCTTAATATGCAGGGCACCCAGCTGGAGCAGGTGGGGGGCTTAGGCAGCCTGGGTGCAGACTACCAGCAGGAAACAAGCTGTTATCAGACTTCCTGATTCTGCTTTCCATGCTCTCCTCTGCTCTGCAAAGTGACATCAGTGTCACATGACAGCTGATCTTACATTGGTGCGTCACAGAGGACAGCCAGTAGGTGGGAGCTTGTAAGAATGATTACCACTCAATGCCCAAGCCCCTCCCCCCCAACTATGCATAGATAAATATTTTTTAAGAGGCTCCCACAGGACTATTGGGTAGATGAGATTTAAAGCAGCTTGCACCCCCAGCCTCCATTGTATGTATACCACTGTTGGTACTACAGTACGGGTAGGATTAGTGGCTTTTTAATTCTGTCTTTTTCCATGGCCCTGGAGATAGAAAAGTATATGAGTAGTGTAGTGACCTATAGACCGGCGGTTGTGTTACTTTGTGTTGGAAATGCAGCATGCAGGACTTTTCCAACGCAAATGGCTAGGTGTGAATGGGGCCTAAAAGTGAAAGTTAGGTCACC
Organism: Gastrophryne carolinensis; assembly: GCA_027917425.1. Classification (NCBI taxonomy): domain Eukaryota; kingdom Metazoa; phylum Chordata; class Amphibia; order Anura; family Microhylidae; genus Gastrophryne; species Gastrophryne carolinensis. The sequence goes on from CM051235.1 coordinate 464,034,392, forward strand.
TGGTAACCCTCCCCACCCTGCCACCCTCTCCTGGTGCTGAGGCAGGGTGGAAGGGGTGGTTTACAATAAAAAAGCCTTACCTCCCCTTTGCTCCTGCAATGGCCACACTGACTTGCCCTGCCCTGTGTGGGTAAGGTGTTTTTTGTAATCCCCCCCACTGTCCTGCCTCAGCACCAGGGGAAGGTGGCACGGGGGTTACAGGGTAACTGGACTTCTACTTTAACTACCCATTTGATAGCTAAGTCAAAAATATTAGGATATGTACAGAATTTTATCACGTGCCTCCTAAAACAAAGCCTTTCCTTATTGTTTGGATTTCCTCTTCTATCCCATGTAGGTCCTTCCTCCATTCACCGCCAACCTCCAAAGCCAATGGCTATCCTCCACCAGCTGTGTTGTCTCTTCCCAGTCAAACAATCAGAGTTATTTTATTAAGCTCCAGTTATATCCTGTGTTGTAACAAGCTTTTCTGCCACCAGCTGGTCATTGGAATAATTCCACATATTCAGAGTGTTAATGCAGACAAGCTTGTATATTCTCCTGGACCTATCAACTTCTGCATGCTGTTCCCCCTATATTGTGTTACATGGCTGCTTTCTCTCTCAGTTCTCCATTTCTCAGGAGACACTGCGCACATGTCTGGAGCATAAAAATGACTTTGCCATGACCTGCAGGTACAGTACAGTCAATAAGCTACCTAGGGCTTCTTCACTGCATCTTATTCTGTGTGCTATTCGAGGAGCTCAGTGAGAGCACTCATTACTGTGTGCCAGTTCAGTTATTAATGAGGATCACACTTTATACAGCTCAAGAGCCGGATGATCTAGAGTTCTACATAGATATAGCCGGCGGAAAGTGTTCAGCCATTATCTTTGTGGTTCTTCAGTGTGGTAGTTCATATCTGTGGTGCAGTTGCGCTACATCACCACAGGATGGCACTGCTGGATAGCTAATGGATTGTGACACTGCAGGTCTACCAAACTGTTGGCTAAAACCTAACCACATAGAAGTACAGCTGAGCTGCCATTGGCTAAGGTAAGTAAGAATAGAGAAGGTTCTTGAAGCAGTCTAGGGGAATCTATATAAGGAGGCCATGGGATAGAGTTACCTCAGAACTAGTGAGAAGTCAGAATGTATTGTAGCAGTCCGCAGTCAGAAGTGTAAGAGAGAGGAGCCACATTCATACCTAACAAGTGACCACAGGAAAGGTGAACCATTCCACCCAAGATGCTGATGGAAGAAGCTTAAGGTTGCAGTATTCTGCTAAGGGACCAGAATGAGTGCCCGCCACCTGTTGAAGTCCACCTGGATGTAATGCTGTGCTATGGAAACTGCTAATGGACTGTTGTGTAGAAAGACTGTATGACCTGCTGTGAAGCCTAAAGTGTACCTGAAGTCCTGCTAATAAAGTAAATGCCCTTTTCATAAAGCCCACATCAGGAGGTCCCCCAAGCCTGTTAACAAAGAACCCGCTACCCATACGCCTGAGGAGCTAAACCCCTCCAGGGACCTGTATGTTACATACATAAGGCTGGCTGGTCCAGAATACCATAGTCACAAGACTGTGACTGCCTTGGAGGTTGTGGGTGAATGGAAAATGGACCTGCACTGTGCTTGATTTACTTGGACAAACCCAAGAAAAATGATTATCCACCTATAGCTAGTCCTGGGGGTATTCCAATTTGGGTTGCCTCAGTGCTAAATCGAGGATACTAGGAATCTAAAAAGTGAGCTCAATTACTCAACTAGTCAGCACTCCAGCACCTCTTTTGTGGCCCACGTGACTACTGGGGGCAAAGCAGGTTGTCCATTGGAGAAAATACTGTGGGTCCCAAAAAGGCCCAGTTTGAGGCTTACTAGGCCTTATTAAAGGATAATGGCATTTTTAAATGTTTCCATCATTAGGGTCAATTCAGCACCAGGAAAATTGTGGACATTTACATTCGGTTGCTGAATCACCTCCCAATGTAGACAATGACAGTGAAAGGCAGTTTTCTCTTCTAGGTAGTATTAGTAGTAGACTTTTTTTTACCTGGGGCTGAATCAACTCTAATATGTACCAAAACAATGTTCTCAATAGGCTATCAGTTAATTGTTTTTATTTATATTTGCTTGCAGCCATGCTTTATAAAAGAAAACAGTTTTCTCAGGCAACAATTTACAGTTTACCTTAGCAAATGGTGTGTTTGTTGTACATAGCAGAGACTTCATGACTCTTGCTGGCTAATAATCTAATTAACTAAGACAGAGATGGTGGTCCACACTCCTGAGCTCACAGGTTTAAACTCCTTCTGATGTAATTTAGCCTATTCAGGTGAGGGGATCACAATCTTGTGTAGCTTAATCTTCTCAGTAGCTAAAGGGATACTGGCACTGTTCTCACCTGGAGAGGATGTTACTGCTGCTCAATTTACGCAAAGCTGAGGACTTGCAGTCAGTTGTCTTGGCTTAAGGTCAGGAAAGTCTTTCCCACTTTAGCAACACAGAGCCACATGAATCTAAAAACCCTGGACGCAGCATGCTGATAAGTAAATCCCAGATATAGGGTCACAATCCTAACACAAATGTTGATTTTACAGAAAAACAATAAGGCAGAACACCTGACAAAAAAATATTTAACGGACATTCCAGGCATTGGCAATTACAAGTCAGCCAGCAGCTGACATGATACGTGGCCCATGTGCCTCTTCTCCATTTGCTGAAGCTCAGGGAAGAAGCCATAGCAGGGCCCAAAGTGTAGCCTCCTTTCAATTCTAATTCTCCAGGACCACAGATAAAAAGTGGTCTAATAGCTACTCTGCCCCTTGGAGCTTTCAACGCGAGCAGGTACAGCAAGCCACAGTGGTCCCACAGCTGTCTCTAACTACAGCAGAGCATGCTCAAGAATCATAAAAGCAAAGTAAATTAAAGCAAACAAAGCGGCTTCGCATAATGTATCCCCATAATGTATTTTCATATAATTAAAGATGCTCTGAAAGGGCTCATAGTACAATGTTCCCAATGGGGATAAGAGAAAGTTGGTGTGTGCTTGGACGTGGACTTTAAGCAGCAGGGCATCCCAAATTGGAGAGGCTTATATGCAGACCTGGAACCTAAATAATGTAAATCTGTAAACAGATGCTGGAAGCTGGGCGTTGCTGAACAGCCACATCTCTCCACCCCCTGCTCAGCACATGTAGTAGTGACTGTGCAAAGCAGAGAGCGGAGAGAACACCAAATGCTGCTGCATCACCAGGGACCAGAAGAAGGTGAAAATGAAGCCAGACTCCCAGAGTCTATTTGGTTTACACTTCAGGGCAAGTAATCCTTTAACCAGAAAGGACGTTTATGTCGTCACCTTTAATCCCCAGCCAGTGCCCCAAACAGCTTGTGTTTCTTTTTGACTAAAGCTTTTTCTCACAACACAAACTGAATGCAGTCAGATATATTGCTTCCTGGCCAAGCAGCCTTGCCCCCAGATGCTATCCAGCGATGATACATTCAGTTACCGTACACACAGCTCAGCACTGGGGAGCACTTCAACCTAACTTGCCATTATTTAAGAGTTTAGTTGTAATTGAATTAGCATATGGCTAGCATTCAGACACAGACATCATAATGATTTCTGTTAGGGTTTTTATGAATATTGGGCTTTAGTAAAAAAGAAACACAGGCTATTTTAGGGCACTGAGCTGGAGATAGAAGGTAACAACATAAACTTCCCTTCTGGGTAAAAGAAAGTTGGTCTACTTTAAAGTTGCCTTTAATGCCCACCCCCAGGGCATTCCCATTTTAAACAGTTGATGCAGGTAAAGAGCCTCATTTGTCAAGTGTTGACGCCTGGTAACACCACTCAGCACCAATTTTTGGGCCTCAGCAGCACTCAGTGCCCGGTTTAATAAGCAAAAATCAAATAGCGCTGATGCGGCTGCCAGTCTGCGCCTAATTTATCACTTGCGCCATAATGGTTGCAGCGCCAGGCGCTTTCATTTATTCTGTGCCACTTTATAGTGGTGCTGTAGGTTGAGATCCCATAAATCACAATGGGCAGAACTGTATTGAAGTGTTTTATGCTTATGAATAATATTATACATGTTTAATTGTTACAGAACTTGCATTGTGACTTGTCAATAATGTAAACACAGGACCGTCCTTGACACCAGCCACCAGAACGATCTGCCCCCGTGACCGCCCACCGGCCAATTGCGAGACTCGCGTTTCCTGGCGCTGGCTCGTAGCGGAGGTGAAGATTACGGGTGTTCTGTGGGGTTATGTGCAGGGGGGGCACTCCAGCACTCTGCATGCCACCCAAGCTTGTCCTGATTAGCTGTCTACGGGACCAACACCCGTTAAAGGAAACATCGGGTGCTGTGACTTCCAGCAGCATTCTAGTCAAAGTAGCAGCACAATGAAAAAGATGGCGGCCCTCCAAAACGCTATCCCAGCAAAATTATGCTAAACAGCTCCATAGGAAGTCTGCACACAGGAATATAACTCTCCCCCATTGGCCAACTCCAGTCATGTGGAATGTATGAGCAGCACAGAGTTATTCTGTATAATATTCAGGCTTTACAGTGAGCCTCCAGCCAACGGACATCCAAATTTAGGGTGTCCTGGGAGAGTGAGATACTGCAGAAGTTTACACTGGAGGCCTACTTTAAATAATACATAGGAATAGGCCTCAATATCAGCTCCATTCCATGCTGATATCCAACATGTTGGCATTGTATATGACACACGCAGGCTACTCTCAGTGGAGTCAAATCTTAAACAGGAGTCACGACATTGTGAAAAGCCCCAACATTACAAACTGTCTTTTGTAAAGGAAAGCGTGACACTCCAGTAATGAGAAATGTCTAATTAATAACCAGTAATGAGAAATGTCTAATTCATTTGTTGATTTTACTATTCTGAGAAACAAATGAAAAGGCTGAAAAAACACATTTCACGCCGTACTGTGACGTCAGTCAACAAACGTTTGATCATCATGACATTGTGTGGCTTGCTTTAATTAAAACAAAATAATAATAGTAAAAAGGAAAGCTATTGTAATTAAGTAAATCATTTGTAGGCAGCACTGACTGATAAACCTTTTCCGTAACTGGTTTCACGCTATAATACATAAAGAGCATAGACGCCCACACTCCAGAAAAGCTCATTTTCCACTTTAGAATCTCGTCACAGATACAGGCCCAGATTAAGGGTCATGTGGGGTCAAACATAAAAAAGACCTGCTCACCAGGCAACATTTTACTGCGATTCCCATTTATCCCCTGCATTACCCAATTTATGCCCTGCGCAAACAGTGTAAAATGAGCCATTTCAAAACATCTAAAAATCTCAGATTATTTATAAATATCTTTTTGTAAGCAACGTTGATTTCTACACTTCATTTCTTTCTGGGGCGTGGCTGAGCTAGGAAGGACCAGTCATGGCGCAGAGACAGCTGTGGGATCACTGTGGCTTGCCATACTAACTCAAGCTAAGAGCACCAAAGGGTTAGAGTTAGACTATGTTTTTGCGTGATCCGAGAGAAATGAAATTGAAAGGTGGGAAAAGTTTGGAGCCCTGCTAAGGCTTCTATCCTGTGCTGCAGGAAATGTAGAAAAGGCACATGGGACACGCATTGGGTAAGCTGCTTGCTGACGTATTATTGCAGTTGGGTTTATAGTCCCTTTAAGCCACCTGTAGGAAAAAACAAGAACATTTAGCCACTTAGGCTCCAGGTTCCGGGTGCCAGGAGAACGAGCTTGTATTTGAGTGCTGTGACACCATTTTAAGCAGATGTGCACTTGTAATGAGCCCATGTGATGCGATTGCCTCAGGTGGCACTGCAGAGGGAGCAGCAATCGCCAGATCTAATTTTTTATTTATTTAGTTTTAATATTTTATTTTTACTTTCTTATTATTGGTTCAGTGGAGATCACAGCGCTGCTGCATGCTGTCATGTATTTTATTGTTGGCTTAGCATCCAAGGCTCCACCTTAACCCCCTGCCCTGCTGTTGAGGATTGGAGGGGTGTATTTCTTTATTTTGCCCCAGGCAGCAGAGAGGCTAGATTCACCACTGATTATAAGATATACAGGTCCTTCTCAAAAAATTAACATATAGTGCTAAAGTTAATTATTTTCCATAATGAAATGATAAAAATTAAACTTTCATATATTTGAGATTTATTGCACACCAACTGAAATTTTTCAGGACTTTTTTTGTTTTAATACTGATGATTTTGCCATACAGCTCATGAAAACCCCCAAATCCTATCTCAAAAAATTAGCATATCATGAAAAGGTTCTCTAAAAGAGCTATTAACCTAATCATCTGAATCAACTTATTAACTCTAAACACCTGCAAAAGATTCCTCAGGATTGTAAAAAAGCCCAGCCTGGTTCATTACTCAAAACCGCCATCATGGGTAAGACTGCCGACCTGACTGCTGTCCAGAAGGCCATCATTGACACCCTCAAGCAAGAGGGTAAGACCCAGAAAGAAATTTCTGAACAAATAGGCTGTTCCCAGAGTGCTGTATCAAGGCACCTCAATGGGAAGTCTGTGGGAAGGAAAAAATGTGGAAGAAAACGCTGCACAACGAGAAGAGGTGACCGGACCCTGAGGAAGATTGTGGAGAAGGACCGATTCCAGACCTTGGGGGACCTGCGGAAGCAGTGGACTGAGTCTGGAGTAGAAACATCCAGAGCCACCGTGCACAGGCGTGTGCAGGAAATGGGCTACAGGTGCCGCATTCCCCAGGTCAAGCCACTTTTGAACCAGAAACAGCGGCAGAAGCGCCTGCTCAGTGGTCCCAAGTACTTTTTTTCTGATGAAAGCAAATTTTGCATGTCATTCGGAAATCAAGGTGCCAGAGTCTGGAGGAAGACTGGGGAGAAGGAAATGCCAAAATGCCTGAAGTCCAGTGTCAAGTACCCACAGTCAGTGATGGTCTGGGGTGCCATGTCAGCTGCTGGTGTTGGTTGACTGTGTTTTATAAAGGGCAGGGTCAATGCAGCTAGCTATCAGGAGATTTTGGAGCACGTCATGCCTCCATCGGCTGAAAAGCTTTATGGAGTTGAAGTTTGCATTTTTCAGCACGACCTGGCACCTGCTCACAGTGCCAAAACCACTGGTAAATGGTTCACTGACCATGGTATTACTGTGCTCAATTGGCCTGCCAACTCTCCTGACCTGAACCCCATAGAGAATCTGTGGAATATTGTGAAGAGAAAGTTGAGAGACGCAAGACCCAACACTCTGGATGAGCTTAAGGCCGCTATTGAAGCATCATGGGCCTCCATAACACCTCAGCAGTGCCACAGGCTGATTGCCTCCATGCCACGCCGCATTGAAGCAGTCATTTCTGCAAAAGGATTCCCGACCAAGTATTGAGTGCATAACTGAACATAATTATTTGAAGGTTGACTTTTTTTTTATTAAAAACACTTTTCTTTTATTGGTCGGATGAAATATGCTAATTTTTTGAGATAGGATTTTGGGGTTTTCATGAGCTGTATGGCTAAATCATCAGTGTTAAAACAAAAAAAGACCTGAAAAATTTCAGTTGGTGTGCAATGAATCTCAAATATATGAAAGTTAAATTTTTATCATTTCATTATGGAAAATAATGAACTTTAGCACTATATGCTAATTTTTTGAGAAGGACCTGTATGATGTCTATGTAAATGTGACCCTTATTTTTAGATTTGAATTAGAACAAGGTTGTGATGGCCAAGGCAAGGCAAGTCTGGCCAGCAGCCTTGGAATGCCTCCATTTAGTTCTCCTTTGAAGTGTTTAGAGTGAATACAGGTGAGGAGAGATTCTTGATTAGTCAGGTGGTAGTCTGACTAGTATCTGTGGATGGAAGGGGTGCACACTGCCAGAAAATTTGGAAAGAGGAACTCTAGCCCAACTGATTACAATATGACTATCCGAATGACGTGGGTGGACTTATAGCTAAAAGCTGTATATGATGAAAGACTTTTATGCAGAAAAGGAATGTCTACCTTATTTAGCTGAGAGCATGGATGACCAATCAGTTATCCTGTAACAGGTAAAATATAGAAACCCCGGTGCTTCCACAGATATCTATACATTATTGTAGCATAAAAATATGCACATGTTACACTATTTGGTACAAATATGATTATATAAAGCATTATAAGATTTTTATTTAATTCATTCCCCTTCGTAAACTATTTGCTGTGAATAGCTCTTGATTTAATTTTCACCCAAGCGCACTGTTACCTTGTTTATAGACTATAATAGGCTTGATTGTGCGCGGGTGAGTTTTTCTCCTTTTCCAGCTGACACCAATTCGAATTCGAAGAATTCTTGCTCTCTTGTCTGATTCAAGGAAAATCAACCTGCATGTGTAAGAAGCATACAAGAAACATGTGAAAGTATTCTCACTTCCATATAAGATGTAACAACTTGCATGAACCGAAGGGGACTGGGCAAGATAGATCGGAGAACTGGAAGAAGCAGGGACCGCCCTCGCAACAAGCGTAGCAACAAGCCCGGGGAAGCAGAAGTCTGCACCAGGACCCAGAGCCACAGGTCAAGCAACACAGATCTGAGTGCAGTGCCTCCCCCCCCCCCCGATGGCCTGTAGAGGGTATGGAGGCCAAAGTGAGCAGATTGGTGGTTTGTCAGCGGGAGGCAGGAGCAGAGCAAGAGCTGCGGGTCTGGTGGTGGGTTTACGCTTCGCTGCTCCAGTCTGTGGCTATTGCTGCTGCAAGTGCTCCGTCCTCTGCCTACTGATCCACCCACCTACATGCCCACCTTCTCAGCCATCCACCCACCTTCCCACTGACCCAGATACCAACCTTTCCAACCACCCACCTATCTGCCCACTGACCCAGCTACCTACCTTCCGTCCTACCTACCTAGCCACCTAGGCCGTGGGCGCACATGCACCTTTAGGAGTGCCAATCTCTGCATCTGGGGTGAGCATGAGCCTGCGGAAGTGCATGCATGTCCATGTGGGAGTGTCTGCATGTGCATCCAGAGGTGAGTGCATGCACGTTTTGGAGTGCCCATGTGAGAATCTGGGGGTGCCCGCATGCGTCTGTGGGAGTGTCCACCTGTATGTCCAGGGGTCCACGTATGCACCTGTGGGAGTGCTTTTATGTGCAACTGGGAGTGCGTGTATGGGCATGTGGCATGTGTGCCAAACGTAGACTGACACAATGGGCTAACAATCGCCATTGCCTGAAATGAAGGATTGCTGTACATGTACAGCTATATCTGTGTGCATTCTATGCTGGGCCGTGCTGACTCACAGATTTAGTAAAGCAGGCTTTAAATGACAACATTTAATTTAAACACCATGAACTCTCCTCGTATTACTTGGATAATTAAAGTGGATTAAAACCCATGGAGATCGGAATCTATAAGATTCCCTGACTAATTCCCTACCCCCTGGGTATCCAGAATTGGGATGCCCCGCTGTATGAAACCCCCCAGGTCGCCCCATACACGTACCTTCTTTTCCAGTCCAATGGCGCATTCGTGAACAGCGGGTGCATTCCCACTATCCCTCTAGCAAGGGCGTGTGCCCGCACCAGGAATTTGTAAATGGTCAGCGAGGGCACGCTCCCTGTTAGAGGGTAGCGGGGGATTCGGCCATCAGTGCGATCATATACGCTCGTATTGGACTAGCTCTTGAATGAAGGGGCTCCAGCGGATTGCACTGCTTGGACAAGCGGCTGCGCAGAACCGGGAAGCTTGAGTTTGTTCGGGCAACCTGGGGGGTTTCACACAGCAGGGCACTCCAGATTGGGGCGCCCCAGGGGCAAGGACCAAAACCCAGGATAGTAAAAATTCTGGGTTATGGTCCACTTTAAGCCATTCACCGTTTTTTAAATATTACATTTCAAATAAAATATTTAGGTCACAACTGGCATTTTATTATATCTAACTTTTAGATGGTCCTAATTTTTTTTCAGTTGCTTACCCATTTCTTTATTATGTAATTTATTACTCTTATTGTAAATCATTATGCAATATGCTGGCACTATATTAATAAAGATTAATATTATTATTATTATAACAACTATGTTTAATTAATAATATTTATAATAATATAATATATTAAATTGTATGCATCTGTTCTGAGACCAAGGGAAAAAAATATATATGGAATTTGTCATACTTCAAGTGGGCCACCAGGTGGCAAAAGACCATTGAAAATTAATCAGTCTTCCAACGCTAAAGCTCAGGAGAATATAAAAGAGTGCAGTTTAACCCCCTGTTTGGAATTTTGACATCAAACCAGATTGTAAATAAATCGCCTATAATATTTTGGCCCTTGAAGACACTGAATGCGATAGCCTAGAGGAAAATGAATAGTGACATTGATTGCTGTGAAACATCTTCTGTCTTACAACAGCTTTCAGGTTTGCAGTGTTACTCAGACAAACTAGAACACAGCTATTAGAGATCAACATCACCATGGCAACATACTCAGCAGCAGTGACAGTTTAAAGGGGCAGCAAGATGTGTGTATGCAATGCCAGTTCTGTATTCTTTGACATTCACTTGCAAGTTGTAAGTAGTAGCTGTAGTAGTACATTGCTCTTTGTTCCTGACTTAAAGGAGTAACCATATTTTTCTCGGATGAGTAACACATGGGTACTAGAAATATGCGACCCCGAACATAGATTTCAAACTGAAATCTGTGCCCTTATTCGGCATTTAGCCTGAACCTGAAAGGCAGCTGATTGGCTGCACTACTAACCATCAGCCAGGTGGGACTCGGGACCCTGCTGTATAATAGGTGGGGTCTGTGTCACGTTGATCATGCTGGCTTTTGCTCCACACTAGATAGGGGCATTTATTCATGGAAAGAGACTGGAGTGAGGGCTAGTTCGGTTGTTAAGCACGCTTTGGTCCTTTTCAGGACTTCTATTCAGGGAAAGGTGCTGGAGTGGATAGATTGGATAGGTTGGGTGTCAGTGTTACTTAATACCACTTGCTCAAACAATTTGGGGGTCACTTCTCGTTAACACCACTTGCTCAAAGAACTTGAGTGTCCATACTCTTTAATACTATTTTTCAAACCTCTTGGGTGTCAGTACTCTTTAATACCACTTGCTAATACCACTTGAATGTCATTAGTTTTTTATACCACTTGCTCATACCACTTGGGTGTCAGTACTCTTTAATACCCCTTGCTCAAACCCCTTGGGTGTCAGTACTCTTTAATACCATTTGCTAATACCACTTGAATGTCAGTATTTTTTAATACCACTTGCTCATACCAATTGGGTGTCAGTACCGTTTAATACCCCTTGCTCAAACCACTCGGGTGTCAGTACTCCTTAATACTCCTTGCTCAAACCACTTGGATGTCAGTACTCTTTAATAACACTTTCTTAAACCACTTAGGGATCACCGCTCTTTAATACCCTTTGCTCAAACCACTTGGGTGTCAGTAACCTTTAATAGCAATTGTTCATACCACTTGCGGGTCACTGCTCTTTAATACCAATTGTTCAAACCACTTGAGGGACACTACTCTGTAATACCAATTGTTCAAACCACTTGGGTGTCACTACTCTTCAATAGCAATTGTTAGCGGAGTATCTAATTGTTTTGGGCCCTTGTGTCACTCTTTAATACCAATTATTCAGGGCACTTGGGGTACTGCTCTTTAGTACCAATTGTTAGTAAATTATCTACTGGTTCAGGCCCCTTAAGGCCCTCTTAAAAATACAACAACTTTTGTGTAGTGTCCACTGGTTCAGGGCACTTGTGTGTCAGTACTGTTTATTACCACTTGTACCACTTGGGGTCACTGCTCTTTAATACCAATTGTTCAAACCACTTGGGAGTCACTGCTCTTTAATACCAATTGCTTAAACCACTTGGATGTCACTACTCTGCAATACCAATTGTTCAAACCACTTGGGTGTCACTACTCTTTAACCCCTTCCTGAAAAGCGTGATGCCCCAGGGGTTGCCAGCTGGTTTTTAGGGCATCATTTAGACCCCATGGCTGGTCACAGAGACAGATGCTCCTGTTAAAGTGGACATGCCCACTGTAAGGACCAATCATCAGGATAGTGGAAATCCTGGTGCTTGGTCCACTTTGGACAAAAACCCATTTTAGCAAGCTCTGGAGACTCCAGGGGTGGACATAGAGGCCGATGTTCATTTTAAAAACCAAAACCCATCTTAGCAGGGTCTGACGCTGTGTGGAACCCTCAGGGAACATCTGTATACTCACATCGCCAGTGATCCTACAATGCATGTGCAGGCGGAGGCTGCATCCACAGATTCTTTCGGCTTTGGCACCCAGCCAATCAGGCAGGGTGGGACCTGGCAGCACATGTGCCAGCCAGAGGGAAAACGGGGGCCACCTAATTCCCTCTCCTTGGGACAACCCGATTTGGGATGCCCCGCTATGTGAAGCACCTGGGAATGCCAGAAAAAGTTGCCTCACTGCTGGTCTAAAGGCGCATTGGCAGGCGACGTGCCCTCAGCTACATCCTTAACCATCTTTTGTGCACCTGACAGACATTTGTGATTTGCCAGCACGAGCATGCCCCTGCTACAGACTAAAGGGGGGATGTGGCTGTCAGTGCCTTTGGTTCCATTCGGGCCCTGACAAGTCCACTTGGCGGCTAAGAGAAGGCGAATAGAGCCAAGTGCACCGAATAGCTACGCGCTTGCACCTTGGATCATCGATCAGGTAAGTTTTAGAGGCGAACCAGGGGGTTTCACATAAAGGGGCATGTGACATGAAACAAGGGGCCCACTGAGTATTTATTTATTTATTTTCATTTTTGTATGTATTTCTTTAATGTTGTTTTCTGTTTGTTATTAATTTGAGTACCTTCACTAGTTCATTTTGTGCAGGGCAAATGCTCTGGTGTTCCCCTTGAGTAACAGTCCTCTAACCCTTGCTACCACCATTTTACCATTATTTTTGGTTTCCCCCACAATCGGACTTTGGTGGCAAGTTCGCCCGAACTTGCTGAACCCCAACTTCAGCGGAAACGCTTATCCCTAATGAGCACCCTAGTCATTGTATAAGACATTTACTTGTTAGGCACTCTGAAAACTTTATATAGGGGGTGCAAACACTGTGTTTCTACACCATCTCCAAAATGTCACTAAGCAATTGCTTACCCGTACCCCTCCCTACATTCATTTTGCAAGCTCTATTTTGAACTAAAATAAAGAGAAGAGTTCACCTAACTATAGCGAAACTATATAATACTAGATTTCTCTTTAAAGAAGCTTGTGTATCCCACGGCGGCGAAACTGGGCCCCATGATTTGTCACCAGTAGTCATATGGTCTGGACTCCTTCAAGTGACTGGCAACCCCGGGGGGAATCTCCAGATCAGGTTACTGCTGGCGGCCAATTACGGGGCCTGGGTGCACCGACGAGCAGGGCTGTATTTAGGGTTCATGCTGCCATAGGCATTTTTTGGCCACGTGCCTCTATTGGAAGGTAGGTAAAAATGTTGTGCTTTGGTCCACTTTAAAGAGGAACTTCTTTGTACGAGTTCCATTCCCTAGAGCATCCCGAATTGGGATGACCTGCTGTGTGGAAAGCTCAGATCACCCGATCTACTGACCACAGAGCTCTCACTGCATCTCAGCACCGCAGCCACATTCCCCGCATTTCTCTAACTGCCGTGTGTACCCAGGCCAGGCTTTTCTGACTGGGCATCCTGGACACGTACAAAGCAAGAGGTCAGCGGGGATGTGGCCGCTGGTGCGCTCTGCTTCATCCGGCTCATTAGCTAAAAGCAACTAGTGAGACGAAACCGAGAATGCTGATTGGCTGAGCAGCCCACTTTTGCAAAGGTGAGTTTCCTAAAGGATTCGTGGGGATACACACAGCAGTGCATCCTAAATTGGGATGCCTGGCGTGAGAGGAACAATACCCAGGAGGGTGACATTCCTGAGTGTTGTTCCTCTTTAAAGTCTTCATTTTGTAAACTTAGTGCCTTGCCAGAGTGCATTGTGTAGTGGGGCATCCCTATGCTGCCAGTGTAGCATATGAAGAGGAAGTATTTGCTCTCACCACCCAGGAAGTCATGAAACCTGCAGCCAGACCAGCACCCTTTGCCAACAAGCTGCCCCTGCACAAAGTCCTCTGGGTGTCCTCAGCCCAAAGCTCTCAGCTAGGTCTCAGAAGGTCTCTGCCAGGCTGCCATCCTGTTTGGGACTGCAAGGACACCATCATGGGAACCTGCAGCTTGCTTTGATTGCAAATAGAGAAGCCTGCGATACAGGGCCAAGCTTTGAGGAAGAAGCTTACAAATTGATATAGGTCCCTTTTTATGTTTTTTTTACAAACTTTCAAGTTGCTGGTTATGAAGCTCAGAACTACTCCATTGTACTACTGTATAGACATTAAAGAGAACTGGTAAGCACACTTGTAGTGGTTAAGGTTACTTTGTAATGGGTGCAATTTCATAGAACATGAGACGATAACGTCTCCCCAATAGCTAAGAACAAATATGAATGCACACCTGACAACTGTGGTTTTTTAAGATGCAAAAAAGTGAAGTCACAATTTATTTATGTACAATAATTAAAGTCATCCACCCACAAATCTGGTAGGGCACACAATGGTAATCAAACTATATACATATTATTTACAAACAAAGCGAGAGACCCTGGGGTACTATGTTTTAAGAGACTATGCAATTAGCAATGGTTGCACTAGTACCAGGGCTCGTTTTAAATTGAATAGCCATGAGAGAAGGAAATATGCAAAACAGTCATTCCCTTGCTGATCCGCAAGGTCTAACACTTTAAATGCAGTCTGAGAATAGGTAAAGTCTCTGAGAGATACCTTGATGGTTAATGGTTAAGAGGCACTTGGTCAGAAATAGATGTGATCCTGTGCAGAGTAGTGGCAAAGAAGTCCGCTGGGGAGCAAGAAACGAGAGCTGCTGCTGCGCTGGATGAACGATGTACTTGCTGACACGTGTTTCGGTTTTTAAATGTTAAACCTTCGTCGGAGCAAAGTTGGATGCGCAGCGGGGTCTTCCAGAGATGCGGTGCCTGCCTGTCTGTTCGAGTGCTCATGTTTAAATAGCCCTAATGGCGCCAATCCCCCGGGCCGGCCCTGGTGACGCGCAGATGACGCGTACGTAGTTCGCGTCATTTGACGTCACATCCGGTGACAGGCGTCCCGGCCCGGCGCCAACCACACTGCAGGAGGCTCAATGCCAATCGCAAGGTGGAGGCGCACAGGCGCACGGGGCGTCTGCCACTACGGATGCTAGCGGAACGTTGCTAGGTGAGTATAAAACGGGGGGGATGTTCAGTGGGGATTGGATTCCTCCTGAAAGAAATAATGGTAAAGCAGGCATTAATACATGATGCAATAAAGTATGATCACATAAATTACAGCAATCAGAAGGACAGCAAGCAGTCTTGTCCTATTCTTTGCATTAAATCAACAAGTTTTGCGGTGTCCATATACATAATTATACATGACTGATGAGATTGCAAAAGGAGGATTCTAACCTAGTGGATTAAATGGGATACTGCAGCTTTCCCTGCAACAACTAGATAACATCCTGTAGTACCATACATAATAAGAGGTGATATTTATGAACCTAAATGTCCAAAAAAGTAGACTTATGCTGGGGGCAAGAAACTAGCATAACAATGTTGTTAGGTGCAAATATGTATTGGCGTCCCAAGTGATTGAGGTATATATGACGTGCCCCACTGGATGGTATAGTGTGAAATGCATAGTGGCAGCGTCCAGTCCACATAGCTCAGACTAACTGCCATTTGGAGAAAAATTGTGCAGTTTAGTTTGGTGTCGGGCACAGAAGATGATGGGGGGTATAGAGTTGCAATGACAAGAGTATGATAATATTAAATGGGCTTCAACAAAGTATAGGGGCAACAGAGATTTATATGCTAATTAAGAAATGGTGACAAGTCACATTCTTCATTCATGCCTGTGGGTTGTCTTGTATTAAGCTCATAGATCCAGAATAGTTCCCTCCTGGAAAGTTGATTGGCTAAATTGCCCCCCCCTCCTATGGGGGTGCACTTTCTCAATTATCAAGAACCGTAGTTGGGACACTTGGTGATTGGCCTCTGCAAAATGCCTAGCTACGGGTGAGTCAAAATTAAAGCACCGTATGTTGCTGCGATGTTCACTAATGCGTATCCTGATTTCCCTTTGGGTTTGTCCCACGTACGCCTTGCCGCAAGGGCATTTAAGCAGATAGATAACATTATTTGTCCTGCAGTTAAAGAAATCTTTCAATGGGTATGATTTACCTGTAGAGGGATGATTGAATGAACTGCAGCGGATGACCGAGTTGCATTGTGCGCAGCTGCCACACGCAAACATCCCAACCGGTTTTGGAAGGGTGCCAAGCCAATCAGTTTTGTGGGGTGTGGGCATTTTCTGTGATGTGTCCGCTTTTATTAATGTGTCCTTAATGTTTTTTGAATGTTTGAAGGAAAACATGGGGGGGTCTCGGAATGTGTCTGCCAACTTCTCATCGCATGACAGAATATCCCAATGTTTGTATATGATGGATTTAACAGTATTGCTTTGTCTATTGTATGTTAAGACACATGGAAGACGTTTATGGTTGCTTTGGTGTAAAGCGTAGTAGTGATGTTCTGTCAAGTGTGGAGGCTTTCTGAAGAGCCTCCATTATTATGTGGTTGGGGTACCCCCTTTCCCTGAAGTCTTGTGCCATCACTTCTGCCCGTTCATGAAAGGTGGCGTCATTATCTACTATTCGCCTCAGGCGAACAAATTGACTGTATGGTAAGCCATTCTTAAGTTTCTTGGGGTGAAAGCTACTAGCATGCAAATAAGTGTTCCGGTCAGTAGGTTTAGTGTATAGATCTGTATGTAAAGAATTCTCAATCAGGCTCACCCAAACGTCTAGAAAATGGACCTTAGATGCATCTGATTCCATGGAGAATGTTATGGTGGGCCATGCGTGGTCTAGATCATCTTTAAAGGTTAGAAGAGTGTCTGAAGTACCTGTCCAGAGGAAGAAAACATCATCAATATACCTATACCAGATTAGTGCGTATTGTATATATAGGGGATGTGGGTAGACTACTGTTCTTTCAAATTCTGCCATGAATAAATTAGCGTAGGCTGGCGCAACATTTGAGCCCATCGCCGTCCCTTGCTTCTGTAAGTAGAATACTCCATTGTAACTGAAGTAATTTTTTGTCAAAATGACTGTTTTGCATATTTCCTTCTCTCATGGCTATTCAATTTAAAACGAGCCCTGGTACTAGTGCAACCATTGCTAATTGCATAGTCTCTTAAAACATAGTACCCCAGGGTCTCTCGCTTTGTTTGTAAATATTATGTATATAGTTTGATTACCATTGTGTGCCCTACCAGATTTGTGGGTGGATGACTTTAATTATTGTACATAAATAAATTGTGACTTCACTTTTTTGCATCTTAAAAAACCACAGTTGTCAGGTGTGCATTCATATTTGTTCTTAGCTATTGGGGAGACGTTATCGTCTCATGTTCTATGAAATTGCACCCATTACAAAGTAACCTTAACCACTACAAGTGTGCTTACCAGTTCTCTTTAATTTTGTATCCCTTTTTTTAGGTTTAAGCACCTTGAACATTGTTCCCTAGTGACATTATCACTAATAAGAAGTATATAATATGTCATTTGATGACGTGAACTCTCTAACCACTAAAAAGGCGGACACACTCACGTTCTCTCAGTCTGAGATAGACGCGATTGTATCTCAATATGGGGACACCTCTAGCCCCCTGAACAAAGATAACATCCTCCTCAAACGCCATTTTGAGACCCAGCGTAAGAAACAGGTACAATTCCAACTAAACTCTGTAACTTTGGTTGAGTATCTCAGGAACAAAAGAATACCAAGGGGCCTGCGCATCAATCTAAAACCATCCTTCTGTAGGGAGGATCCCAAATTTTGTAATCAGTGGAATCAAATCCTAAATAAGTGCAGTTTGGACCTGATTGCGCTGACTATCCAGGGCATACAGGAACAACTGTCCACACTCCAACATTCCATCACTGCCACTAAAGAAAAATTAACTGGTGTACTTTCCAGTCAAGAATTACAGTCTTACATAGATTCTCTAGAGACCTCTATAGATCAATATAGGAAGGACACCCTAACCATTAAACTCAATAAATACAGGAGGGACACCCTTGACTACGAGGAGAATAGGGTGTACTCCTGGCGCGAGTCACGTAGACCCAGATATTACTCCAGAAGGGACCCCCAGAGAGGTAGCAATAGTGACAGTGACTCCAGTAGATCATCGGATGACCAAGAGCGTCCTTTTTTAGAACAGGCCCGCCATACACAAGGCCCAAACCGACAAAAACGAGGAGGGGGAAGAAACGCCCAAGAACAGCAAGGTTCCCACCGAGTGCTACGGAGCCAGACGCAACCACACCGCTCCTAGTGGTCAACCTCTCCTCCAGGGAATTGTCTCCAACAGAAACCAAGGTATTACAGAGAGGGTTGGGGTTTGTGCCCACACATTGGGGAAACCAATTAGAACTTGACATTGACTTACACAGATTCTTCCGCTCTCTTAGACTACGCTCATACTTCGACACCACCACCTCTACGTTTCAATCGGCTCCTTCAGAAGTTTCCCAGATGGGTGTGGATCTGAACAAGTGCCGACCCCCTAGTAAGTGGCAACCCCCATCCTCACCACACTGTGTTGAAACATTTATCAAGATGGTTCAGAAGGATGTATCCAACTTGAAGTGGCACCCTCAAGGCCTTAGTTACCATAACAACCTACCACAAGCCGAGAGATTGGCACTTAAAGCACTAATGGATGACAAAACTATAATAATAAAAGCAGCAGATAAAGGTGGTGCCACGGTCATTTTGGATACTGTCTACTATAACACTACTGTCTTGACACAATTGGCAGATACCCAGGTTTATGAACCTCTTCCTCGTGACCCTTTACCTGGCATACAATCAGAAATCAATGAGGTGGTTGAGAGGGCCTTCTCACAATCACTCATTGACCACAAATTGAAAGACTTTTACAACCAAGGTTTCCAATGACTCCACTCTTTTACATTCTGCCAAAAATCCATAAAAATCCCTCTAAACCACCCGGCCGCCCCATAGTGGCAGGAACAGACTCAGTATTTCAACCAGCAGCCATCTTTTTAGACAAAATTCTACAAACCAATGTCATGCAGATTCCCTCTTTCCTATTGGATACTGGAGATTTCCTGTCCAAACTTAACTCCCTTGGCATAATTCCATCCAACACATTGCTATGCAGCATGGATGTCAACAGTTTATACACATCCATTCCACACCAACAGGGCATTGAAATCATCAGTAGATCCCTTGACACCACGCCTCTATCTTCTTCTTACAAAGTCTTCTGTATAGATTTACTAAGAATCATTTTGACAAAAAATTACTTCAGTTACAATGGAGTATTATACTTACAGAAGCAAGGGACGGCGATGGGCTCAAATGTTGCGCCAGCCTACGCTAATTTATTCATGGCAGAATTTGAAAGAACAGTAGTCTACCCACATCCCCTATATATACAATACGCACTAATCTGGTATAGGTATATTGATGATGTTTTCTTCCTCTGGACAGGTACTTCAGACACTCTTCTAACCTTTAAAGATGATCTAGACCACGCATGGCCCACCATAACATTCTCCATGGAATCAGATGCATCTAAGGTCCATTTTCTAGACGTTTGGGTGAGCCTGATTGAGAATTCTTTACATACAGATCTATACACTAAACCTACTGACCGGAACACTTATTTGCATGCTAGTAGCTTTCACCCCAAGAAACTTAAGAATGGCTTACCATACAGTCAATTTGTTCGCCTGAGGCGAATAGTAGATAATGACGCCACCTTTCATGAACGGGCAGAAGTGATGGCACAAGACTTCAGGGAAAGGGGGTACCCCAACCACATAATAATGGAGGCTCTTCAGAAAGCCTCCACACTTGACAGAACATCACTACTACGCTTTACACCAAAGCAACCATCTAAACGTCTTCCATGTGTCTTAACATACAATAGACAAAGCAATACTGTTAAATCCATCATATACAAACATTGGGATATTCTGTCATGCGATGAGAAGTTGGCAGACACATTCCGAGACCCCCCCATGTTTTCCTTTAAACGTTCAAAAAACATTAAGGACACATTAATAAAAGCGGACACATCACAGAAAATGCCCACACCCCACAAAACTGATTGGCTTGGCACCCTTCCAAAACCGGTTGGGATGTTTGCGTGTGGCAGCTGCGCACAATGCAACTCGGTCATCCGCTGCAGTTCATTCAATCATCCCTCTACAGGTAAATCATACCCATTGAAAGATTTCTTTAACTGCAGGACAAATAATGTTATCTATCTGCTTAAATGCCCTTGCGGCAAGGCGTACGTGGGACAAACCCAAAGGGAAATCGGGATACGCATTAGTGAACATCGCAGCAACATACGGTGCTTTAATTTTGACTCACCCGTAGCTAGGCATTTTGCAGAGGCCAATCACCAAGTGTCCCAACTACGGTTCTTGATAATTGAGAAAGTGCACCCCCATAGGAGGGGGGGCAATTTAGCCAATCAACTTTCCAGGAGGGAACTATTCTGGATCTATGAGCTTAATACAAGACAACCCACAGGCATGAATGAAGAATGTGACTTGTCACCATTTCTTAATTAGCATATAAAACTCTGTTGCCCCTATACTTTGTTGAAGCCCATTTAATATTATCATACTCTTGTCATTGCAACTCTATACCCCCCATCATCTTCTGTGCCCGACACCAAACTAAACTGCACAATTTTTCTCCAAATGGCAGTTAGTCTGAGCTATGTGGACTGGACGCTGCCACTATGCATTTCACTCTATACCATCCAGTGGGGCACGTCATATATACCTCAATCACTTGGGACGCCAATACATATTTGCACCTAACAACATTGTTATGCTAGTTTCTTGCCCCCAGCATAAGTCTACTTTTTTGGACATTTAGGTTCATAAATATCACCTCTTATTATGTATGGTACTACAGGATGTTATCTAGTTGTTGCAGGGAAAGCTGCAGTATCCCATTTAATCCACTAGGTTAGAATCCTCCTTTTGCAATCTCATCAGTCATGTATAATTATGTATATGGACACCGCAAAACTTGTTGATTTAATGCAAAGAATAGGACAAGACTGCTTGCTGTCCGTCTGATTGCTGTAATTTATGTGATCATACTTTATTGCATCATGTATTAATGCCTGCTTTACCATTATTTCTTTCAGGAGGAATCCAATCCCCACTGAACATCCCCCCCGTTTTATACTCACCTAGCAACGTTCCGCTAGCATCCGTAGTGGCAGACGCCCCGTGCGCCTGCGCGCCTCCACCTTGCGATTGGCATTGAGCCTCCTGCAGTGTGGTTGGCGCCGGGCCGGGACGCCTGTCACCGGACGTGACGTCAAATGACGCGAACTACGTACGCGTCATCTGCGCGTCACCAGGGCCGGCCCGGGGGATTGGCGCCATTAGGGCTATTTAAACATGAGCACTCGAACAGACAGGCAGGCACCGCATCTCTGGAAGACCCCGCTGCGCATCCAACTTTGCTCCGACGAAGGTTTAACATTTAAAAACCGAAACACGTGTCAGCAAGTACATCGTTCATCCAGCGCAGCAGCAGCTCTCGTTTCTTGCTCCCCAGCGGACTTCTTTGCCACTACTCTGCACAGGATCACATCTATTTCTGACCAAGTGCCTCTTAACCATTAACCATCAAGGTATCTCTCAGAGACTTTACCTATTCTCAGACTGCATTTAAAGTGTTAGACCTTGCGGATCAGCAAGGGAATGACTGTTTTGCATATTTCCTTCTCTCATGGCTATTCAATTTAAAACGAGCCCTGGTACTAGTGCAACCATTGCTAATTGCATAGTCTCTTAAAACATAGTACCCCAGGGTCTCTCGCTTTGTTTGTAAATATTATGTATATAGTTTGATTACCATTGTGTGCCCTACCAGATTTGTGGGTGGATGACTTTAATTATTGTACATAAATAAATTGTGACTTCACTTTTTTGCATCTTAAAAAACCACAGTTGTCAGGTGTGCATTCATATTTGTTCTTAACTACTGTATAGACAGCCATCAAGTGCCTCATGGACCTGTCACACATGGGGGTAGTGTAAAGGGGCTGGGGGGTGTCATGCAGATGCACCTTAAATGGGGGGTATACTACTATGTCTAGCCATCATTAGAGCAGCACCCACAGACTAAAGATACCCCAGCCCCCACATCCTCAGCACCCCCCCCCCCCACCCTGTGTCTACACTGACACATTATAAGGCTGTATACTGTAGTATAGAGCCACCATGCTGCCCCCTCCTCCAAAATGCTGTTCTTACACAGTAAACACAAGTAATCACTTCACACAAACACATACATACATTCAAAGAGCAAAAGTTAATTGATTTCGTATCGAGAATCGTAAGTTTGGGTGGGTGTTAGTCATTTTTTCCTGTTTTTTTGGCCATTTCCGACTCGCACGAGCCTACGTACGAATGCGTATATGCTCTTACGATCAGCGGAAGTCCGTTCCTAAATTTTAGGATCAAAACGTAAAACTTAGGATCAAAACGTAAAACTTAGGATCAAATCCTAAAACTTACGATCAAAACGTAAAACTTAGGTTAATTGGATGTGTTTAGGTGTGATTCAGAGAAACCTCTAAACGCGTTTTAAAAGAAAGCCACAGCCGACACCTTTTAGCAGCCGGATTGCTGTTCGTGAACAGGTTTTTTGGCTAAGTGGAGGAGTCTGCGCGTCTTGTGCTCCAATGAACTGCATGTATCAGCATGGCCGAGGCCATAAATTGTATGGCAATGCATACCTGATTCATGTATGCCTTATAAAAGCATTTTAATGTGGACCTTAATTAGTCCTTTGCATGTAAACCTTTATTTGGCAATATATTTGCATTAATTAAAGAAACTTATGTCCTTTGTTATTTATTTTAAAATTGAGGTACTAGAATAATATTTTTAGATTGCATTTATTGGTGTAGTTGTTTACCTTTGCTTTATTTAATTATTTAAGCACATCTTTGGTCAGATGCATCACACTTACTGAGGAGAGGAGAGCGGGATAAAGTGCAGGATGTGGGTTACTGCTGTATTTTGCACAGACACAGCAGAGCTGGGGGCATGGAAAGGTCAGAAATCAAAGAATCCAGAGCAACACAGTCACAAGGCCCTTTCTGTTTGCAGGCTGCCCGATAATACCTGAGCCGCCATCTTGGCTGTTTCTAGGCTCATAACATGCAGAAGTTGCTGGGTGTTTTTTAAGATTTGTGAGCAATCTGTATGTAGAGGGTGTGGGTAACCACACTAAAAATTTAAAGTTGTACCATTTGAAGCCAAAATATTAAAATTAAATCCACAAGTAAAAAATGCAAGTTAACTAAAAATTAAACAAAGTAAGATTTACTTATGCAAATGCATTCATTAATGGTTGGTTACTACAAAATGATTGAAATAAAGAAAAATAAAAGACCAAATATTTAGAATGCACTTTAAAGAGGTAAGTTTGTAGTGCGGAGCCGCAAGATCAGAAGGATTTACGTCCAGACAAAAAAGGAAAAAGGGCAAAACCAATGTTGCAACCTGAGAAATGAAACGGAAAATTCAGGATGGAAACTGACATAGGTCTGATTCCCGAACTGCCATACGAACGGACGTATATTTTAGGATAGAAACGTATTTGCTTATTGAATCACTCGCAAGTTCATACGAACGCACGAGCGGACGTGAAAAATAGGATGATCGTGAGCCAAATCCAAGCTGTTACATGTTTCTTTGAATCAACCCAATAGACTTGAAAACACTGCTTTCAACATTCTAATAAGCAACTTAATCATCCTGATGTGCATATTTGTTTCTCAATAAGACTTTGGTGAATAATCTAGAAAAATAGCTTTATTAGCTGACTAAATAAACACAAAACCTTACATTCATTCGACAAAAAGGCAAAAGGTACACTATAGAATGATGAAGATATAGAACTGATGCTAGAATGTGCCACAGAGGGAATCCCCAGGGTGGTGGAACTTACTTTGGTTAGGCAGGACACAGGGCAGGGCACATCTTCTGGGTGAAGGATGGAGGCCTGCTGAAACACAGGACAGATCTGGATGGTGATCCTTAGACATAATTCTTAGGCATAATATAGCTGCACCCGGCTGAGGGTGTGGCTCATATTAAAAGGCCTCCTGCCTAATCCTCATCTGATAAATCAGTTCATGTATCTGTGATCTTCCACTTCTTGGATCAGCTCAGGTATCATTATACCCAGGAACCTGGACATCTTCTTGCCTTACAGCCTTGACTTGTAATAGAGGAGTTGGAGATATATAGCTGACTATCCTGCACAAAGGGTGTTGCTAAGGGCAACAGGGGAGCAACAACTGAACAGGACTGGGAATTACATCCATACCTACAGTAGTTGCTTGGCATCTTATCAGCATCAAAACTATACATTAGGAATATTTGTCCTTTTTTTCAGAGAGTTACTTTTGTTGTCAAGGATACTTTAAACAGAATTTTTAATGCCCTGGCTGGACTTGGTGGGTACCTGGATAAATGCACATTTTACTTATCTTTACCAAATTTCACCATGAATATTCTGCAAGTAATTATTGGCAACATCAACCTTTGATCAGGTTCCCATGACCGGTACTCGGGCCATTCACAGGGCTCAGTTTGGCCAGGAGAGCAAGCAGGCAGGTAAATAAAACAAGGCTTGCAGGTGTACAAAAAAGGGGAGGCAGCTGCTCATACCAATTTCTAACTAACCTGGAAGGTGAGCAGGAAATCAACACTCAGTCCTGTTAGTCTGTTAGTCAGAAACTATCCTAATCTAAAATATACTTGAAAACAGAGGTCTCAGTTCTCACACATCTGCAACGGTATGCTGAAAATGCACCACCAAACTCCACAATGAACCTGTGTAGGTACAATGCTAACTCTAATCTATGAGAGTCCCCATTGGGACATACACAGCAAAGGATCAATTGGGCTCTAATCTTTGCACTGTCCTTTCTGCTTTATGTAAAACATTATCAAGATATAAAGGAATAAACATTCTTCATTTATTATCCCACTCAAGATCTCACTCCCAAATCTTTCTAAAGCTTTTTTTAGTTTTAAAATAAATTACACTACCATCTGTGGCCACAAACTGTAGTCTCCTACATTCATCTTCCCACCCTACAAACTGATTACGTTGAAATAAATTAGGTTTTCATGGTTTGCTAGGATAGGGGTCCTAAAAAGGCAGATCCTTCTCAAATAAATTTACCTTTTACAAACTTTTAGGTAAACTTACCCAGTGGCATGTTTCCCAGTTCAATTGTTATTGCTTTTACTGAATAATTTTATAGAATCTTATTTTACAAAATGTATTCGGCTATGCAGATCCTTCATGATTAGCTGACACTTTGGGGGGGCAGGATATACAAAGATATTATAGAGCTTATCATGCCATGAGAATTTTGGACTGGCTTAATAGTGGACTATCAAAACAGTGGGTCACAATAAAAAGGGTTTATTTAAAATGTTACCTCGTGCCTTTCTGCCATGTACTACTATTTACAGATCTTAAATTTCATCATACGGGTCAGTTGGACATTTTTAACAACAATCATTATTGTAATCCATCTTTACACCAGGCCTACAGAGGTCCACCTTGAGAGGTTTATAAGAGATCCTGTTAGATTTTCAATTAAATGAGAATAACAAAGTAAATGAATATACTAGAACAAGTGCGTCTTTTTTGCCCTTTTGAGCTACGTTACAAATTAGACATTATTAGAATACATTTTATTATGGAGGGATCATCTGAGAGGCCTCTAACAGAATCTGAAACCGTTTGCCTAGAACTCACTTTTTTGGATGTATGCTGTGAGAAAATAGAAATATAATATTCCATCTCTTCTGTCTGGCTCAGGGACAAAACAACCGTATTAAAAATCCAAAGTTTGCGTCTGCCAGTACCCCCACCACACTGATATAAGACTTGCACCTAGCAGAAATAGAGGCAGAACCCCCCCCCCCCCCCCCCCCGCAAGCCTGCTCTGGCCACCTCACTCCAAACAGGACAGCCAGACATTTAGGCACCTCAAGGTCATGTAATATTATGAAAATACCATCCATATTACAGATAAACTGACCCCATTTTTGGAGCCTGGAGATCATAACACATGTGTTACATGGGTCTACCCAAATACTCAAGGGCTAAGATCCAGAGAACTCAGATTAGGAGCCAAATGAGACAGTGGCATTTGGTCTCAAAGCATGTCAAAATGATTTTCCATCTGAAAGTTAGGAGACATTTAAGATTTAGCTAGCAACTGCTAAGAAGCAGAGACAATGGATCATCCCAGGGGGATGGGGGAGTAACCAGCTTTGGGTTTAAATGTTTGGGGAAGGAACAACTGAGCTGTCTCTATAATTGGGAGTCATGATGGAATCTCATGCTGGAAAAACCAGGCTGCCACTTGCCTCCCTGTGGTTGCCCAGCATCTCACGGTAACTGACATAAATTTCATCTACTCGTTCTGATTCTATATTATCGCTTGCAGTCACCGTTCTGACCTGTATATGTATCTATTCATTGTATGTATATAGTCTGTCTATAGTGCTATTAAAGCAATTAAATATATAAAAAATATAATCTACAGCCTATGTATGTGGAAGAATTTACCAAAAGCGTCTATATTTTAATAACTGCAGGAACTGGTAAGTTTTTTGCCATATATTTAAAAGTGCAGTGTGAGTGAGAATTTTTTTTAATTGTTTTGTTTTTACACTGTTGGTCCACTTTAAAGACTGTAACCAAATTTATAGCAGCTCTGGGCATTCTGAACTGGGATAACCCACTGTGTGAAACCCCCGGGGACGCTGGTAATCACTCACCTTTCCCTGGTCCAACAGCTCATGCAGCTCATGCATGTACTCTCGTCCAATCAGAACTGTTTGCCTTTTGGCTGTTTACAAAGGGAGTGAGAGCGGGCACATCCTTGAGCTGTGCTCTCCTGCCCCAGCCATTCTGATAGGCTCTGATTGGATGAGAGCCCATGCATTTGCAATTGGACCAAGAAGAGGTGAATTTTATTGGGTGAACAGCAAGGCACTCCAAAATTCAAGAAAGTTAAAACACTAAGGTAAGAATGAACACACATGTATATATTGATATTATTAATACTCTTTCTCTCTCTATAGATATATATATTATATATATATATATATTATATATATATATATATATATATATTATATACATATATATATATATATATATATATATATATATATATATATATATATATATAAAATAAAGCACAAAAATATCTATCTAAACAAATGATGATGATCGCTGATCAGTGTTGTTTAGCTACAGGTTGTACCTGCTCCTGTTTGAAAGCGAATGTTTGTAAATGCAAACTAGGCTCCAATTCATTAGAGGATATTTAATGTAGCTGCACATTTTGTCTACAGCAGAATCCTACCAGTTATGTAACACCCACATATTTGTACTTGTACATTGGGGACCGGCTCATCTCATTCAGCTCCTTTCATCCTTTAAGTACTCAATAGCTGTTCCTGCAGTACAAGAACAATCACATGCTGCCATGTTATTCTTTACAAAATGCTTACATTAAAAACATTATGTATAATAAAGATATATTTTTTAAAAAGTTCTAAAAACATACAGTTGCAGAGCAGCCATCAGGGCAAGTACAGGCAAATGTTCTAAATTGGGCCCAGGCACAAAGAGGGTCACCAGACCAACCCTGAAGGTGGTTCTGCACTATATTTTGAAAAACCTTGGTGAACTTCCTGCTGATTGGCACTGCAGAAGTGCTTAACAGCAACATCCCTAATTTTTTTGGATGTTGCTGCTGCCTGCTGCGGTGACATACGGCTGCTTCTGGGCCCGATCACCCCACCCAGGGCTGGATTAAGTGTGGTGGAGGCCCCTGGGCACAAAATCTGGTGGAGGCCCCAGATACAGTATTATTCCTAGTATGTCACACACCCCACTTCCAAATATTCATGACACTTGGGAACCCGGCCTGTAGAGGGCGATCTTGCAGAGATGACATGGAAAAAAGGAGCCCCTCCTGGTCCATAAGTACTGGGTTCCTCCCACTATTCCTCAGTCTTATCGTCTCTGCAGTCGGCGAAGCATTCAGGAGATGACTCTCCTTCAAGCTGCAGGTAGCCGGGTTTGCTCCCGGCCCCTTTTTTCTCTATTTCTGTCTGATACTCTTTAAACCTGTTTGGTTATATTGTATGCCTCCCAGCCCTGGCTGTATGGTTCAGGCAAAGGTAGATACATACACCTTCTGGTGTATCCGTGAGACCCAAATGTGGGTAGGCGGTTTCCGGGTTGGTGTTCTCGGCATGGGATGCCCCTGTCCCTTTATAATCCCCTTGTGCCTTATGGGTGCATTTCTATCCTCTCCCCTTTAGTTCTCCTTTACCCTGCTGGGGTAAAAAGGAGGGGGGGGGGGGCGTTATCTGGGCTTATTTGTCACCATGCACACAAATAATAAAAAAAAAAAAAAGATATATAAAATAAATCTTTATTACATATATATTATTATGTATGTTTACTATACTATTTAATACGATATTTTTTATTTAGATTTTCCTATTTCTGTCTAGGCAGCATTCTTTTGCTTACCTTTTAAAGCTCTTTGTTTTCTGGCTATGTTCAGATTTGAATTTCCCTCCATTCTTGGTCATGTGATTCTGGGGGTGGGCGGGCTTTTCATTCTCAAGAGCACCTGGGTGTTCTCTTTGTCTGCTTGGCTCCTGTTCCTCCCCTATGGTCTTCCCTCATTGTGCTTGCTTTGGCAGCACATATATTAAGATTGGAACAATACAGAGAGGATTAGCATGGCCCCTGCACAAGGATGACACGCAAATTCGTGAAGCGTTCCATATTTAAAGGTGCTGTGAGTACCCCTCAGCTTGCTGAAGGGAGTTTCTGCCATTTTTTTCATGCTTTGTCATTTATTGTATTGTGTGCATTGGTGACTGTTTTCCTTGTAGGTGGAAACTCTTTATTTTAAAGGGGTTTCTCCTGGTCTTTAGCCCTTAAAGCCTTATTTGGGGGTCCATTTGTGTTAATATCCTCCCACTTGGGGCTATTTAAAGAGGCATCCCGGGTAGCAATTGCGTAAATCCCATATATACTTGGCGACTATAATCAATTATAGTATAATACTAAACACCATATGGAGGCATCTCAGGACAACGGGCATGCAGTTCCCTCTGCACAGACTCGGCAATGTTTTGGATGTGGGGCATCCCTTGTTGGGGATAACGTAATTCTTTGCGTCCCTTGTGCTCAATTAACTATTATGCAGCAAACTGGGGCCCAGGCTTCTGCGTCTGCGGCTTCTGCCTTATCTCCTACTCCGCCCTCCGGGAAGTGTCTCTGATCCTTCAGTGGGCAGAGATCAATGTTCCCTGCATATCAGCAGTTTACATTCCAGGGATAGAGAATGTGGAGGCAGACTCCCTGAGCAGGGGATGTTCTCGCCAGGGAGAATGGTCTCTCAATCCAAGGGTCTTTCAGTTCCTCTGTCATAAGTGGGGGACTCCACAGTTGGACCTGTTTGCTTCTCGCCACAATCACAAGCTCCAGCTTTTGTGTCTCTATCCCAGGATCCTCTGGCAGTGGCAGCGGATGCCATGTCTCTGGCTTGGAAGGATCTGGGGTTCCTATATCTGTTTCCCCCATTCTCCATGATCAGCAAGGTGGTGCGCAATTCTGGTGGCGCCAAGGTGGCCAAGACGTCTGTGGTATGCAGACGTCATAAGGCTGGCAGAGGATCATTTCCATCTGCCTCTTCTTCCAGATCTCATCACTCAGGGTCAACTTTGTTACCCCAATTTACAAACGCTGGATTTGACGGCATGGCTGCTGAAGTCTCCATCTTGAAAGAAGAAGGTCTTTCTGATGTGGTTATTCAGACTCTTATTAGAGCTTGGAAGAAGTCTTCCTCTGTCATTTATTACAGAACTTGGAGGTCCTATATTGATTGGTGTGAATCCAGGGCTTTGCCCTGTAGAGTATTTTCTATCCCTAGAATTCTGGAATATCTGCAACGAGGTCTGGATATGGGATTCCAGATTAGTACTTTGAAAGGGCAAGTCTCTGCCTTGGCTATTTTCTTTCAAAGGTCGTTTGCTCTTCATCCTTTGGTTAAGACTTTTTTTCCAAGGAGTCGCGCATGTGCATTTTATTCAGATTTTCTTTGACGCTCTAAACTCAGAGCACCAAGAAATCTGAATGGAGCATGTGTTTCTGGCCCCATCCCTACTTGAGGCCGGAAACTATGAAGCGTGCAGGCACAAGCCATTCAGAAATTACTGACGCAGGTAGGTGCATAGCTAGAAATATAGAGGGGATGCGGGCCAGAGATGTGACGGGGGAACAGCCGAAAGAAAAGTATACTAGGAAAATAAGTTTCACACATCGGGGGGAACCACCACTCCTAAAGTCTTTTAGACTTGGGAAAATAAGTTTCACACATCGGGGGGAACCACTGCTCCTAAAGTCTTTTAGACTTCAGGGAGGTTGTAGCTCCACGTTAAAGGAATGCCAAGGAGCTTCAGACAGAGTTTAGGTCTGCTATAAAATGAGAACATTTCGATGTGATAGCAGCAGGAAATTATATAGTAATATTGGGTCCTTCAGCTCCAGGTCCAAATGCTCACTTTAGGTGAAAATGAAATAGTGGCCTGGGTGCTAAATCAACACCTAGGTAGAAAATTAAAGGGTTTTGCGCTCAGTGCTCAATTGACCTATGTCAGGAACTGAAGGAAACATTTGTAGTGCGCACCTCCTCTTAGTGGTTGCAATTAGGGATAAGCGTATCCTCCAAAGTTTGGGTCAGGCAAGTTAGGCCGAACTTTGAATAAATGAAAACAATGGGGACTCAAACTTTGAGGGGTGGCGAGGCGCACAGCGTGCATCAGGAAGCGCACTGCTGTAACTCACCTCAGCTCATGATCCTCTTCCTCTTAGAGGCAGCAGTTCGGTGGCAGCGGAGCAGCAGAGGCATTTGAATTGGCCCCCGTACGGGGCTACAGCTTTTCAGTGTTAGGGCCAGACGTTGAACTCAAACGCGGACTTCTGCCATCCGTGATTGAGTTTGGTAACCTGAACACAAAAAGTTGCAATGTGCATCACTAGTTACAGTGTGGACAGACACATTTCCTGAAATTAGATATGATAACCAAATAAGCCAGAGGCCTGGTTTCATAACAAAGCCCCCAGTTTAAACAATTTGCAGATAAGAGATGTTTGGCTAAATCTGTATAACAGGCTGATTTCACACAGCGGGGCATCACAAATCAGGATAGCATTTTAGAGTCTAGGGCCAGCCAAAATGGGCTTTGGTCCTCTTTGCTAAAGCTGCTTATGCACCTTGTGTCAGTCTTCCAATCCACACCTCAACTCCCACTACACAGTAGACCCCCAGCAGCATGAAATAAGCCTTTCCACACCGGATGTATAGCTTATGGGAGGCCATAAGGTGCGACACCCACTGCAGCAGCCAGCCAATGATACTGGAGGAGGTGCAGCCATTAAGGTGCGTGCCTCATCTTCCAATATTCTGACCTAAAAGATATAAGTATGGCTCCTAGGGCCTCTATGTGAGTCATCTAATCACAGCAGCACCTAAGCTGATGCCAGAGTACGGCGCCAAGGTAGGACCTGGTAAGTCATTTTTTTTGTCTCTAATCTGACTACACATGTGGGGTGGTATAGATCCTATATATAATATATAAATATATATATGGGGCTGATAGGAAGCCAGTGTACACTTACATGAGCCAGCTGCTGCAGAATCAGGGCACTCAGCTCCATTCAATTATGCAAGATGCTGTGACATCAGGGCAGCTAGCAAGCTGATTGGTGCTGAGGGGCCACTGGTTGCATCCCAGCTCACCTCAAGCTGGGGGTGTGCCCAGGCTGCCAGTCACAAATGGCTGCCCCTAGTATGCATTTCGATAGGCAGCACAGTATAGTGAGGACATGACATGCGCATGCATATTTGAAACGAAGTTAGGTGAGTGGTTGCAGCGATTTAATGCAGTCTCACACAGTAGGGCATCCTATCTTGGGATGCCACATGGAGTAGAATTTGGATGGCATATACAATTCCCTATGCCATGAACGGACAATGCCAGGATGTCACACATAATGAAAAAATATTTTAGTATTTAGTAAGCTACTTACCTTGCTGATCACTGGTGTCCTGCACAGTCTGCTGCTGCTTCTGACAGCCGTAGAGATCAGTGAAAGCTGGGTGCGGGTCAGTTTCCACCAATCTTTCCGGCTTCCTACAGAGAGCGGTGTGGGAAAGTGACCAGGGGCCAGCAAGAGAGCAGGTGCGTTTTTACTGTTTTATTTAAGGATTTCAGGGAAACATTGGGTTGACATGAATCACACAAATTCAATTCTGATTTGTGCGGAATTGACTTGCCCCTGAAATTCGGGCAGAACTCTGGTTCCTAATTATGAATAATCAAAGAAACTGTTAATTATAGTTCAGCAGTACAGACATAATATTGCATTAAACAGACGTGTAGCAGTTAATTAATATTACCCAATATTATTTTTTACAGTGTGATGTGAAGGAGAAAATCAGATTGCAACAGACTGGTTAGAACGGGTACATTGTGTTTAAATGTGTTCCCACTCAGACAATGATTATGTAAGAGACACTTGGTATTCCAGATCCACAAATGAAGCTTTGTGTGCCAGATCTCTCCCACCTGCCCATGTGCTCCCCAATCAGCCATATGGTATGTATCAGTATTGAATGTTTTATCTGGGATCCAGCTAGTTAATGATCATCTATAATGAATGATCTATAGTTTCTTAAGGTTTACCATCAACATTGTCACTTAATGTTATGACATAGTATATAATGCAGGTAGGTATTTGTAATGCACACTAACATAACTACAGGGAGAGGTACAGTAGGCACATGAAACAAGGCAAAAAAAAATAATTGTACTACATGTTCCTCCTCTTCTTCCTCTGATCTTATAAACTTTTAAACATCTGAGAAAGAAAGAAAGAGGACAGGACATTGCTTACAGAGGAAGCAGTAGGAGTGGAGGAGTGGTGTACAGAGACAGTGTTGGACTGGGATGCCTGAGATCCACTAGTAGAGCTGGCTGTGAGGGCCCACCCCACATGTAGATTATTAGACAAGTATTATCACTCAGCTTACAATAAAGTGGACCAAAACCCAGGACTTTGACTACCCCCAATCGGGGGTGCCCCACTGTGTGAAAGCCCCCAGGTCGGCGATCTCACTCACCCTTCCTAAGTCCTATGGCGCATTCACAGCCCGCCAGCACGCTCGGATCTGCTCCCACCCCTTCGTCCAAGAGCTCATCTACCTGAACGCTCTGTCGGCCATATTCCCCGCTACCCTTTAACAGCAAGCGTGCCCGCCCTGGCTATTCACAAATGCCTGGCGTGGACAAGTGCCCTGCTAAAGGAATAGAGGGGATGCAGCTGCTGCTGGCTCAAGCGCCGTTGGACCGGGAACAAAGGTGAGTTTTTTGGGGCGACCTAAGCATCCCGAATCTGAATGCCCCTGGGCGAGCGAGTATGCTTGCCACCTCACTCCTCCCAGAAGGAGGCATTATATATATAGGCAAGGAGTGAGGTGGATGGCAAAGGTCTTTATGCTCTCCCTATGTCAGCTTTCCCTTGCAGCGGGGAGAGCTGGCAGAGCAGAGGGTCTGTGTTCTCTTCCTAGTTGCAGAGCGGGGAGTGTCAGGGGACAAACACGCTGGAGGGATTGCAAGGGAGAAGGTTTTTTTTTATTAATTAGTTAAAATTAGATTTGGATGAACCCAATTTTCTCAGCAAAATCAGGCTAACTGAATTTTTAGGATATTCACTTATCTTTAATCATCAGAAATATAGGCTGCTTAATGTGAACCATAGAAGTTCAGATGTGCTGAGTGCAGTACAGCAACCACATCCCACAGGTACTGAGTATAGGACATATCTTCTCACATTGCCTTAGTGGGTAAGCCTGTTTAAATTCTAAAATATAAATTCATTACAAATGTCTCAACTTAACTTCATTACAAAAGTTTCAGCTATCCTAAGTCCAGACCTAGGATACTTTTAGGATGATGGCTATAAAAGTTTTGTTTCCAACACTGATAAGAGTGACACATCTTTAGTTACTGCACTTAATGTATTCCAGCTACTGATAAGCTTCTAGGGTTTCGATATACAGTATGGTCTAGAATTTTTAATATGGATCCTGAAAGAATTTTAAACTAACTCTGGTATATCATTTCAACATATCAACCAACGATGAACTAACTCCCTTTCCCCTTCACCATGGCATAGTGCCATAACAACATCATTTTAGTTATCGACCATGCTGGAACTTTAACCATAAGGAGGATTGTTATATGCTGGTGATTTCAAACTCTGTACAATATTTTCTGTGTAGGTGTAATTCCAAACACAGAAACACAAGGCGATGAGGAACATAATGTGTAGGAGGAAAAAATGACAGTTCCTACCTTGGACAGCTCCTCCGGCTTTAGCTTTCCTAAAGAGGCTTAAAAAATGTGTTATATAAACATTTGACAATTCCAGATCTCGTTGGGATTCACAGGAGCCTAGTGTGAGAATTATTTCCAGTGCAGAATTACAGTGCAACAGTTAACTGAGTCTCAACTTACTTTTTCATCAGCTAATTGTGTTTGACCCGCCTGACAGCAGGTTGGGCAATGGACAGATCAGATGTCTCAGGTCTCTACTGTTGTCTTTAGTTGTGGGTGGCTCTTTTCCATCTACCCAGGTAATAGCTAAATTAGTGCTAATATTAGTATTAACCAGCAGCTTTGTCTGACATAATAGGCAAGATGAATCAGAGTCATTACATTTTCTCACACTTTTCTCTTTATGTAATTGTAATGCAAATAACCAGTATCAGATGTATTTAGCACATGTTTGTGAAGACTGTATAGGCCTAGTGGTACAGAGATATAACTAGGTTTTAGATTTGGGCATATACTAGTATTATCTGAGTTGTTGAGAATAGATATGTTTGTCATCTCTATATGGGGATGCAGGTTTGCCCACATTATTAGTATTCTTTAATAGTGCCATCATGTTTAAGGATTTGTGTAATACAGCCATTTTGTTGGATATTCATTGAATGCCAGTTTTATTGTACATTTCAGGATGACACATTTAATGTCGTTGTCACCGTGGGGGCCTTCAATGTATCTGTCTCCTTATTTTAACTATCAGTGAGCGCTAGTACCGTTTAGCTGACACAGCGCTGGACGCTGCCTGTCGTTGCGGGCTTCCCCCCCCCCCCCCCGTGCTCGTCCTTTCATCCTTTGGACGTCTGGTTGCCCGTTGTCCCCCGCCACCCTCGGCCTAATTTTTGCTGCACCCAGATCCCGGGTTGTGGCGGGCCGTGTGCGGTGGGGGCTGTGGGTGTGCTGTTCCGGTTTGACAGGCTGGCTGACGTGAGCTTGTTATTGGAGGATGTGCGTTTGATTGACAGGCCGCCGCCTGCAGTGTATGACGGCGACGCACGCACACCCTCTGCCTTGCTCGATCAGCCCCCAGCTGTGTCACGTCCGGCCCGGCGGGTGATGTCATTTCCGCGCTCCCAGCCTCGCCACAGACGCGTGGTTGGTTATTATGGAATACAGGTACATATATAAGCTTGCACTTGGCATTTATTTATCTGTTTGCACCTGACGAAGCGGCACGGGCGGCCACGTGTGCAGGTGTTCCCCCTGCTAGTCCCCAACTCCATTTGGTGTGTCAGGACCTTGCTGCCAGGCTTATGGTTCTTATTTTGTTACCTACCTTTATGTCTTTTATGGTCACAGTTGTTTATGGTTTTGCACTCATAGTGGTTTAACCAGTTGGTTCATGGTATTTATACCATGAATAGTTTTTCAAGGTATATATATATATATACCTCACTGGTGGCCGCACGGCAGCCACTGACACGCACTCACACCCACACAAGCCGACCATCGCTGCTGGTGGCACACATGAACAAACACAGGCCGTCGGGCGCTGCTGACCCTCGTACACAAATCATAACTTATATGCTTCAGCATCACTGTTAGCTTCCTTCGCTTTGGTGGCTGGGCATGGCGTATATGCGGGTGGGTGTGGCCTATGAACGACCGGTGTCTATTTATAGGCACGGCAATAAAGAGGCCAGGCCACCCACCAAAGTGCCAGATGGAAGCTAACAGCGTGGCGGTCTGTGTGTGTGTCTGTATATCTGTCTGTCTTCGTGTGTCTGTGTGTGTCTGATTGGGGGGAGCGCACACTGGCTTAATGGAGGAATGTCACACATTGGCTCTAATGGGGGATGCCGCCTCTAGCTGCAATGAGGGATGCTGCACACTGGCTGTAATGAGGAATGCCTCTCACTGCCTTTTATGGGGTGACTGTGTATTCCTCACACTGTCTGTAATAGGGTGATTGGGAGGGGGGATTTTAGCACATTTGGTTCTTTTTTACTTATTTTCCTCCTCTAAATGCTGGGTGCATTTTATGGTCAGGTACATCTTATGGGGCGAAAAATAGGATATATATATATATATATATATATATATATATATATATTATATAACTTTCCTGGGAAAGGAAGCGCCAAAATGGCCATTACCAGGAGAAAATCTGTGAGGTGGCGTTTTAGCTTTTGAATGCAAGAACAAATGTAAGTGCTACTTCTGTATCACGCATGAAGATGGGGCAAGGGAGTTTTGGGGAGTTTTCTTTTCTAATGGTGCAAGGTTGTTGTTCTGGTTTAACACACAATTGGTTATATGAAAGATGTGGTGAAGATGTCTTATCTAGCTATTGTGTTGAAATGCAATACCCTGGCAATTTGAGAAAGGTTGCTATTCAATGTTGTTGACTAGAGATGAGCGAACTTCTCAAAAATTCAATTCGGGGCGATTCGCCGAATTTCTCAAAGAAATTCGGGTTCGTCCGAATCGAACTTTAACGAAACGCTCATCTCTGGTGGGAGCGGGGAGGCCGGCTGCGCTGTCAGCGGGCGGCGCAAGCCGGCTTCCGCCGCCCGCTGACAGCGCAGCCGGCCTCCTCGCTTCCACCATGCCGGTAAGTGTTTGCTGTAAAAAAAAAATGCCGGCATGGTGGGAGCGGGGAGACCGGCTGCGCTGTCAGCTGTCATCAGAGGACGCGTCATCAGAGGAAGCCGGCTTCCTCTGATGATGCGTCCTCTGATGACAGCTGACAGCACAGCCGGTCTCCCCGCTCCCACCATGCCGGCATTTTTTTTTTTATTTCAGGGAAAATTCGGTCAGCGTGAACCACTAAAAATTCGGGTACGTGCTGAATCGAATTTTCCCTGAAATTCGGAGCGAATTCAGGTTCGTTAGAACCAATTCGCTCATCCCTATTGTTGACACCAGGAGGAGCATGAGAGCATGGCCTTTCATAACTACCACAGACACACTGGCCTCAATTCAGTTTAAAAAAAACTTCTCCTGGTATGAAAAAATGCACTTGAAAAAATATTCATTGTTACTGAATTACGAATTATTATGAAGGGACCCAGCCAGGAACTATAGACTGACTGTATGTTTGCCCCTCCTCTGGCTGGGTCCAGTGGTTGTAGGAAGTTTGGACACAGCCGACATGAGGCCCAAAACCTGGGCTCAGCCATCACAAAAAGGTAATGGGGGTTACTACCTGCAATCTGTTGCTATTAGCAACCGTACACCAAGTATTTACACAAAGTATTTACACAAATGAAGAGATTAGTTCTGTACACACAGAACACTGCTGCTAGCCATTTGTAAGCAGGGGTGGAACTATAGAAGATGAAGAGATTGTGACCGCACCGGGGCCCAGGAGATCAGGGGGCCCCCTTATTCATATTATTTATCATATCTGTGCTCACTTGTCACCATTTAAAGAAAGGAAACACAATTCGTCTCAGCTGTTTCAGTCTTCAGTTGTCTAGCTGCATCAGATTGAGTTAAAAGACACTGTGTGAGCCTTTAATGTTGGCATCAGGGGCTCTGTCATAATTATTTATGCCACTGTGTGTAAGGTTGAGTGAGCTCCCTCACCTCAGCAGTGGCCATAACAGCAGTGTTCTGTGTGTACAGGGCTCGCTTCTCATAGATCTTGGTGTACAGACATGCATCGTATGATTGCTAATAGAAACAGGTTGTAGGTAATGACAATTGCTTTCATAAAACACACAAAGGTATTACCTGTAATCTGATGCTATTAGCAACTGTACACCAAGTCTGTACACCAAGATCTACAAAAAGAGAGAAGTGAGTCATGTACACACAGAACACTACTGTTATGGCCACTGATGAGGTGATGAAGCTCACCTAACCTTACACATGCCCAGCAGTAGTGTTCTGTGTGAACCGGGCTATACATATGCAGCAATGATTGAACGAGAGAGCCTGTGCATGTGCTGGCTTTGGCGCACTATAACAATGTGTAGCCCTGGGAAAAAGTGTAGTAGAGCTAACAGACTCCAGGACTGTCCATTTTACTACATTTGGGACACCAGTTCGGGATGCCCCAGGCACAAGATGGGCTAGCCACGCAGGGTTTAGTTCCGCTTTTAATGGGTTGTGGGGGGTGGCTGCCTACCTCTTTGTAGGGCATTCCAAATTTAGCCTGTGCCATTGGATTGGGGGTCAGGTATGTTTTAATGGAGATTCGGGGGGTTTCACACAGTGGGGCATCCCAAACCAGGAGAGGGAATCAGGCTACCATGGAGTTCTATAGATTCCAGGGCCACCCAAGATGGGGTTTGGTCCACTTTAAAGTGGACCCATCACTAGATCTTTTACTATCCTTGTGATCGGTCTGTCCGATTAGGGATGCCACACTGTGTGAAACCCCTATATCTCCCACACAACCTACATTTCCAACATATAATTTCTTGTTCGCCGTTGTAAAATCTGCATATGAAAACTGAAATGTACTGCAAATAGGACTCTACAAATACCTTGAATGAAATCTTACTTAGGATCGCTCTAACGGATATTTGCAGAAAAACTATCCGCGTTGGAATGAGACTGTCCAAGTCGTCTGCTTGCATACGAGTCACATGACCGTTTGGTCAGGGAACTGCAGGTCAGGTGATCCAACTATCAGGGGCCCGCCTTCCCAAAACCCTGTTCGTTTGCCCTCCTAGCAGGACTACCAAGATTGCTCAAGTTAAATATAGGTTTAAATGCAAGAGCACACTAGGCAGTGATAACAACAATTTGGCTATGATGGAATATGAATGAATACAAATAATGTTCTAAAAAGTGGTTTACAGGTTACAGTGGGTTACACACAGAGATACAATAGTCAGTAACCATAACATGCAGATGTAGAGTAGTGATGATGATGAGCTCTCACATGGAGGTGATTAGCAAGCTTATTGATGGGCATCTCCAGCACGCATCCAGGGCAACATCCTCAGAAGTGACAAAAGCCTGGCCCAACATCACCCCCCTTTATGCTGCGAGACCCATTCACTCCCTCCCTTCTGTGGAACAGATTCTCCCCTCCCACCATTGTGGAACCTGCCTTAGAACCTAAAACCCTTTAGGGGCTATAACTTTGGGCAGGGGGGTCATATGGCTCTGGATACGGCACCAAAAGATTAAGCCCAAAGATGGAGTCCCTAAATGGGTCAGAACCCGAGATCTCCATTTCTCTAGGTTCCCCTTGTCACATGGCCCTAAGAATTGTATGTCTTTGGCCCTGATTCATAAAAGGTCGAATTCAAATTTTCGTTTTTTTTTTGAGAAAAAAATGCGAATTTG
Organism: Gastrophryne carolinensis; assembly: GCA_027917425.1. Lineage (NCBI taxonomy): Eukaryota > Metazoa > Chordata > Amphibia > Anura > Microhylidae > Gastrophryne > Gastrophryne carolinensis. Next base: position 464,074,309 of record CM051235.1, read on the forward strand.
CGAGCGAAAATTCCACGCGCGATTCATCAACTTAAAATAGTGTTTTTTTCCGATTAGTGCTAATTTATTTTGATTGTTATCAAGCGGATGCGAAGGTTTTTCATTAGTCGAAATTAATTAGTGTAGATTTTGCGATCGCAAAATATTTCGGGCGATTCAGCTGTCATTGATTACCTGCACACATGCTTTAAATTGTTTTTTTAGGTTGCTCACAGGAGGAGAGAACTCCACTGTTGTGGAGGACAAAACTGTCTTGCTGTTGGACCATGGAGCCTTTTTATTCTCTTTGCGTTCAGTTTGAGCATCTGGATGTTGATATGCAGAGGAGAAGGCACAGATTGCCTGTTCCTAGGGTTTTTCGACAGCGGTTAGATATTGATAATTTATCTGACCTGCACTGTTTGAACTCATCAGATTGAATCGGACAGGTTTGCACGACTTATATATGCGGCTGCACCCCTATTTGACGCCTTTCATGTGGATTTAGGATACCCTCTGTCTGAAACATTCTGGCCCCAAGCATCTATACACTGTGATCCGCAGTAAGCAGACAATGGCAAGGAAAGGTTTGTGCCATCAACTTTCAAATGGACCAAAAGCCATTTGTGCCTTGCAAACTTTATCACTGGGCTATCCTGATTGTGAGTGCACCGCTGTGTGAAAGCTCAGGATCATGTCAACATACCTTTGCAGCAATCCTCTGGAGCATGCATGGGCTGATGCACGCTCCTGCACCAGGCCCATCTGAATGGCTAGTGCTGGAATACAGGGAAGTAAGGTGCCAGCAATCCATTCACTCTGAATAGATTGGTGGGTATAATTATGCACTGCAATGTATTCTGATTGTCTTGAAGCTGTGCATGTGCTGTGGGAGCATGGTGTGAAATATGAGCAGTCCCCTATGTTCTGCGGGATTGCTAGTGAGGTGGGTATACTGGTAATTCGAGGGAATGCACACAATGAGACATGCCAAGTTGGTCTTTAAAAGTCCAAGGCCAGTTGATGAGGTTTTTGCTCCACTTGAATATAGGGTATGCAGCTTCACAGCAAGTTATACTGACAATTTGGAAGGCCACCAATGTCAGTTATGTTTGTCGAATGACAAGACATCTTAAGAAGTGTCATTTAAGAAACGGCAAGGAGAACTTGTTGGTCAGAGCACAGGCATTTGTGAGAGAGGGGGGTGAGACAGGCAACCCAGCCAAAGCAGTGGACACACACACTGTCAGCAGCAGGAGCAGCGCGGGGGGGGGGGGGCAATATGCCACCTCATAAACATACCTGCTGCTGATGCAGGCGGTGGTGGGTCTCATCATCGCATTGCTCGCCTCCCTGCTGACAATTTCCCCTATTTGCCGCACTGTATGTGAAGATCTTTCCCCACCAGATGAGGGGGAGGGCAGCACAGTTTCATATAATCTGGAGGGCACACAGTACATCTATGCATGTGGTCTGCAGCATCTGTAGCAGAGAAGCGCTTCTCCTCTCACGTGACCACTGGTTACACTAAAACATCTGGGAAAAGCTGTTCTTCTGAATACGGTCTTCCTCAGGTGTCCGTGGGCGCTCCCTCTTCCTAGGGTCTGTGCAACCCGCGCTGTTTAAAGGGAACACTCTCTTGAACACTCTCCTGAACACAAGGGGCTTGATTCATCTGCATTTAAATCTCTGACCTCCCCTTTCGCCCAATTAGGGCACTTGCCTAGTCCAGGCTCAACATCAAAAACAGTCCTGCTAGCAGAGCGCAAAGGCTATGTGGCAACCAAAACTTTACTTAGAAAATTCTGAAAGGAATAGGTTAACAATATCAGGCACACCCATGGCATCGAGTGTATAAGACGCCAAACTGTGTACTACAGCCAGCTGCATCAGCTGCAGCATGCACACCCAAACCGGTAAAGAGGATGCTGCTCTTGACTATAACTCTGACATTCATCTACAATTACATCTATGCTTGTCATTCGACTCCACAGCATCTGCAAACCTGTGCTCTAGAGGCCAGCCATGCCACTTACATACAACTAGATACAAATGTTTCCTTCATCTATTGCAGAAAAATAATCTTACCACAAACTATCAATTCAACCAGGGAACCTATGTGCAAAACACATGGATAAAATGTGGCAGTTACAAATAACATCAATACAAGCATGAATTCACAGTATAAAACTAAAGAGCATTTGATTAGCTACACAAATATTAAAGTACAATTGCATCCAAATAAAAGTGGGTCACCACAGGGGAGGCTTCAGTAGTACACTGCTCTTTAAAAAATTCTCGCAAAGACTCTTATGCTTACAGGAAAACTCAAGCCACAAACAGCACATTTTTACAATTGTAAAGTCATTTTTGAGCAGTAGCGAAAAATTATTCGCACGCATTTTCGCAACGAGTCAACTACACAAATTATATTCATCTGCAATGATGAATCACTCGTAGATTTTCAAAAATCTCCCATGCGAAAATATTTTCCATGGGAGGCTTGCGCAATACCCTAATAGATTGTAAGCTCAAGCTCAAGAGCCCCATATTAATCTAAATGAAATGCCATGGATGTCACTGGGAGCAGAGGGGTATCATGAACATGGGAGCCCCAGTTTGATCTAACAAAAATGCTATGGGTGTCAACAATGTTAGCTATGCTGTTCAAAAAAGGGAAACCCAAAATCAATATGCCTATGTCCTATACCAGTTCCTATACTTATCCAGTTTATCCAAAATGGGGCATAACAGCCTCCAAGGTCCACATATTGTCATTAACCCTCAAGTTAGAAGCATCCCCTGGTCCAGTATCCCATCTAGGTCTTCTCATCATTAAATCCACCATTTAGGACAGTGCCCATCCTGCACTGGGATCATATCTCACCCACAGATATACTTTTATAGTCGGTACCCTGTTGCTCAGATACTATAAATCATTTGGATCCAGATCAGTCCTTAAAGTGGACCAAAACCCAGTTGGATCTTATAGATTCCCGGGCCGATCCATTCCCTCCCCGTGTGGCCCCCAGGACGCCCGCTACACTTACCTCAAACCCGGTCCAACAACGCATGCGTGGGCCGTGGCCGCATCTCACCCTCCTCTCTAGCAGGGCGCGTGACCGCGCCAGCCATTTGTGGTTGGCCGGCGCAGGAGCTCTTCCTGTTGAAGGAAAGCGCAAGATGTGGCCGCCAGCACGCTGGGAGCCACTGAGCTAAGATGCTGCTAAGATGTGCATAGCTCAGCGGCTCCGAGCGTGCTGATTGGACGAGCGCCGTAGGACCGCAGTGAGGTGAGTTGATCCGGGCGATCTGGGGGGTTTCACATAGCGGGGCACCCCAATCGGGGAAGTGGACCAAAACCCAGGATAGTCAAAATCCTGGGTTTTGGTCCACTTTAAGATGCTCTTATCACACACAGGAGTGCAATTCAATCCATCTATCTTCAAAGCTTGTGGTCTGTGTACATGGGATGTCCTGATAGATCTGTTGTTTTTAATAGCGTTAGCACCACTTCTTATACATAATACATATTATACAGAATTTTAAGTTGTGTTTAGCAGCAGTGGCGTAACTAAATGTGACGGGCCCTGGTGGGAACATTAAAAGTCAAGGCTCATATAACTATTTTCTGTTTTTTAACTTAATTAGATGCCGCTACACAACTAAAGACTGAAACAGCAGGGGGGGAATTCTGCTTACTTTCTCTAAATGATGCTTAAGTGAGCACAAATAAAATACATAAGGTGAAGAAGCAACAATGATGGGCCCCTCTTGACCTCCTGAGTCCCTGTGCAGTACCACCCTCTGCACCCCCACAAGTTACGCTTCTGCTTAGCCGTGTGTTTGTTGCATTGCTTGCAGACTGCAATACGTTGGCTGCAATGCTTTCCACCTTTCAGGCTACCACCTGTCAGTGGACAATAGAGAAAATGATCAGGACCTATTGATAGGCCTGACATGAAAAGCTACTGATAAGATGAAAATAAGCCGCCCAGATGGTGACCTACCACAAATTGTTAAAAAGAGAGATTCTGTAGATACTAGATCTAGACAGCAGATGTTCCCAATGTCTTAATTTTAAGATGTTATGTAGGGATATTTCTTTATTAACATATTAACATATGGAAAGCTTAATATGGGGTGTCCTTTGTTTTCCCCTTTGTTTTTTTTGTAATTTGGAACCTTGTTTCAACATATCTCATACATGTTTATACATATTGATTTATGTACATAAAATATATACATAATTGAATAAATCTGCTTATTTGATTTCAGCTTTTGTTATATGCTTGCCGTGCTGCAGTGTGGTTCTTTTTATAGTTTCAGAAGTTATTCTGGCACCTGTTGGTCTCACTATAACATTTAACCCCACCCTCATGTCCTCTCCTTCTTGGTCAGTCTGGTTCGGGTGCTTCTTTTTGCTTTTTCATTAGGCAGATTTTTTCTTTGGACAGGACACAGCGGTTACACAGGTCCAGGAACCTGATTCTGGGAATTGGTTGGTTTCTGGACAATGTTTGCAGTCCCAACAGCAGGTTTTATACATATAAGAAGTTATGGGTATTGTAATATAATGATAAATGCTGGCTTCACACACAATCTCCTGTGAAACGCCGTCCATAGTAATCTATGGGTGCTTTCACTTCCACACTTAGGGCCTTATTTAAGAAACACTAGCGCCACATTGTACCATGTAGCGGCACGTGTTTTTCTTCAGCAAGTCATATATATGACGTAATTAAAATGTTTAGCGCCACTCATAGCACCATGTAGCGTTCCATATATAAAGGGCGCTAGGTTTTGTGAGTGCCGGCACTGTTGCCTAGCAGCAACACATCAAATCAGATGCTCTGTGTCATTCTTCCATAGACTTTAATGGTCCGTAATAGTTATAAGTTATATTTGGTGACTTCTGATTTTTATTTTTTTTGTTGTGTCCAATCAGCTGAAACGGGATACCTGACCCGTTCAGAATGTTTTATCCTTCATTTATTGTCATTAGGTTATCCGCTGCAAACTTTTTTTTTTTTCATGCCTGCCAATCATGTGTCATGTCATGTGTGCCCCCAATGTCATTTCACGTGTTTTCACTTTGTCACTATGCAGCCATCCTTTTTAAAAGCCTTTTTTTGCATTGCACCTGGCACTGTATGCCTGAGAGTCACAGTTTTAGAACACCAGCACTGGCACTGTTCTTTTAAATGTTAAAGTAGACCAACACCCAGGATTTTGACTATCCTGGGTTTTGGTCCACTTCAGGGGGGCACCCCGCAGTTTGAAACCCCCCAGAAAGCCCCCAAAACTCACCTCACCACGCTCCCACGTGGCCGCACTGACCAATCACCGCCGACGGACAAGCGGGTGACAAGCGGCCATTCACAAACGGCCGGCGCGGGCGTGCGCACGTCTAGAGGGCCGCGCGGGAGGCGGCGGCGGACGTGCTGTGTTGTCCGCCGCTGTCACCCGCTTGTCCGGCGGCGGTGATGAGGTACGTTTTTTGGGGGTTTTGGGGGGGTCCCTCACCGCGGGACATCCCGATCTCGGATGTCCCGCGGTGAGGGAGGTGATCGGCCCGGGAATCTTATAGATTCCCGGGCCGATCACCCCTGGGTGACGGTCCACTTTACATACGGCATGGAGCAATGGAGCGCCACTGGCGCTACCTGTCGCCATCGCCATTGAAAAACACTGAAGCAAAGGTACAGAGCCACATAGCCTTCAGCTCTGAACACTAGCAGGGCCATCTGCCTGTTGCTGGCGTTTCCGCTGAGGCACTAATAGCGACTCTTGACTGACACTCAAGTGGCGCTACGACAGGCTTGTAATAAATTGGGCTCTTGGTGTTTGCAGAACAATCACATTGCTCCGCAAAAGCCTTTCCTGCAGTATCTGGAGAGTGCTGTGCTAGTGAGTCAAATCTATGCTAGTGGAAAGAGTTAGCGCAAATGACTTCCACATGCTGAACACCAGCGATTGCAGGGCGATTGTACTGAAAGCGCTAGCACCCTGCAATCGCTTAGTGTGAAACCAGCCTTAGGACACTCTCTCCAAAACCCGCTTCATCACCTCTGTGGTGACTGTCCATGGTTACTTTTATTTCTGCTGGTATGGATAACATGTTATTCTTTGCTAATAAATGCTGTTTTATTGGAATGTACTGGCTTAAAATCCTTTAGGCTGCAGCAGTCTCATTTTGGAGGTGTCCTCACACCCCTGTCCAAGCTGTGGCACACATACCAGCATCCACAACAACAATGGATGCTCAAAGATGTGCCCCCTGCAGCCAATAAATGGGGGGGGGGGTCTGCTCCCTCATGATTGGCAACTCGAAAGACCACTAAGGCTGGCCAAGGAGCATGCTGTCAGCACTGGAGATGATACAGCTGAAACTGCACCACTGCATCCTGCAGGACTCCATAGGAACAAGCCTGCAGATGGGAAGGTAAGTGTATTTTTTAAAATGAATGACAAATTCAAACCTGAAAAGCAATCTAATCATTTTCCATGTCTCATGATGCATTCACCCTGCCAACATGAACACTGTTAACATTTCTCCAATATGTTTTTATCTAAATATTATTCGTTTTTATATAACAAGAGAAGACTTTTTTTAGATACCAGCAGAAGATTTTATAAAGTTCGTCAATCCTTAGAGATTTAGAAGAAATAGAAGCCATCAAGTGACTGACATATATGTATGACACAAGATGACAAGATGATGATACCCTAGAAATACTATGACCCACATGCTCATGAAATACCCCCTAAGGCATGACTGACATCAGCTTATCTAATCCCCTGTTGTGTAAATTAAAGATGGCTGGAATGCTTTACCTCTTCCATTCCACCCGCAGTATTAAATGTCACTGCATCTCTGCAAAAGCAGACACAGTCTATTTGGCTCTGCTATTCTCATTTTTGAAATCTCCAAAAGTGACAAATTATTTGAATAGCCCTTTGTCCTGCTCTAAATACAGAAGTGCAGATGGGCCAAATCTTTTGGAATATTCTAGTTGGAACAAACCCATCTAAATCAGTGGAGCAAACCCCTTCCCCCACCCCATCTCTCAGCTTGTCCGTCTCTTACTCCCAGTGTGACCTCAGGCTGAATGAGCCTTGCTTATAGCTATGTGTGATGACAGCCTGCTGCTTTCCCTAACCCCCCAGCATCAGAGCCCACAATAAACACATGGTATAAAGGCTGCCCCTATGCTGCCACTATGCTGATGTGAGAGCTTACCATGCTCAACTCCAGAGAAATAAAAATATTTCTGAAATAATAATATTTACTTAGCCTAGGTAGAAAAGTTTTCAAAATGTAAAAAAACAAGTAACTAGTGTTGGGTGAACCCGAACCGCAAAGTTTGAGTTCATATCGAACTTTGAGAGTTTGGTTACCAAACTAGAGCATGCACTTCAACCAGAAGTCCGCTTTTAAGTTCGGTGTTTGGCCCGCACACGGAAAAGCTGGTCGATAGGCTGAGCAGCCCATCAACCCAGCTTACCTATGCGGATCATGTAGCAGGAAGCCCCACAACCCGGTCCCTGGTAGCACTGCACTGCTGGCACTAGGAGTGTCCTCACTTATAGGGGAGGCAGCCTGCTTTCTGTGACCCCAGCCACAACACATTTGGCAGCCGAAACGCCGGCCGCTGACCAGTGACTGGATAGCGGGGCTCAGGTATTATATTTTCAGACCGGATTCAGCCTCTGAGCCCCCTTCTTCTGGGTGGGTGAGAAATGGGGGCCCCAGTGGCAGAATCGCCCCCCCAAAGTATCACTCCCCATTGATTTCAATGGAACCAGGGTTTTTATTCAAAGTTTGGCCGAACTTCCCAAACCCGAAACTATTAGTAAGCTTAGGAACTTTGTGACAAACTGAAATATTAGTTTATTTATCATCCTGACAATGACTTTAATAACATATGTTTATATCAAGATATATATGGTCTTCAGTGTCTGCTATTATAAAGTAGATCTTGCACTGTATGCATTTGTATTACTAACCTTTGTTTTCAATGTTTGTTATATTTTCTCCACGCAAATATATACCCATCAATATTCTGTAATGTTTTACACAGTATACAATATTTGTATTTCTCAATGAAAATTGTATTAAAATATAAGTTAAGCCCTCAAAACTAAATTAATTAACTAACTTGATTAACTTGATTAACTAAATCAAGATTTCCAGACATGAAGAAATGTAGCACATAGCACTGATCTTTTTGGAACCTCCATGATTGTACTAAACTATGCAATGACAATTTTAAAACACTAATAAAACTTACATATCATTCACGTTTTTTTTTTTTTATAATGAATGGACATGAATTAACAATAAGTGTTGTTTCTGATCTAGGCGATACTAGCTGAAAGGTCCCATTTTCATCTCCTTAATTACACATATAATGATGAGTGAACAGCATTGCAGGCAACTTTCTATTTTGCCACAAGAGAATTATATTAAATGCTAAGGGATGCAATATTTTAGAAACTCTAATTTCCCCACAGACCTCAAAGCTTTTTCATCTAACTTGTGATAAGGCAGGTGGTACGTAAGCACCAAAAGACATCGACATTTACTAAAAAGGAACAGGGACTCATATGTCTTTGGGTAAGTTATTAAAGTGGACCAACGCCTGTTTGGCGGCTAACGGGTGTCAGTCCAGGAGCCGATGCATTAAAACTGGCACGGGGGGCATCCAGAATGCTGGAGCCCCCGCAAATCACACCCTGGAACACCCAAAATTCTAACCTCTTTCTGGATCCTTGGCCAGAAAGGGAGCCCATAATTGGCTTCTGCGCGGTCACGTGGGTCCGAGTTGCGTCCTCAACTCCAATCGCAGGGCTCCAACTCTGGCCAAGGATCCAGGAACAGGTAAGAATTGCAGGCATTCTGCGGGTGATGTGTGGAGGGAGGGGGCTCTAGCATTGTAGCCCAAGGCCTAATTCATGAAGGGATAGCGCCAGGTAGTGCCTGTACAGTGGCAGGTAGCGTCAAGTAGCATCAGGCAAAACCGGAGACTGCACGCAATTACACATTTATGAAGGCTAATCTGGTGAGCGACTAGAACAACGCCATGTAGCGTCCAATTCATCATTATCCCAGCCTTAGCGTACAGCGCTGGCATTCAGCCTTGCAGAGCGCCACGTATTACCTCTCGCTACCTGTCGCTCTCCCATACATTTCAATGGACGTTCTATTCTTAGTATACAGTACGTCCTGCTCCAGATAATATTCTTTACTCCGCCAGATGGAGCTGGACTGCAGAGACCGTGAAATTGGCTTCTCCCGGCCCCTCAAATACCCGGGACCTCACACAAATCCCCAGAATTTCTCTGCAGTCTGGACTGCGAAGGACAAGAAGATGGCTCTCTCTTCTCACAGGTGAGCGGGGCTATTAGCCTGCGGCCCTGTAGGACTATTCCCACCCGTTCCATTTTTAATGTGCCTCCCAGCCTTGGCTGCGCTGGTCCGGGTGAAGGTAGGCAGCACCGCTGTCAGGTGCTTAGGAGCGCTGCTCCACCGCAATCCCCTACCAAAGGGTAGGCAGTATAGGTATATGATTTATGGGATGCCCCTCCCACACTATTGCCCCTTGCCCCTGTCTATCGGTGGGCCCTACATTATGTGGCCGCAGCCCTCCCTCGCTCTCCCTTATAGCTCCCGGGGGGGGGGGGGGGGGTGTGAGCGTTGGTGCTTCACCACTTGCTTGGTGTGCTTGTTGCTGGTTTAGTCTCGCTGACTTTGGTTGCACTGGTTGCGGTTTGAATATTACCTCGGGTGCTGCTGCGCCTTCATTGGCTACTTGTCACGTGTGCTGCTTCACGCTCTTCCAGGGGGGCAGGGCCTGCGGATGGCGCGTTCCGCGTCACCATCTCCGCGGCCCACCCCTCGAGGTGTACTCGGTGCCATTTTTTCTGGATTCTGTCGCGTGGTGGGCGTCTATCTACCGTGGTCCGTGAGTGCCCTCGCGGGCGGTTTATTTACCCTATTGTCATTTTTACATGTTGCTTATGGGGTTCTCTTCGCTTATGTCTTTCAGGCGGGTCGAACTCCATTGGTTTCTCCCGGCCCTACCCCTCTATTTAGTCTTAAACTTCTGAGGCCTAGTGTGCTAATTACTCCCACTACCCTAGCGGGCTATTGGGGCATCCCGGGTTGCTTTTTATAGCGTGAATCCCTATCGGCCTATTGTGCCGCTATAATCACCATATGGAGGCGTCTCAGGATAATGCGCTCGGGGTTCCTTCGGGACAAGCCCAGCTGTGAGAAGCTTGTGGGGGTGTCCCCTACTAGTGTTGACAATGTGCGAGTCTGTATAACTTGTGCCCAGCAGGTGCTTGCGCTGTAGCCTGGTTTACCAGCAGCTGGGCCTGCGCCACGTATGGCTTCACCTACTCCCCCAAGCTTAAATTTGACTCCCATTGAGCTGCATACCAGTGGGGAGTCTCAGCCTGATGTGTCTGCTAGACTGGCTAGTGTTGAGAAGTTGCTTGCTAATACCATGGGGCGTAAGGCCTCTGCTAAGAAGCGGCATTTGACGCCTGATGTCACTCTCTTCCCTATGGAGGCGGAAGAGTTCTTTGAACTGTCTGGTTATACCCCCTTGGAAGAAGGGGAGTTGTTCTCTGACTCTGAGTCATCTGATGAGAGGCCCAGGGGCCATGATGATTCTGGCTCTGACCCCTGGGCCCCAGATGATACTGATAGGCTGTTGACTCAGATTTTTGAGGTGCTATCTCTCCCCCGGTTGCGGCCCCTAGGCAGCAGGGGGAATTGTTTCATACTGCTAAGCCACGTTTAGAGTTTCCTGAGCAAGCCCATTTTAATAATCTCGTGCTCAAGGAATGGAAGCGTCCTAGCAGGCTCCCTGGTGTCCCTAAGAGTTGGGATAAGAGGGGTTCCTTCGGGACAAGCCCAGCTGTGAGAAGCTTGTGGGTGAAGCTGATGTGGTGAAGCGTTGGTCATCCCCTCCAGAGGTGGATGTCCCAGTCCTAGGGTTGTCTAATACCTCTGTCATGCACTCCCCTGACTCTACTACACTGCAGGATAGTGAGGACCGGCGTATTGATCAGCTGGCATCCCATGCCTTTGCCTGTGTGGGGGATGGCGCTGCGCCCGGTTTGTGCCTCTGCCATTACAGCGGTGGCTATTAGGACCCTGCTTAGAAGTGTCCTAGATGGTGCTCCTGATGATGTGTCTAGTGAGGAGTTTAATGCACTCTCTCGTTGTGAGGTTTTTGTGACTTATGTCCTCTCTGCCTTGGATGATACCATTAGAATGTGTGGCAGAACCTCTGCCCTGGTGGTGGCTATACGCCGCTCGGTTTGGCTGCGCCAGTGGGCAGCTGACACCACTGCCAAGAAGGCTTTTACTGGTTTTCTCTTCAAAAGACTACGCCTTTTTGGGGACCGCCTGGACCTGTTTGCTAAGGGAGGCAGGTTACCCCAGTGCAGGCGGCAGTCTCGACCCTTTCGGGGCCCAGGCTCCTTTTCTTCCCCCTACCGTGGATCTAGACAGGGGAGGGGGGTCTCCTTTACTGGGGCCCGAGGACATTTCTGTGGTAGGGGCAGAGGACGTGGACGCCCTGGCTCATCCTAGGGCTCCAAGCCTAAGTCTTCTCCCAAGCCCCCTCAGGCATGAAGGGGCGCCCTCACCCATGGGGGTGGGGGGACGGCTTCAGCATTTTGCTCACGTCTGGAGGCTTCATGTCTCAGACCGGTGGATTCAGGAGGTAGTGTCCTCCGGTTACAAGATAAAGTTTGCTACCTGGCCACCCACAAGATTCATCAGATCCCGGATGTCTCAGGACCCCGTGTCAGCTCAGGCTCTAATTCTGGCGGTGCATAGCCTTCTGGAGCTGGGGGTCATCTGTCAGGCCCCCTTACGAGAAAGGGGCAAGGGGTTCTATTTCAACCTTTTCACCGTGCCCAAAAGAGATGACTCAGTCAGGCCCATCCTGGACTTGTAGATCCTCAACAAATTTGTCAGGTGCAGGCACTTTCGCATGGAAACTTTGTGCTCTGCTATCAGTTGCCTGCGTCCAGGGGACTTCATGACCTCTGTGGACATCAAGGATGCTTACCTTCATATTCCTGTTTTTCCAGGTCATCAAAAATTCCTCAGGTTCGCTCTGGAAGATCAGCACTACCTATTTGTGGCATTGCCCTTTGGTCTCACTTCAGCCCCAGAGTGTTCACCAAGGTGCTGGCAGGGGTGATGGCTCTGCTCAGGTCTCAGGGCATTCGCGTGCTGCCCTATTTGGACGACATTCTCATCACTTCTCAGTCCCCCCAACAGGCAGAGCTGGATACTCAGCTAGTAGTGTCCACTCTGGAGTCATTTGGCTGGGTGATTAACCATCCCAAGTCTTCCCTGTCTCCCTCCTTGGTGACACCCTTCCTGGGAATGAATCTGGATACAGTTCAGGCAAGGATTTTTCTTCCTCAGCAGTCTGCTAGTGCATGTTCAGTTCAGTGGGAGAAGGTCCTACAGTCTCCCAGCAGGGGGCCAGAAAGGATCTGCCCGCCAACAGGTTCCTTGGGTCCAGCCACCACGAGAGAGACCTCCTGGCTAGGGGGGACAGAACAAGGACCTGGTCCAGGGACGCAGGATCCTTGTCCCATACCGACAAGAGGTGGAGTTGCAGAGGCCTCATGTGAAACTGGGCATAAGGGACCGCCTGGAAGCACGACACCATCAGGCCCACCAGCTGCATTCCCTGCCTGATGGAGGGATGAGGGCAAGATAGCAGGAACTGAACCTGCGCTAGCAGACTGTCCACCTTCTGCTGAGGAAGAAAAATCCTTGCCTGAACTGTATCCAGATTCATTCCCTACAGTTCCAATGGTGCTGGGGCCCTCAGGAGGCCCACACGCCCATCAACATTCTGGAATTGAGGGCGATCAGGTTAGTTCTGGCCCACTTGACCCAACACCTTCGGGGCCAGCTGTTCAGGTACGCTCGGACAACCAGACGGCGGTTGCCTACATCAATCATCAGGAAGGGACCCGGAGCAAGGGGGCCCTCAAGGAAGCGTCTCTGATCCTGTCCTGGGCGGAGGACAATGTTCCCTGCATCTCAGCTGTGTACATTCCGGGGGTGGAGAATCTGCAGGCTGACCCTCTGAGCAGGGGGACCTCTCGCCTGGGAGAGTGGTCCCTCTGCGACAGGGTGTTTCAATCTCTGTGTCACCGTTGGGGTCAACCAGATGTGGATCTGTTTGCGTCCCGTCATAATCACAAGCTCCCAGCTTTTGTCTCCCTGTTCCAGGATCCTCTGGCCTTGGCCACAGATGCTCTAGCAATATCATGGCAGGATTTTCAGCTTCTGTATGTCTTTCCCCCATTCCCCCTGTTGGGCAGGGTTCTGCGCAAGATAGCTCAGGAAGGGGTGCCAGCTATCCTGGTGGCTCCCAGGTGGCCAAGAAGAGTGTGGTTCGCAGACGTAGTGCAGCTGGCAGTAGATCAGTACGCTCTGCCCAGGGTTCCAGACTTGCTCACTCAGGGACATCTATGCCATCCCAATGTACAAACTCTGGCTTTGACGGCTTGGCTGCTGAAACCTCCATCTTGATGGAAAAGGGGCTGTCTGCCTCTGTTGTTGACACCATGATTAAGGCTAGAAAGAAGTTTTCTTCTTCTATTTACTATAGGGTTTGGCGTGCCTACATTGACTGGTGTGAGTCTAGGTCTCTTCCCTGTCGTGTGTTCTCTATTCCCAGGATCCTGGAGTTCCTCCAACATGGTTTGGATCTGGGGCTTCAACTCAGTACTCTGAAGGGTCATGTCTCTGCCCTGGCTGTTTTCTTACAGAGGTCTTTTGCTCAGCATTCTCTGATCAGGACTTTTTTCCAGGGGGTTACTCATGTGCATGCCCCTCGTAAGCCTACGTTGCCTGTCTGGGATTTGAACTTGGTCCTGTCTGCCTTGCAGGGTGCTCCCTTTGCCTTCTGGTCCTAGGGAGGGTCTGGCTCCTGCTAAATCTACTATCAGCAAATGGATCCATCAGGCAGTGATTCAGGCCTACTCTGCTAAGGGGAAGAATCCTCACTTCCGCCTTACTGCTCATTCTACTCGTGCTATTGGGGCCTCTTGGGCTTTTCAGCACCAGGCTTCTGTTGAACAAGTTTGCAAGGCCGCTACTTGGTCTTCTGTTCATACTTTTTCAAAGTTTTACAAGGTTGATGTTAGGGCCTCAGCTGATGCTGTTTTTGGCTGCAAGGTTCTGCAGGCGGCAGTGGTTTGACCTGTCTGCTGTTACCTTTTGGGGATCCCACCCTACTTTACGGACACTGCTATTGGATGTCCCAAGAGTAAAGAATCTTATATGGAGCAGGACGTACTGTATACAAAGAATAATACAATTCTGTGATTACTCACCTGTAGAATTGTTATTATGAGTATACAGTACGTCCTGCTCCACCCCACCCTTTGTTCATTATCCTTGGATCCCCTGTATGGTGATTGTTATCATTGTTTGATAGTTGCTAGTTGGTTCTGTTATCATTCTCCCGGCTTCTTGTTTAACTGCTTTTCAATACTGGGGATTTGTGGGAGGTCCCGGGTATTTGAGGGGCCGGGAGGATCCAATTTTGCGGTCTCTGCAGTCCAGCGCCATCTGGCGGAGTAATACCCAAGAGTTATGAATCTTATCTGGAGCAGGACGTACTGTATACTCATAATAACAATTCTACAGGTGAGTAATCACAGAATTGTATTTTTACTTCTCTTTAAACAGGGGTTTTTTATTTATTTATTTTTTGTAAATAATCTCAAATAATGTTGTGACCTCTCCTGGGCTCAGAAAAGCCATTTTTTCACACTTTTTTCATTTTTTATATATTTCAGCAAAATTGACATTACAGGTCTGGCATTAATGTGTTCATGTTACAATGTAATAACTATGCAATTCCAGATGTTTTTGCTTTGTTACTGGTGGATTTGTGTGCAAAAATCGCACAGCCTCCGGCGCTCTGGGCTTCAGTGAAGCATTTTTGAGCACCGGTAGTGTGTGAGGCTGTTTTTTTGATGAATATGGTGTGAGTTGGTCGCACTGACCAGTTGCTAACATTCGCTCCCATACAGCGCGGTACTGGTCATATAGTGACTCCCCACAAGGTATTCATCAATGCTGCACGGTGACTGAGTCGTTCTGAACTAGCGAACCACACTACTAGCGGGTGCTCTGAAATGCCTGCTACAGACGCTCAGCTGTCGCTATCTGCCACTAATAATGAATCAGCCTGCCCGTCTGTTTTAATTCACCGATTTCTGGACCAACACCTGTTAGCAGCTTAGCGAGTGATGGTTTGCTTTATAGTGGACAAAAAGTGATCCTGGAGTGTATAAGACCGAAGAGAGAAAAAGGCATTTTACTGAGGATTCTAAGGATTTCACACAGTGGGGCATCCCAAACTGGAATGCCCTGGGGCAAGGACCAAAACCCAGGAAAGTCAAAATCCCAGGTTTTGATACACTTTAAACATACTTCCTGACTATTCACATTTGAAAGGATCGTATTAGTACATGTGGAGGCTGATTCACTACTAACGCCAGGTAACGGCAGATGAGCGACCGCTAGTGGATGCTGTAAACGTGTAACGGGCGCTGTAACATAGCGACTCGGTCGCTGTAGTAACCTGGCCGGCATTGATGAATGTGATGTATGTTGGGTGCTCTAACACCAGTACAGCGTTGCAGGGAGCGAAAGGTAGCGCCAGCTCAGTGCGACCGACTCTCGGGGCTCCACACCATACTTAAAAAAGTACTTACACAGAGCTTCGAAACTCTAAAGCTGGGGGCTGTAGCATAGAGCGCAGGACGCTGTGTGATTAAAGTCTGTTTTTGAACACATATCCACCAGTAACAAAGCAAAAACACATGGAATGACATTGTTGTAATACTGGGAAAATAACACTTTAGTGCCAGACCTGGAATGACAATTCTGCATAAAAATATTAAAAGTCAAAAAGTTTCTAAAAGTGTTTGTTTGCAGCCAGGAGAGCTCACACAATGATTTGAGCAAAAAAAGCATGCTATTTATACACAACTAATGAAAGCCCCATTGAAAAGTATGGAAGAACGCTGAAGGCCGACAGGTACTATACACTGAGCCGCCTGTATTAATACATGTGACGCTACATGGCACTGTTAGAGGCATTCACCAGATTTGCTTTCATAAATGTGGCTTTGCGTCAGCGCCCGACATTCACCAGACGCTGCCTGCTGCTACGAGGCACTATCTGGCGCTATCCCTTCTTAAATAACCCCCTTTTATTCTACTCAGGCTACTTTGCTGATAGGCAGACACCAAGAGCAGCCCAATGTTGGCCACACACATGCAGATTTTTATCTGTCCGATCACCAACATTTACCAACAACCACAGCGCCTTGAAAAATGATTTATACCCCTTGAACGTTTTCACGTCTTTAAACTTTACAACCAAAAACTTAAATTTACTTTTTTGAGATTTTATGTGATAAAGCTAAAGTCTCTTTAAAATATATGTTTCTACTGCTTGAAATCACGCCACAGCATTAACAATGCACTTCTCCTGTGAAAGTAAAAGCTTTTACATTGAAATTAATAATTATGTGGTTCCTGAATTGGTTCCTTAAACTGACTGCCAAGACGGGAGTCAATAATCAGGCAGCAAGGAGCTCACCTGAAGCCAGTCCATTATCCTCTCATATATTTGCTGCAGTGTCAGACTGAAGCTGTATCAGGACTCCAAAGTTGGCTCCTCCTTGCAATTTCATTCCTCCAGAACCATGGAAAATCGTGGTCTAACAGCCGCTCTCAATATTGGAGCTCTCAGTGCAAGTGACCATGGCAAGTCACAGTGGTCCATCAGCTAGCTCTGACCACAGCAATCCATGTTCAACACTAGAGATGAGCGAACTTTCAAAAGTTTGGCTCGGCAGTTTGCCAAACTTTTCAGAAAAAGTTTGGTTCAGACCTAATTAGCCTTAAATGCATGGAAAACACAGACAGTCTTAAAAGTCCTCTATAACACGCTGAGGTCACCTAGGACTGTATTGAGTTATGTTAATGTGTGTCAATTAGCATATGAATGTGATGTTGCTAATTAGCATATGAATAGTCAGATTTGAAGGGGACTAGCAACAGAACTAGCATCCCAGGAATTTAATTAGATAAGAAATGATGATGGTTTGCAAGCCCTCAAAAAAAATCACATTTTTATTGGGGGCAGTGGCAAGTTTGGCTTTGGAAGGTAAAGAAGAAGCTATGGCTTTTTACAAGCAGGCAAAAATGGGCTCACTTTGGGGATCATAGGGTTGATCTGTGGTTGTGTATCCCATTTAGTATGGGGGTGGCAACAGTATTGGCTTTCCTGGAAAGTAAAGAAGAAGCCATGGATTTTTACAAGCGGTCAAAGATTCGGCCATTTCAGGCATCATAGGGTTGATTTGTGGTTGTGTAGGACTGGCAGTAGTGGGCAAGCCCTCAAAAAATTATTCCATTTGTTTAGGGGGCAGCAACAGGGTTGACATCCTGTAAAATGAGGAAGTGATGGCTTTTTACAAGTGGACAAAAAATTGCCCATTTTGGGCATCATAGGGTTAATCTGAGGTTGTAATAGCAGGCAGCATCAGTATTAAATAGCTCCACAAATAGCCCAAGAAAGGCACCTGGAGCGGCATCACAAGGCTGTGAAATACCCTTCTTCACTTTCCAGGAGGCCAATCCTGTTGCTACCCCTATAAAATGGGAAACCTACATTGCTTCTTCTTCAATTACATTACCCCCATTAAAATGGAATAATTTTTCGAGGCTTTGCTCGGTACTACCAGGCCAACACAAGGCTTAAACAACAACCACAGTTCTCCTGTCCCCTTGCCAAGTCTTTAAAAACTGTGTCTCTTCTAATGCTTGTGATGCCGCTCCAGGTGCCTATGTAGAGCCGTAGTGCCTAGATTTGTGCTTTGATCATGACTAGAGATGAGCGAACTTTTGAAAAATTCGATTCGGCTGATTCGCCGAATTTTCTGTCAAAATTCGCTTCGGTCCGAATATATTTGCGACAAATCGCTATTAAAAATGGCTATTTCTGAGCTTCCTAGAGCCTCAATAGGGTTTAAACCATTCTGCCTTGCTGTAACATGCATAGGATGCGTGCTGGGTTAGTGAAATAATACTGTAAATAATTATGACATGCAGAACAGAGGCATCGCTATTAGAATCGCAGAGCGGCACAATTGCAGAGAGTTGTGGTGGCATCACTATGAGGGGCCCCTATATTGCCTGAAAAACACACCCTGGAGCTGGCCCAAACATTGGCTGAAAGGGACACTGGAGTTGGCAGCAGGAGCCCAAAAATTGGACAAAAGACACCCTGGAGTTGCAAGCAGCAGCAGCAGCGGCAGGAGTCCAAACATTGCTTGAAAGAGACACTGGAGTTGGCAGCAGGAGCAGCAGGAGCCAAAACATTGCTTGAAAGACACACTGGAGTTGGCAGCAGGAGCAGCAGGAGCCCAAACATTGCTTGAAAGACACACTGGAGCTGGCAGCAGCAGGAGCCCAAACATTGGCTCAAAGAGACTCTGGAGTTGGCAGCATGAGGCCAAAAATTGGCTGAATGATACCCTGGAGTTGCAAGCAGCAGCAGGAGCCCAAACATTGCTTGAAAGAGACACTGGAGTTGGCAGCAGGAGGCCAAAAATGCCTGAAAGACACACTGGAGTTGGCAGCAGCAGGAGCCCAAACATTGCTTGAAAGAGACACTGGAGTTGGCAGCAGGAGCAGCAGGAGCCCAAACACTGCTTGAAAGACACACTGGAGTTGGCAGCAGGAGCAGCAGGAGCCCAAACATTGCTTGAAAGAGACACTGGAGTTGGCAGCAGGAGCCCAAACATTGCTTGAAAGACACACTGGAGTTGGCAGAAGGAGCAGCAGGACCCCAAACATTGCTTGAAAGACACACTGGAGTTAGCAGCAGCAGGAGCCCAAACATTGCTTGAAAGAGACACTGGAGTTGGCAGCAGGAGCAGCAGGAGCCCAAACATTGCTTGAAAGACACACTGGAGTTGGCAGCAGGAGCCCAAACATAGCTTGAAAGAGACACTGGAGTTGGCAGCAGGAGCAGCAGGAGCCCAAACATTGCTTGAAAGAGACACTGGAGTTGGCAGCAGGAGCAGCAGGAGCCCAAAAGACACACTGTAGTTGGCAGCAGGAGCAGCAGCAGGAGCCCAAACATTGCTTGAAAGAGACACTGGAGTTGGTAGCAGGAGCAGCAGGAGCCCAAACATTGCTTGAAAGACACACTGGAGTTGGCAGCGGGAGCAGCAGGAGCCCAAACATTGCTTGAAAGACACACTGGAGTTGGCAGCAGGAGCAGCAGGAGCCCAAACATTGCTTGAAAGAGACACTGGAGTTGGCAGCAGGAGCAGCAGGAGGCCAAACATTGGCTGAATGACACCCTGGAGGTGCAAGCAGCAGCAGCAGGAGCCCAAACATTGCTTGAAAGAGACACTGGAGTTGGCAGCAGGAGCAGCAGGAGGCCAAACATTGGCTGAATGACACCCTGGAGGTGCAAGCAGCAGCAGCAGGAGCCCAAACATTGCTTGAAAGAGACACTGGAGTTGGCATCAGGAGCAGCAGGAGCCCAAACATTGCTTGAAAGAGACACTGAAGTTGGCAGCAGGAGCCCACAAATTGGCCTAAATACACACGGGAGTTGCAAGCAGCAGCAGCAGGAGCCCTAAATTGCCAGAAAGACACACCCTGGAGTTGGCAGCAGCATTAAGAGAACATATACAGATTTTCGGCACAGATATCTTATCCGAAGAATATTAATAAAAAGTAAGAGTAACGTAAAGCATTTTCTCAATAATTACTTGTTGTCACGCTCTGGGTACTTCAATGATCAGGTAACTCCAGCCCTCCAGGTAAGCCCTCAACCCCCAATCTCCGCAGCCAGCTTCACCTATAGGAACCCCCGCTTGCCGGGACGCAGAAAACGCCTGCCCGGGATCGGTTGCCCCCAGGACTTCAATGGCTCAAAGGATGTAGGTTTACTGTTCGGAGGTCTGGAGAACCCGTGGCTGGGAGCGGTAGCAACGGGAGTTCTGAGATGGCAGCGGTACAATGGGGTTGGCCAAATCGTGATCAAGGATCAGAGCAGAGGTCGGCAACAGGAGTTCAGATCAAGGACGGTCAATACAGGTGGTGGTCGGCAACGGGAGTTCAGATCAAGGATGGTCAAATACAAGCGGTGGTCGGCAACTGGAGTTCGGCCGCCGGAGGGCATAAGAGACAGGAGCCGGGGACGAGGCCGGAGCTGCGATCGGGGGGCGTGGCCGAGCCATGCGCTGCTTGAGCCGACGCCGCCCGAGCCGCTGCTTGGCAGAGACGCGCGCCGGAAGCTGCGCGGCCGGCTGCCCAGGGACGGCGCGGGAGCGAGGATGCAGTGAGTGAGTTCCTGACACTTGTGGTCTGATGCGGAGGAATGTCTGTAACTGAAGAGCAGCGCCTTAAATCTGTTTTGCACGATCCATATTTCTTTAGTGTTGGTCTGGCCTCATGATCAATCTACACTGATGCATCAGGCATTGGTGGGTGGAAATCTTGGCTGATCCATGCCCGATTCATTTCCACGCAGGCCAGTCTCTGAAAAAAAAAACATTTTTGAAGCATACTGGAGCACATTGAATTGCTCTCATCAGAGCATCACTTACGCACATCTAAGAGTTTCATCACTTTGTTTGTGTTAAAGTCTTCAGGGCCTAGTTACTACTTAGTGAAAGACCATAGATAGTTACACACCTGCTGCTCTTATCGACAAATCCTGTTTTAAGTGTAGTGTAGCATTTTGTCCTCCCCTCATATACGCACTAAGTATGTCAGGCAGAGAAGTGGCAGGATGGGCACAGAGAAGTTGCAGAGGCCTAAATTCATCAAGCAGAGGTTGCAGCAGACTAGGGGTGAGTGGCAGCAGGAGTCTCAGTGAGAGGACTGATCTCCCGGGATCAGCTAGCGGCCGTGTCTTGACCAGCAACCCATCTGCCATCATCCATTGGTTAACACGATCATCCACTGCATCACAAGTGACATCTGACACCCCCAGTCAACTGTTGGTTATGTCTTATGCTTAGGGTTCAGCTCCACTATTCAGTGAGGACGATCTGATAATTAGAAAAATCAGCAGCTACTGCCCAGCCAAGAAGTAGAAGGGACACTCGCCGCTTCTTCCACTAGGCGGGCAAGTAGTGATGAGGAGAGTGGCGTGGGAGGTGGTGTTGCAAGCTTTTTGGCTTCTTAAGCAGACACTGTTGAGGAACCTGAGGAGAACATCAGTGAGTTTTGAGGGCACTTTTAAAGGCTTGAAGTGATGGAGAGTGACAGATTTAGCGGCCAGCATGGTGGCAGAAGGGGAAAGTATGGAGGCAAATGTGCTCGGGGTAGACCACTTGCGCTGGAGTTGGCGGCGGCGGCAGCAGCAGGGAATTAGTGCGGACTGTTGGTAGGAAAAATCAGCTACAAGGCCATGTGGCAGTTTTTCATCAAGCATCCGCAGGAGGTTAACATGGCTATATGAAAGATGTGTAGGCAGAAGGCGAAGTGTGGCCAGGGTCCCAATGTTGGACCCACAGTCCTGCGTCAACATTTGCAGCGTCACCATCAAGCGGCCTGGGAGAGTTGGCTCCAAAGTGGTGGTCCAGCCTGCTGCATTACCCAGTGGCACGCCGCTCTCTGTTCCAGCCAGCCAAGGCTCCACCACCTCCTGTGTGTCATACTCATCCTCTGTCGCTCCGATGCTCCTCCTCCTCTTAATCCAAGTCAGTCATTCCGCCAGCAATCCATTGGCCAAGCCATGTCCAAGAGACAACAGTATGTGCCCACTCATCCAACGTGCAGAAGCTAAATGTGCTCCTGTATAAGTTGCTGGTGCTGCAGTCCCTCCCTTTTGAGTTGGTGGACCTTTCAGAGAACTGATGGCTTGTGCCGAGCCGAGGTGGAGAGTCCCATGCTGTCATTTCTTTGCGAAGAAGGCAGTACCAGCCCTGTACAATTTTGTTGAACAGAAGGTGGGCCAGTCCTTTAGCCTGTCAGTGTGTACCAAAGTGCACAGCAGTGCCTACGTCTGGAGCTGTAACTACAGTCAGGGACAATACATATCCTTTAAGGCCCACTGGGTGATTGTGGTTCCTGCACAACCACAACAGCAACTTGGACAGGTCCCTCCGCTGTGGCCTCCACGCTCCTAGGCCTTTGTGCCTGTGACAGTGCACTTGCACTTAGCAATGGTGTCACAGAAAAAAGTGCCTAATTGTCAATTACATATTAATAGTTAACATTTATCTTATTTGAACATATTTATAATAATAACATATAACATAGCAACAATAACATCTAACAAAATAACAGTAACTTATAAAAAATTTTTTTTTGGGGGGGGGGGGTATTTTTTTTTCTTTTAATTTTTTTCATATTTTGTATTTTTTTAAAACATATACATCTTTTTTTCCATTTTTTAAAATATTTTGTGAATATTTTTTTGTATTTTGTTTTTTCTAAATATTTTTTTTTTTTTTTCCCAGTGCCCTTCCAGCCTACCATGTGTGCAGGACACGGCGGTTTCACACTGTTCTTCACATGGTTTGCCTTGAGCCACAGAGCCACACATGGGAGGAACTGCTAAAAATGAGAACTCAATAAATGAAATCATGGCTTACTCCACGAACACTGCAAATGGGACCCATGGTGACTGATACTGGGAAGAACATCTTGTCTGCTCTGCGACAAGGAAGCCTGAGCCAGGCGTCGTGCCATGGCACACGTGTTCAATCTAGTTGTCAAGCGTTTTCTGAAGTCTTCCCCCCATCTGCAAGACATCCTAACGACGGGAAGGAAACTTTGCATGCACTTCAGCCACTCCTACACCGCCAAGCACACCCTTCTTGAGCTTCAGCGTCAGAACGGTATCCCCAAACATAGTCTGATTTGCGATGTTTCCACCCGTTGGAATTCCACCCTCCATATGCAGGATCGACTATAGGAACAGAGAAAAGCCATCACGGATTTCTTGATGATCCAAACGGATAGGGGGACTCCCCTGTGTAACTTCAATGTAAACCAGTGGCAGCTCATACGTGACACCTGCCGTTTGCTCAGGCCCTTTGAGGAAGCTACTTTATTAGTCAGTCGCCAGGACTATGAGATGAACAATGTGATTCCACTGCTTCATGTACTACAACACATGTTGGAAACCATGGCTGGTCAGGGCACTGGAGACATGGCGCATACATTTCACAGCCACATGAAGCCTGTGGGGGCTGAAGTGGAGGAGGAGGAGGGGGTGGGGCACAGCGAAGCACAGATTAGGTTTGACAAAATGGCCATTTTATCTAGTCATCTGACAGGAGAGGAGGAGCAGGAGCAGCCACAGGAGCTAGAGGGTTGTGAGGAAGGCGAGACAGAGGACCCAGACACACCGTGGCAGTTTGCACTGGAGATGGAGACAGGTAGTCCCTCCGAGTCACTTGCACAAATGGCACGATGCATGCTCACGTGCTTGCGTAGTGACCACAGAATTGTCTCCATTTGTCAGCGGGATGACTTCTGGCTCTCCACCTTATTGGACCCTCGCTTCCGGCACAAAATGGGGGCATTTTTTACACCCACTGAGAGGGAGGACAAACTGACCTACTACAGAGACATCCTACGTAGTCAGTTGGGCGATGCCTATCTGCGCCATGGTCCATACTGTGATGCCCAGCGGGACACCAGCCTTCTGTAAGCAGGCAACCCCCAATCTCCACCGCCGCTTCTGCCTATAGTCAAGCCCCCGTTTGCCGGGACGCTAGGTGCGCCTCACTGGACATGGTTGCCCCCAGGTCTTAATAGGCCGAAGCCGAGCTCGTTCACAGGTAGTCAATCCGGAGGGTGCGTCAGAGTACAGGGATGAGACAGGTGCGTAGTCAGGAGGTCAGAGATTGCGGGGTATCCAGAGGGGCAGGCAGCTTCGTGGTCAGACAAAGCAGAGGTCAGTACAGGCAGCAGACAAGAATGGTCGATCAAGCCGTGTCGGAACTGAACCGGCAAAAAATGGGGGCATTTTTTAAACCCGCCGAGAGGGAGGACAAACTGACCTACTACAAAGACATTCTACGTAGTCAGTTGGCCGATGCCTATCTGCGCCATGGTCCATACTCTCGCAGGTCTGACTCGGGGGGGACCTCTGCGATCACCTTCCACTGCCATGGCTGCTGGGGGGATGGAAGGAGAAGCAGCAGCAGCTCCATTTGCAGCAGCCTCAGTCTTCAGTCGCTAATGAGTAGCTTTCTACACTCGCATAGTGAGTCTACTCATGAGCAGCATGAAGACCTGGAGCAGGACCTCAACCAGCAGGTTGTGTCATACCTTGACATGACCATGCCAACACACCTTGAGGATCCGCTGGACTTCTGGGCAGCCAAACTTGACTTGTGGCCGCAACTAGCAGAGTTTGCCCTGGAAAAGCTGTCCTGCCCGGCCAGTAGTGTGCCATCTGAGCGGGTGTTTAGTGCGGCAGGGGCCATAGTCATGCCAAGGAGAACTTGTCTGTCCACGAATAATGTGGGGAGACTCACCTTTGTGAAGATGAATCAGGCATGGTTCAACCAGGATTTCCAGCCAACAATGTCTGATCCATGGTAGTAGATGATGCATGGTAGCTCCTTATGCTGCTGCCAACTCCAGGGTGTGTCTTTCAGGAAATATATGGGCTCCCTATGCTGCTGCCAACTTCTGGGTGTGTCTTTCAGACAATATATGGGCTCCCTATGCTGCTGCCAACTCCTGGGTGTGTCTTTCAGGCAATATATGGGCTCCCTATGCTGCTGCTGCCAGCCCATATGTGTATCTTTCAGGCAATATATGGGCTCCTAATGCTGCTGCTGCCAACTCCAATGTGAGCACTCTTAAAAGACGCATGCTAGCATATTTGGGATGCCCCCCGGTTAAAGGCAATGGCTGCTGGCAATTTGACAAAGTGACTTTCTTTACAAAATGCAACCAGTTAATAGACAGGTACTCTTGAAATATTACTGCTAGTGTTTGGGATGCCCCCTCCTCACATACAGAGGAGGCCTCCCTTGGTTGTTGAAAAGTGACGTTAATATAAAATGCAAGCAGTTATTAGACCGGTACTCTTGAAATATTACTGCTAGTGTTTGGGATGCCCCCTCCTCACATACAAAGGAGGCCTCCCTTGATTGTGGAAAAGTGACGTTAATTATAAAATGCAAGCAGTTATTAGACAGGTAGTCTTGAGATATTTATGCTAGTGTTTGGGATGCCCATGTGGGCTGGGGTTTTTACAGCAGACACAGAAACAATTCAAACTTCAATATATTTATGAGAAATAGCCTTTGAAAGCTGCTTTAGTGTAACAGATAGAGTCAAATGTGCTGGTTTGGGATACCCTGAGGCCTATTTTTTTTTACAGCACACACAAAAACAATTCAAACTGCAATATATTTATAAGAAAGAGCCTTTACAAGCTGCTTTAGTGTAACAGATAGGGTCAAATGTGCAGGTTTGGGATACCGTGCGGCCTGGTGTTTTTACAGCACACACAAAAACAATTCAAACTGCAATATATTTATGAGAAATAGCCTTTAAAAGCTGTTTAGTGTAACAGGGTCAAATGTGCAGGTTTGGGATACCGTGCGGCCTGGTGTTTTTACAGCACACACAAAAACAATTCAAACTGCAATATATTTATGAGAAATAGCCTTTAAAAGCTGTTTAGTGTAACAGATAGGGTCAAATGTGCAGGTTTGGGATACCGTGCGGCCTGCTGTTTTTACAGCACACACAAAAACAATTCAAACTGCAATATATTTATGAGAAATAGCCTTTAAAAGCTGCTTTAGTGTAACAGATAGGGTCAAATGTTCAGGTTTGGGATACCCTGCGGCCTGGTGTTTTTACAGCACACACAAAAACAATTCAAACTGCAATATATTTATGAGAAATAGCCTTTAAAAGCTGCTTTAGTGTAACAGATAGGGTCAAATGTGCAGGTTTGGGATACCCTGAGGCCTGTTTTTTTTACAGCACACACAAAAACAATTCAAACTGCAATATATTTATGAGAAATAGCCTTTAAAAGCTGCTGTAGTGTAACAGATAGGGTCAAATGTGCAGGTTTGGGATACCGTGCGGCCTGGTGTTTTTACAGCACACACAAAAACAATTCAAACTGCAATATATTTATGAGAAATAGCCTTTAAAAGCTGCTTTAGTGTAACAGATAGGGTCAAATGTGCTGGTTTGGGATGCCCATGTGGGCTGGGGTTTTTACAGCACACACAAAAACAATTCAAACTGCAATATATTTATGAGAAATAGCCTTTAAAAGCTGCTTTAGCGTAACAGATAGGGTCAAATGTGCTGAAATGGGATGCCCATGTGGGTTGGGGTTTTTACAGCAGACACAAAAAAAATTAAAACTAATCGAGTTATAAGAAATGCTTGTGTGTAACAGTTAGGGTTAAATATGCCACTGCTAAGATGGGATGCACAGTGGCCAGGAATTTTTACAGCACAAACAAAAGCAATTTAAATCTGATCTGGCAAATGAAGTGAAATGAAAATAAAAAAAAAAAAAGTTTCCCTGTCACTTTCTCTGCTGTCCCTGCCTGGATCCTTCCCGATTTTTCCCTACCTTTCCCTATCTTTCCCTGGCTCTACCTGGCACTCTGTGGGTCTCTGTGGGTCTCTGTGGGTCTCCCTGCTTCTCCCTGCCTCTCTGTTAGTCTCTCCCTGTCTGTAGCAAGCTTCGTTCTGGCCGCAATACAACGTTGAATACAACGTTGAAAAAAGCAACATGGCCGCCATTTATATAGCACTGTGACATCACCAGGATTCCTGGCTGCTGATAGGCTGCATGTGACCTTCCCATGATAACTTGCCCCAGGGGATATGTCCGGACATGTCCATCCACCATTTTACAATGGCTGTAATTGAAATAAATGGAGTTTAAAGGAAAACTTTGATCGATCGCGATGAGCGAATCGTCCGGATCGATTCGCTCATCCCTAATCATGATTAACTTTCTGCTTGCAGTTCCGGCACTGTGCCAGGTTTTGTTCCACTGTGAAGGTACAGAAGAATCACCACATGGCTGAGTACCATAAATAAGAAGATCTAACATTTTCACGACCACCACTTTGCTCCTCCTCTGGCAGGCTTTTTTCTGCAAAAGCAGCATCAGAGTCACCGCCATCTACTTCTAAGCAGATCATACCAGGCCTAGCCCTGTGACATGTTGTGGATAATCTGGCTTTACCTTGGCTATGCTCTTCACGCTGCCAATGCCAAATCTACACTCTTGCTGTGACTATGCTACCTTTGTGTTGCCTGGTTCCCTGGTCCTGTCCAAAACAATCAAATCATCATCCTAATCTGCCCTTTGATGTCTCATGGTCTACTTGCCCCTGTACACCATAATCATCTTCATAACTGCCAGTATGCCCATGCCTGCCTACACCCCCACTTCCACAGCTATACATCTCATCTATCACTTTTGCCACCCCCCCTTCCCCACACACCCCCAAGGTTTACTGTCCTCAAACAAATTCTCCTCATTACTATTCAATTCTTGGGGTGATGTCTCTTTGGAGAGAAGGTGGCACCCAACTAAGAAGGGGCAGTGAAGAGAGAGATGATGGAAGGAATAGGCTAGAAAGTTCTCTTTTACTGGGCCAAGTAACCGTAGTGGAAGAAGGAGAGTCTTCCTCCTCCTAGGATGAGCAAGAGCAAGTTAATCAGTCCACAATGGCCGTATTGTCCAAAATCCCATGCCCACTGAAGGAGATGGACAACTCTGGCTTGCTGATACTGCTACTACTACCGTGTACATTGCTGCTGCTGCTGCTGCTACTACTACCATGTACATTGCTGCTGCTGCTGCTACTACTAGCACTGGGCACATGGATAGTGTCAGTACTATGACTGGACCAGGGCAAATGTCTGGTGCTACGTTTACTGGGCCTGGGCACATGGCTGCTGCCCACAATGTTTGTACTGGTACCAACATCCTTAGTGGCATGTTTTGCAGGGATGTCTTTTGCTCTTTCCCACCCCTTCCTTTCCCAGACATTAAACTTGGTGTTTAAAAGCAAAAAAAAACAATACAATTATCCAGAGCAGTGCACATCACAGTTGACAGAATGACATGGCCCAGCAAATGTTTATAGAAGAAGATGTACCCCCAAAAGACTTGGCTGGGGAATAAATTATTTTTTTCATTGAATATTCAGAGCAGAGGAGCGAACACCCCAATTGACCAAATTACACGACACAGGAAACTTTAAACAAGAAGGTGTATCTCCCAAAAAACTTGTCTGATGAATTGGGGATAATGATAAGTGATGTTTTAAAAATTGAATATGAAAGCAGAACAGTGCACACCCCAACCGACAGCAAAAAAAGAAGATAAACCCCCTAAAAACTTGTCTGGTGATAAAAATGTTATATATATTTAAAAAAAAAAAAAAAAAAAAAAAAAAAAAAAAAAAAATATATATATATATATATATATATATATATATATATATATATATATATTAATATTATATAATTAACATAATATATATATATATTATGTTAATTATATATATATATATATATATATATATATATATAATAAATTTTGATTGGATATTTAGAGCAGAGCAGTGCCACTCCAAACTACAGAATGACACAGCCCAGCAACAGGAGGTGTTCCCCCCGAAAAACTTGGCTTGTGATAAAGTTTTTATATGATTTTAGAGCAGAGCGGTGTACACCCTAATTGCGTGTAAAAGCCCCATTTCTCCTGATTACAACAGTACCACATATGTATTGGTAGACTCCCTTTCCTGCCCAGGAGACATCCCAAACTGAAAAGAGCTTTTGAGGAGATTTAAAAAAAATATATATTACTACTCTTGCACACCTTGCAGTTTTTCAAGAAAAACAGCCTTTTACATTTGAGATACCCCCACAAACTTGATATTGTCTAAAAGTACACACCCCAAGCTTTTTAGGCATTCTAGGCTTGCTGTCATGGGTACAACTTTCGGGGGTTCAATCCTGCGTTGAATTCTGTGCAAGCACGGGGTTTCCCTAAAGAAGAATAAAAATGAAATACCCAACATGCATAGCTACCTTCTAGGGTAGGGTTACCAAACATTTAAGAGTAAAGCATACACATAAAAGTAATTTCACATAAAAATTTCAGCTCTGCAGTCAAACTGTGCACCTTTCACTTTTTCAACCAAAACAAGCCTTTACATTTGAAATACCCCCCACAAACCATATATTCCTAAAAGTACACACCTTTATGATTTCTAGGCATAGTGGGCTCATTGGTGTGGGTGCAGCTTTCTGAACGCATACTTTTGAAGAATTCACTGGTTGTACAGCGTTAACCTAAAGAAATAATAAAATTGCAGAATCCAAACCACAATTTACCAAAAAACAATATGCAAACAAAATAAAACACTATAAATAAATACATCTCAAAGGGCAAGGGAAATTCCACTTCAAAATGTCAGCTCTGCAGACAAAGTGTGCACCTTGCAATTCTTCTATTAAAACAACCCTTTACATTTGAAATACCCCCCTCCCCCACAAACCACATATTCCCTCAAAGAACACACTTCAAGCTTTCTAGTCCCAGGCTGCTTGTTGTTGGTGCAGATGTCCAGGCACAATCCCTCAACGAATTCCCTGGTTGCACTGGTTTTCCCTAAAAAAAACATAAAAAGCCAAATCAAAACCAAATTTTCCTAAAAAAAACAATAGGCAAACAAGAAAGAACAAGTTGAATCTGAACAGCAAAGTCTCCTGAATAGAAAAATACCCAACATGCAAAGGTACCTTCAAGGTTACCAAACACCCCAAAGTAAAGCATGAGCTATATAATCACATAAAACAACATTTTTTATGGTGCAAATAGGTGAAATTAGGATTAGTCTGTTGAGGTGCAATTAGGATACATAGCCAGGGCCATATTTAGCATTTAGGCTGCCCTAGGCACTTCTTGGTTATGCACCCGTATTGTTGTCCAACACTCCCCTTAGATAACCTTACACAAACAAATGGCAAAGCAGCAGTTTTAGAGATTTGGGATGCCCCACACTTTACAATATGTAGGACCGATGCTAGTCCTACAGTGGACGCTTGCAAATGTGGAGTCCGCAGAGCATCTGCCATCCCTAGGTCCCTTTGCTAATCAGCTTCTCTGGTTGGTGGTCTGCTGCCGGGCACACACAGGAGTGGTGACTCATGACACTCATGACAACTGGAAAACAGGTAGGCATGTTGTAAAGTGTGGGGCATCCCAACCCGCCATTTCCATTGACCTGCCATTCATATGGTCAAAGTGATCCAAAAGTACTTTGTTAATTTTGGATCGTTTTAAAGAGATTTGGGATTCCCGGCTGTATGAAGCCCCCCAGATCAATCCTCTCCACTCACCTTTCTGTCATACCCCCGGCACATGTACGGACACTTGTCCAATCAGCACTTTATGCCATGTATACTAATGCATGGAATAAAGCCATTGTTTTGGACTAAGCGTCAGTATAGGAAGCAGGGCGGTTGCAACCCAGGTTACCCTGGGGAGAGTGCGCTCCTGGCCTAACTGAATAGCTGGGCAGGGGATGTGGGCTAGAATCCCGTCAAGAGACTGCTGGAGAGGTAAGGGGTTTGCAGGCGATCTGGTGGGGTTTACACAGCACGGCATCCTAAATCGGGATGCCCCTGGGGGAACACCTAGTTGGTTGGCCCTGGAGTCTTCTAGACCCCCATTCCTATTTCTAAAAGAATTTTTCTTGGTGCATAGTTAGATTGATAAAGAGAGACAGGGGTCAGACTGGGGTACCTTGGGTCCACCAAAGGAAATCATTCCTGGGCCCAACCTTTAGCTTTAACAAATTAAGACTACTCTTAAAGAGGATCAGTCACCAAAATGTCAGTCCTAGAGTTAAAAAGCTGAATAAGTATCCACTGGGGGATCCAGATTTGGGATACCCCCTGGGTGAACCCCCTGCAATTGCATGCAAACACATGGCAATACCGTGCCATGCTCCCAGCCTCCCTGCTGCTGCGGATGTGACCAGTCAAAACCCTGGAAACCTGGCTGTAGAGTCTAAAAGACTTTAGGGCCATGTTACAGCTTGCCACTGGATCGCCCACATTATCACCTTGGAATTGATCAGTCAGCACAGGTCTCTGATGGCATCCCCAGGAATGCACTGCTGATTTGTACACAGCAGAGGTGGGCAATCCATTTATTCAGAATAGATTGCCAGGCATTAATATGCACCACACCCTGATTAGATGAGAGCCTGTGCAAGCAATTTGGGAGCAGGGGTCAAGGTGGCTAAACAACTGATCCAGGAGTTTCACAGACATGGGCATCCAAAACTGATGCCCCACACCTGTAATGTGGAACAAAACCCAGGTATGCTAAATTCCTGGGTTTTGGTCTGCTTTAGAATCGGAGTAAGTGGGACTTGGAGGCATGACCAATGATGATCACTTAGGAGCCTCTTCTGGCATAAATGTTAAAGGAAAGCCTAGGTGGTGGAAAAAGAATAGAAAGTATCTATTTAGCAGCCAGCTTAGTTTACACCCTCAACATTACTGGAGTAAGTCAGACACAAGTGAGGACACACAAGTGTTTCCCAGCCTGACCTGTAGTTAATGGGTTGAGGAGGATGTTCCGCTGTCTGTCTGGCAGGGACTGTGTCACTCCTTCAATCTTCTCCACATGGGCTGGCTGCAGGATGAAGAGCACTCAGATGTCGGCACTTACCTGCCATGCTGCGCTGTAAGGAGGGAACTTAAAGCTTAATCTAAATCTAAAAGTTGGAAAAGAAAGTAATATACTATATATATATACAATAAAACAATCAAAATGTAGTCAGTACATGAAAAAAGTGTACCTAAAATGGAAATAATAAAAGGTGTTATAACACTGCTAAAGTGTGAAAAAACAAGCTAAAAACTCGAATGTAAAAATAAAATACGTGTTTATATTTACAAAGGAATACGCTGGGATCCTGAGCAGATTGGGGGGAGAGGGAAAAGGGGTAGGTGAAATGGGGGTACTGAGAGATAAAGGGGGGACAAGGATCCAAGGGATGCTGGAAATGTAAAATTCACAAGCAAATCTGCACTCAGGAAGTTTAGTTAACAAAATGCTAACACCTAATTTATCGTGGCTGACACTGGAAGGGCTAAAGCGGAATTCCTCTCCCCCCTCACCCCATCATAGGCAGTGTGGTAGTATTCCCCCCATCACAGACAGCATG
Source organism: Gastrophryne carolinensis (assembly GCA_027917425.1). Classification (NCBI taxonomy): domain Eukaryota; kingdom Metazoa; phylum Chordata; class Amphibia; order Anura; family Microhylidae; genus Gastrophryne; species Gastrophryne carolinensis. The sequence continues at coordinate 464,106,613 of CM051235.1, forward strand.
GGCCGAAACCCCCCGATCAACACAGGCAGTGCAATTATGTGTCAGTTTCCCGCTGGGTCCCCAGGTGTGGCAGCACAGCAATCTCGCACGATCATGGGCAGTGGGGCAGTATGACGGATTCAACCTTCTGACATGGCCCTGCACAGCAGAATGGCACAGAAAATATCCCAGCTTCCAGGCAGATTAGAGTTTCTGCAATTATCTGTGCCCCTCAGAAAAGAAAACACACTGACTGTCAAACGTCCTGCTGTCCTGTGCTATTTATTCTAACCCTCGCAGATAGTAAACTGTCCCTGTCCTAACAGCTCCAGCTCCTAACAGCTCTTTCCTAACAGCTCCAGCTCCACACAGTTCACCAAAAGCGGCCCTGGAGTCTAGGGCCGCCTGATCCCCTCCCCTGGGCAAGCAAGTTCGGGATGCCTCTCTGTGTAAAAACCTCCAGGTCAACCAGTAAACGCACCTTCTCCCCAATCCAGTGGTGCAAGCAGCATCTGTCCGCCCTATACCCTTGGCAGGGCGAGTGCTGCAATGTCCCAGTACAGCATTTGCAATACTGTTCTATATGTGTCCCCTCGACCTTCGGCTGTCCCTGTGACTTTGGGGTCTGTTATATTGCATAGCTAATATGGTATAATATATCTGTGCTCATACAGTATAAATATATATACCCTGTTCCTGTATAAAAACCTTTTATATCCTGTTTTCATGTAATGACATGTTTCCTATGTGAATTTATGTAGTTTGCATTCAAAGAGTTAATGTTTTCACATTGTGCAGCTTCACAAACTTAATAACTCCCTAATGCTGTAACTAACTTGCTAGGGAAGGGTCACGTGACAAGTGGTGAGCCTATGAGGACTGCTGAGCCTCTAAGCCAGGCTCTCTCCTCCATTTTCTATGGAGAATAGCTGTGACTTCTGAAGGAAGCAGATCTGTGTTTGTGCTGCTGGCTGTTCTCAGGTGGCTAGTGTGGAAAAAGAATCCAAAACAGCACCTGGACAAAGAAGTAATGCTTTTCAGGTCTGCTGATAAATCTACTGTATCATCTCTCATATTCCAGGTCACAGAGCCTGTCCTGAATTCAGCTCTAATCTCCAAGGCTGCAGAATCTTCAATCTTGCAAGTAAGCTATTCAGCCTAAAAGGCACTATAAGTCTCAGCAAGTCCTCTAGTCTCCCACACCACAGGATCGCTCCTGATCTGCACTGTCACTGTACCATCTAGACTGCCAGTAAATGTTCCATTGATCCTAATCTGGCCTCTGCCTGTTATTGCTACCCAGCACCTAGCAAGGGATCTTCTGGGACCCCCGGTTGGTAGGGTAACCGGTGCCACCAAACCCTCCTGGCGTCACGACACAGGGCCCTCATACCATCTGGGCCTACAGACTTTACTACCTGTCCGGAACCTAGGCTTCGGCCTGCCACCCCAAAAGCCGGTGACCCACAGCTGCCTCCCAGCTTCCCTAACCTGGTCACCACATAGCTTCATTTGGCGTCACGAACAGGATACGAAGTGTGTGCCTGTATGCCCACAAGTCACCGTGTATTATCAAGTCCTTCCCCAGCTATCGGACTAAGTTGATATTTGCACAAAAAAAAAATTTACAATTCGCTGTACTGGACTTTTCTATACAATTGCGGGGAAGGTGAAGTAAGGGTCACCAGTGCGATCACTAAAACTGTTAAAGAGTACCTGAAGGGGTTAATTCCTGGTGCAGATTTTCCGCACGTGCGAGCGGTCGCAGCTCCGCCCAGCCAGACGCCAGCGGTAACGCCTCTTCCCCTTCAGCGCCAGCCGGAACTAAAGATCCGCCCTGTGTTGCACAGGGGAAGATATTCAACCCTGGACCAAACAGGAAGTTCCTGGGCACCGCCATCTGTGAAATTCCCCCGGCTCTCCGAGACTTCACCGGGTCGACAGCGCTCTCAAGGACAGCGCTCTCAAGGACAACGCTCTCAAGGACAGCGCTCTCAAGGACAGCGCTCTCAAGGACAACGCTCTCAAGGACAGCGCTCTCAAGGACAACGCTCTCAAGGACAGCGCTCTCAAGGACAGCGCTCTCAAGGACAACGCTCTCAAGGACAGCGTTCTCAAGGACAACGTACCCAATAGACGACGCACTCAACTTCTTAAAGGGCCAGCGCACCCTGATTTTCCTGCCAATAGCGCATTGCCATTCAGCAGCAACATGTCTGATCCAAATTCACCAGAGTCTGCTGATGAGGGGGCCCCTCCAGTTCCGGCAGCTGGACCATCTTCTCCAAGGGGAGATCGGAGGAGATTGCCATCATCACCGCCGATGCCACGCAATCCTATAGGAGCCCCCGCTGTCTCCCCCGTCTTCATAGGGAACCCCGTTCTGCCCACTTATAATGGAGACCCCTTTACGCTGCGAGACTTCAAGGAGAGGATCCAGGGTCTCTTTCTCTTTTATTCTTTTTCCCCTGATCAACAGGTGCAGTTGCTGGTGGGACAACTACAGGGATCAGCCTTAGATGAGGTCCGTACCTGGCCCTCCACTGAGAAGGCGACGGTGGAGCAGATCTTTGAGGGACTCCGCCAGGTGTTTGAAGCTTACTCTCCTTCTGAGGTACGTCTCCGGCTCTATGAAAGACGCCAGAAGCCAGGTGAGAGCCTGAGGGCTTACGCTGTTGCATTACAGAGTGCTCTGGAAGCAGTACAAAAATTAGATGGGATCTCTCCCGAACAGGGCAACAAAGTCCTGATGGACCGGTTCATAGATGGGGCCCATAACAAATGGGATAAGGCCCAATTACGTATGTTAGCCGCCCAGAATCCAAACCTGCCCTTCTCTGCCTTTAAGAGACTTGCTGTTCAGGTCATAGAACCCAACACTGACTCAGCAGATATTTGTAAACCCTCTCCAGAAACCGTCAGTGCCATCGCTACACCTGCCACACCACAGGTGCAGCCTAATAATCCGCCCCCTGTTTCTATACCCAGTTTGTCTGAGTTCCAAAGTGTCAAGCAAGACATAGAACAGCTGACCCGAGCCGTAAGGGAACTTACTACCCAATCTGCCCAAGTTTGCCACCAAGCTCCTGTGGGACAAAATCCCATAGCGGCTTCCGCTCCACATTCTGCTAATACCCGTCAGGGCCCTAACGCTAAACCTCCTGGGACTCAAAGGCCCTATTGTACTTATTGTAGTAAACCAGGACACTGGAAAATGTCATGCTGGGCTTTAAACGGGTATCCCCTGAGGTCGAGGGCCGGCCCTCAGGAAAGTCATTCTCAGGCCCGTCTGGAGAACAGTCCACATCAGGACACTCATTATATGTCGCCTCATGTCCCTATGTAAGAGTAATTGTAGAGGGTGTTCAGCTGGAGGCCCTAGTTGACACAGGCTCTCAGGTGTCCACCATCTCCAAAGACCTCTTTTACCAGTATTGGAGTACAGAATGTTTGTGTGAACCTAACAATGTTAATTTCAGTGTGATGGCCGGTAACGGGAAACCAGTCCCCAGACATGGATACTGGGAGCCCACCATGCAGGTTGGGGAATGTGTATTAAGGGGACAAGGGATAATAGTCACAGAAGTTTCAGATAAGGGTTCTGCTGCTTTTATTCTGGGAATGAATATTATGCGACATTGCTTCCCAGAGATTGTTGAGGCATTGCACACTTCTCTCCCTTATCTCTCCCCGTCAGACCAGAGGGTTGCGCAACATCACTTAAAGGTGCTACAAGCTGAACAGAGGTTCGTTAACCGACGAGGAGAAGTTTGTAAAGTGAGAGTCCAGGACATCCGATCTGTGACCATCCCCCCTAACTCGGAGATCTTCTTATGGTGCAGGGCCCGGCCAGGAGTGAGAAACCAAGATTATTCTGCACTGCTGGAACCTATACAAATGGAGAATTACCCGCTAATCCGAGCTGCTAGGAGCCTAGTCACGGTAATGAATGGAAAGGTACCCGTCTGGCTGGTGAATCTATCAGGAGTGCCCACGGTACTGCCAAAGTATACGCCTGTAGCCCAGCTATCCTTGCTCATGCCAGAAGACCTGTTGTCAGAGCGTGACGTGGCTTGCCAGAACGTGGCCTACCTAACTTCTGATGCCACCGATAAACCATCACCACCCTGGTGGACACAGCTCCAAATAGGTGGAGAAGATACCCCAAAGGATCAAATCGAAGAGGTAATGCAAGTGGCTAAGGACCATCAAGCTGCCTTCAGTAAGCACCCCACTGACTTCGGCCGAACCACTATGATACAGCATCGGATAGAGACTGGAACTCATCCCCCTATCAAAGAGAGGCATCGGCCTGTGGCTCCGGGCATGTATCAGACAGTGAAGAAACTATTGGGCGACATGAAGGATGCAGATGTCATTCAAGAGAGTCAAAGCCCGTGGGCCGCCCCTGTGGTTCTCGTTAAGAAAAAAGATGGCACCATCCGATTCTGTGTGGATTACAGAAGATTGAACAATGTCACCCACAAGGACGCGTATCCACTCCCTCGAATAGAGGAATCACTCACGGCTTTAGGATCCGCAGCCTATTTCTCCACTCTGGATCTTACCAGTGGGTACTGGCAAGTATCAGTGGCTCCAGAAGATAGAGAGAAGACTGCCTTTGTGACTCCGATGGGACTATTCGAGTTCAAGAGCATGCCCTTTGGCCTCTGTAATGCACCGGCCACCTTCCAGCGCCTGATGGAACGCTGTTTGGGTCATCTTAATTTCCAAAGTGTGCTTCTCTACCTAGATGATGTTATTGTCTACTCCCAATCCTATCAGGAACATTTGACCCACCTCTCTGAAGTATTCCAGGTACTTATCCAACACGGCCTCAAGATCAAACCGTCAAAGTGTCACCTTTTGAAGCCTCAAGTGCATTATCTGGGACATGTCGTCGGTGCAGAGGGCATTCAACCTGATCCAGCAAAAGTGGAGATAGTGAAGAATTGGCCCGCTCTGCGCACAGTCAAGGATGTCCGGAGCTTCCTAGGATTCGCTGGGTACTACCGGCGGTTCGTACCACATTTCGCCCAAATTGCTGAACCTCTCACATCCCTTCTCCGAGGGACAGCTAAAGAGAACTACAATGGAAGGCTGACCGTGGATTGGGGTGAAGAACAAGAAGTGGCCTTCCAGGCCCTGAAACGCCTTCTAACAGGGCCTCCCATACTAGCTTATCCGGATTATTCCCAACCTTTCCGCCTGTACACAGATGCCAGTTTTGAGGGACTTGGTGCCATCCTGTCGCAGGTCCAAGAAGGAAAAGAGCGTGTTATCGCCTACGCTAGCCGAAACCTGCGAGGAGCGGAGAGGAATGATGCCAATTATAGCTCTTTTAAGTTGGAGCTCCTGGCACTTGTCTGGGCTGTGACTGAGAAGTTCAAAGATTACCTGGCTGCTACGCCCTTCGTTGTCTATACGGATAACAACCCGTTGGCTCACTTGAATACAGCAAAGTTGGGTGCTCTGGAACAGCGCTGGGCCTCCAGATTGGCGAACTATGACTTCTCTATCAAGTATCGCAGTGGAAAGTCTAATGTGAATGCGGATGCGCTGTCCCGGTTGGCACCTGGTGAAGCTCCACCCATCGTGGATGAATGGGAGGATGTGGAGATGCCTCCCTTCTACCAACGGTTTGTGGCTCAAAATGCTGCGACAACCCTCAAAGAGGTCGAACCTCAGGTCCAAAAGATCCAGGAAAATCTCTATACTTGGAGGACCCTGCAAGAGGAGAGTCGAGTAATGGGGGAGCTGTTGGATTACCTACTCAGGCGAAGGGTGCCGACCCGTCTACGCCAAAACCAGAGTGACTATGAGTTGAAGCGGTTGTGGCGTCAGCGGAATCGGTTGTTCATTCACAAAGGGCTGTTGTACAGAAATTCCCTGGATCCAGTCTCAGGCGAAAGAATTCATCAGATTCTGATTCCTCGAAGAGATGCTGCAATGGTCCTCAATGCTTATCACGATCAGTCGGGACACTTTGGTGTTCACAAGACAGAAGCCACTATCCGCCAGAGATTCTATTGGATAGGAATGAGAAGTGATATTGAGAAGTGGTGTGGTGAATGTGCCGTATGTAATGTCACCAAGAACAACCGGCGAGATGTCCGAGCCCCCCTTCATTCCCTTCAGACCGAGAGACCGAATCAAATGGTTGCCTTGGACCATGTCAAGCTGGCTCCTACCCGATCAGGGTACTCATATGCTCTTACCATGGTGGACCATTACTCCAAGTGGGTCGTGGTGGTGCCTGTGAAGGATCTGACTGCCAAAACCACTGCCCAACTGTTCTATTCCCACTGGGTCCAAGTTCTCGGATGTCCAGAGACTGTCCTCACTGATAGAGGGGCTGCCTTTGAAGCTCATCTGTTCCAGGAGTTGTGCCATTTCCACGACTGTAAGAAATTGAGGACTACCGCCTATCATCCCCAGGGAAATGGGCTCTGTGAGAAGATCAATCAAGTCTTTCTCCAAATGTTAAGGGCGGCAGCAGTCTCCAGACACGAAGAGTGGCCCAAACTTCTACCAGAACTCTTAGAAGTGTACAACAACACAGTACACTGTTCTACCGGGTATACACCCTTCTATCTGATGATGGGCCGACATGGACAGCTGCCCAAGGACAGGATCTTTGGACTACAAGCTCCAATCAATAATTCCCCTCAAGTGCCTCTAGAGTGGGTCTCAGACCATCAACGGAGAATTCAGGAGGCCAAAGAGATCGTCGGCAAAAAGATGGGGGAAGCTCAAGCCAGACAACAACAAGAGTACAACCGGAAGGCGACTGCCCAACCTCTTCAAGTTGGTGATCGGGTTTGGATGAGGAAATTTCCGAGGACACACAAGTTAGACTCCTTGTGGGAGACTGAGCCTTATGAAGTACTTGAGGTGCCCTATCCAGACTCTGCTGTCTATAAAGTCTGGAAACCAGGATTTGAACCCCAGGTGGTTCATCGAAATCGTCTGAAGCTCTGCCGGAAAGAGGATCTGCCTGTAGTTTCCACTGTTCCTGTGGCTCCTCTAGTAACTAACAGACCAACCCGGGAATATGTACCTGGAGAAGGCATCCACCCCTCTATGGACATTCCAATGTTTTCTCCTGGTCAAGTGACCTTCTTAGGATTGGTCCCAAATACTGCAGTTCTACAGCCTTCCCTGGTGACCCCTCCTGCTCAAGCACTCTCACCAACTGCTCCTGAGTACATCCCTGTACCACGTTCACCTGCCTTGCCGGAGCCAGGAAATCCCCCAATTCACAATGAGGAACCTCCTGCCATGGTTCCTGAAGTAGCACCTGAAGTGCCGTCATCCGAGGAAGAAGTAACAGTTCCTGAAACTGAAAATGTCTCTGAAGCTGAAGACTCTTTGAGAGCTCCTGAAGTGGTGTTGCGTAGGTCTCAACGGTCTACACAAGGCCAAATACCTATTCGTTATCAGGATGTACAACTTTGCTACTGGCATCCTCAATACAATGCCTTTATACCAGTCAACACCCCAACATTACATGTTACTAGCATCCTGAGCGGTGCATCACATAATATTAATTAATACTACTTCACATCTCAAATAAGCACTACACCTAGTGTGCATACAACCCAAAAATTTCCTAGCACACTTCCTCAATACTTACAATCTATATTTAACCCTGTTCGTCTCAACCCTAATAGCTTAAAACCTAATGATAATACTACCGTGTTAAATAATATACCTAGAGTATTATATTTGTTTTGTTTAAAAGTTAACAATCACAAACCCTGTTTTGCCTGGATATAATGGACATTTGCATACTAATGCCCCAGGATTGTTCGGACAACTCCTACAGCCACAAGTCCATCCTCATGCCTCAAGGACTTACGTCGAGGACGACTTCTCTTAAGTGCGGGGGTTTGCAATGTCCCAGTACAGCATTTGCAATACTGTTCTATATGTGTCCCCTCGACCTTCGGCTGTCCCTGTGACTTTGGGGTCTGTTATATTGCATAGCTAATATGGTATAATATATCTGTGCTCATACAGTATAAATATATATACCCTGTTCCTGTATAAAAACCTTTTATATCCTGTTTTCATGTAATGACATGTTTCCTATGTGAATTTATGTAGTTTGCATTCAAAGAGTTAATGTTTTCACATTGTGCAGCTTCACAAACTTAATAACTCCCTAATGCTGTAACTAACTTGCTAGGGAAGGGTCACGTGACAAGTGGTGAGCCTATGAGGACTGCTGAGCCTCTAAGCCAGGCTCTCTCCTCCATTTTCTATGGAGAATAGCTGTGACTTCTGAAGGAAGCAGATCTGTGTTTGTGCTGCTGGCTGTTCTCAGGTGGCTAGTGTGGAAAAAGAATCCAAAACAGCACCTGGACAAAGAAGTAATGCTTTTCAGGTCTGCTGATAAATCTACTGTATCATCTCTCATATTCCAGGTCACAGAGCCTGTCCTGAATTCAGCTCTAATCTCCAAGGCTGCAGAATCTTCAATCTTGCAAGTAAGCTATTCAGCCTAAAAGGCACTATAAGTCTCAGCAAGTCCTCTAGTCTCCCACACCACAGGATCGCTCCTGATCTGCACTGTCACTGTACCATCTAGACTGCCAGTAAATGTTCCATTGATCCTAATCTGGCCTCTGCCTGTTATTGCTACCCAGCACCTAGCAAGGGATCTTCTGGGACCCCCGGTTGGTAGGGTAACCGGTGCCACCAAACCCTCCTGGCGTCACGACACAGGGCCCTCATACCATCTGGGCCTACAGACTTTACTACCTGTCCGGAACCTAGGCTTCGGCCTGCCACCCCAAAAGCCGGTGACCCACAGCTGCCTCCCAGCTTCCCTAACCTGGTCACCACAGTGCCAGGCATTTGTGAATCACCGGCGCAAGCACGCACCTTGTTACAGGGTAGCGGAATGCAGCCACCGGTGTGCTCAGCTCTGATCTTCTCTTCTCGGCTCTTAGACAAGTCTTAGATGGTTTAACATAAGTGCAGCTGAGCGTGCTGATTGGACGAGAGACCACGCATGAGGAGTAGGACCGGGGAAAGGTGAGTTTCCTGGGTAACCGAGGGGGATTTCAAAGAGCAGGGCACCAAGCTGAAGTTGAAGTTCGAGCCAAAATCTAATTCTACCAGATCAGTTTGCTTATGTCTACTCAACACTTGCAAAGCTCTGCCATGGCACGCACAGTTGAGCTTCCTCTGCTCATCCCTGCACCCCCCCAGCTGGGCGTTGCTGTTGGCTGGGAGGTGGCCTAGTTTTCAAAGGTAACCAGTTTTCCCACCACCAAAGTCATGCCCAGAGGCACTTTTGAGATCATTGGCTTAAGGTACTGCAGCAAGGGCTGGGAATGGGGCGGCCAGCAATCCCAGCATTGCGTGACCTGCCAGAAAATTTGAGTTAACCGGCCACCCAGGGGGGTATCACACAGCGGGGCATCCCGGTATAGGATGCTAGGAGGCAGGGTAGCAGCCAGCCATTTTTTAGATTCCAAGGCCACGCTGAGTGGGTTTTTACCTGCTTTAAAATAAATAAACGCTCTAAGGAAACATGTATTTACCTACCTAATTTACTTAGAATATTTGCCTGTTATCTGGACAATTCCCCACACTAATAAACTGATTCTGCTTCTGTTTCTGTTCTGTTCTGTTCTGCTCAGATCTGCCTAAAAAGCCAAAGGACATGCAGAGGATACGTATTTTAAAAAATTGTATTCGATGATATACTGAAGTAGTCCTAATTTTTAATTAATTTTATTTTCCATTTGAAATTTGCAATCTTGAAGTTGAATCCTACAACCAATCATTTGTGTATGAGCAACAGCTGTTGGCTAACATATGTGTATTGTATATTAAGCTGTGGGCACTACATTCATAGAACCGTAGATGGTGCTTGCTCTCTTTTTTCCCGGTTATCTTTTGGTCTAGTGCTGTTATGATTATGAGAAATATCACTGTGTTGCAGTAAAACAGATCATTATCCCACAATGTCTATACAAATCACTCTTCTGCATGTTATGGAAACACAATGATAGGTTACAACAGATCACCACATATTATCATTATCAGTTCCTAGGCATTTATGCAAAAACAATTGATGGCCAGTATCAAATATGCATCATAACATAGGACATAGGATCACACAACGCATTATCCCAACCATTAGCCAGCCCAAAGGCATAAAATTCTAGCCACAGATGCACTTGTTTCAGACAACTCAACTTAAATATATATTTTAATGTGATAGGCACACTAGGCAGTCATACAAGCATTTGCCTTTTGCAGAAAAAAGAAGCGGGTTACAGGTTACAGGGAAAGTGGATTACAAGCAGAGATACAAGAGAGTCAGATTACCTTGGTATGTTCAGATGAGAGCTTGGCAGGACGGCCTCTGGGGGGCAGAAAGCAGCCAGCCTGCCTGGAACCAGCTTCCCCTAGATCTCATACTTAACCCCAGCTGGAGACTCCCAACGCGGAGTATCAAGCTCCTTCTCTACCTTTGACTCTGTTTTAATCTACAGGCACTATTTTGGGTGTAACTTTTAAACCGGGCCTCTCATCTCATCAAGGCAAACTAGTGGGCTAGCCGTACTGCATCTTTTGGGTCCAAGAACAGGGGGTAGGGTAAATCAGAACCTGAGATCTTCTTATCTCCAGTTCTAGGGGGTTACAGAGATGGAACGACTTGGTGTGAATTAGGCGTTATCTCCTGTTTCATGTGCTGTACCAAGTTTGGGGCTAGGAGAAATGGCGACCGAGGTATTCCTGGTTTTGTGTTTCCTGGTTTTATGTCAGCTCCCATAATTTCTTTCAAGCATCTCTGCTAGGCTCAGAGCTCGGCATGGGGCCACGTCTGCCTATGATCTATGGCCTCTTCTCAGGTTAGACGTGTGAAATGCCACCAGACTTTGTCTTTTGAAGCCTGGCCCCCGAAAGCAGATGGTGTTGACAAAGGAACATTTTGCTAGAAAGGGTCTTAGGATGAAAAGGCCCCCCCCCCCCCCCAGGAATAAAATCTAATCAAATATTGCCCTGTCTTTGACACTAGCCCTACCCCAAACTGTCACCCGCTGGTCTTGTGTAGCTGTAGATTACAGACAAGTGGGGGAATTTGTGAGAACAGTCCACTGTGAGCAGCAACAGCAATTAGCAAATTTCTCCCTAGTGAGAATTTGCCTCATCTGGGTCAAATGTTGTGATTCACATGTCATTATCATAAACCTAATACCAGAAAACTGATATTATTAGAATGATTATTTGAAAAGTAATTTGTCATATTCACTTAAACGCCTCATTATTTTTTTTTCTATGAACAGCATTGTATTTCGGTTGGTGTTTTATTGTAATTATGGCATCATGCTTAAAAAGACCAAATTCCATGGCATAATCTGGGAGCTGAGCACAGTGTGCCTGCTTCATGGAACAGATGTGTGTCACAACATGCAAAGTCCAAGCGCAGTGGCTTTGTGCAGCCTTCCATACGAGTTATACATCATTAACTAATGAGCACAACTCACTGACTAGGGCAACTGTAAGAGAAGAACCGCTCAAAGCAATGAAAACCATGCTCCATGTTCTCGCTGATATTCCCAGCACAATAACCAATCTCACCCCTCTCTTTTCCATTTGCTGTTTTGTACTATAACATATTTCTTAACATTTTTGGCATTTTATTGACTTATATTTGATGCCTGTTGCTTCTAATTTTATTCAGTTAGTCCAAACAAAAATTGTTTCTATAGTGTTGAAAGACAAGTTGGCAACCCTGACTCCCTGTTTGATTATCTAGTCTAAAGGCCAATCCACTAAGGTTACTTTCCTATATTCACTAACTCAGAGGTGTTTCTAGGGGGCAAGAGGCTCTGGTGCAAAAATAAACTTAGATTATACAGGAACTTTTCTATTGAATTGAAAGTGTGATAAATGAAAAGCAGCCTTGTTGGTCAGTTTCCCCAAAGGCCTGGTTGCTATTTCACTATTAATATGGTAGTGTGCCCCAGGTAGTGTACATGGTCCTTATGACTAAATAAACTTTTTCTGCAATGTACATGCAGAAATATACAGTAGGAGAAATTATTGTCCCCTACCCTCACCTTAACATATACATTAAATCCTCGGTTCTATCCATTGTTGGACTGGAGAACTTGGGCCCACTAATGGAAATAATTATTGGGGCCCACCCTTCAGTAAAACACAATCATTGTTGTATAATATAAAGTGAGGTGTTTGTTGACCAAATACCAAATATAACTTAACTTGTCCTGGGTAAACTAATGAACAGGTCGGTGTTTTTTAGCAACAGAGCTCATGTTTTCTTCACCATTTTACCAAATTATTTTGTGATTTAAACTTGATGCTCCCATACCAATAAGTCAGTGAGATCACTGAGAGTGTGCCCATCTCAGACTCCAGATGTGAATTACTATAGCACCACAAGTTTTTAGAGCCAATGATACCAATTTATTATTTACAATAAGAATTAGTTATACTAAAGTTATACTAAAGGCAAGCCCGACTGTTGTCCCATTGTCTCGGGCTACATTTTGCATTGTCCCAAACTACAATCCATTTTCAAAAAGACCCTGTAGTTCCTAAATTATCTTTAAAAGTATTAGAGCATTGGATATGTTAACAGAGATGTGATGTAAGCAGACTGTGATGAGCGTGAGAGGAGAGAGGAGGGTGGGGTTTCATAGCTGCAGAGACAGGCAGCAAATCAGGTCATTTGGGCAGGGAGTGGGGGATGTTTCCGTTCTTGGTCCACTGAAGGTTGATTGATAGACCAGGAGAAAGACAGAACAGGAAGCACAATGCTCGAGCCACCAAATGAAAGGTAAGCTACTGATATTTATTTTTTAACTTTTGACTTGCCAATTACTTTAAGTATTAGAGGTGTGTCATGTTGTAAAACATAGCCATAAAAAGTAATAGTAAAATATGAGGGTCTATAGGACCCTGCAAGGCTGGGCAACCAGTCCAGCAATTCTCCCAACACCTTGGTCGATCTAGCAAGAGTTCATTTATATGGTATGGAGGTAAAATCCCATGTCCTAAATTGTGGGTCCAATCTTTCTGGATTTGTGACTGCTCCATGTCTCCAGTGTAGGGAACCTACCAATCCAAAACTCTTGGTTACAAAACAATTCCTTTTCATTCCTGTATTTTCATAACTTTCTGTCTGTAGTGTATTATGTTCTCATATTTTTTTTAATTGCCAAGTATTGTTTAATTAGAGCAGTTTTAAAGTTAAATAACCTCTCCCCCTTCCTATTCACCCCCCCCCCCATTAACCCAAATAAAAAAAAAATCCTCATCTAGTTCCACACTCAAAGCCATGTGCTGTATCCTTGATTGGGCCCCCAGATTGGCCCAAAAGATACTCTACAACTTGTGCTGCACTTAGTATTTAAAACAATCTTTATTGCTTCCAAAAACAGAAACCAATAAACACCAAGACATAAAGCACGGTTTTAATAAACATATAGACCAAACTGTAGCTATAATAGTTAATAATCTATTAGATATCTAATAGTTATGCTTAGTAAAATTCAAAGAATGTTGCAACAGCTCTAAGTTGCCTAAAGTGCAAAAAAGCTGAAAAAGTGCTATTGCATATACCAGCTTGCAAAAATCATTATCAGTGCTGGGAATAGTGCCCATACACAGGTATCACAAAATCCAAAGAGTGACAGTGATTAAGAAAACAGTGAGGGGTACAAGAACAGTGCTAAAAAAATAAGGACATCAAGGGTTTAACAAGGTATACAGATATCACCAAAATAAAGCCAAGCTAGCCAACAGGACAAGGCACCACTGACGCGTTGCATGGTCGGGAACTACCACTTAAAAAGGATGTTACTTCAAAAGCTGTCCTTTAATGTCCTTTTATGCCCCAGATAGATGAAAAGAGACCAGACGCTGGCTGTGGCGCTAAGACTAGGCCGTGCACCCCGACTGCTCTCCATAGTCAATCACGTGAAGGCAACACATCACTGTGTCATCTTGCCACCGGCCAGACTTCCTGGAACTCAAAGATTGATTGCCATGGACTGTGCTAGAGTTTTATCATACACTCTGTCAATTGGTTGTAGCAGCACCAGACTGGATAAAGAATTGGCTTGGGCTGTAGTGACTGAGTTTTATTGGACGGCATTATTTCCAGCACAGTGTGGTGGAGACAGTAACTGTATTGTTGTAATATTGTGTTATCTTTTATGCATATTGGAATTATTACAGCTTACATTATTGTTTCTCCTCAAAAACTTTTTTTTCTGCTAAACACATCAGCAAAGACCAATTTTGTAAACCTGTGAAATGGGATTCAGCTACTTTTCGAGACCCACGTAGATCCCATGGATATGTGTAGTTAAAATCCTATTAATTAATATTTCTAAATTGACTAAATGGAAGTAATTGTTTTAATGGTTCGATGGTTAAACACATTGTTACTAGAGAAAATGGTTTATTTTATAACACAGAGTTGCAAACAAATAAAAAAGAAAGAAAATGTAAAGCTTAACTGTTAAATATGCCATCGTCATTTCCTTTAAAACAGCTCAAAGGCCATGAAGTCCTGTCTTGGAGTCTGAAAGACTCCAGGGCCGGGTAGCCCCGTTGTGTGAAACTCCCAGGCTTGCCTCCCACGTCTGAATCTGTGAGAGATACGAGCAAGCAATTAATCAAATGAGAATTCAGCCAGAACCTGAGGAAACCCTTGCTCTAGAACTAGAACAGACAACAACCACTTTACAGGGAGTTACAAGCCCTTGTCTCTGCTTGCATTAGTTGGCCTTTACTGTGTCATTAGCTGATGTCACTAAAAGAGAGACACTGCTGTGATGGTGTAGCTGTCTTCTTTAGATCTAGGCTGTGCTGACAAAGTTATTCTGCCTTTACAGTCGTATAGAAAGTATGATATGATTGTAACAATAAACCACCAGCTTCCTGCAGCAGAGCGCCTGGTGATGTCACCCTCAAGACTCATGTTCTTCTTCTTTACTCTGAGACCACTATAATAAATTAGATTAAAAAGATCTCCTGGCTTCATCTGGGTATATAGCGAGCGACACACTTACCCGACACTACACCCAAGGAATATCACACACACCAGCTTCCAGGAGTGGTTAACCCAGGGCAGGTTTTTAAACCCCAGGCCACGGCGGTAAGTGCCTTTCTACGTTTTTGTACATAATAGGCAACTTGCACATGTTTATTGTTACAATCATATCACTTTCTCTAAGACTGTAAAGGCAGGATAGCCTAGATCTAAAAAATTAGAGGACTCCTGTAAATGCCTCAGTACACTACATGTACTAGAAGTCGAGGACCTCTAGGACAGACCCACAGATTAGTGCGACTAAAAGATAGGAAAAGCTTGTTCTACCTGCTTTCTTCCATTTCTTTACTAGATACCTGAAATGACCCTCTCAATTCAGCAAAATGTAGATGACCAATAGATGAAACTCCAGCCCCAGAGTGCATACCCTAAACCTCCTCCATACAATTCATTCCATCACCTTTCCAGAAAGTATTCTTAGCTCTGGTAAATACTACAATCTCACAAGCAAATCCCGTTTAAGTGTAAAAAGGGTTCTTACACCATTCGTAAAGAAATGGGAAAGAGACTTGTCTTTCTCTCCAGTTTCCATTACTAAAAATATTCAATGCTATAAATGTTAAAGGGACAGTCCTGACCTAATGCAAGTTAAATTCCCAGCAGCAACATAACTGAAGTGCTCTTGCGCAAGGCACTTAACCCACCAACTGTTCCCCAGGCACCATTTTAGGCCAGCCTACTGCTTTGGGCATATGTACACTAACTTCTTGTGTTTTTCTCACTTCACAGATGGGTTAAATGCAGAGGAAGAATTTCTATGTGTGTGTAAAATTCCTAGATATTATGGGCTTGACATGCGAAGCCCGGTGTAAAAATAACCAGTTTTCACTAGTTCGATTTCCTTGAGTTACCACTGTTTTCCATCTGTTCCTACCAGTTTCTGCTTGTGCAATTGCTCCATTAGAATCAGCAGGTACAAAGTAGGTACCACTGCAAAATGAACTTAAACTAACCAAAGCTGGTGCCCATTGTAAATCAGGCCCTATGTCCTCAGACTATAAATTACTGACCTGGTTCCTACCAGAATTGGCGTGGTGCTTTTCCCGGGGTTCCATCTTTTGGCAGCACCCCAATTGTGAATGGCTTCGGGGCTGTTGATTAATGTAGCCAGAGGCCGGCCCAGTGCTGGTGGTCCCATGATATGGGGGTTTCAGCTGGCATGCCTGGCTGGTAGTTCCAGGAAGGGAAACCACACACTTTTTTCCTTCTAAATGCATCAGATTTCTACAAAACACGTCACTAATATGCCATTGGCCAAATCTATTTTTATATTAAAAAGTTAAAGTTAAATTAAAGTTGATGGAGGGAGATGTCTTGCTTCCAATTCTACATTTTCTAGAGCAGCTAGTTTGTGGTCTTTTGTTTTTCTCAATCCATGGTTGATGCTCCTGATAACATACTGTTTCTTTTATTTAACCAAGTACTGTAGTAAGGCACCTTAGGGAGATCCCAGCGTTAGCTTAATAGATCTCTTTTCAACCAAAAAGCACTAACACTAAATCTCCTTTAGTGTAAATATACCAAAATTAGAACAACATTTCTAAAGCAGATTTAAAGTACAAAGACTGATAATCTCATCACTGGAGACTTTAGAGAACGCAGCTCTAGGCCATTAAAGCAGTGACCTACATGTCTGAGTTAGGCAGAGGGGCCATCCAGGGACAGTGCCTGGAAATTGAAGCATCTGCCTGTTGTAGGCCTAGAATAACCTTGTATGCTCAATAGAGGGATTGACAGCAGCAGTATTGTAACATATAACACTAGCTAAGCATGTATTCTTAATGCAATAATGAATGTCTGAAGGGGTTTTACAAACTTTATATATCCAATCATTAACGTTAGAATGTAAAATGGAGGAATATTCAAATATGCTGAAAATCAGGAATGGTTAGAATGAGTATTCCTACTCATATCTGCCTATGCCTTTACCACTAAGATGAACAACTCTATAAATGTCTGGGGGGTCTAAGGAGGAGATATTACACTGGGTAAAATGAACATGGCCCAGAGGTAGTCCTAAATGTGACCTTTCTCTTTATGGCCCATGCAGTAACCCGATTAATGTTGTTTTGAAAGAAATAAACACAATTAGACTACCTAAAGTGAAACAAAGCCCAGTGCAGCCGGCCCTGGAATCAATAAGATTCTACAGCCTGCCGCTGTCCTTCCACCGGGGCATCCCAAATCGGGATGCGGTGCAGTATGAAACCCCCGGGTGCTACAAAACGTACTAGCTTCATGGATCGCTCACCAACGTAGCTAAGCTTTCCGGCACCCAGGGCAAAGATTCGCAATGCCACCCCCTTTCACGCCAGTGCTGGTTTTGGAGAATGGGGGTAACAATAATCACATTGCCCCTGTGGAAGCCGGGAACAGTTGCATGACAAAAGAGGATCTAGAACCTGCCATGGTCTCTGATTGCGCACACTGTGGCACCACACACACAAGATCAATTATACAATGCAACAATGTTTTTTTCTTGTTTTTTTTTTTTTGGGGGGGGGGGGGTGCATATATGGCCATTGTATGCCAGCGCACACATAGGAATTTGTCCTCTGCATTTAACCCATCCGTGCAGTCGGACAAACAAGCTGTGAGTGCACTAGACAGGGAAATGCCGGAAAAAATTGAGCATTACTCTGCTGTGGTCTGTGTGGCTTAGAGTCAGCAAGAGGGGGAAGGTTAAAGTTCCTACATCGCAGCACCACCACCCTCCCCCACGCTACTATACATATGCCTTCTAGTGCCATTAGACATAAATATGAATAAACGCAAGAAAATTCCCTCAGACCCTAAAGGTGGAGGAGAGTGCAGACAGGTTCCACCCCCTGGACCCAAAAATTGATATGCAGAGAACTAGGGGATACTAGAGCAACAAATATATAGAAAAAAGGGTTAAAACCCCCATTATTTTTCTTTTGGTCTGCTGTAAAGGGATCCAACAGTTATATTTGACTCTTGGTCACAAAATATGTGATATTGATGATCTGCAGTGGAGGTGACTATTTTAAAGTGTTTCTCTGTACCACACATACAGTGACGTGCTTAACCACCACTCATACCATATAAATGCATGGAGCCCCAACTGCCAGGGGGCCCCCAGAGGCAGGGTCAGATGGCAACTTTCTGTTTAAAAAAAATAAAAAATGGCACTCAGCAGACAGGCTGTGGCAAGTGAGGGCTGCTGTTTAGCACAATGCAGAGCGTGCAGCAGATAGGAAGCCACCGTACACTCATGTGAGCCATCTGCTGCAGAATCAGTGCACTCGGGCCCATTCAGTTAACCAAGATGCAGTGACAATAACAATTGGCTGCCCTGAGTATGCGTCTAGCTAAAGGTACTGTGAGGCAGTGACCTGTGAACTCATCATTAGAATGAGGTTAGGTGAGTGGGTGCAGTGATTTAGGGAGGGAGTAGAAATTGGACGACCATATGGGCAGTTCCCGTACAAATCCCTATGCTATGGATGGACAATGCCAGAATCCCCCTCTGTGTAAAACCCCCTGGGTTCACTTGCGCTCCCACAACACATTAGCAGGCCACGTCCCCCAGATACAACTTTGCATGGGGCCTCAGAAATGATAAGCCCACTCCTGCACACACACTACTCACTACACATGCCACACAGGCAACATAAAATGTATCAGGGGTGACAGAGCCTGATTTCGTCCTACTTCCATTACAATAAGAAAAACAAGCCTGGCTGGATATTTCTTGATGCAGGGTGTATAAGTGACCCCTCCTCCTGCCATTCAGCATATTTATATTCATCATATTATATTTATCATTGGCCATTTTTTGTGATAGTGCTCATTTAAACCGGACCAATATCCGTTTTTTCTTTAACATGTGTTGGTCACACGGACAGCGGATGCCCCCCTCCCCCCGTGCTTGTTCCTATTTGCTGTCTGCGGGACCAACACCCGTTGGAAAAAATGGATGTTGGTTCGGTTTAAGATTGTTGGCTGACTGCAATCACAAAGTAATTACAGCTTAACCTCTGTGAATGAGACCTTTGTTTCCTCAGCTTCATATGTCCACCTACAGCTGCTGTTTGCTTTTTTCCATACATATATAGCAGTGTTCCCCTTTATTGGAGAGCCACCAACAGGCCATGTTTTGCAGATCCCGAACCAGATGCCCAGGTGAAGTAATTTGTGCAGCAGCAGAGCTATGGACCTGGCTGCAGTATGAGGAGATCTAAAAAACATTACCTGCTGGTTGTTTCCCAGGAGAGGGCTGGACAGAACTGACCTGTCATGCTATGTACAGATGCCTTTGTATGCACTGTACATTCTGGTGTGCTTTGCTCTGTTCATTCTGGTATGCTGGTATGCTCCAGCTTTTAGATACTATACCAGAAAGGCCTTTTTATTGGCACCTGAACAGATGTATTGCCAATGGACAAAAATCTGGAGGTTGTAATAAATTGAGGGAAATGAAGGGAATAACAATAATAAATAGTAATAGGTGATTTAAAGTATACATTTGAATTAAATGCAATCAAAGGCTAAATACTCCGATATAATCCTATAAGCATTAAAGTGGATCAATCATCAGTATTTTGACTATCCCCGTGATTGGTCTTATTACTTGGGGCTTACTGATTACATATGAACAGCAAATGGCTCTGGTTGGAAGAGAGCTCGCACATGTGCCAAAGGACCAGCAAGGTTTCACCCAAGGCGGCATCCCAAATCAGGATCCCTGGGGGGGGGGGCAAGGGACATAACCCGGGATAGTCAAAATCCCGGGTTTTGCTCCGCTTTAAGGAATAATGAACATAGGTTATGGCTCTAAAGATACAGTGGAAAAGACTTGGTAACTTTTAGCAATTCAAATTTTGCTGTTACAGGGACCATTGTCCTATCCAAAATTAGAGGAACTCATATTGGATTCCTCCACAACAGTCAAATTGCAGAGGTGAAGCTTTTATTTTTGAAAAACTGAATGGCTTAATGTGGCCCAAAACCCCAGATTTTGACTACCCTGGGATGTGGTCCAATTTACTGGGGCATCCCAGTTTGAGATGCACTGCTGTGTGAACTACCCCACATTGCCCTAAAATCTTACAATACCGTTGGACCTATCCCAGGTCTCTCATCCAATCAGTACATTAATATGCACAGCATAACGTTCTGTTTGCAAGGGGGCCTGGCATAGAGAAGCAGGAGCAGCCCCATCCCTGGACACCCAGCTGCAGGGAGGGGGGATACAGCAGCTGCTTATGTACCTGCCATGGATGCTCCAAAAACATGAGAGAATGTGGACATATGAATCGTAAATGCCCCCGGTGGTACTATATCAGCTGGCCCTAGGCTGTTTTTGAACCCCTGTGCAGAAAAAACAAAATGACATCCTGGATTTGTGTAGGGCAGTTTAACATGACATAGGCAGCAGCTGATTTTTTATTCCACAAGAGCAGGACATTCGAGGCAAAGGGTTATATTAGCCTGCTTTCAGCTTGCCCTGTGCTGGTTGTCAGGGGTATATTTCATCACTTTGCATTTACTGATAAACCCTATTAAAAAAAGCAAATCTGTGAGTACTCTCCTGTAGAATTGTTTTTGTTCTTGCATGGCACGGCCCGCTTCGGTATTCATAACAGTTGGGTTATTGCGCCACAAGGTGGCGCTGTGGTACTGCAGAAAGCTGTGGTATCTCTCGGCTCCCTATAAAAACGGGATTAACCATAGAGTTCCCAGTGTAGACAAGCAGTGAGACAAGAAGCCGGGAGAGAATAAAGTAAAAAATGTGAAAAAGGTAAAAAAAAAAACAAATGACTTGGAACAATCACCATAAAGATGCAACCAAGAATAACGATAACAAGGGTGGGGCGAAGCGGGGCGTGCCATGCAAGAACAAAAACAATTCTACAGGTGAGTACTCACATAATTGCTATTTTTCTTTATTGCATGGCACGGCCCGCTTCGGTATTCATAACAGTTGGGACATCCAAAAGCAGTGTCCAAAGTAGGGTGGGATCCCCAAAGAGTAACGGCCAGTAGTTCAAGTCACTACCGCCTGAAGCACCTTGCAGCCAAAAGCAGCATTCGCTGAGGCCTTAATATCAACCTTGTAAAACTTAAAAAAATTATGAAAAGAAGACCAAGTAGCGGCCTTGCAAACTTGTTCAATAGAAGCTTGCTGCTGAAAAGCCCAAGAGGCACCAACCGCACGAGTGGAAAGAGCAGTACTCCTAAAGGGAGGTTCCTTTCCCTTAACAGAATAGGCTTGAACCACCGCCTGACGGATCCACTTGCTGATAGTGGATTTAGCCGGAGGCAAACCCTTTCTAGGTCCAGAAGTGAGAACAAAAAGAGCATCAGACTTCCTGAATGTCTCAGTAGCGACCAAATAAAACTTCAGAGCCCTGACCACATCCAGAGAATGCAGAGTCCGCTCCTTGGAATTAGCAGGATTAGAACACAATGAAGGCAAGACAATGGGGTCGATTCAAAGAAACATGTAACAGCTTTGATTTTGGTGCCGATCATCCTATTTTTCCCGAACGCTCGTGCGCTCGTATGAACTTGCGAGTGATTCTTATAAGCTAATACGTTTCTATCCTAAAATGTACGTCCGTTCGTATGGCAGTTCGCGAATCAGACCTATGTCAGTTTCTGATTTTTCCGTTTCAGTTCTCAGGTTGCAACATTGGTTTTGCCCTTTTTCCTTTTTTGTCTGGACGTAAATCCTTCTGATCTTGCGGCTGCGCACTACAAACTTACCTCATTAAAGTGCATTCTAAATATTTTTAGTTAACTTGCATTTTTTACTTGTGGATTTAATTTTAATATTTTTGCTTCAAATGGTACAACTTAAATTTTTTGTGTGGTTACCCACACCCTCTACATACAGATTGCTCTCAAAAATTAAAAAACACCCAGCAACTTCTGCATGTTATGAGCCTAGAAACAGCCAAGATGGCGGCTCAGGTATTCTCGGGCAGCCTGCAAACAGAAAGGGCCTTGTGACTGTATTGCTCTGCATTCTTTGATTTCTGACCTTTCCGTGCCCCCAGCTCTGCTGTGTCTGTGCAAAATACAGCAGTAACCCACATCCTGCACTTTATCCCGCTCTCCTCTCCTCAGTAAGTGTGATGCATCTGATCAAAGATGAGCTAAAATAATTAAACAAAGCAAAAGTAAACAACTACACCAATAAATTCAAACTAAAAATATTATTCTAGTACATCAATTTAAAAATAAATAACAAAGGACATAAGTTTCTTTAATTAACGCAAATATATGGATGTATTGCAAAATAAAGGTTTACATGCGAAGGACTAATTAAGGTCCACATTAAAATGCTTTTATAAGGCATACATGAAATGTATTGAATCAGGTATGCATTGCCATACAATTTATGGCCTCGGCCATGCTGATACATGCAGTTCATTGGAGCTCAAGACGCGCAGACTCCTCCTCCAAAAAACCTGTTCAAGAACAGCAATCCGACTGCTAAAAGGTGTCGGCAGTGGCTTTCTTTTAAAACGTATTTAGAGGTTGGAAAACTGCTCTCTGAATTACACGTAAACACATCCGATTATCCTAAGTTTTACGTTTTGATCTTAAGTTTTACGTTTTGAACCTAAGTTTTACGTTTTGAACCTACAATTTAGGAACGAACTTCCGATGATCGTAAGAGCGTATACGAAATCGTACGTAGGCTCGTGCGAGTCGGAAATGGCCAAAAAAAACAGGAAAAAATGACTAACACCCACCCAAACTTACGATTCTCGATCCGAAATCAATTAACTTTTGCTCTTTGAATCAAGGGGAATGTCCTGATTGAGATGAAAGGCAGCCACAACCTTTAGCAAGAAATCCGGCTTAAGTCAGAACACCACCTTATTCTGATGCCTCTCAAAATAAGGAGGTTTGATGGAAAGCTTAGAAACTTGCCTTACAGGAGTGATAGCCACCAAAAAGGCTACCTTAAGAGTCAAAATAGACAAGGCAGCCTCATGGATAGGCTCAGAGGGAGGCCCTTGCAGAGCAGACAACACAGGTTCAAATCCCAGACTGGTAGCAAAGGCTTACGGGGTGGACGCACATGAGAAATACCCTGGAAAAAGGTTTTAACCAACCGGTGATTGGCAAAAGATCTTTGGAAAAAAATTGCCAGAGCTGAAACATGGCCTTTTAGGGTACTAAGTTGAAGGCCCAGATCCAAACCATGTTGTAAGAATTCCAGAATCCTGGGAATAGAAAACAACCGACAGGGAAGAGACTTGGACTCACACCAGGCAATGTAAGCATGCCAGACCCTGTAATTCAGTGGTCCCCAACCCTGTCCTCAAGGCCCACCAACAGGCCAGGTTTTGCAGATCTCCACAAAGATGCACAGGTGGAGTAATTAGTGCAGCTGCAGAGCAATAGAGCTGGCTATTTGGAGATCCAAAAAACATGACATGTTGGTGGGCCTTGAGGACAGGGTTGAGGACCACTGCTGTAATTGATAAAAGTCGAGGACTTCTTCCTAGCCAGAATCATGGTATCAACAACGGAGGCAGACAACCCCTTTTCCATCAATATGGAGGTTTCAGCAGCCAAGCCGTTAAAGCCAGAGTTTGTAAATTGGGATGGCGTAGCTTCCCCTGAGTGAGAAGATCTGGATCCTTGGGCAAGATGTGCCGGTCTACTGCCAACTGCACAACGTCTGCGAACCAAACTCTTCTTGGCCAACAAGGGGCCACCAGGATGGCTGGTACCCGCTCTTGGGCTATCTTTCGCATGACCATGCCCAAGAGAGGAAACGGAGGGAACACATAGAGAAGCTGAAACTCCGTCCAAGGTATTGCCAGGGCATCTGTGGCGAAAGCCAGAGGATCCTGAGACAGAGAGACAAATCTGGGAAGTTTGTGATTGTGGTGGGACGCAAACAGGTCCACATCCGGCCGACCCCAGCAATGACAAAGGGAGAGAAACACTCCCCCAGACGAGATGTCCCCCTGCTCAGGGAGTCCGCCACCCCTGGGATGTAGACCGCTGAGATGCAGAGAACATGCTGTTCCGCCCAAGACAGAATCAGAGACACTTCCTTGAAGGCTCGCTTGCTCCGAGTCCCTCCCTTATGATTGATGTAGGCCACCGCCGTCTGGTTGTCTGAGCGTATCTGAACAGCCCGACCCCAAAGGTGAGTGGATAGGCGAGAAAGAACCAATTTGATCGCCCTCAGTTCCAGGACGTTGATGGAAGCATGGGCCTCTTGTGGACCCCACCGACCCTGGAACCTCAGGGACTTCCAGAAGCCTCCCCAGCCGGTCAGACTGGCATCCGTGGTGACCGTTTCCCAGCACAGAGGCAGGAAGGTCCTGCCCCCCAGAATGTTCCTTGGGTCCAGCCACCACGAGAGAGACTGTCGGCCAGGGGAGACAGAACAAATTCCTGATCCAGGGACACAGGGTCCCGATCCCAAACTGACAAGAGGTGCAACTGAAGAGGTCTCATGTGAAACTGAGCAAAGGGGACTGCCTCGAAGCAGGACACCATCAGGCCCACCAACTGCATCCCTTGACGGATGGAGGGATGAGAACACAACAGCAGAGCCCGAGCCTGCAGCTGAAGACCCTCCACCTTCTGCTGAGGAAGGAACACCTTAACCTGAGAGTCATGCCCAGAAAGGACCTCACCAAGGACGGAGACAGAGAAGACTTGAGATAGTTGATCACCCAGCCGAAAGACTCTAGAGTGGATGTCACCATTTGAGTGTCCCGCTTGGCCTGAGGAAAAGACTCGGCCACAATCAGGATGTCGTCCAGGTAAGGAATGATGCGTATGCCCTGGTTCCATCACTCCGCCAGCACCTTGGTGAACACCCGAGGTGCCGAGGTGATACTGAAGGGTAGAGCCACAAACTGGTAATGTTGATCCTGCAGCTCGAACCTTAGAAATATCTGATGACCTGGGAAGATAGTCACATGAAGATAAGCATCCTTGCTGTCCACAGTGGTCATGAAGTCGCCCGGGCGAAGGGTACTGACAGCAGAGCACAGCGTCTCCATGCGAAAATGCTTGAATCTGAAAATTTGTTGAGGCCCTTCAGATTCAGAATGGGCCTCAGAGAGCCATCCTTTTTGGGGACCGTGAAAAGATTGGAATAGTACCCCTGACCCCTTTCTTGATGGGGCACCAAACAAATGACTCCGGACTCTAACAGGCAATGAACCACCAGAAGCAAACCTTGAGCAGACAGGGGGTTTAAAGACATCCAGGATCTGATGAATCTTGGGGGGGCCAGGCTGCAAACTCTATCTTGTAACCGGAGGACACTACCTCCTGAATCCACCGGTCTGAGACATGAAGCCTCCAGACGTGAGCAAAGAGCCGAAGCCGTCCCCCCACCCAGATGGGTGAGGGGGCTTGGGAGAGGGTTTGGGCTTAGGATTCCAGGAGAGACTGGGACGACCACGGGGTTTGCCATGGCCCCAAGAATCTCTGCGACCACTGGAGAGGAGGGAGCCACGGCCCCCTCTGGGAATGCGGAAGGAAGGGACGGGGGCAGAAGACCTCCGAAAGGGCTGAGACTGTCTCCTACGCTGAGGCAGCCTTCCATCCTTGGCTAGAACATCAAGGCGCTCCCCAAATAGCAACAGCCCCATGAAGGGGAGGCCAGTGAGAACTTTCTTAGCCGCAGCGTAAGCTGTCCACTGGCGCAACCAGACAGAGCGGCGCATAGCCACCAAGAGCGCAGAGGCCCTACCACACATCCGCACAGCATAATCCATAGCAGTAAGGATAAAGGCCACAAAATCAGAGCAAAGTAAGAGAGTCCTATATTCCTCCCCCACACTACCAGCTGTTGTGCCATCAATGAGACGCTTGAGCAGCTTCTTAAACCGGACCTTCACCATGATTTATTGAAAAGCCCAAACCCTTAAAAAACGATTCCCCAGCATCTAAAGTTAATATATTTTAAGTTTTTAGTCACATACTTATTATTCTTTCCCCCACTGGGCTGCAACTCTGTTCAGGACGTTAGGATACGGGTGCCGCCATATTGACTCAGAAGCATCACAGTACAGGGGGTGGGGTTATAGCTGTGCTTTGCTCAGACAGAGCTGGGGTCAGGAAAAGGTCAGCAATCCCAGAATGCAGAGCAGCACAGTCAGAAGGCACTTCCTGTTTGCAGACTGCCTGATGTCCCATGAGCCGCCATCTTGGATGTTTAAAGGCTCATAACATGCAGTAGATGCAGGTAGCATGATTTTTAATGTGAGTAATCTGTATGTACAGGGTGTGGGAAACATATAAGATAGACTCTTATTCAGAGTGAAGGACCGCTTTAAGGGCAATAGCAGTAATGGCGGCAGCACATACCGGGCGCAAGCCTGCCCCCACACAGATAAAAGCATGGCAGGCCAATTGATCCATGCGCCTGTCCTCACTGTCCCTCAGAGTGGTAGTGTCAGGGGAAGGCACGACCGAAGTATTAGACAAGCCTAGCACGGGAGCATCCACTTCGGGGGGAAATGACCACCTCTTAACAAGATCAGCAGGAAAGGGATACCTTTTATCGAAACCCTTGGGCACAGCAGGCAGCTTGTTAGGATGTTCCCATTCTTTAAGCACCAAGGTGGTAAAATGTTCCTGCTCAGGGAACTCTAGACACTGTTTACCAGGGCAAAAAAGCTCCCCCTGCTTTCTCTTAGCTACCTCAGGGGCAGCGATGTGCAAAATGTCAAAAATATGTGACAGCAGATTATCAGTGTCCTCAGGGTACCATGATTCCTCTCAGGACGCAGACGCAGGGTCACTATCGCAACCCTCCTGCTGGTTCCCAGAGGAGTCAGAATCCTGGGAGAGCTCCCCCATCTCAAGGGGGTGACAGCCACCAAGATCATCAATCCCCATATACACCTTAGCAAGGGGGGAGGGCCTGGGATCCAGGTGTCTCTTCTTGCCAGAGGCCTTCCTGGATAGATGGTCAAAACTGTGGAAACTAGAGTTTAATGTCTCTAAATGTAAAATCATGCACTTGGGTAGAAGGAATCCCTGCTTTGAGTACCGTATGGGCAGTACTGTGTTAGCCAGGACCTCGGAGGAGAGAGATTTAGGGGTACTGATTACTGATAGCTGCAAGATGAGTGGACAGTGTAGCCAGGCAGTGGGAAAAGCAAGCAGGATGCTCGGCTGCATAGCTCGAGGCATCACCAGTAGGAAGAGGGAGGTTGTGATGCTGCTGTATAGAGCCCTGGTAAGGCCACAGCTAGAATACTGTGTGCAGTTCTGGAGACCTTACCTGCAAAAAGACATTATTCAAATAGAACGTGTCCAAAGGCGGGCAACGAAAAGGGTGGAAGGACTTAAACTTAAAACTTATCAGGAGAGGCTTAAAGAACTTAGTTTGTACAGTCTGGAGGAAAGAAGGGAGAGGGGGGACATGATTGAGACCTTTAAATATGTGAAAGGATTGAATAAGGTTCAGGAGGGAAGTGTTTTTAAGAAGAAACTTAACAATAGAACAAGGGGGCACAACCTGAAGCTAGTCGGGGGGAAGATCAGGAGCAATGTTAGAAAAGATTATTTTACAGAAAGAGTAGTAGATGCTTGGAACAAACTTCCAGCAGAGGTAGTTGAAAAATCAACAGTCACTGAATTTAAACATGCCTGGGATAAGCACACATCTATCCTAAGATAAAGAGTACATACAGTATACACATAAGGGCAGACTAGATGGACCGTATGGTCTCCTTCTGCCGTCAACCTTCTATGTTTCTATGTTTCTTCCTAGGAACAGTCCTGGCAAGCTGCTTTTCAATGTTAGCCACCCGCAGAGCCAAATCAGAATGTGACTCCCTGCCAACATTCTCCTCACTGGGGCCCAATTGCAGGAGCGGGGGAGTAGGTGAAGCCGAGTGAAGCGCAGAGCTGGGAAGCGAAGCAGGCAAACCAGCTTGAAGCGCAAGGACACTTTCAGCGCACGGCACGCACACCATGACACTGTTACTCACAGGGGATACCCCACACATGGAACACAGCCGGGCTTGCCCCGAAGGGCCCCCAAGCACGCTATCCCCAGAAGCCTCCATATGGTGATTAACAGAGGCCCCATAGGCCAGCAATGGGTACAGGCTTAAGACAGAAGCCACCCGGGATGCCCTCCCATGGGATGCCCCCAGAAGTCAATAAAGGGAGAATGAGGGGGAGGAAGGAGTGGAGCCGGGAGAAACCACAACCCAATGGTATCCCTCCTGAAAGACATAAGTAAAAACACACATGATCATCCCGCAGCAAATATACCCCAAATCAATAAAAAAACCCCAAGGGGGACTCACGGACAAAGGACACCGCGGGGTCACACAGGCACAGACCGCTGGATAAGGCGACCCACCAGAGGAAGCAGTGCTGCAGCCAGGAAGGGAAAAATCCAGACGCGCAGCTTGTCCAAAATGGCGCCGGCAGAGGTACCTCGAGGGGCGGGCTGCGGGGTACGACACGATACGCGTCATCACCCAGCCCCGCCCCCCGAAGAGCACGAAAAACGGCGCTCACGTGACCCGGCCGGCGCCATGACAAAGCAAAATTACCTCAGGTTATAGCGCCCACAGCCGTGGAACGCAGTACAAAGCGGCACGACAGCTAAAAACACCACAAAATACACAAAAAACGTCAAAACACCACAGATATCCCCACTCGCCGTTACCACCCCCCAACGAAGTCAAAGAGGGGGGGGGGAGAGAGAGACGAGAAGGCAGCGGTGAGCAGCCATGGCCAGGGAGGGGGGGCGCGGGGGGGGACCCAAAAAAGGAAAATAAGGGGACACAGTCCCCAAACTACTCTGCATCCCTATTAGGCTCACCATAAAGCCTATGGCTGGCTACCCTTTGTGTAACAGGGTTTGCGGCTTGGAACTGCGCTCCAGGAGCACTTGACCCTAGTGCTCTTCTACCTTCACCCGATCTGTCAGCCGAGGCTGGGAGGCAGTGAGGGTCCAGAAACGGATGGAAATAGACATGCAGGGCCGCAGGCTTAGTTGCCCCGCTCACCTGCGCAAGAGAGAGAGCCATCTTCTAACTTTGCAGTATCACTGCAGAGAAAACACTGGGGAACTCTATGGTTAATCCCGTTTTTATAGGGAGCTGGGAGATGCCACAGCTTTCTGCAGTACCACTGCGCCACCTTGTGGAGGAATAACCCAACTGTTATGAATACCGAAGCGGCCCGTGCCATGCAATAATGAAAATTGCTCTCATTTGCTTGGCTCATTATTCTTATGGGTCCCTTTCATTGAGACATGCATGTTAGATTCATGCTATGCTGCTGAGCTGGCCCAGTGGAGGGGAGATAGTTCATAATAGCTTATTAAGAATGAATAAAAGATGCAGCACCTCACATCCAGCATGGAGTCCCAAAGCAGGCTCTCATAGATTCAAGTTAGGACTGCACCTACACAGAGGCACAGTGGTATTTGTTGGTGCAGCTTCAACATACAGTACCTCCGCAGATATGTGCCAGCTAAGTCCTCTGGTTTTGATTAGAATTTAAACAGATTAGAGGATTGTTTTCTAGCGAACAGGGTTGAATGCTGTGGCTACTTAAAATTTTGACTATTCTAAATGCTCTGCTCATATGCACCTCTCGGGTTAGTTATAAAATAGTCTGAGTGGCGGCCACCCCTCTCTTAGGGGATTTCTCCCCCTTTCTCCTCTTCAAACCCTGAAAAAGTTCAAAAAGAAATGGAGCCCCAACCTAAGGGGGAGCAATCAGACAGCAACTCAGGTGATTTCTATTTCAATAGAAGTCTATGGCCATAACTGCCACAGGGTGGCTTATCTATGGTCAGATAATTGCAGTCAGAGATAAGCCTTTATAATCAAAATGCGTCCTTTCTTGCAGGAAATGTAATTGGGGACTAACCCTTTAAGTGCAAAGCCTATAGATTCAACGGGGTTGGCATTTTCCCTGGTTTATGCCCCTTTGGTCCAGGGTCTTCAAGAACAGCGATTATCTGCTCCGTGACCCGACTTGTCATCTCCCACCCCTCTGCAAGGAGGGACCTTTTAAATGTTGTCAGCACACTCGTCGGTAAAAAAGGCCTACACTGAGAGTGAGCTGGCAGAGGCCAGGGGACACTGATCCTCAGCCTCACTCCCGAATGCAGGATGTCAGAGCGGCGATGGATGGTGCGCGACAACAGAGATCGGTGATGGAAGGAGGTAAGTGGGGGGGGATAAAGGGCTTAAGGGGATAAAGCTTCTCCCTGGTCCTCAGTGACATCTCCTTTATCATCAGTCAGATGGAGGGATTGATCAGCCTGAAGCCTCCATCCCACCTCCAAGCACATGTGTGTTTGAGTGTGTTTTTTTTTTTACATCCAATCCTTTGTAAACTGCTAAGGAGTCCTTGAGATCCCTGTGAGATCCAAGCCAGTACCTTGCCAAAACCCCCGTCCCTTTACCTGCATCCCCAAAGGCCAGAGGGGTGCAGGAGATCCAGCTGCCTATGTGGGCTGGTAGCTTTCAGGACTAGGGGGCGGCTGCTCGGCCTCCACTACCTGCTCTACCAGCTCCCATAGCTGCTGCCCTGGCTGGATTTGCTAGTAAGGGGGTTCCACACACCATTTTTTTAAGAGTTTGACACTTAAACATTTTTAAAAAGCATTAGGGTTACACTTAGACTGGAATTCCACTTTAATACAAGAGCTAACAAAAAGGTTAGCACATTGTAAAACATGAACTGAGTTGGTGCCTATCTTTATTTGTGGTGCGCTCTGACATGGTGAAATGTCTCATTAGTTGCCCTGTAGTATGGATTAAAATTTATGTTTACATTTTTTAGATTTAATTTAATTGAGTCAATTGGGGCCAATATTGTTTTGTATTATTTTTATCCTTGAAGTCACTTTTGAATTGTAGGACTTTATTATTATGATATTTCATCACAATTGTTTCAGCTCCCCATGTATTTTTAAATAACTGTAAGGATTTTTGTGGTAGTGGAATAAAATCTAGCATTATTTAACTCTTTATTGTGTGGTGCAGCCATTAGTACCCTTCCTGGGTGCCACCCTGCTTGTGTAGTATTCAAATTGTATTAGGATAAGTGGGTTAACTTTATTAGGATATTGCATCAGAATTGTTTCTGCTCCCCATTTATTTTTAAATGGACGTGTGGATTTTTGTGGTAGTGGAATAGAATCTAGCATTATTTAATTCTTTATTGTGTGATGCAGCCATTTGTGCCCTTCCTGGGAGGATACTTTGTTTGTATAGTATTCACATTGTAAGACATGTTTTAGGTGTCTTGAAATGAATTATGTTCTTTCTTAAATGGCAGTAAACTGCTGTTCTAATTATATGTGTCATAACCTCCTCACTGAATGCTATGGGGTGAGCCTCACTATGGCATCAAAAAGGCACTGGTCAGCGTTTCGTCATTACAGTTACAGAATATTACTTCAAGGGACAAAGGGCTCAAGCTTTATAGTGTGTTTAGCCTGCGTTTTAGTTGTTGAACTCCAAATAACAGATCGGCAATGCAAAAACAATTTTGCAAGATAAAAAAACGACAATTGGCGACATCTAGGTCCTGCGTTTAACTCTACAAATAAATGCATGGAATATACATTTTAAACATAAAACAGTTCAATACAGTTCTGCCCATTGTGCTCTATTGGATCTTAGGCCCTTATTTAAGAAGGGATAGCGTCAGGTAGTGGCTGGTTAATGAGAGGTAGCGACAGGCAGCGACTGGTGAACGCCGGACACGGCATGCGACTACACATTTATCAAGCAGAATCTGTTTAGCGAAAGCGGCATGTAGCGTCTGATTCATCATTTTCACAGCCTCAGCGAACAGCGCCAGCGTTAAGCCTTGCATAGCGCCAGGTATGACCTCTCGCTACCTGTCTCTCTCCCATACATTTCAATGGACGATCCTTTTCTTCTCTTTAAACGGGGTATTTTTTTTTTTTTTTCAAAAAATCACAATCAAAATTCGGTGACCTCTTCTGGCATTGAAAAAGCATTTTTTTCACAACTTTTTCATTTTTTATATATTTCTTCAGAAATTACATTACAGGTCTGCCATTAAAGTGTTCATGTTACAATGTTGCTAAAATGTAATTCCATACGTTTTCGCTTTGTTACTAGTTGATAGATGCTGAAAAACAGACTTTAAACACACCGCCTCCTGCGCTCTGGGCTTCAAACAAGTATTTTTCAGCGCCAGAGTTTTGTGAGGCTGTTTTTTTGCTGAACATGGTGTGAGTCGGTCGCTATGAGCAGTCGCTATAAACTAGCGACTCACGGGCAAGCACTGCGACTACTAGCGGGCGCTCTGAAAATGCCTGCTACAGACGCTCTTCTGTCGCTACCTGGCGTTAGTGATGAATCAGCCTGTTAGCCTACAGCATCAATTAAAAATAGCACAGCATAAACAGGAGCACCGCTCACCACGAACTATATGGGAGTTATTTAAGAAACGCTGACGCCACATAGTAGCACGTAGCGTCAGGTGAACTCCAGACACAGTATGTGAAAACCATATATATGAAAGCCAATCTGGCGAGCGCCTCTAATAGTGTCATGTAGAGTTCAATGTATCACTAGCGGCAGCTCAGTGTAAAGTGCCGGCGCTGTATTTTCAGCAGCGCCATGTAACACCTGTCGGTCAGTAGCGTAATTCCATAAATTTTTTTTTTTTTTAATCAATATTTTTATTGAGGTTATGAGAGAGGCACATCAGCATACATCATACAGTACATTTTGTAAAGCATGAAAAGACTTTCAAAAAGATGTAAACCCAAAAAGGTAACAATGTCGTCTAAGACAAAATATAAGGTACGTGTAGTAAGAAATCACGTACCTGGGGATAAAAGACGGAAGGTGAGAGAAGGGAGGCTAGAGTGAAACAAATAGGAAGGCAGGGAGAAAAAAAAAAAAGAAAAGGGAGGGAAGGAGTAGGGGGTGCGGGGGGGGGGGTGTCTAGCCACAGGAGGGATCAGTCAAAATTTTTGGGATGGAAGTGAGCGATGTAACCCTCCCAAGTATTCATGAAGGTGGTGAGGTCACCTTGCATCGAGGCTGACATCTTCTCGAAAAGCATTACTTCATTGATGCGAGGGATCAGGCTCCCCCTAGGGATCGTTCTTTTCTTCCATGAGTGTGCTATAATGAGTTTGGCAGCCTTCAGGATGTGTCTTATAAGCTCAAATTGTGACCTTGTACAGTCAGGGGGTTTCAAATTAAGCAGGGCGAGTTGGGGCGAGTGGGACAGGTGCAATCCCGTTGCTTTCCTTAAAGGATAATAGACCTTAGCCCAAAAGTGGAGAGCCACCCTACATTTCCACCATATATGGATATACGATCCCTGGAGCCGACATTCTCTAAAGCACTCCGGAGAGTAAGAAGGGCAAAATCTGTGGATCATATCCGGGACAAGATACCATCTGAGTAGGACCTTAGTATTGACCTCTTGGGCCCCGGTGTTCAGGAAGCATGAGAATGAGTTTTGCCATGCTATTTTCCAATCTCTGGACGATAAGCTGATGGCAAGATCATTTTCCCATCTGTTGGTATAGGTTGGGAGGGGCGCTCCCACGTCTTCGCCCAACATCAATATGCCCCACATATTGATCCACATCCTAACCCTGCTCCCGTCATGAGTTTGGCGGCTATATAGTGGGTTATTTGTAAAAAGCGGAGGTATTCCTTGCTCTGGATATTCCTAAGGGATTTAAGCTCGGGGAATGTACTAAGTCCTCTATGTACAACAAAGTCTTTAATCCTCACTAGGTTTTGCGTTTTCCACCAGCTGAACGCGGTTGGTTCCATAAAGGCAGGGAGAAATTCAGGATTACCTAGAACCGAAAGCAGATGAGTCTGGGGTGAGGCGAGACAACCTTTTAACCTGTTGGTTTTCCAGATTCTAAGGGAATGTTTAAGGACAGGGTTGTCAATACCCTTAAGAGCTGTTGAGGGTAACCACAATAAATTTGAGATTGCTGTCGGAGTGCAACTGGCCTGCTCAATATCTACCCATAGAGGTCTATCCTCTCCAGCATGAGCAGCAACCATTTGACAATCTGACAGGCGGAGTAATAGCGGGCAACAGGGAGCGGAGGTCCTTAAGCATATTGGGGTAATTAGCGACATAGAGGGATTCATAATCTGCTGTCAGATTGACACCCAAATACTTGATGCACCGATCTTGCCAGGAGAAGTCAAAGGAAGCCTTAAGGGCGGATAATGTGCTATCAGGGAGGGTGATGTTAAGGGCTTGGGACTTTGACGTATTAATCTGCAAATGAAATCTTAGAAAAAACTTCTAAGGTTTGAAAGAGATTTGGGAGGGATGTGACAGGGTTAGATACGAGCATCAGAATGTCATCAGCAAATAGAGAAATCTTATGCTCATATCCCCCTATGGTGGTTCCCGCTATATTGGTGTTAGCCTGTATTAGCATAGATAGAGGTTCGATCACGAGGGGCGAAAAGTAGAGGGGAAAGGGGACAACCTTGTCTTGTGCCTCTGCCCAAAGTGAACCACTTGGAGGAATACCCCGAATATCTAACAAAAGCACCAGGATTAGCATATAATGAGGAAACCCACGCAGTGAAGGAGGGACCCAGGCCCCACTTTTTCAATATAAATTGTAGGTAGTTCCAGGCTACGGTGTCAAACGCTTTTCGGATGTCAAGAGTTAGAAGCATGGCCTCTCAGCCCTCCTTCCTAACATGGTGGACCAAATTAATGACCTTGCGGATATTGTCTCCTACCTGACGCTGAGGGATAAATCCTGCCTTCTCTTTAGAAATTAAGGATGCTATATACCTATTGAGTCGTGCTGCCACTTGACATCTATATTTAATAAGGATATGGTTCTATAG
Source organism: Gastrophryne carolinensis (assembly GCA_027917425.1). Lineage (NCBI taxonomy): Eukaryota > Metazoa > Chordata > Amphibia > Anura > Microhylidae > Gastrophryne > Gastrophryne carolinensis. The sequence continues at coordinate 464,141,539 of CM051235.1, forward strand.
TTGGACCAGAGGGTGGTATCAACACTAGGTTTGGGTATCATGCAGACAGCCGCTGTGAGTGCATCAGTGCTCCAGGAGTCACCATTACTAAGGGAGTTAAACATCTGGACCAGGCGCGGAGAGAGTACCTGGGCAAATTTTTTATAATAGAGGGCGGTGAAGCCGTCCGGACCAGGTTGTTTCCCGATCTTTAAGGAGTTAATGGCTTCCTGGACCTCTGAGAGACCGATCGGCTTGTCTAAAAAGGTCTTAGCCTCAGGTGGTAGAGAAGGTAAAGGAAGTTGTCCTAATAGCTTGTCTGCCAGGCGCTCATCTAGCGTAGTCTTAGGTTTATGTAAGTCTTCTAGCTGTTTACCGAAAGTTGATACCACCCTCTCTGGGTTGCTAGATAGTGTACCCTCTAGGGTCTTGATGAGCACTGGCTTAGTCCTATGGGAGATTCCCCTAAGTCTTCTGGCAAGAGGGGTTTTTGGTTTATTGCTAATGCTAAGGACTTTCAAAATACATCCTAGGCATTTGCCGTGTTAAGAGGGTGAGGGGCAAGGTCCCCCGCGTATTACACAGGGAATCCTACCCCTCAGCCCTCCCCTGCGACCGGCTTACCGAACCTGTGGACAAGCGCCCCCGCGGCTCTGCTCGTAGACTGAATGCCCCTTCGAGGACCACGCTTGTCCTTGGGTGCCGGCGAGAATGAAAGTGCTCTTTTCTTTTGCGGAGGAGTGGCTATAGTGGCGGCAGGAGCCCTCAAGCCGGCAGAGGCCAGGGCAGCTTCCAGTTCTTGTGGAGTGGACGCCTCATAGCACTGATCCAAATAGCTGAAGGAGATTTTGAAGGGGAATCCCCATTTATAGCGGATCCCTTTTGCTTGCAGAAGTTCAAGTGAGGGTTTCATGGCACACCTTGATGGTGATAGTTTGGGGAGACAGGTCTGCAAAGAGTTGATACTCAAAGTTCTGGAATTTGAGAGTCCCTTGATCCCGTGCGGCTAACATAAGTTGTTCCTTCGTGCGGTAGAAATGGAGTTTCACTAACACGTCCCGCGGACAACCGGCTGCTCTCTTCTTCTGCAAGGCTCGATAGATTCTATCAAATTCCAGCGTTTCAATAGGGATGGCCGGGGCGAGCTCTTGGAAGAGGGCAGTAGCGGTGGATTGTAGATCAGCGACTGCTTCTGGAATACCTCATCCTGATATTGGCCCTCCGTGAGCGGTTCTCCATGTCTTCAAGCTTGTGGTGAAGGATGAGGTTTTCCTCCTTTAAAGCCTCCAAATCCGACCCGAGGGAAAAAAGTTCTGAGCCCTGTGCTGTGGATTGGTGCTCTAGATCAGTGGTCCCCAACCCTGTCCTCAAGGCCCACCAACAGGCCAGGTTTTGCAGATCTCCACAAAGATGCACAGGTGAAGTAATTAGTGCAGCTACAGAGCAATAGAGCTGGCTATTTGGAGATCCAAAAAACATGACATGTTGGTGGGCCTTGAGGACAGGGTTGGGGACCACTGCTCTAGATCATCCACACTTTGACCCAGTTCTTTTATTTCAGCGGAGAGATTAACAGTAATCTGAGATATAATATTTAGGGCCCACCGCTCAAGGGCTTTTTCGAGCATAATTTCGTATTTATCAAGTGGCGGCGGTTGCGACTTCGCTGGGGAGCCATGTAATGAGTCGTCCATCCAGGACTCGTCCTCAGGTAAGAGGTCCGTGGGGACTTGAGGGTCGCTCTGGGATGGAGGGGAGGTCTCCATACTGTTGCCAAGACTAGGTGGGGGTGTTAATCCGCCCCTCGGGTTTAAATAATAAATCGGAGGAATAGGGTCAACAAAGGTCAGAGGTGCACCCCAAAGATCAGCCGGTGGGGCTTATTTAGTAGCTTCAATGAGTGAACGGATCAGGTGGAGCAAACAAGGAGACGTCGAGGGACACAAACTCATCAGGATACAAAAAATATGTACTGCCCCTTTAAGAAAGCTTTGTAACTTGAAAGATGGCTCAATATAGTAAGCAACAAGGAAGGGACAGTAAAATGAAGGTGACAAACTTTGCAGGTTTGTGCCAATGATTCTATGTAATAGGGTCAGTCCCAGAGCCTCAGTGTGACCAGGAAGAGGGACTTAATGAGTCAACCTGAATAGTGATTTGTGAAGGAGAGGACGAGTGGGCTGAGCTGCTTCACCTCTTGTTGGTACAGGCTTAGGGGGAGGAAGGGCTTATCACTGAGAACCACTTCCTAGGAGCAGATGGTCTAGAAAACTCTCCTGTAATTGCAGATATGCTTCTGTGTAGGAGGAAGAGGAACTCCTACACTGCGAGGAAGTTTCAAGGAGAGACACGCTGGGGCTGGTGCTGCTGCACCCTGCGCAGAAAGAGACAAGATGGCGGCCGTCCCTCACCTCTGCTGCGTTGCTGCGCTGCTCTAACTCGCTCCGGGGACCGGCACCGATCGGCAAGAAAAGAGGTGGGGGAGTCCTGGAGTCTGCCTGAAGCTCGGGGGGGGGGGCAAAACCGCCGGTCGCTTGGCACTGTGAGGGGCCGGGGCTCTGGGCTTCAGCAGCGCGCGTTCCTATACGGCCATCCACGCGCTGCACGCATGCGCACTCCGTATAAATAACATTTTAATTAATTATTTTTCTCAATTTTAGGATCAAATCATTGTGTGACCTCTCCTGCCCAGCAACCAAACACTTATATTGTTATATTTTAATTTTATTTATGCTGAATTGTATGTGCAGATCTGCCATTGCAGTGTCATTGTTACAGTGTAAAAATAATATCATTCCATATGTTTTCACTCTGGGGCTGGTGTATATGTGTGTCGAGAAACTTTTTTAATATACTGTCTAGAGCTTGGTGCTAGAGCTCCCGGTTTTAGAGCGCTGAAGCTGGTTTTATGTTTGATTTTACAAATGTGGGCTTCAGTGCCGAGATCCGGACGCACTTAACTGGCACTACCTATTGTTCACTGCAGCGTTGTCCTGTGGTTAGATGTAGCTTTGTCTTTGGTGGCTTCACCTCGGGCGCTACATATGCATTGATTGAGGGAGAGCGCTTTTACAGCTCCCTGCAGACATCACATTTATCAATGCAGAACAGGATACTACAGCGCCACTTGTTCAGCCGCTACGCTAGGTTATAGCGCCAGACAACCGCTTGCACCGTCCACTAGCGGATGCTCTAATCGCCGTTACATAGACGCTCAAATAGCAATAGCTGGCGCTAGTCTTAGATCAGCCTCGACAGCGCTAGTGATAAGTTAGATGCAGGCTGTCAGAAACATCAAAGCTGCGTCCTTTGTTTTTGCTCATCCCTCATCTGCCGATACCTGGCGTTAGTAATGAATCAGCCTCCACGTGGTGCAGTGTCTAAATATTGGCACTGAGTGGCATTAACAGGCGCTGACATTTAAAGCGGACCTTCACTCTGAATAAGAGTCTATCTTATATGTTTCCCACACCCTGTACATACAGATTGCTCACATTAAATATCATCCTTCCTGCATCTACTGCATGTTATAAGCCTTTAAACATCCAAGATGGCGGCTCATGGAACATCAGGCAGCCTGCAAACAGGAAGTGCCTTCAGACTGTGCTGCTCTGCATTCTGGGACTGTTGACCTTTTCCTGACCCCAGCTCTGCTCTGTCTGAGCAAAGCACAGCTATAACCCGCCCCCCTGTATTTTATTCCACTCTCCTCTCCTCAGTAAGTGTGACGCTTCTGAGTCAAGATGACGGCGCCCGTATCCTAAAGTCCTGAGCAGATTTGCAGCCCAGTGGGGGAAAGAATAATAAGTAAGTGACTAAAAACTTAAAATATATTAATTTTAGATTCTGGGGAATCATTTTTTAAGGGTTTGGGCTATTCAATAAATCATGGTGAAGGTCCGGTTTAATAAATCAGGCTCATAATATAACAATTGCACATAATGCAGTAGATTTTAGAGACAGTATCTGTGTATAGCATCATATATTAATGGCATGACTTTTTTTCAATGAGAAAAACATTGGGTGAAGCTGACTTTAATTTCTTGCTCTCAGAAGGGGAAATCGCCAAATCTATTGCTGTGAACTGAGAGAGGTACTGCCCGTGGGGTGAGGAATGTGATGGGGGAGATATTAGTAAAGAAATGGCTTTTGGTGGGCTTTAATAATGTTATGAAAGGTCCATTAAAATGTTTACCTTTGGTCTGTTTTCCTGAGGCCTCCTGATTTTGGATGTCCTGCTATTTTAAACCCCCAGAGTCACACTTAAAATTCACCTTTCTGGCGGTCCCACAGCACATGCACAAACACTCCAATCAGCACTTAATGAATGGCCTACAGCTCTGTTTACACGCAGAGCTCTGCCATAGAGAAAGGTCAGCTTCCCCGGGCTCTCTCTGGCTCTTGCTCCTGCCCAGCCTTAGCTACTAGATGCTGGAAATGCAGCTGTGGGATCCCAATATAATCACGATGCCGCAAGGTAAAACCCAGTGGGGCATCCTAAATGGGGATGCCTCTGGGAGTAGGAAATCTGTTGGCCCTGGAGTATTTTTAGAATTGTCGTCGACCCCACCAGGGGTTTTGGTCGAATTTAAGGCACCATAAATTACAGCTTGTCATATGCCTATTTATGTGGAATGCAACAGGTTGTATCCTGTGTTAAGATGAGTCATATGTGCCATATTTTGATATATTTTAATCAATATTATTTTGAATATTTTCTATATGTGGATAATTTACAAAGTGTATGAACCATTTGCTAGTATATGTAAATGTATGTATAATAAAATATGACAATTCCTTAAGGAATAGGTGGAATTCAGTGCTGAAAGGAGGGTGTAGAGTAATACTCCCGAGTAATCCGGTCACTTGTCAGTGAGCTGCTTCTCCCAGGTCCTCAGTGACATCTCCTACATCATCAGTCAGCTGGACGGATTGATCAGCCTGAAGCCTCCATCCCACCTCCAAGCATAGAAAGCCAGGGGATTTTTTTCTCTTGCTCTCAGAGGCTCCTTTGACGTCAGCCCTATAGACAATACGCTGTGAATTCTAATGCTGAAGTGAATAGGGGCTTACAAGTAGCTACAGCAAGAGGGGTGTTTTTGTAAAGGAGCCATTACTGTTTCTGCAAGGCGTAATGAATAATTTTCTCTGACTGTGTGGGAACTTGAATTGCTGCAAGGGAGAGAGAGGAAGAGAGGGGGAGAGAGAAGGAGAGAGAGCGAGAGAAAAAAAAAAAACACCAAATGCTGCACACTCCATAGGTGGCACTAGGGAATGGTACATCAACACTGAGCTCTGGCTTTGCAAAAGGAAAATCATTTGGTATCAGGCTGCCTGGAAGAGAGGATTTAGCTGATAAGAAAATCAACATGTCTGCAAAGGAACGGCACAAGATGAGAGTAACGAAAGACAGCGTCACCTTACTTCCATGTTTTTATTTTGTGGAGGTAAGTCAGATTATACGCTATCATTTTGCATGTTACAGGAGAACTGTGTACAACTGTCTGCCTACGGGGATGATGCTGGCGTAAAGAATATGTGTATTCATGCTGGAAAGCCTGTTTTTCTCTTCCCATCATGGACTCGGAATATATATCTGTGTACGGAGTGTCACTTTTGCACATAGTTGCCACATCGGTGTTCATCCTACAAGTACCGCCGACCTTAATGTAGCCATAGGCATAATGCAGCAATACGGTGATGCAATGTTCCTTGGACCTTTTACGTCATATCTGATGGCATGATCCCTACCCATCAGATATCGTATGCAAATATAGAATGTGACCCTTTATTTTACTGGTATACATGACATCATTATATATATATATATATATATATATATATATATATATATCCTAAATGATGCAATGGGAATGTCCGAAAAAATAAAAATATATTGCTTATCTCAGATAGATATATCATAGTAAATCATTTCGATCAAATAGCATTTAATATTATATGAGTAGATGATGTTGTTGACAATTGCAGCACATGTAAAGCCGGATAAGCCAATGTACACACGTCCACTTGGCTGGAAGGCTTTTTTGGCAGCAAGCCTTTTTTGTTATGTATCTGGAGGCTTGTCCAGGTCCATTAAATAATCATAACACCATAAAAAACATAGCACGTTGGAGAAGGTGCTCTATAATTTAAAGAACTGAGAAACACTTATGTGTCTACAAAGCAGTAGGAGAAGGTATTCTTAGAGGAGCTAATGAAGGTCACTGGTATTCTCCAGTTTTCAAGGCCCTGCTGCATCTGCTGTATAGTGCGTTAACAATGATGGGCTGCTAATTGCAATGGATTGTAAAGTTGGGTAATGAGGCACATTTACTGTCATCACATCAGATGTCAGATTGCAATAAGTTGGGTGGCTTTGGCTGCTCTAAAGAGACCTTTTCAAGCTCACCTTATTCTATGAGTTTTATATAGAACTGGAAAATGACAGGTGTGTTGTATATTGTTTCTGGAAATTTCATCTAAAATCTGCTATGTTTTTATATTTTGAACAAGTTAAAGAGTAAGTAATGTCTTCCTCTATTCTATAACTAATATGTGCCATATGGAGGCATCCCAAATCGGTTCACTGAGCAGGCTAGAACACTAACAAGCATTTCTGCCCAGTGAACCTGATTGGTACAGACAGCCACTTGTTGGCTGGAATGCAGGAAAGGTGAGTATGTTTTACCATGCCCAATATCGGGCTTGCTGGGCCCTGCAATGCCCTCAGGTTGGCAACATTAGATATAGAATAGCTGAAGAAAAGTCTTTACGCCTTCTTTACCTCTACTCAGTGAGCTCACTGGATGAGCCCTGTTTAGTTGAAAGCCATCTACACATAGCATCACACAAAGTTTCCCTAAACCCTACCTGGTAACTCCTGCGTTCTGGGATTTAAATAAGCCTAAGCAACCGCTGCATATTATACAGGAGACTTTGCTTTCTCTAAAACTCTACCAAGCAGGCCCACTGTATTAACCATGGATAGATTAAAAGTTACTGCCTAGTCATAGCATCACATAAAGTAGACCTAAAGTCTGCCTGGTAACTCAATGCCATGGAAGGTCCTGGTGTCTGGAGACCTAAACAAGCCTAACCAACCCACTCCCACTGCCCTTTAGCCCTGATTTGAAGTGGAACAAAACCTAAAAGGGCAGGCCCTGGAATCTACTGGCCTTCCCCAAGGGTATCCCAAATTGGTATGGCCTGCTCTGTGAGCCCCCCTGGGTCCCAGCAAAACTTACCTCATTCCTGGCTCCCTTACCGGCCTAAATATAAAGTGGCCGCAGACCCAGCATCTTTGGGCTGTGCGCACCCGCTATTGGGGACGTGACCAATTTCTCCTGATTGCTATAGAGCGCCATACGCCAAACATTAAATACATGCCACAAATGGTTCTTATTGAACAAGAGCCTGTGTATGTGCCCTAGGGGTGGGCAAGGGTGATTGTGTATGGGTGATCTGGGGGGTGTCAGATCACCCATACCAGGAAAAAAACCCAGGATAGTCAAAATCTTAGGTTTTAATCCACTATAATGATTAGCAATCACTGGCTTAGCGTCATTAAGACTAGGGCTGGTGGTCTCCCTCTTTTTGAGGCACCCAATTTGGGTGATACATGTTCCCAAGCCGGGCCTTTATGATTGGCCAGCCCAGACACGCGCAGCTGGAGGGTAGCGACTGCAGGGATGCTTGTAGTTCCCCTTTTATTCAGTTTTCTATGGCGCTCATAAATATGCACAGCACAGAAAGCTGATTGGAGGAGAGCACACACATGGGTTGTGGGATCACTAGTGAGGTAATTCTACTGGCGCTCCCTGGAGATTTCACATAGGAGGGCATCCCAAATTGGGAATCCTAGGTAAAAACCCAGGAGAATGAAAATCCGGGGTTTTGAGATACTTATATTTCCTTGCAATGTTCCATCTGACAGAGGAAACGCAGCCACACCTCCAATAGGAGGCACATACCTGTTCACACTACAGTACCCTCTGTGGCAAGATGTTGCCATGTCCACTTTAAATATTACTCACTAACAAGAATCTTTTTCTGGCACTGCCTAAAATCTAAAATCAGACTGGGGTAGGAGAATTGCAAGGTTACTGTGATCTATTCTTTTACACAACTGCCTGCCCATTGGTTTCTGGTATATTAATTCTTATGCTAGACCTATGAATGTGACTCATAATTCTAGCACATAAGACACACACTGTATCAAGCAGGCCCATTGCATGAGCCCTGCCCAAGGGAAGCTGAGAAGTTAGTGTCTAGACATAGCATCACTTGAAGTGCCAATCAATGAGGTGCCATCACTGTCATTGTTTAAAGCTATATAAAATAGGCTTATCATAGGTAACAGGGAACTTAGTCACTTGTTTTTTCTATAATGTTGGCAGTAGATTTATCTGTTGTATGACTGAATGCACTTTATTTATGAGCAAGCAGAAGAGATGTCAGTATTGAGATATGACATCACCTGAGCGATGATCTCAGCAAGATGACCCATGGTTGAAATATGATGTCACATTTTAGAAGCTTTTTGAAACCTTTGATCCACATTCATTTGGATGTATGCTTCTATTATTTGTATATATGGTACGTTTTACACTATTTATACTATTGGCATGTTGGAAATCTGTAGGCTATAGAATAAAAAGTTATTGTACTCACTTAAACTTGCCCGCAGCTTATTGCTCAATGTCCTTGGTTGCAATACTTTCCCAATTGGGGGATCAAATCCATTCTTCAAGTGTGCATCCACTGGCTCCTGAAGTTTGGCCACAAAACGTTCAGCTCCATGTATGCAGGCGTGGCGTGGCATGCCTTAACATGACTGCGGGGATGTTTGAAAAATCTCCTAAATAGTTGAATATTGCTGCACTGGACTTGGAGGAATCACCTGTATGGAAGGTAAAGTGATTTTAATGATATTATTTTATATGCCTACAGAAGGCCTTTAAAGTGATTCTGCAGCCCCCCCCAGGGTATTGATCAGGGCTAGTTGGGTGATCAGCATTCCACCTGATTCCTGAATCAGAGCTGCATCCCAAGATTCCGTGTCGCCAAGCATGGGGAAGGGATTGATGGCGCGCCCTGGTTATGACTCGCCATCAGTCATATGCGCTCTGCCACACCATCTCCATTCATTGCAATGGAGGCAGTGTACTGAGGTCTGACAGGCGGCTCAGATCCAATGATCAGGTAAATTGGTGATCGCCGGGCTAGCACCAATCTGCTGCATGGGACAAAAGTTAAGTACACTTTTGTTTATTTTTGTGGCTGCTGAATGACTTTAAGTGTTTAGCAATACTTTGGTCAAAAGCAGCAACCTGTTATAGAGAGAGACCCAGTCCAAAATGTTATAGGAAGGTAAAAGAATATTCTTTGAGACTGATTTCACACCTAGAAATTTTGGGGCACTCACGCTTTTAGGGCAAGCGCCACGCAATTGCTGATGTTCAGCATGTGGAGGGCATTTGCAATAGCGATTTTCTATAGGCAGTTTTGCAGATGATTGTAGGATGATCACAATCACCCCACAATCACCCCTGTTAAAAAGGAGCCTGAAAACAATGTATACTGACCTTTAATTCCCCACAGCTGTCTGTGATGTGAACCCAAAGCTTACTTGTCATGAAGTGATCAGTTTTCCACCCAATGCAGGCATTTACTGACAAATATCAGCCTGGGCTTTTACTAGCCCACAGCCAGCTCATTACCAGCCAATGACATCCTTGCTGAGCCTCTTCTCAGTGTATCCCAGATGACCAATAAGTGCACTACAAGGCTGAGGCTATAGCATTGCAGGGATAGATCATGATGGATATTGCCACTCTTAAAGCAATAGTAATATCATAGGGGCAGATATTGTGACAGGGGTGGCTATGGCCCCACAGTCATGATGCCGAGGTGATGCTGCCAAAGGCAGACATGTTCTGGGGTTTCTTGGCTGAGGGTACAGTAGGGCAGATGGGGGCAGACTAGGGAGGCAGGGATTGAATGGGGGTGTTAGAAGAAGCATCACAACTAGCTCAAAAAGCAGTGCAGCTCACCAGGAGTTTCCCAGGTCTCCCTATGGCCAGTCCACCCCTGATTTACTGTAACAGAGGGGCATGCTAGGAACACTCCTTTTGTACAAGGTTGCAGACAGGGGGTGCAGAGGTAACAACCACATCAGGGCCCTTAAGGTCTGGGGAACTCATCATTGTAACTCCCCTACATTATTTATCAGATTTGTGCTCACACAATATTATATACAGAAAGAAAGCAATGTATCTCTTCTATGTCAGTCTTCAGTAGTCTTTCAATATTCATTTCAGTCAAAACTACAGCCATGATAATGTCCCATTTAATGTTTGCACCAGTGTTCAATCATATTTAATGAAACCCCTGGTGGCAAGGGTGGACAACATGTCCCAGGACTTGCTCTCTCAGACTGCTACAGTGGACCTTTCACCAGTGATTTATGACAGGTAATAGATACTTGTCTCTAGGGCATCCCAAATCGCTGTGTGATTACCCCTCGTCCCCTTCCACTATTCCCGCAGTGCATCCAATCAGTGTTTTTTGCTGTGCATACAAATGTAAGGCATAAAGCAGCACCTGCATAAGAAGCAGGAGGGCGCGCATACTCCATCTTCCTCGAGTGTGCTGTAGCTGCAGTGACAGCCCTAGAACGTGGCGTGAGAGCTCGGGAAAGGTAGGTGAATGCAGGCATTCTAGTCACACAGTGGAGCATCCAGAATCATAAAATCCTAATAAAATACATTTAAGATTGTGGCTGAAAGTTTTAAAAATGTGTAAAAGTTTAAAGGGTGGTAGGGCGTGGCCTTTGGAGCTGTGATGCTACGTAATAATCAGCATAATAGGCGGAGTCTGTAAGATTCCCAGAACTTGCTTCAGACACCCTTGCTGTGCTTCTCCCCTCTTGCACTGTTGCTAGGCGACATTGGAGTCTAGATCAGATTCCCTGTTCCCCCTTGCTAGCCACCCGACTACCAGCAGCTTTTCGGGTTTCCCCAGAGGCAGAGGCGGCTCCAGGTTTATGTGAGCCTTTGGGCGACAGAGTCTCATCATTGCATTGTGCCACGTCACATGTGCACAGAGCATACTCACTAATATCTATGTGAGCCATCTGCTTACAGGGAACACAGAAAGCTGCTGCACAATTGTGCATACATGTGGCAGCGCTGCTTCCACCAATTAGCAATGCAGTGTGCAGCAGTTTCCCAACGGCTTGTGCAGATCGGTTAGTATGCTTTGTATTCAGGAGGGTTTTCAAGTATACCAACTTGGGCAATAGCTCCCCTTGAGTTTCTGAAACAATTGGGCCAGTGGTCTACCTCTTTATAGGGCATCCGAAATTGAAATACCCCACTGTGTGAAACCCCCTGCATCACCCGATCCACTCACACCACAGCCACATCCCCAACATTCCTCTAGCTAAGCACGAACCTGCTAGAGGCTGGTGTGAGGGTATGGCTAGCATCATTCCCTCCATGCAGTTTACCTGGAAAGGAGATCTGAATGAGCAACACTGATTGGCTGAGCCGAGACAAGGTAAGCTTATGAACAATCCTGTAGATACAATCAGGGGGTATCCCAAACCAGGATTTCTACACTAAATGGAAAAAACCCAAGATAGTGAAAATCTTGGGTTTTGTTCCTCGTTAAAAATCATAATGTCAAAAGATAAAGACAATCTCCTCCCCCTGTCCCCTGATGCTTATTTAAATAAGAAGGTAAAGAGAAAAAAATCACCTTGCTCCTAGCAGTTAGCTCATTCCCATGCCGGTCCCAGGGGTGGCCACAGTGAGACTGTACAGATGTGGCATCCTCCCTTCCTCTGCTCTGCATACTGCAGCCACAGCCGGCAACCAGATGGCTCGATGGAAATTGTGCACAGAGCATAGGAAGCAGAGATGCCGCACCTGTGCCGTCCTACTTCAGCCACTGATGGGACTAACCATGGGAACGAGCTTGGAGCAATTTTAACCCCAACACATGGCTGAACTTGGGGAAAGGGGGGCTAAGAGGGACTATTAACTTTTGAGTGTAGTGCTCTTATGAAATGTAAATAATATCTCTGTTTATTAATTTCTATTGTAATCAGCATTTCTCTACAACACCTATAACCAGATGGCAAGGCCACAGATTTTATCCCTAGGTGAGCTTCCCAGCTTTTAGACTTACCAATTCAAAACATTTGACCTGCCTTCCTAAAAACAAAGGTTTAAATTAGCTGATAGCTGCTTGCCGTGTGCTGGCTGTTAGGGCTGTTAGCTGTGTCTTTCATTCACCAGCACTTTGTGTTTCATGATGAACCCTGCTGTACTTGCTCCTTTATGCTGATTCCTCTTTCTCCTCAGTCCCCAAAATGAATGCACTTCAGAGAGAACTGTCACACTGAAACATGTATGGATAGGTCATCCTCTGCTGCTGAAAGGCCCAGCAGAATAGAGGAAGTTCACTAGGTCTTATTAAAGCGGATCTTCACCCTGAATAAGGCCCTTATTTATCACGGGCTAGCGCCAGGTAGTGTCTGACGAGCGCCAGGTAGCGGCAGCTAACGGCGACTACCGACTCAAGTACGCCCGGCGGCGCTCACAATGACGCATTTATCAAGCAAAATGAGGCTAGCGCCGGCGAGAGCGGCGGCTAGCGCGGCATTCATCATGAAGCCGCCTGGACCGAACAGCGCCGCTGCAAATTCCCTCACAGCGCCAGGTATGAGCTGTCGCTCCCTGGCGATGTCCAATGCATTTCAATGGAGCAATCTATAATTAATCATAATTAATTGGTATTAATTTTTTTTTTTTTTTTTTTTATGTCAAAAATTCGGAGACCACTTCTGCAATGTTAGGATTTATTTTTAAGTAAAAAAAAAATTAAAAAAAAAATTTGTGCAGAATTGATCTAACAGGTCTGAGATTAATGTATTCATATTACAAAATGATTCTAAAAACATGTATAATGTTACATTCAAAAAATATGGTTGTTTAGGGGTTAAAAACTGGTTAATACCCATCGCCGCCAGTGCTCTGGGGTTTAAACAAGGAATGGACAGCGACAGCACATTTGGAGCGTGATTTGTTAATGAATATGAAGCTAGCCGTTCGCTCTGGCCATTCGTTGTCAGGCGCTCACATACAACGCTGAACCTGTGAAACAGCGACCCCCCAGCCCGTATTCAACATTACCGCACACCGACTGAGTCGCTGTCATCAAGCTAACGCCGGCCAAGCACAGCGAATACTGGCTGGCGCTGAAAAAATCACGCTACAGTCACTCATCTGGCGCTACCTGGCGCTATTAATGAATCGGCCTCCCCGAGTCTATCTTATATGTTCCCCCACCCTGTACATACAGATTGCTCACATTAAAAATCATCCTACCTGCATCTACTGCATGTTATGAGCCTTTAAACATCCATGATGGCGGCTCATGGGGCATCAGGCAGCCTGCAAACAGGAAGTGTCTGACTGTGACGCTTTGTATTCTGGGATTGCTGTCCTTTCCCTAACCCCAGCTCTGTCTGTGCAAAGCACAAATATAACCCTCCCTCTGCACTTTATCCTGCTCTCCTCAGTATGTGTGATGCTTCTGAGTCAAGATGGCGGCGCCCATATCCTAAAGTCCTGAACAGAGTTGTAGCCCAGTGGGCGAAAGAATAATAAGTGACTAAAAAACTTAAAATATATTCATTTTAGATGCCGGGGAATAGTTTTTTAAAGGTTTGGGCTTTTCATTAAATCATGCTGAGGGACAACTCATTATCTATCACCACTAGAACACCCAGCTGCTGCTTATCACTGGTATTTACAAGGGCCTTAGATTGAAAGTTTCTAAACTTCCTATGGAAGTTACATTCTTTATACAATATATTAGGAAGAGATTCTTTTTTTATGTTGGAGTCAGAGTCAGTACCATTTTTTCAACTCTGACTCTGCTCCAACTCCACGACTTCTGCAGCCCTGTTATGCAGAATGCACGGTGGAACTAAGAGGCCGATTCATTAATAGCGCCAGGTAGCGACAGATGAGCGACTGTAGCGTGATTTTTTCAGCGCCAGCCAGTATTCGCTGTGCTTGGCCGGCATTAGCTTGATGACAGCGACTCAGTCGGTGTGCGGTAATGTTGAATACGGGCTGGGGGGTCGCTGTTCCACAGGTCCAGCGTTGTATGTGAGCGCCTGACAACGAATGGCCAGAGCGAACGGCTAGCTTCATATTCATCAACAAATCACGCTCCGAATGTGCTGTCGCTGTCCATTCCTTGTTTAAACCCCAGAGCGCTGGCGGCGATGTGTATTAACTAGTTTTTAACCCCTAAACAACCATATTTTTTGAATGTAACATTATACATGTTTTTAGAATCATTTTGTAATATGAATACATTAATCTCAGACCTGTTAGATCAATTCTGCACATATTTTTTTTTTTTTTTTTTTTTTACTTAAAAATTAATCCTAACATTGCAGAAGTGTTCTCCGATTTTTTGACATTAAAAAAAATAAAAAAAAAATTAAAACCAATTAATTATGAAGAATTATAGATTGCTCCATTGAAATGCATTGGACATCGCCAGGGAGCGACAGCTCATACCTGGCGCTGTGAGGGAATTTGCAGCGGCGCTGTTCGGTCCAGGCGGCTTCATGATGAATGCCGCGCTAGCCGTCGCTCTCGCCGGCGCTAGCCTCATTTTGCTTGATAAATGCGTCATTGTGACCGCCGCCGGGCGTACTTGAGTCGGTAGTCGCCGTTAGCTGCCGCTACCTGGCCCTCATCAGACACTACCTGGCGCTATCGCTTGATGAATAAGGGCATATGTCGCTGCCCGGGACACATATAATGATGTGCAGGATACAGGGGCTACAACGTCCTCTCAGCAAGCTCTAAAATTGTAGATGAAGCCAGGATACCTCAGGATGGGGCCCAATGTTAGGTGTTACTGGCATCTAGTATGATGCCTGTTCACAAGATGGAGGACACTCTGGGTCTGATTTATCAAGCACTATTTGCCAGTCTACACCACACTGGTGCAAATTTAAGTAATACAAAATATAATTTGTTATTTCTTCAGCGTGCTGCTGCACCTCTAATCAGGGGCGGACTGGGACCAAAAAACGGCCCTGGACTTTTTGGTCAGACTGTTCCTGCTTTACTGTGCTTGGCCCGGTAAAGTGAGTCAATGCCACATTAATATATATATATATATATATATATATATATATATAAAACTGAGCGGGATCGGCCCGGGAATCTATAGGATTATATCCAAAATCGGGATGCCCCACTGTGTGAACCCCCCCCCCAGGTCACCCCTTTCACTTACTTTGTTTCCTGGTCCAACGGCGCATGCGTGAGCTGCAACCGCATCCCCGCTATCCGTCTAGCAGGGCATGTGCCCGCGCCATGCATTTGTGAATGGCCGGTGGGGGCACGCTCCCTGTTAGAGGGTAGCGGGGGTTGCGGCTCACGCATGCGCCGCTGCACTTAGAAGCTGGCAGGATAGTCAAAATCCTGGGTTTTGGGCCACTTCAAAGGGTTTGGGTCCTTTTCTTTGAGGCGTCCTGATTTGGGATGTCCCATTTTGTACAACCCCCTCAGATCGCCAGTAAAACTTACCTGATCGCCGATCCTGTGGCTCATGCATGGGTTCTCCTTGCTAAGGGCTGGATGGAGCCAAGCAGGCTGCCAGCCACATCCCGCCAGCCTCTAGCTGGTGCAGACACATGTTTGAACCACGCATGTGCTGTTTGTTTAGTGGTCAGGTATTTTTACTGGGGATTTGACATAATGGGGCATCCCAAATCAATACGCCCCACGGAAAAGGACCAAAACTCTTTAAAGTAGACCAAAACAGTTTGGGATGCCCCAGGGATAGGGAATCAGGCGACCCTGGTCACCAATCAAGCCAAATTTAGAAATTTCCAACCCCCCATAAAAAAATAAAAAACTAAATGATAAGCACTCCAAAGCAGAGCACAGGCAGGGAAATACAGAACAGCGCGCCAATTTGTCCAGAATCTGGCTCTGGACTGTCCGTCAGTGTAACACCGCCGAGGGGAAAACTGCAGCAAGGTTTGACAGTTCCACATTACTGTCAGGTGAAGGCAGAAGCGGCCGACAGGAACTAATGACACTTACTTGTATTGCAGCCCGGACATTAAAGGCTGCTGCAGAGCGCTCAGAGCCGTCGTAAAGCCTGGCCTCTCCTGCTATCACCCGGCCCGCTGCGGAACTAGGAAGCAGCCAGAGCAGCCCCCAGAAGGTAAACGGGGAGCCAGAAATGCAGGACAAGCCGCGGCCTACCGGGATTTGCCCGCCCCTGCCTCTCATGTTTTAATAAATATGATTCAGGTCAGTATTTAGCTGTATTCCGGTCAGATTACGACCCCCTGCTTGAAGTGCAATATAAATACTAATATCAAATGTGCAAATGTAAGTCAATTACAGTTCCAAAATATTCGTTCCCCTTTTGTGTTCCCCTATGGGTTTGCGCTATTTTTCCCTAAACCTAGAACACACGTTTTGAAACATGTGGAGGATGGAGCTTTGTTTGTTATTTGTAGCTTTTTGTCATAACTGTAACAGTTAGTTTATGTGTATCCAAATTATTATCTGACAGAAATGATACATCTATAGTGTATGGATGCTTAATAAATTAGGGCTAAAATTTGAAGCATAAAATCTAAATTACTGGTGTGACAGGAAAGCTTAATGAACTTGCCGGTTGAATGGGGGAGACCATTCAAGTAACACTGGAATAAGCCTCCACATTATGGACCTTATTTATGAATTGCGCTATTTCTTAAAGTGGACCAACACCCAGGGGGGATCGTCCCGAGAATCTATAAGATTCCCGGGCCGATCAGATCCCTCCCCGCGGGGCATCCGAAATTGGGATGTCCCGCGCGGTGAAACCCCCCAAGAGGCCCACAATCCTACCTTTTCCACGTTCCAGCAGCGCATGCGCGTCCGCCGCCGCCGCCTCCCGCGCGTCCCTCTAGCAGGGCGCGCTCCCGCGCTGGCCGTTTGTGAATGGCCGGCGCAGGTGCGCTCCCTGTTAGAGGGACACGCGGGAGGCGGCGGCGGACGCGCTCTGCTTGTCCGCCGCTGCCTCTCGCTTGTCCGCCGGTGGGGATTGGCTGCAGCTGTCACGTGGGAGCAGGGAGAGGTGAGTTTTCGGGGCTTTCTGAGGGTGTCACGCGGAGGGGCAACCCCCGATCGGGGTGCCCCACCGAAGTGGACCAAAACCCAGGATAGTCAAAATCCTGGGTGTTGGTCCACTTTAATCTTTCGGAATGTTTTTAGTGGCTACCAGCACCAGTTTCCGAGCACTGGGATATTTTTCTTTTTTGCTGCTATCATGTCTACGACAGCGCCAAAAGTCACATCGCTCGATGCCGATTCATTTGCTTTGTTTATAACATTAGGTATTAGACGGCCTGTGTCAGCGCCTGTTGGACCCCACTGCCTATTATACCAGCGCCAGTGAGCATACTTCTTTAGCGTCATATTTTTGGCCTGAAAATATTGGCGCTGTATTTTTTTGTCTCTGGCCAGCTTTTCATCATTACAGTTACAAGAAATCACTGCTGGGGACAAACTTTGCAGTGCATTTAGGCTGTGTTTTAGTTGTCCAAATTACACATTGGTAAGAAAAAGAAGCCATGAAAAACATTTTTAACAGAGAAAAAAAATCACATTTGATGCCATCTAGGTCCTGAATTTCCATTATTGACAAGCCACAATGCTTGTACCAAGTTCTGTACATATAAATGTGTGTAATATTAATTATAAGCTTAAAACCAGAGCGCCCGGCACAGCAACCTATATGGCGCTAGTGTTAAAAAAGATGCTAGCTGGTGGTCGCATTGGCGCAGTTAATTTGTGGTTTCTTGAAGTGGACCAAAACCCAGGATTTTGACTATCCTGGGTTTTGGTTCTTGCCCCTGGGACACCCCGATCGGGGGTGCCCCACTCTAGAAAGCCCCCACGTCGCCCGAACAAACTTACCTCTTCCAGGTCATACAACGCATGTGCGCCCGCTCGTCAGCATCCCCCGCTACCCTCTTACAGGGAGCGTGCCCGCGCCAGCCATTCACAAATGCCTGGCACAGGCGCCCTGCTAAAGGGATAGTGAGGATGCGGCCGCTGCTCACGCATGTGCCGTTGGACTGGGAACGAAGATGAGCTTTTTAAATCAGGCTCTATTTTGTTTTAGTTGCATACATGTAGCACTTGAAGTGTTAAACATTAATTGATCATATTTAATAGCTCAGATTATATTGATAACAATATTATGTTACCATGCCTGCCCGTCTGATGCTCCTCCATCTTCTGGCCTCCCGACTAACTATAATACATAGATAAGCATAAAACATACTATAGATTTGTTTTAAAGCTGCTCAAAAGTCTATAAGACTCCAGGCCAACCCCTAAACTACCCCTAGGGCAACTGAAATTGGGCCGCCCCACTGTGCGAATCTTCTGGGGTTGCCTGTAAACTTTTATCGCCCACACCCGCACCGCTTTAAAGCAGGCCTGATTTATCAAGCACACCTGACAGACTACACCAGTGCAAATTAGAGTGGTGCAAAATATTATTTATATTTATTTTTTCTTTACACTGACACTTGTTGCTACACTGCAAGAAACACGTTTGGTAAAATATTAGCAGGGCAGCAACATGCTGAGAAAATTCTATTGGTTCAATAGTTTGCACTTATATGGCGTAGTCTGGCAGAAGTGCTTGACAAATCAGGTCCTTAGTTCCTCCCCTTTGGTTTTAGTCCACTTAAAGCAGATCAAAACACTGCCCAGTCAGCCCTGGAATCTAAAAGACTAGAGCGCTCTAAACTGCAGTAGATAGGGATACGTTTACTGCTCAGTGGGGAACAGATATGGCTCTATTTAAATTAAAATCCAAATGTACTTTCTAGGACACATGGGAGGGAAGAGGAGGCTGGCTACATCAGGCACCTAGCTAGAGAGAGCGAATGGCATCAGTGAGGGACAGCTAGGGGGAGGGACATAGCAGCACATCTGCCTGTTCTCATTGCACCCTGAGGACGGGTAGCTGCTGGAGCACATTCGTGCATACAGTTCATCTGTGGGCACTGCCTGGATTATACTTTATTGGGCTTTGTTAAAACTACCGTATCTTTTTTTGTGTGTGGGGGGGGGGGGGATCGTGGCTGGTGTGAACAGCGACAACATCAGGGTATCGGACAGAGATCAGTTACCCTGCACGTCCCCCGGCCGCTTCTCCATCTTCTGATCTCCCATGGCACGGCCAGCGGCATGGGAGCAATGTATATGTGAGCTTCATTTTTTGTTGTTTTGTTCTTTTTTCTTTTGCCTATGGGGATGGGAGGGGGGAATGCCACACTGCCTATGGAAATGGGAGGAGCCAAATGCCACACTGGCTATGAGAGAGGGGGAATGCCACACTGCCTATTGGAAATGGGAGGGGCAGAATGCCACACTGCCAATGGGAGAGGGGGAATGCCACACTGTCTATTGGAAATGGGAGAAGGAATGCCACACTGCCTATGGGAATGAGAGGGGGGAATGCCACACTGCCTTTGGGAATGGGAGGGAGGAATGCCACACTGCCTATGGGAACAGGGGATGCCACACTGTCTATCGGAATGGGAGGGGGGAATGCCACACTGCTTACGGGAATGGGGGATGCCACACTGCCTATGGGAATGGGAATGGGGGATGCCACACTGCCTACGGGAATGGGGGATGCCACACTGCCTATGGGAATGGAAATGGGAATGCCACACTGCCTACGGGAATGGGGGATGCCACACTGCCTATGGGAATTGGAGGGGGGATGCCATACTGCCTATGGGGAATGGGAGGGAGGGAATGCCACACTGCCTATGGGGAATGGGAGGGGGGGGGAGAATACCATTCTACCTGTAAGTGGGGGATTCTGCATCTTGCCTATTATTTGGTTCTTGAGAACAACATTTGGTTACGTTTTTTTTTATTTCCTCCTCTAAATGCTAGGTGCGTGTTATGGTGAAAAAGGTGAAAAATATGGTACTTACTTTTTGTCACTCTTTGCATTAGACCTATTTGGAGCTTTAATAAACCAACTTACTTGTTCGCAAACCTTGCATTACACCCTTTTGTTTTTTGTTAAAACTGCTTACTTTTTCTCACCCCTTGCATTATACCTATTTGGGACTTTGATAAAACTCGTTACTAGTTGGCACACCTTGTATTAGACATTTTTGGGCTTGATAAACCTACATACTTGTTGGTACACCTTGCATAACCCTTACTGGGAGTCAATACCATTAGTTCCAGTGTCCACACTAACACGTGGATAAGTAAGAATGGGCAGAGATGTTACATCTCTAACTGCCCACGGGGACAATCTAGTGATTGCTTGGACTGAGGCGGGAACTACGGTGGCGCATATACTTCCACTGCCAAGGATTGCTGGAAATCAGTCGGTGCCTCCTGTAGCTTCCCCCTCCGCTTCCTCCATATGCAGTCAGCACAGCTTCTGCACCAACAATTTGAGCACTGCCATGGAGAAACAGCAGCATGCAGTGCTAAAACTCATCTGTCTAGGTGAAAGACCCCAAAACACTCAGGATCTGTGGGCCGGCATACAGGAGGAGACTGATGAGTGGTTGTCTGAAGCCTGGCAAGGTGGTATGCGACAATTGAGTGTAACCTTGTAGCAGCCTTGGGCTGAGTCAGGTTGAGGCACATCCCTTGCCTACCTTATGTGTTCAACTTGGTGGTGCATGCACTTTCAGTGTTCCCACCCTGCTGGCACTTTCCTGACTTCATACATCCCGATTCCTCATTGTATATGCTGGAAAGGGTGTGTGAGCAGCAACAGGCAATAATGGGGTTGCTGGAGTGAGTAGAAGTGCAGACCAACAGCACTTCACCACCAATAAGTGGGCCTCCATGAGGGACATCTGTGCAATGCTTTCAGTACAGCATGCCGCAATATGGTCAGCGCTGGAGGTGTCATCAGTAGCGCTGCCATTCCCATCCTTAGCTTGCTGGAGAAAACCCTTCAGGTCATGACGGGGGGATTTGATGGTGCCACTGGAGGAAGCAGAAGAAGAGAAGGAAGGCTCATTTTCCCAGGTGTCAGGGCGGTGCACATGTGGCTCACGCGGCGGGTTGCTGGGTCGACAGTGGCCAGGTGCTCCACTGTCCAGGTAGCCAACAGTATTGGAGGATTCAGAGGAGGAGGAGGACTTTCTCTCACAGCAGGGTGGCACCCAGCAGAACAAATGACCAAGTGGTTTGTGCTTTCATTTACATATTCCTTAAACCGGACCAACACCCGTTTTTACTTTAACGGACATCCAGAATGCTGGAGCCCTCCTCGCAGATAACTGCACAGAACACTCGTAATACTCATTCATTACAAGCCAGCGCCAGGAAAGGAGCCAAGCGATTGGCCCCCAGGCGGTCACGTGGAAAGCCCAGTGGCCAGTGCAGAGGACGCGACTATCTTACACTTGGCCACCTGGCAGCAAATCGTGGGTCTCCTTTCACGGAGCTGGCTCGTAATGAATGTGAGTATTACAAGCGTTGTGTGAGGTTATCTGCGAGAGGGGCTCCAGCATTCTGGATGCCCCCCCGCGCTTCTTATGATCAGAAGACAGTGGGACCAACGCCCATTAAAGTAGCCAAAATTGTGAGTAGTAACAGACACTTTCAAAAATGATACACAGTTGGTCCTATACCTTATGAAAACACACTCATAATAAAAGTAACAATAATAAAAATTACAACCCTATGGGTGGATTTACATTCTACTCCTTATCTGGCCATGAAATAACCAAATACCTACACCCCTCTTCAAAGCAATTCCCCTAGGATTCAGTCCTGTAATACTGGCCTTGCTCAGGGCCAGCGCCAAAAGGCAGCATACCGGGGTCTGTTGTCTTCTTGGACTAAGGTGTCAGATGCTTTTTTGGCAAGCACCTCCTACTGGTCTGCCGAGCCTGGTGTCCGTTATGACAGAAACAGTGAGGATGATTTTTCTAAACAGAACCAAAATGTGTTTCTGCCAGCTCTATAGTCAAGCCCAGGTGATTGCCTTTCCTAGGGGCATCCTGATTTTGGATGTTCTCAGTGTGAAAACCTCTGATTTCCCTTGAATAACCATGATCATCAAACCCACAGCATCATCCACACTCTGCATACTTGTTATGCCTTTTAGTCTGTCAAGGGGTTTTGAAAGCCGCAGGAAGCTGTGTGACATCCCAAATGGGGATGCCCTTAAAAAAACTCTTTAGGAAGATCAACTCATATATATGTATTTTTATATGATGGATGGATTTTATATCTATTGTGCCAAGGCAGCATAGACCAGAGGATGATGCATTGGAGAAGGTGGAGACAACTTGAGGCAGAAGAGGGTGAGAGGACCAGAGCACAACAGGTAGCAGCAGAGAAAACAGCAAGGACTGGAGGGTGATTGGCGGCAGCAGAGAAGGCATCATGGACAAAGTGAGGATCAGAAAGTGATCAGCTGTAGAATGGCACCTATCAATGGCAGCAGAGATGAAGAATGACTTGACATGGTATGTGACTTGACACGCTATAGGGGCCCAATGAGACTCTCTATCCCAAGGTGCCACATATACCTGGTCTTGGAGAATAGGCCACAAGACTTGCTTGGGCACCGCGCTAAGGCAGTATCTGGCATGCCTCTTCTGTTACAGTGAGTGGAGCCTTGCTGTGGAGTCTGCTAGAGAAAAATGGACATATCCAATATGTGAATATTGAGTGGTAGGATTTATAGCTAGAGATGAGCGAACTTTTGAAAAATTCGATTCGACTGATTCGCCGAATTTTCAGACAAAAACCGTTTCGACCCAAATTTATTCGCGACGAATCGCTATTAAAAACGGCTATTTCTGAGCCTCCTAGAGCCTCAATATGGTTGTAAACCATTCTGTCTTGCTGTAACACGCATAGGATGCGTGCTGGGTTACTGAAATAATACTGTAAATAATTAGGACATGCAGATCAGAGGCATCGCTATTAGAATCGCAGAGCGGCACAATTACAGAGAGTTGAGGTGGCATCACTATGAGGGGCCCCTATATTGCCTGAAAAACACACCCTGGAGCTGGCAGCGGCAGGAGCCCAAACATTGGATTTGGCTCAAAGAGACATTGGAGTTGCAAGCAGCAGCAGCAGCAGGAGCCCAAACATAGCTTGAAAGACACACTGGAGTTGGCAGCAGGAGCCCAAAAATTGGATGAATCAGACCCTGGAGTTGCAAGCAGCAGCAGCAGCAGCCCAAACATAGCTTGAAAGAGACACTGGAGTTGGCAGCAGGAGCCCAAAAATTGGATGAATCACACCCTGGAGTTGCAAGCAGCAGCAGCAGCAGCAGGAGCCCAAGCATAGCTTGAAAGAGACACTGGAGTTGGCAGCAGGAGCCCAAAAATTGGATGAATCACACCCTGGAGTTGCAAGCAGCAGCAGCAGCAGGAGCCCAAACATAGCTTGAAAGAGACACTGCAGTTGGCAGCAGGAGCCCAAAAATTAGATGAATCACACCCTAGAGTTGCAAGCAGCAGCAGCAGCAGGAGCCCAAACATAGCTTGAAAGAGACACTGCAGTTGACTGCAGGAGCCCAAAAATTGGATGAATCACACCCTGGAGTTGCAAGCAGCAGCAGCAGGAGCCCAAACATTACTTTAAAGAGACACTGGGGTTGGCTTCAGGAGCCCAAAAATTGGATGAATCACACCCTGGAGTTGCAAGCAGCAGCAGCAGCCCAAACATTGCTTTAAAGAGACACTGGAGTTGGCAGCAGGAGCCCAAAAATTGGATGAATCACACCCTGGAGTTGCAAGCAGCAGCAGGAGCCTGAACATTACTTTAAAGAGACACTGGAGTTGGCAGCAGGAGCCCAAAAATTGGATGAATCACACCCTGGAGTTGCAAGCAGCAGCAGGAGCCCGAACATTACTTTAAAGAGACACTGGAGTTGGCAGCAGGAGCCCAAAAATTGGATGAATAACACCCTGGAGTTGCAAGCAGCAGCAGGAGCACAAACATTGCTTTAAAGAGACACTGGAGTTGACAGCAGGAGCCCAAAAATTGGATGAATCACACCCTGGAGTTGCAAGCAGCAGCAGCAGCCCAAACATTACTTTAAAGAGATACTGGAGTTGTCAGCAGGAGCCCAAAAATTGACTGACACACCATTTAAGAGACACTGGAGTTGGCAGCAGGAGCCCAAAAATTGACTGACACACCCTGGAGTTTGCAGCAGCAGCAGCAGGAGCCCAAACATTACTTTAAAGAGACACTGGAGTTGGCAGCAGGAGCCCAAAAATTGGATGAATCACACCCCGGAGTTGGCAGCAGCAGCAGCAGGAGCCCAAACATTACTTTAAAGAGACACTGGAGTTGGCAGCAGGAGCCCAAAAATTGGATGAATCACACCCTGGAGTTGGCAGCAGCAGCAGCAGGAGCCCAAACATTACTTTAAAGAGACACTGGAGTTGGCAGCAGGAGCCCAAAAATTGGATGAATCACACCCTGGAGTTGCAAGCAGCAGCAGGAGCCCGAACATAACTTTAAAGAGACACTGGAGTTGGCAGCAGGAGCCCAAAAATTGGATGAATCACACCCTGGAGTTGCAAGCAGCAGCAGGAGCACAAACATTGCTTTAAAGAGACACTGGAGTTGGCTGCAGGAGCCCAATAATTGGATGAATCACACCCTGGAGATGCAAGCAGCAGCAGCAGCCCAAACATTATTTTAAATAGATACTGGAGTTGGCAACAGGAGCCCAAAAATTGGATGAATCACACCCTGGAGTTGGCAGCAGCAGCAGCAGGAGCCCAAACATTACTTTAAAGAGACACTGGAGTTGGCAGCAGGAGCCCAAAAATTGGATGAATCACACCCTGGAGTGGCAAGCAGCAGCAGGAGCACAAACATTGCTTTAAAGAGACACTGGAGTTGGCTGCAGGAGCCCAAAAATTGGATGAATCACACCCTGGAGTTGCAAGCAGCAGCAGCCCAAACATTACTTTAAAGAGACACTGGAGTTGGCAGCAGGAGCCCAAAAATTGGATGAATCACACCCTGGAGTTGTTGGCAGCAGCAGCAGCAGCAGCCCAAACATTACTTGAAAGAGACACTGGAGTTGGCAGCAGGAGCCCAAAAATTGGATGAATCACACCCTGGAGTTGGCAGCAGCAGCCCAAACATTACTTGAAAGAGAGACTGGAGTTGGCAGCAGGAGCCCAAAAATTGGATGAATCACACCCTGGAGTTGCAAGCAGCAGCAGCAAGAGCCCAAACATTACTTTAAAGAGACACTGGAGTTGGCAGCAGGAGCCCAAAAATTGGATGAATCACACCCCGGAGTTGGCAGCAGCAGCAGCAGGAGCCCAAACATTACTTTAAAGAGACACTGGAGTTGGCAGCAGGAGCCCAAAAATTGGATGAATCACACCCTGGAGTTGGCAGCAGCAGCAGCAGGAGCCCAAACATTACTTTAAAGAGACACTGGAGTTGGCAGCAGGAGCCCAAAAATTGGATGAATCACACCCTGGAGTTGCAAGCAGCAGCAGGAGCCCGAACATAACTTTAAAGAGACACTGGAGTTGGCAGCAGGAGCCCAAAAATTGGATGAATCACACCCTGGAGTTGCAAGCAGCAGCAGGAGCACAAACATTGCTTTAAAGAGACACTGGAGTTGGCTGCAGGAGCCCAATAATTGGATGAATCACACCCTGGAGATGCAAGCAGCAGCAGCAGCCCAAACATTACTTTAAATAGATACTGGAGTTGGCAACAGGAGCCCAAAAATTGGATGAATCACACCCTGGAGTTGGCAGCAGCAGCAGCAGGAGCCCAAACATTACTTTAAAGAGACACTGGAGTTGGCAGCAGGAGCCCAAAAATTGGATGAATCACACCCTGGAGTGGCAAGCAGCAGCAGGAGCACAAACATTGCTTTAAAGAGACACTGGAGTTGGCTGCAGGAGCCCAAAAATTGGATGAATCACACCCTGGAGTTGCAAGCAGCAGCAGCCCAAACATTACTTTAAAGAGACACTGGAGTTGGCAGCAGGAGCCCAAAAATTGGATGAATCACACCCTGGAGTTGTTGGCAGCAGCAGCAGCAGCAGCCCAAACATTACTTGAAAGAGACACTGGAGTTGGCAGCAGGAGCCCAAAAATTGGATGAATCACACCCTGGAGTTGGCAGCAGCAGCCCAAACATTACTTGAAAGAGAGACTGGAGTTGGCAGCAGGAGCCCAAAAATTGGATGAATCACACCCTGGAGTTGCAAGCAGCAGCAGCAAGAGCCCAAACATTACTTTAAAGAGACACTGGAGTTGGCAGCAGGAGCCCAAAAATTGGATGAATCACACCCTGGAGTTGCAAGCAGCAGGCGCCCGAACATAGCTTGAAAGAGACACTGGAGTTGGCAGCAGGAGCCCAAAAATTGGATGAATCACACCCTGGAGTTGGCAGCGGCAGCAGCAGGAGCCCAAACATTACTTTGAGACACTGGAGTTGGCAGCAGGAGCCCAAAAATTGGATGAATCACACCCTGGAGTTGCAAGCAGCAGCAGCAGGAGGCCAAACATTGGCTGAAAGGCACACCCTTAAGTTGTCATCAGCAGGAGGCCAAAAATTGGTTGGAAGGCACACCCTGAAGTTGGCATCAGCAGGAGCCCAAAAATTGGCCTAAAGACATAAATATGTTTTGCACCATTTGGAAAGTATAAAACGTGGCATCATGCTGAATCTAGTCGCATGCATCAGGCATTGGTGGGTGGAAATCCTGGCTGATCCATCCCTGATTCATTTTGACAAAGGTGAGTCTCTCCACATTTTTAGTTGACAGACGAGTTCTCCTCGCCGTAACTATGGTCCCCGCCGCACTAAACACCCGCTCAGATGGCACGCTACTTTCCGGGCAGGACAGCTTTTCCAGGGCAAACTCTGCTAGTTGCGGCCACAAATCAAGTTTGGCTGCCCAGAAGTCCAGCGGATCCTCAAGCTGTGTTGGCATGGTCATGTCAAAGTATGACATGACCTGCTGGTTCAGGTCCTGCTCCAGGTCTTCCTGCTGCTCATGAGTAGCCTCACTATGCGGGTGTAGAAAGCTACTCATTAGCGACTGAAGACTGAGGCTGCTGCTGATGGAGCTGCTGCTGCTGCTCCTGCCAACCCCCCCAGCAGCCATGGCAGTGGAAGGTGAGCGCAGAGGTCCCCTCGAGTCAGACCTGCGAGAGTATGGACCATGGCGCAGATAGGCATCGGCCAACTGCCTACGTAGAATGTCTTTGTAGTAGTTCAGTTTGTCCTCCCTCTCAGTGGGTTTAAAAAATGCCCCCATTTTGTGCTGGAAGCGAGGGTCCAATAAGGTGGACAGCCAGAAGTCATCCCACCGACAGATGGAAACAACTCTGGGGTCACTACGCAAGCACGTGAGCATGCTTCCTGCCATTTGCGCAAGTGACTCGGATGGACTACCTGTCTCCATCTCCACTGCATACTGCCACGGTGATTCCGGGTCCTCTGTCTCGACTTCCTCAAAAACCTCTAGCTCCTCTGGCTGCTCCTGCTCCTCCTCTCCTGTCCGCTGACTAGATAAACCAGCCATTTCGCCAAGCCTAAACTGTGTTTCGCTGGGCAACTCCTCCTCCTCTTCCTCCTCCTCCTCCAGTTCAGCTCCAACGGGGTTCATGTGGCCGTAAGATGTAAACGCCATGTCTCCAGTGCCCTGACCAGCCATGGTTTCCAACATGTGCTGTAGTACATGAAGCAGTGGAATCACGTCGTTCATCCCGTAATCCTGCCGACTGACAAATAAAGTGGCTTCTTCAAAGGGCCTGAGCAAACGGCAGGTGTCACGTATGAGCTGCCACTGGTTGACATTGAAGTTACACAGGGGAGTCCCCCTATCTGCTTGGATCATCAGGAAATCCGTGATGGCTTTTCTCTGTTCATATAATCGGTCCAACATGTGAAGACTATGTTGGGGGATACCATTCTGACGCTGTAGCTCAAGAAGGGTGTGTTTGGCGGTGTATGAGTGGCTGAAGTGCATGCAAAGTTTCCTTGAAGTTGTTAGGATGTCTTGCAGATGGGGGGAACACTTCAGAAACCGCTTGACAACCAGATTGAAGACGTGAGCCATGCAGGGGGTCAGGCTTCCTTGGTGCAGCGCAGACAAAATGTTCTTCCCATTGTCGGTAACCATGATTCCCATTCTAAGTTTTCTTGGAGTAAGCCATGTTTGGATTTCCTGATGAATACATTTAAGCAGTTCCTCCCCTGTGTGACTCCTTTGCCAAGACAAACCATGTGAAGCACTGCATGACACCTCCGTGCCCTGCACACATGGTAGACTGGAGGGGCACTGAGACTTGAGCCTACAGTGGAGGGTGAGGAGATGGCGGAGGATGAGGAGGCCGAGTCGCACAGTGTCACAGGCCCAACAGGTAGGGAGCGCGGAGGCCGAAGCGGCGTGACCTGTCCAAGTTGCTGCTGCTGCTGCAAAGGGACCACATTCACCCAGTGGGCCGTAAATGACATGTACTGTCCCTGACCGTAGTTACAGCTCCAGACGTCGGCGCTGCCTTGCACTTTGCTACACACCGACAGGCTCAAGGACTGGCCCACCTTCTGTTCAACAAAAGTGTGCAGCGCTGGTACTGCCTTCTTGGCAAAGAAATGACGGCTTGGGGCTCTCCACCTCAGCTCGGCACAAGCCATCAGTTCTCTGAAAGGTGCAGAGTCCACCACCTGAAAAGGGAGCGACTGCAGCACCAGCAACTTGGACAGGAGCACATTCAGCTTCTGCGCCGTAGGATGAGTGGGCGCATACTGCTGTCTCTTGGACATGGCTTCGCTGATGGATTGCTGGCGGGATGCATTACTTGGAGGAGGAGGAGCAGGAGCGAGGTGAGGTGCTGGAGCCTTGGCTGGCAGAAATTGGGAGCGGCGTGCCACTTGGTGAGGAAGCAGACTGGACCACCCCTTGGGAGCCTCGGTTCTCCCAGGCCGCTTTATGGTGACGCATCATATGTTGACGCAGGGCCGTGGTGCCAACATTTGGGCCCTGGCCACGCTTCACCTTCTGCCTACATATCTTGCATGTGGCCATGTTACCCTCCTGCGGATGCTTCAGGAAAAACTGCCACACTGCTGAGTAGCTACTTTTCCCACCAACAGGCCTCACTGATTCGCTGCTATTGTCGCCAACTCCAGGAACCACTGCTCCACTACCTCCCGATAAGGTAGCCTGCCGCGCAGCAGGTGCTCTACCCTGGCCCTTGCCCCGTTTGGCTCCAGGCTTTACAATTGTGCCCCCATGCTGACTGCCAACCATGCTGCTAACACCGTGCTGCCTGAGCTGCTGACTCCGGGGCAACCTGCGCCCCTCTTCTCCTGATGATGACGATGAAGCCCCTTCATCACCCGGCTCCCAAGTGCGATCGGCTTCATCGTCATCATCATTATCACCGAGTTGTGGCTGTACGTCACTGATGTTCGTGGATTCGTCAACAGTGTCTGGCGCAGGAGCTGGAACGCTCGCAACACCCACGACACTGTCCACATCACTATTTGTCTGCCTAGCTAAAGAAGCCACCTCCATTTCTTGGCTGGGCAGTAGCTGCTGACTGTCCTCTATCTGATCGTCCTCCTCACTAAACAGTGGAGCTGAACCCAAAGCATAGGATACGTCGCTGGGGGAGGGAATGGCGTAGGACAGAGGCAATGGGAGGACAGGGACTGCTCTCGGGGCATGCCAACTCAGGGTTGTGTCAGAGGAACCTACCGACCCTAGACTGGGGGTCTCAGACTTAACTTGTGATGATGTTGTTTATGAGCGCGTTAACCAATCTACCACGGCAGATGCGTTACTGGTGGAGACACGACCGCTAGCAGATACTGGCAGACCAGGTCTCTCACCGTGACTCCTGCTGCCACTCGCCCCTAGTCTGCTGCGACCTCTGCCTGCTGAATCTTGGCCTCTGCCACTCCTCTTTGAACATCCTGGCACTTGTATGCCTGACATTTTTATGTATTTGCTTATTTAGTATAAACAGATAGGGTTCAAGGTGCAGCTTTGGGGTGCCCTGCGGCCTGGTTTATTAAAAGCAGTCAAAAACAAATGGGATGCCCCCACAGCAGACCTGAGATCAGTATATATGCACAGTAAAAGTGTCTAAGCAGGCTCCAACAGGCCAAATTACTTTAAATAAGTGTGCAGCTTAGAGTAAATACAGAGGCTAATGGGATGTTACAGAATGGGATGCCCCACAGCAGACCTGAGATCAATATATATGCACAGTAAAAGTGTCTAAGCAGGCTCAAACAGGCCAAATTACTTTAAATAAGTGTGCAGCTTAGAGTAAATACAGAGGCTAATGGGATGTTACAGAATGGGATGCCCCACAGCAGACCTGAGATCAGTATATATGCACAGCAACAGTGGATAAGCAGGCTCCAACAGGCCAAATTACTTTAAATAAGTGTGCAGCTTAGAGGAGATACAGAGGCTAATGGTATGTTACAGAATGGGATGCCCCACAGCAGACCTGAGATCAGTATATAAGCACAGCAACAGTGGATAAGCAGGCTCCAACAGGCCAAATTACTTTAAATAAGTGTGCAGCTTAGAGTAAATACAGAGGCTAATGGTATGTTACAGAATGGGATGCCCCACAGCAGACCTGAGATCAGTATATATGCACAGTAAAAGTGTCTAAGCAGGCTCAAACAGGCCAAATTACTTTAAATAAGTGTGCAGCTTAGAGTAAATACAGAGGCTAATGGTATGTTACAGAATGGGATGCCCCACAGCAGACCTGAGATCAGTATATATGCACAGCAACAGTGGATAAGCAGGCTCCAACAGGCCAAATTACTTTAAATAAGTGTGCAGCTTAGAGTAAATACCGAGGCTAATGGGATGTTACAGAATGGGATGCCCCACAGCAGACCTGAGATCAGTATATATGCACAGCAACAGTGGATAAGCAGGCTCCAACAGGCCAAATTACTTTAAATAAGTGTGCAGCTTAGAGGAGATACAGAGGCTAATGGTATGTTACAGAATGGGATGCCCCACAGCAGACCTGAGATCAGTATATATGCACAGCAACAGTGGATAAGCAGGCTCCAACAGGCCAAATTACTTTAAATAAGTGTGCAGCTTAGAGTAAATACAGAGGCTAATGGTATGTTACAGAATGGGATGCCCCACAGCAGACCTGAGATCAGTATATATGCACAGTAAAAGTGTCTAAGCAGGCTCAAACAGGCCAAATTACTTTAAATAAGTGTGCAGCTTAGAGTAAATACAGAGGCTAATGGTATGTTACAGAATGGGATGCCCCACAGCAGACCTGAGATCAGTATATATGCACAGCAACAGTGGATAAGCAGGCTCCAACAGGCCAAATTACTTTAAATAAGTGTGCAGCTTAGAGTAAATACCGAGGCTAATGGGATGTTACAGAATGGGATGCCCCACAGCAGACCTGAGATCAGTATATATGCACAGCAACAGTGGATAAGCAGGCTCCAACAGGCCAAATTACTTTAAATAAGTGTGCAGCTTAGAGGAGATACAGAGGCTAATGGTATGTTACAGAATGGGATGCCCCACAGCAGACCTGAGATCAGTATATATGCACAGCAACAGTGGATAAGCAGGCTCCAACAGGCCAAATTACTTTAAATAAGTGTGCAGCTTAGAGTAAATACAGAGGCTAATGGGATGTTACAGAATGGGATGCCTCACAGCAGACCTGAGATCAGTATATATGCACAGCAACAGTGGATAAGCAGGCTCCAACAGGCCAAATTACTTTAAATAAGTGTGCAGCTTAGAGGAGATACAGAGGCTAATGGTATGTTACAGAATGGGATGCCCCACAGCAGACCTGAGATCAGTATATATGCACAGTAAAAGTGTCTAAGCAGGCTCAAACAGGCCAAATTACTTTAAATAAGTGTGCAGCTTAGAGTAAATACAGAGGCTAATGGTATGTTACAGAATGGGATGCCCCACAGCAGACCTGAGATCAGTATATATGCACAGTAAAAGTGTTTAAGCAGGCTCCAACAGGCCAAATTACTTTAAATAAGTGTGCAGCTTAGAGTAAATACAGAGGCTAATGGGATGTTACAGAATGGGATGCCCCACAGCAGACCTGAGATCAGTATATATGCACAGCAACAGTGGATAAGCAGGCTCCAACAGGCCAAATTACTTTAAATAAGTGTGCAGCTTAGAGTAAATACCGAGGCTAATGGGATGTTACAGAATGGGATGCCCCACAGCAGACCTGAGATCAGTATATATGCACAGCAACAGTGGATAAGCAGGCTCCAACAGGCCAAATTACTTTAAATAAGTGTGCAGCTTAGAGGAGATACAGAGGCTAATGGTATGTTACAGAATGGGATGCCCCACAGCAGACCTGAGATCAGTATATATGCACAGCAACAGTGGATAAGCAGGCTCCAACAGGCCAAATTACTTTAAATAAGTGTGCAGCTTAGAGTAAATACAGAGGCTAATGGGATGTTACAGAATGGGATGCCTCACAGCAGACCTGAGATCAGTATATATGCACAGCAACAGTGGATAAGCAGGCTCCAACAGGCCAAATTACTTTAAATAAGTGTGCAGCTTAGAGGAGATACAGAGGCTAATGGTATGTTACAGAATGGGATGCCCCACAGCAGACCTGAGATCAGTATATATGCACAGTAAAAGTGTCTAAGCAGGCTCAAACAGGCCAAATTACTTTAAATAAGTGTGCAGCTTAGAGTAAATACAGAGGCTAATGGTATGTTACAGAATGGGATGCCCCACAGCAGACCTGAGATCAGTATATATGCACAGTAAAAGTGTTTAAGCAGGCTCCAACAGGCCAAATTACTTTAAATAAGTGTGCAGCTTAGAGGAGATACAGAGGCTAATGGTATGTTACAGAATGGGATGCCCCACAGCAGACCTGAGATCAGTATATATGCACAGCAACAGTGGATACGCAGGCTCCAACAGGCCAAATTACTTTAAATAAGTGTGCAGCTTAGAGTAAATACAGAGGCTAATGGGATGTTACAGAATGGGATGCCCCACAGCAGACCTGAGATCAGTATATATGCACAGCAACAGTGGATAGGCAGGCTCCAACAGGCCAAATTACTTTAAATAAGTGTGCAGCTTAGAGTAAATACAGAGGCTAATGAGATTTTACAAAATGGTAATGTTCCCACAGCAGACTTGAGATCAGTTCAGTATATATGCACAACATCAAAAGTAGCCTGAAACAGCTAACAAAGCCAGTCAGCCAGCCAGTAACACTCAGGCTGGATGAAAAAAAAAAAAAATCTCCCTGTGACTGCCTCCGATTTTTCCTAACTTTCCCTGCTTCTCGCTGACTTCCTGCCTGTCTCCTGCCTGTCTCCTGCCTGTCCCTGTCTGTCCCTGTCTCTCTAACTGTCTCTCCCTGACTACAGCAGTGTCCTGTCTCTCACGAATGCAATAGAGAAATGAGGAAAAGCAAGATGTCCGCCGCCTTAAATAGCGCTGTGACATCACCGGGCTTGCTGGCTGCTGATAGGCTGCATGTGACTGCCCCAGTATGCACTGGAGCGGGGTAGATGTCTGGACATGTCCCGTCCGCCATCTTAGAATGCCTGTAATGTAAATGAATGGATGTTAAAGGAAAACTTCGAGCGATCGAAGCACGGGGAAATTCGAATCCGGGTTCGTCCAGATCGATTCGCTCATCCCTATTTATAGCACTGGACCTAGAGAAAGATGTTGCTATGGAGAAAGGCTGAATAAAGTTTTGTTTTTATAGACAATACTCTGCTTTGTTTAGCAGCAGAAGAATGTAAATCCGCCTTTATGACTAATGTTTTTATTATGAGTAGTTGCATCAAAGCCTTGTATTCGTCCATGAAAAGGTTGCAGCACCGGAAGCTCTAGTTGAAGCAGCGCAAGATGAAACCTGGCACTGAAGGTCAAGATCCCGTAGAGCACAATGGGCAGAAATGCATTGTAGTCTTTAATGCTTATTATTAATATTACACACATTTATTGGTACAGAACTTGCATTGGGACTTGTCATTAATTAAATGCAGTGAGTGTTATTAAAATTAATTGAATGGCTTTTTGAGATTAACAATGTGTACCGTATTTTTCGCATTATAAGACGCACATATTTTCCCCAAAAGTGGCCCACCTGCTGTACGAAGCGGATGTCTGTGTGTTTAAGTGGTGGAGGCAGATACAGCGAAGATGGCACGGACAGCGGGAAGGATGGAAAGCTGAGTTTACTTTTTTTTTACTTTTTTTTTTACTTTTGCCTATATGGGAATGGGAGGGGGGGTTACCACACTGCCTATATGGGAATGGGAGGGGGGATGCCACACTGCCTATTTGGGGAATGGGTGGGGGGATGCCACACTACCTATATGGGAATGGGAGGGGGGATTCCACACTGCCTGTATGGGGAATGGGAGGGGGAATGCCACACTGCCCATATCGGGAATGGGAGGGGGGATGCCACACTGCCTATATGGGGAATGGGAGGGGGGATGAATTCCACACTGCCTATATAGGGAATGGTAAGGGGGATGAATGCCACACTGCCTATATAGGGAATGGTAAGGGGGATGAATGCCACACTGCCTATATGGGGAATGGGAAGGGGGATGAATGCCACACTGCCTATATGGGGAATGGGAGGGGGGATGAATGCCACACTGCCTATATGGGGAATGGGAGGGGGGATGAGTGCCACACTGCCTATATGGGGAATGGGAAGGGGGATGAATGCCACACTGCCTATATGGGGAATGGGAAGGGGGACGAATGCCACAGTGCCTATATGGTGAATGAGAGGGGGGGTGAATGCCACACTGCCTATATGGGGAATGGGAAGGGGGATGAATGCCACACTGCCTATATGGGAAATGGGAGGGGGATGAATGCCACACTGCCTATACGGGGAATGGCAGGGGGAATGAATGCCACCTTGCCTATATGGGTAGTGGGAGAGGGGATGAATGCCACACTGCCTATATAGGGAATGGGAAGGGGGATGAATGCCACACTGCCTATATGGGAAATGGGAGGGTATACCACACTGCCTATATGGGGAATGGGAGGGCCACACTGCTTGCCAATTAGTTGGTTCTTGGGGGGGCAGTGTTTTAGCACAACATTTGGTTCAGAATATTTATTTTCTTATTTTCCTCCTCCAAATCCTAGGTGCGTCCTATGGGCAGGTGCATCTTATATAGTGAAAATGCGGTGATTTGGACACTAACAACTAAAACGCAGTCTAAATGCACTGTAACGTTTTTCCCCTTTGTCCCCGGCAGCGATATCCTGTAACTGTAATGATGAAACGCTGACCAGCTCCAGGAAAATTCAGCGCCAAAGATTTCAAGGAGGAAAAAATAAATATGATGTTGAGTGCCGGAAAAATGGTGGTCCACAGTGGCGCTCACTGGCGCTGGGATAATCAGCAGTTGGGTCCAACAGACACTGACATAGGTCGACCAATACCTAGTGCAACAATCCAAGCTAATTAGTTAGCGCCCTGTGCAGCAACTGCTAGGGCCAATGTAGCCCACAGCACAGTGCCAGATAAGACCAAAATGCCAGCGCTCCAGAACTGCCGCTACCGCCACCAAAAAAAACATGCTAAATGGGGCACATTATAAATAAGATCCTAAATCCATATTTCCATTTGGGTTTTTTTTGTTGCATTAAACCACTATAGCACCTTAGATATATAGTCCTTGGACACTGCAGCGTCATACAATGCTTTTTAGGGCAATTAAAGTACTTTTGATTCAGAACCAAATTACTCCAACTGAGAGCACACAAAGTATTATCAGCTCAAACAATATTCTATAAATCTTATATAAACCCCTTAATACTAGGGTTAAGATTTGGATTCAGGTCAAAGTTAAATTGGACCCGAATTTTGCCAATTTGCTTTGGTTCCACCAAAACAGAATATTGTCAACATCAGCCCACTAATGTATCTGAAGGAGGAAGAAAATCGAAAATTATTCTGAAATAATGTTCAACAGAAATTTGTATTTACAGTAAAAGAATAACCACTTTTACCTGCTAGAGGTCCACATTAAAGTGGACCTATCACCAGTATTTTTACTATCCTAGTGATAGATCCTTGTCCCTGGGGCATCCTGATTTGTGTAGCCCACCCCCCCCCCCCCCCCGATTGCCCTCAGAACTCACATTTCAGTCACTCCCATGGCACGTGTGCGGCCTCTTGTCTAATCAGAGCTGTATGCCATGTTTACACACAGAGACTGGCATAGGAAAACGGAGCAGCCAAATCCCCAGTCTCCCTACTGTCTGAGGCGAGCTCTATCCTCCGCCATGTCTGAATGGCTTTACCTCAGTATAGACTGGCCAGGTAACCTGTGTTGGCACACTTAGTAAATCAGGCCAGAAGTGTTTAAATATAAATGACTCCTAAGCTTGTGTAAAGAGGGCTTCCATTAACCAGCCTCTCCTAAGTGTGTAGCAGGAATGTAAATGTATTATCCAACAGTACATGACAGTAAACCCCTGTGGCACGCCATTTACAAATGCACTTGCCTCCCTTCCTCTGCCAAGTGTAATAAAGCCTGTTAGCACACACGATGGAGCCGTTACAGCATGATGAATGTGTGAGGGCTGCAATGGAGATCACTCAGCAAAAGATTCATTCCATTCAAGTGTATTCCATTCAAGTTTCTATGTCTGTTTTGCTCATTTATTCTATTAGAGTATTTCTACTTCTTTGCTTTCACTTAGCATCTATCATGGAGACACACAGCAGGCTAAACTATGAATAAACACTAAGCTGGCAGCCAGCAAGGTGGCCAGTGTGTGGCCGAGGTAAATGCCAGCTAAGGAATAAGGATTATGCCAGTGCACCGTGTGAGATTAAATAGGACATAACACTATCAACACTAATACAGTCATTTTCATGCTAATTACTTTGTTAAATGGACTTCAAACCCAATGACAATAAATAGGCAGCAAGAAGCTTACCTGTTGCTTACCTGATGCCTGTTCCATGTGCCTCTTCATCATTTTCTGCAGAACAGGGTAGAAGCCGTAGCAGAACTCCAAAGTTTTCCCCTCCTCCCCTCATTGCAATTCTATTCCTCCAGGACCATGCAAAAAAAAAACAGCCACTCTGTCCCTTGGTGGTCTCAGCGTAACGGACCGTGGCAATCCACAGGGGTCTCACAGCTGTCTATAACCACAAAAGAGCATGCTCATGATTCATAAAGCTGCACCATGACATATCCTGATCAGCTCAGCCACAACCCAGAAACTGAAGCAATCAATACAGCTTTGTTTTCCACCACAAAATAAAGAAGGATAAAGACAGGGACCTGAACAGGGACTTTTATTACTATGCAATGCTAAATACATATTCCCAAAAGAAACAACTGCAATGGGCCAGTTTTACACCTTAAAGTGATACTTCAGGCAAAGGTAATTGTTACACCATTGCGTTGGGGTACAATTGGCGCTGTTGTAAACTGTTTTCCATTTTGAAACTAAAGCATAAATAGGCGAGATAGAAAGGTTTACAGGTTGAGTATATTCTCTTTTTCATCCCGCCTCAGCAGAGCGGGACAGTATTGCAGGTCCCTGGTCCTGCTCCTCCATTCGGCTCCTCCTCCTCCTCCAGATTCATCAGATTGCTGTGAGTGCAGAGAGCTGATTATTATGCAGCATCACAGAGCCAAGGGCCACGCCCAATTTTTTCATAGGAAAAATCATATAGTGAACCTGTAAACCTCGATATCTCTGCCATTTCTTCTTCAATTGAATAATGGAAAACAGTTTAGGACAGGGCCACATGTAGCCAGACACAATAGTAGTACTTTAAGTACTTTAAGTGGCAGAGTTATGGTATTAAAGTGGATGTGCAGTCTAAGAGGCAGGGAGGGTTGTTACAACAAAAAAATCTTTTTACCTTGCCCCAGATTCTGTGCTGTCACTGGTGCTTCTGGTGGCCATACAGTGCACAGAGCAGCTTATCTTACTCTGTGCACATGCCTGCCTGACCATTCAAGTAGGCCCAGGTAATATGTTTTGTGACCGGAGGATTGCAGGTTTAATTCCCAGCCAGGGCATTACTGAAGTGCTTTTGAGCAAGACACCTAACCTCCAACTGCTCGCCATGCGCCATGGCTAGGGCAGCCCACTGCTCTGGGCACACTGATGAGGTTTACTTGTGTACTTGTGTAATGGCATAAATGTGGAGCACATGTATGAGCATGCATATAATGGTCATATAAACATATTATTATTATTATTATTATTACCTTCTATAAGCCATGAAGGGTGAAAAAAGTGAAAACAGAAAAAAAATAGAAAAGTGAAGAAATAAGACGAAAGCTTTTGTAGGCTGAGTATATTTTAAGATGAGCTTTCTAGTACACCTAGTTTTCTTCATCAGACATGATGTTGTGCAATCTTGACATTATACACAGTGTCAGAGACCTGACCTGCTAAGGGGTTATGCTATGCTTAAAAGATTTGTCCAGGCTAAGTATACAATCCAAGCATTCTTTCTGTACAACCCATTCAATGATCCTTCCTGCTGTGATTCAGAGTACTTGGTCCTTGGTCATTTCTGGACCCTTTTCTTATAGTTTCTTAAAGTTTCCACCTATTGTCAAACTAAGAGGTGGACTGAACTCCACTTTTGTATTGTGTTCTAGGAGTTGGAATAATGTTATTTTTGGCAAGCATGCATCTTAATGTAATTTTTAAATCTTTCACTAATACTAATCAAGCGTAACGGTCAGATAACTAGTATTGGAGAATCAACTAATAAAAAATTCATAATATTTTATTTTTTTATATAACTATTTTTAAAGGCTTCCCAAACACACCAGCCAATTTAAAGACACCACACATACATTCTAATACAAGTTCCATGCTGCCATAAGCTGTTAAGTAGGTTTTCAGCACTTTTTTTTGTTTGTCAAAGCAAAATGCAAGACTGCGGGAGAGATTTTTTTTCTTTCTTTCACGTTCCTCTCAGTTTTTATTATCATAAGATGGTCATGCCAATAAAGAATTTGGAAGCAATGGCTCAGAGCAGGGGTTAGGCCCGACCTCAAAAGAGGTGTCAATAGAAAAAGACACCCAGAAATCCTATATTGCCTAGGAGGGCCTAATAACAAGGCACTGTTTTGGAAATGGTCGGAGGGAGGGGAAAGTTGGATGGGAAATTAAAATGGGTTTATGCTGATTTTCTATTAAATAAAGGAATTAAAGTGGACCAACACCCAGGATTTTGACTATCCTGGGTCTTGGTCCACTTCGGTGGGGCACCCCCGATCGGGGTGCCCCGCTGTGTGAAACCCCCCCGATCACCCTAAAAACTCACCTCTCCACGCTCCCAGCACCGACGGGCAAGGGATTTGACAGCCGCGGACAAGCGGCTCCTCCGCCGCCGCCTCCCGCGCGTCCCTGTTGACGCGCGCGCCCGCGTCGGCCATTCACAGACGGCCGGCGCGGGCGCGCGCACGCCTAGAGGGGCGCGAGGGAAGCTAGGGTAAGGGGGTTTGGCGGTTTTGGGGAGGTTTCACCCCGCGGGACATCCCGATCTCGGATGTCCCGCGGGGAGGGAGGTGATCGAGAGTGATGGTCCACTTATATTTTGGGAAAGAGAAATACTTTATCAGTGCTTGATAAGTATAGACTGTCAATGCAACCGGCAGGCAAAATACAGTTCAATACGTGTAGTTTATTGGAACTTCATATTTCTTTATCTAAATTAATCAAGAATTATATGGGAAGGGAGATAAAAAAAGAGGAGGGAAACACAAGGGGCCGTAAACCCAGGTGGCCGAGCTACACCAGTAGCAAATGAAGAAAAATGTTTACTTATGCGGCTCGATGCACCAGCCCTAACATACAGAGAAATCATTATTTTAAACCTTGCTGTTTTCATGGCACGTAAGATGATACCAACTCATTGGGGGAATAAACAGTGCCCCACTTTGGGGTTTTTGGAAAAGAATTTCAAGCAGTCATTGCACACAGAAGCAGCAGTAACAACCAACACTTCAAGAAACTATTCCAAGTGTATCATAGCCACTTTAGGCCTGGGGGGGAGGGGGAGGGTGGGCATAGGGTTTATTAGATGGGTTAGAAATATCAGGAGAGGAAAGATTCCATATTGGTAAATGCAACAGGAAATCCAACTTAAAACTTTAAATTCAAATGCAAATTATATTAAAATGAAAACTATGGTGTATCACAAGCTGACTGTTTGCCAAAAAAAAAAATAAAGAAGTAAATAAATAAAAGGAATGCACCACCGCAGTTCACCTGTTGTCCCTTTTCACTGTAAATACCATACAGTAAAGTCTGTCCCTCCTGCAGAGACTCCTCAGCAGCAAATTATGACTCATCCATGTGGGTTTCAATGTGAGTCCCTTCAGAAATCAATTCCTTTCAGGGACCCTGAAAAATCAGTCAGCTGAAGGATGCAAGTTCTATAGGGTTTATTAGGGAATGCAAAGTTCTTGTGAATTAAAGATGCAACCCCTCACTGCCAGCATGGGGCAAATAGAAAGCAGGCTAATGTAACTTTTGTCTGGAATATCCCTTTAAAGTTTAATTTTTATGAGATATCTGTAATGAACCTCCAGTGGATATTAGCAGGAGCGTTCCGCTTTAAAAGGGGTACCGTGATTTCCTGGTGGCAGTCACATGGTTTGTGTGACCTTTCGGCAGCGATGGGGGTATTCAACTATCTGAACTGAGTTTTTTATACTTGTACTGTGCTCTCCTTTAACATATATGCATTTAAATTGGGTATTTTGTATTTCCTGGTGTTTTTTGTACTGAAGCAAAGCCTAAATAAATGTTCCAGCTGACCCAGTTTAAGAAGACATCTTGTAACCTTCACAAACATTCTTGTATAAGTCTGGATAGCTTAATGGAGTGTAAAAATCTAACGTTGTTCCTAACACTGTTACATATATTACAGAGAGCAACCATCTGGGGCTGTCAGCCAGCGACTGCTCCAAAGTGTTGTGTAACATGAAAAAGAGGGATTATAAGGACAAGCAATTATTAAAACTTTTGAAAATGGTTGGAGTGGCTTGAAAGCACTAGAGCATTATGGATATTTCCCAAGCAAATTTTAATAGGATGTGCACCTAGTTCAACCTAAATTCAGGCTATTATAAACCATGTCAGCAATAAAATTGGTATGCACCAGGGACGGCAACCTGTGCTAGCATTCAAATCTGCCCCCCCCCCCCTTTTAAAAACAGGGTGGTGCACTAACCTCAGATAGATGGTTGAGCAGTGCATGGGAAAGAGAAAAGATGGGATGGTCTGGATCCTTCTCAAGAGATAACTGCTCAAAGCGTGCGAGGTCTTGGGTCCCAATGATAAAAATTGAGAGGGTTTGAAAGAGGTAGAGAAGCGTGGGTGTTCATTTTTAAAATATTTACCAAACCACCATTTATATTTTACCAAGCCACGAATAAGGCACTACTATTCCAGTTCTTTATGTCATGCCATATTTTTCTGAGAAGTGGCAAGAAGTTGAGTTCAAAAGTTCAATTTAAGTTGGGTAGAATAAATACTCCCTAATAGTTATATATATATATATATATATATATATATATATATATATATATATATATATATATATGTGGTGGCCCATTGCAGAGGAAAAAAGGTTGTATATCAAGTGTAGAAACTATAATGGTAGCTCAGGGATAGTATTCCTTTGACATCTTCATTAACTTGTATGGTACATAGAAATGGTTCAAAAAAAGAAAAAATATTAGGGGTAAGGAGACAACCTTGACTGGTGTTATTAGCAATGGGGAATGGTTGTGAAACATTCACTCGAACTGCCGCCATGGATGATAAGTGTAAGGTATTGAGCCAGCTCAGTATTTCGCCTTTCATGCCTTTATGTTTGGGGGGCTTGTACATAAATGTTCAATTTACTCGATCTAAAGCCTTTTCTGCATCGAATGAAATCATCTGGAGAGGAAGGGCAGATGACTGAGCTAGGTGGATTAGGTACATGACCCTTGCTGTGCAGTTTTTAGCCTTTGTATTTCTGTTTGTATAGAGTTCCATGAATTAATTGATTAAGAGTGCCCCCGCGCCTCATTTGAAAGAAAAAAAAGCAGAAATATAAATAATGAATTTGGAGTATTCACACACTTTTACCAGTATTTACAGGGCAAAATCTGCCTTGCTCCCCTGAGTATGCCCTTTTTGCTGTGTTTACCTCTAGTTCAGCATAAATGGGCTACTATGACCTGTGAACGCTTGAGCAGTAATCCTGATTTTTCCATTAGAATCAATAGTTGCTTTTCTAATATTGTCTCTTCAGATTATCTCTTTAGGCTGTCTCTTCAGTTAGTCTCTTCAATTGCAGCGATACCTAATTTTTAGGTATATAAAAAACAACTAATGAAATTGTTTTCTAATGACATTTCAAATTTTTTAACGTATTTACATGCTGTAAACATGTATTTCTAGCACGTATTCTTCAATTATTATTACCAAATTGTCCGCAGCAGTTCACCCATCTGCAGCAAACTTTTATCTATGTAAATGGTAATCTTCTACTCATGCGAAGTTCAGTTGCAGCGATACCCTATTTTTAGATTGAACATCAGATAGTTATCTAGTATTTAAAAAACAAGTAATTAAATTGTTTTCTCATGACATTTCACATTTTTTAACTCTTTTACATGCTGTAAACATGTACTTTTATCATGTTTTCTTAAATTTTTATTACCAAATCGACCGCAGCAGTTCGCCTGTCTGCAGCAAACTTTTATCTTTGTAAATGGTGATCTTCTACTAATGTGAAGTTCAGTGAAACCAAGTGTAACCTCAGAAAATATATTTCCCTATGTTCGCCGCTACAGTTATAGCTCTGTTCACTAGCATTATAGCTCAGTCTGCTGTGTTTCCAATTTGCGGTGGCACACTAAATGTAGCACGAAGGCCCATGATATTTTTTTTTATAAGGGCAGATATGGTGATCGAGGTACTTTAAAGCCTTATGATGGGCTCCACCTGTCCAGTGTAGCATGCACAGCAGAAGAAGTTGCACTCGGGGAGGCCGATTCATTATTAGCGCCAGGTAGCGACAGATGAGCGCCAGTAGCGTGATTTTCACAGCGCCAGCTAGTATTCGCTGTGCTTGGCCGGGGTTTGCTTGTTGACAGCGACTCAGTCGGTGTGCGGTAATGTTGAATACGGGGTTAGGGGTCGATGTTTCACAGGTTCCGCGTTGTATGGGTGCGCCTGACAGCGAATGGCCAGAGCGAACGGCTTGCTGCAGATTCATTAACAAATCACGCTCAAAAATTTCTCGCGCTGTGAATTCCTTGTTTAAACCCCAGAGCGCTGGCGGCGATGTGTGTAAAGTAGTTTTTAACCCCCAAACAACCATTTTTTTTTAATGTAAAAATTATACAAGTTTTTCTAAACATTTTGTAATATGAATACATTAATATCAGACCTGTAATATCAATTCTGCACAATTTTTTTTTTTTTTTTACTTAAAAAAAAACCTAACATTGCAGAATTGGTCACAGAATTTTTGACATTAAAAAAAACAAAAAAAACATTAATAGCAATTAATTATGATTATTTAAAGATTGCTCCATTGAAATGCATTGGACAACGCCAGGGAGCGCCAGGTCATACCTGTCGCTGTGATGGGATTAGCAGCGGCGCTGTTCGTTGCAGTCGGCTACATGATGAATCCCGCGCTAGCTGACGCTCTCGCCGGCGCTAGCCTCATTTAGCGTGATAAATGCGTCATTGTGACCGCCACCGGGCGTACTTGAGTCGGTAGCCGCCGTTAGCTGGCGGTACCTGCCGCTCGTCAGACACTACCTGGCGCAAGCCCTTGATAAATAAACCCCATAATGAAGGAATTTCATATTTACTACTTTGAGCTGAGCGCTGAACACAGGTCGGCCAGCTCAATCTCCTTTTTGCCAGAATAGTAAGGCTCACTCCCATAGAACACATTGGGGGTCATGCTTTTTTTTAATGCAGTAAGTATAAATAATTTTAAAATGTAACACGCAAGAAAAGTGCAATAACTTTTTTTGACATTTTTTCTCCAAAAATCACC
Source organism: Gastrophryne carolinensis (assembly GCA_027917425.1). Taxonomy (NCBI): domain Eukaryota; kingdom Metazoa; phylum Chordata; class Amphibia; order Anura; family Microhylidae; genus Gastrophryne; species Gastrophryne carolinensis. The sequence goes on from CM051235.1 coordinate 464,185,740, forward strand.
TGTATCTGCAATGAGGGAGGATCGTTGATGGCAGGGACAGCGTGGACAGCGGGGTCATCGGGTAGGGATCAGTTACCCTGCCCGTCCACCTGCCGCTCCTCCCTTCACCCAGACAGCAGTGCGGCAGCGATGTATATGTGAGTTTACTTTTTTGTTTTTATTTCTTTTGCCTATGGGAATGGGAGGGGGCAATGCCACACTGCCTATGAGAATGGGAGGGGGTAATGCCACACTGTCTATGGGAATGGGAGGGGGGAATTTCACACTGCCTATGGGAATGGGAGGGGGAGGAATGCCACACTGCCTATATGGGGGAATGGGTGGGGGGAATGCCACACTGCCTATATGGGGGAATGGGTGGGGGGAATGCCACGCTGCCTATGGGAATGGGAGGAGGGAATGCCACAATGCCTATGGGAATGAGAGGGGGGGAATTACACATTACCCATATGTGGAATGGGGGGGGGAATACTGCCCTGCCTATGGGAAATGGCAGAGGAGAATGCCACACTGCCTATTGGAAATGAGAGTGGGGGATGCCGCACTGCCTATGGGGAATGAGAGGGAGGAATGCTACACTGCCTGTGGGGAATGGGGGGGTGCTCAGCTTGTAAGTGGGGATTCTGCACCTTGCCTATTATTTGGTTTTTGGGGAGTGTTAAAGCACATTTGGTTCAGAATTTTATTTATTTCTTTCCTCCTACAAATCCTAGGTGTGTCTTATGGGCGGGTGCATCTTATATAGTATGTAGTTTTTACTATGAATCTTTTGTGCACTGTGTGCTGACAAAAGCCACACTATGCCTGACCTAGACTTTTCCTCTACATGGGCCAGCTAGCTAGCCAGTGCTGAGATGTGTTGGTCCCGCACATAACCCCAAAAAGCTACCAATATTCTTACCTTCACCTCAAGCCTGTTCAGGAAAAGGAGCCCTAATTAGCCAGCGAGTAGTCATGTGGGCCATGGTTGCGTCCTCGGCGCCCACATAAGCGCCAGCAGCCAGTCGCGGGACTCCTTTTCTGGCACAGGCTTGAGGTTAAGGTAAGATTATCAAGTATTCTGGGGGGTTAAGTTCGGGGGGTTCCAGAATTCCGGATGCCTCCCCAAGCCTATCTTTATGTGGCGCCAGCAGGACCAACACCGGTTGGATGTTGGTCCAGTTTAATAAACACAGCTCCAGGTACATCAATAATTCTGCTCTTGCAAATGTCCCCCAACCCCCCCCCCCCTTGCAAGTGTACTAGGTATCATCTGACAGACTGCCACTGTAATCTATGCCTCTGCCTCGAGCCTGTCCTCCACCAAAAAGAAACAGTAGCAGCCCCTTCCTCTCTCTCTCCTGTCCCCTTGCACTGGCTTACTGATAGATCCAGGCTCCCCCGATGTGTGGCTCCCAACCTTTGGGCATTATAGGAAGGTTTTTAGGCACAGTGGGTGTAGGTCTACCTTAAAGTCATTCAGCAGCCAAATTAAAAAAAGTATATACTCTTTGTCCCCTCCCCTCACAAAGTAGTGCCAGAAAAAAGATACCACAAGCAAAATAATGCATTCATCTAAATTTGGCTACCAATATATTTCCCTTTGTTCCATCCTCTGTCCCTCGCTGGCTATCTTTAAAGGTAAGCTTCCTTTTCGTCATATTTTTGGTGTTCTGCCTTATGGTTTTCCTCCTCTGATATGTAAAATCACTTGTTGTGATTTACCTAAGAGCACGCTGTTTCCATGTTTCTTATATTGTGGCTCCCAAGACCCATGGAAAAGCAACTGGGTCATACTAAAGGGCATAGGGCTGGTTAATTGGCATGCTACAAAAATACACAAAAACAATTATTCAAAATTCTCTAAATTATGCAGTTTTAAAGTTTTTTTTTAAGTTTAGTTTTTGCTCATTCCCTTTTGTGTTTTGAATATCTTCTCTTCATATAATTTTGCACATGCAATGGAATAAATACGTGAAAAAAAGGAATCAGGAAAAAAAAAACAAATCTGCAAGCCTACAGTGTCAAAGTTAGTCTGCCTGTAATTTAAGTTACTAGTGAATTTTAATTGCTAATAATACATTTCATCTTTTTCCTAACTATATCACAGTGAATTTAGTTCTGCTTTGTTGATGTGGCAATAGCTTTAAAGTGGACTGTCACCCACTCCTGATCGGCCCGGGAATCTATAAGATTCCCGGGCCGATCACCTCCCTCACCACGGGACATCCGAGATCGGGATGTCCCGCGGTGAGGGACCCCCCCCAAAACCCCAAAAAAACTCACCCCACCGCCGCCGCCGCCGCCTCTCGCGCGCTCCTCTAGACGTGCGCGTGCCCGCGCCGGCCGTTTGTGAATGGCCGGCGCGGGCGCGCGCCCTGTCAGAGCGACGTGCGGGAGGCGGCGGCGGGCGCACTGTCTTGTCCGCCGCTTGTCCGTGGCTACGTGGGAGCGTGGTGAGGTGAGTTTTTCGGGGTTCTGGGGGGTTTTACACAGCGGGACACCCCTAATCGGGGTGCCCCCCTGAAGTGGACCAAAACCCAGGATAGTCAAAATCCTGGGTGTTGGTCCACTTTAAGTGCCACCAATATATAGGAGATAAGAGTGTTGATCTTCCTTTGAACCACTGGAACCCTCATATTAAGAAGTAAGTGTCTTGGGAAAGCATGATGAGGTGGAGCATTGATCCTCGGAATGCGCGGCCGGCAGAGATGCTAGAGAGTGAATGCGAGTTCTGCCGTGCACTCGTGCTGTATATGCGCTCTTATGATTGTATGACTACTATGAGTAGTTGTTGTCTTCTCTTGAGATATATATACCGTATTTTTCGCCATATAAGACGCACTTATTTTCCCCCAAAAGTGGGGGGAAAATGTCAGTGCGTCTTATCGGGCGAATGCTGGAAAAAATTAAATAAAAAGGAAAAAGTTAACTCACCTCTCCATCGCTCGCACTGTCCCGCGACAGAGGCAGCGGGGCCAGCACACACAGATACCGGCCTGTTACAGTGGTGGGGTGCTCGAGCATCGGCCACGCCCACCACTAGGGATGAGCGAATCGATTCGGACGAACCCGAATTTGTTCCGAATTTCATGAAAAATTTGATTCTGAGCGAATCCGAATTTCCCCACGATTCGATCGATCGAAGTTTTCCTTTAAACTCCATTTATTTAAATTACAGGCATTCTAAAATGGTGGATGAACATGTCCAGAAATATCCCCTGGGGCAAGTTATCATGGGAAGGTCACATGCAGCCTATCAGCAGCCAGGAAGCCCGGTGACGCCACCGTGCTATATAAATGGCGGCCATTTTCCTTTTGCGCATTTCAGCCTTGCATTCCAGAAACAGCAGTGGTTTCTGCAGACAGGGAGAGACTTAGAGATAGGGAAAGATTGGGAAAAATCCCAGGTAGGGACAGTGAGAGGGAAAGCTTTTTTTTATTTTCATTTGCCAGATCAGTTTTCAATCGGTGTTCTTTGTGCTGTAAATATTCCTTGCCACTGTGCATCCCATCTTGGCAGTGGCATATTTAACCCTATCTGTTATACACAAGCATTTCTCATAACTGGATTAGTTTTAATTTTTTTTTGTCTGCTGTAAAAACCCCAGGCCACATGGCCATTCCATTTCAGCACATGTGACCCTATCTTTTATACTAAATCAGCTTGTTCAGCCTCAGGTTTATTAAGCTATTGCATTTTGATTTGGTTTTTGGCCTCCTGTAAAAACCCAAGCCCACATGGGCATCCCAAACCAGCACATGTGACCCTATCTTTTATACTAAATCAGCTTGTTCAGCCTCAACTTTATTAAGCTATTGCATTTTGATTTGGTTTTTGTCTGCATTAAAAACACCAGCCCACATGGGCATCCCAAACCAGCACATGTGACCCTATGTTTTGTACTAAATCAGCTAGTTCGGCCTCAGCTTTATTAAGCTATTTCATTTTGATTTGGTTTTTGTCTGTTTTAAAAACACCAGCCCACATGGGCATCCCAAACCAGCACATGTGACCCTATCTTTTATACTAAATCAGCTTGTTCAGCCTCAGGTTTACTAAGCTATTGCATTTTGATTTGGTTTTTGGCCTCCTGTAAAAACCCAAGCCCACATGGGCATCCCAAACCAGCACATGTGACCCTATCTTTTATACTAAATCAGCTTGTTCAGCCTCAACTTTATTAAGCTATTGCATTTTGATTTGGTTTTTGTCTGCTTTAAAAACACCAGCCCACATGGGCATCCCAAACCAGCACATGTGACCCTATGTTTTGTACTAAATCAGCTAGTTCGGCCTCAGCTTTATTAAGCTATTTCATTTTGATTTGGTTTTTGTCTGCTTTAAAAACACCAGCCCACATGGGCATCCCAAACCAGCACATGTGACCCTATCTTTTATACTGAATCAGCTTGTTCAGCCTCAGCTTTACTAAGCTATTGCATTTTGATTTGTTTTTTGGCCTCCTGTAAAAACCCAAGCCCACATGGGCATCCCAAACCAGCACATGTGACCCTTTCTTTTATACTAAATCAGCTTGTTCGGCCTCAGCTTTATTAAGCTATTGCATTTTGAATTCGTTTTTTTCTGCTTTAAAAACACCAGCCCACATGGGCATCCCAAACCTGCACATGTGACCCTATCTTTTATACTAAATCAGCTTGTTCATCCTCAGCTTTATTGAGCTATTGCATTTTGAATTGGTTTTTGTCTGCTTTAAAAACACAAGCCCACATGGGCATCCCAAACCAGCACATGTGACTCTATCTTTCGTACTAAATCAGCTTGTTCAGCCTCAGCTTTATTAAGCTATTGCATTTTGAATTGGTTTTAGTCTGCTTTAAAAACCCCAGCCCACATGGGCATCCCAAACCAGCACATGTGACCCTATCTTTTATACTAAATCAGCTTTTTCGGCCTCAGTTTTATTAAGCTATTGCATTTTGAATTGTTTTTCGTCTGCTTTACAAACACCAGCCCACATGGGCATCCCTAACCAGCACATGTGACCCTATCTTTTATACTAAATCAGCTTGTTCATCCTCAGCTTTATTAAGCTATTGCATTTTGAATTGTTTTTTGTCTGCTTTAAAAACACCAGCCCACATGGGCATCCCTAACCAGCACATGTGACCCTATCTTTTATACTAAATCAGCTTGTTCAGCCTCAGCTTTATTAAGCTATTGCATTTTGAATTGGTTTTTGTCCTGCTGTCAAAACACCAGGCCGCAGGGTATCCCAAACCACCACGTTGCACCCTATCTGTTATACTAAATAAGCTTGTTCAGCCTCAGCTTTATTAAGCTATTGCATTTTGAATTGGTTTTTGTCCTGCTGGCAAAACACCAGGCTGCAGGGTATCCCAAACCACCACGTTGCACCCTATCTGTTATACTAAATAAGCTTGTTCAGCCTCAGCTTTATTAAGCTATTGCATTTTGAATTGTTTTTTATCCTGCTGTCAAAACACCAGGCCGTAGGGTATCCCAAACCACCACATTGCACTCTATCTTTTATACTGAATCAGCTTGTTCATCCTCAGCTTTATTAATCTATTGCATTTTAAATTGGTTTTTGTCCTGCTGTCAAAACACCAGGCCGCAGGGTATCCCAAACCACCACGTTGCACCCTATCTGTTATACTAAATTAGCTTGTTCATCCTCAGCTTTATTAAGCTATTGCATTTTGAATTGGTTTTTGTCCTGCTGTCAAAACATCAGGCCGCAGGGTATCCCATATTGCCAATGTTCATAGTATCTGGTGCAGAGAAGCAGTTCCTCACTTTATTTAGCTTCTGCTTTTTAAAGTAAACACATTTTTTAAAGTACCTACTGCGCATTTCAAATACATAAAAATGTCAGGCAGACAAGTGCCAGGATGTTCAAAGAGGAGTGGCAGAGGCCAAGATTCAGCAGGCAGAGGTCGCAGCAGACTAAGGGCGAATGGCAGCAGGAGTCATGGTGAGAGACCTGATCTGCCAGTATCTGCTAGTGATCGTGTCTCCACCAGTAACGCATCTGCCGTGGTAGATTGGTTAATGCGGTCATTCACATTATCACAAGTTACATCTGAGACCCCCAGTCTAGGGTCGGTAGGTTCCTCTGACACAACCCTGAGTTGGCATGCCCCAAGAGCAGTCCCTGTCCTCCCATTGCCTCTGTCCTACGCCATTCCCTCCCCCAGCGACGCATCCTATGCTTTGGGTTCAGCTCCACTCTTTAGTGAGGAGGACGATCAGATAGAGGACAGTCAGCAGCTACTGCCCAGCCAAGAAATGGAGGTGGCTTCTTTAGCTACGCAGACAAATAGTGATGTGGAGAGTGTCGTGGGTGTTGCGAGCGTTCCAGCTCCTGCGCCAGACACTGTTGAGGAAACCGAGAACATCAGTGACGTGCATCCACAACTCGGTGATGATGATGATGAAGAAGCCGATCGCACTTGGGAGCCGGGTGCAGAAGGGGCTTCATCGTCATCATCAGGAGAAGAGGGGCGCAGGTTGCCCCGGAGTCAGCAGCTGAGGCAGCAAGGTGTTAGCAGCATGGTTGGCAGTCAGCATGGGGGCACAATTGTAAAGCCTGGAGCCAAACGGGGCCATGGCCGGGGTAGAGCACCTGCTGAATGGCAGGCTACCTTATCGGGAGGTAGTGGAGCAGGAGTTCCTGGAGTTGGCGACAGTAGCAGTGAATCAGTGCGGCCTGTTGGTGGGAAAAGTAGCTACTCGGCAGTGTGGCAGTTTTTCCTAAATCATCCGCAGGAGGGTAACATGGCCACATGCAAGATATGTAGGCAAAAGGTGAAGCGTGACCAGGGCCCAAATGTTGGCACCACGGCCCTGCGTCAACATATGATGTGTCACCATAAAGCGGCCTGGGAGAACCGAGGCTCCGAAGAGGTGGTCCAGCCTGCTTCCTCACCAAGTGGCACGCCGCTCCCAATTTCTGCCAGCCAAGGCTCCAGCACCTCAGCCGAAGGCAGCTGTACCTCATACCCATCCTCTGTCGCTCCTGATGCTCCTGCTCCTCCTCCTCCAAGTCATGCATCCCGCCAGCAATCCATCAGCGAAGCCATGTCCAAGAGACAGCAGTATGCGCCCACTCATCCTACGGCGCAGAAGCTGAATGTGCTCCTGTCCAAGTTGCTGGTGCTGCAGTCGCTCCCTTTTCAGGTGGTGGACTCTGCACCTTTCAGAGAACTGATGGCTTGTGCCGAGCCGAGGTGGAGAGTCCCAAGCCATCATTTCTTTGCCAAGAAGGCAGTACCAGCGCTGCACACTTTTGTTGAACAGAAGGTGGGCCAGTCCTTGAGCCTGTCGGTGTGTAGCAAAGTGCATGGCAGCGCCGACGTCAGGAGCTGTAACTACGGTCAGGGACAGTACATGTTATTTACAGATTTACGGGAATCATGGTTACCGACAATGGGAAGAACATTTTGTCTGTACTGCGACAAGGAAGCCTGACCCATGTGCCCTGCATGGCTCACGTCTTCAAGCTGGTTGTCAAGCGGTTTCTGAAGTGTTCCCCCCATCTGCAAGACATCCAAACAACTTTAAGGAAACTTTGCATGCACTTCAGCCACTCATACACCACCAAAGACACCCTTCTTGAGCTACAGCGTCAGAACGGTAGCCCCCAACATAGCCTGATTTGCGATGTTTCCACCCGTTGGAATTCCACCCTTCACATGTTGGACCGATTATAGGAACAGAGAAAAGCCATCACGGATTTCCTGATGATCCAAGCGGATAGGGGGACTCCCCTGTGTAACTTCAATGTCAACCAGTGGCAGCTCATACGTGACACCTGCCGTTTGCTCAGGCCCTTTGAGGAAGCCACTTTATTTGTCAGTCGGCAGGATTACGGGATGAATGACGTGATTCCACTGCTTCATGTACTACAGCAAATGTTGGAAACTATGGCTGGTCAGGGCACTGGAGACATGGCGTCTACATCTTATGAACATGAACATGAACCCCATTTGATCTGAACTGGAGGAGGAGGAGGAAGAGGAGGAGGAGTGGCACAGTGAAGCACAGTTTAGGCTTGGCGAAATGGCTCGTTTATCTAGTCAGCGGACAGGAGAGGAGGAGCAGGAGCAGCCAGAGGAGCAAGACGGTTGTGAGGAAGGTAAGACAGAGGACCCAGACACACCGTGGCAGTATGCAGTGGAGATGGAGACAGGTAGTCCCTCCGAGTCACTTGCGCAAATGGCAGGAAGCATGCTCACGTGCTTGCGTAGTGACCACAGAATTGTCTCCATTTATCAGCGGGATGACTTCTGGCTCTCCGCCATATTGGACCCTCGCTTCCGGCACAAAATGGGGGCATTTTTTAAACCCGCCGAGAGGGAGGACAAACTGAACTACTACAAAGACATTCTGCGTAGTCAGTTCGCCGATGCCTATCTGTGCCATGGTCCATATTCTCGCAGGTCTGACTCGGGGGGACCTCTGCGCTCACCTTCCACTGCCATGGCTGATGGGGGGGTTGGCAGGAGCAGCAGTAGCGGCTCCATCAGCAGCAGCCTCAGTCTTCAGTCGCTAATGAGTAGCTATCTACACCCGCATAGTGAGGCTACTCATGAGCAGCAGGAAGACCTGGAGCAGGACCTGAACCTGCAGGTCATGTCATACCTTGACATGACCATGCCAACACACCTTGAGGATCCGCTGGACTTCTGGGCAGCCAAACTTGGCTTGTGCCGCAACTAGCAGAGCTTGCCCTGGAAAAGCTGTCCTGCCCGGCAAGTAGCGTGCCATCTGAGCGGGTGATTAGTGCGGCGGGGGCCATAGTTGCGGCGAGGAGAACTCATCTGTCAACTAAAAATGTGGAGAGACTCACCTTTGTCAAAATGAATCAGGGATGGATCAGCAAGGATTTCCACCCATCAATGGCTGATGCATGCGACTAGATTCAGCATGGTGCCACGTTTTACACTTTTCAAATGGTGCAAAACATATTTATGTCTTTAGGCCAATTTCTGGGCTCCTGCCGATGCCAACTTCAGGGTGTGCTTTTCAGCCAATTTTGGGCCTCCTGCTGCTGCCAACTCCAGTGTGTCTTTCAAGCTATGTTTGGGCTCATGCTGCTGCTGCTTGCAACTCCAAGGTGTGATTCATCCAATTTTTGGCCTCCTGCTGCCAACTCCAGTGTCTCTTTAAAGCAATGTTTGGGCTCCTGCTGCTGCTTGCAACTCCAGGATGTGATTCATCCAATTTTTGGCCTCCTGCTGCCAACTCCACTGTCTCTTTAAAGCTATGTTTGGGTCCTGCTGCTGCTTGCAACTCCAAGGTGTGATTCATCCAATTTTTGGGCTCCTGCAGCCAACTCCAGTGTCTCTTTCAAGCTATGTTTGGGCTCCTGCTGCTGCTGCTTGTGACTCCAGGGTGTGATTCATCCAATTTTTGGCCTCCTGCTGCCAACTCCAGTGTCTCTTTAAAGCAATGTTTGAGCTCCTGCTGCTGCTTGCAACTCCAGGGTGTGATTCATCCAATTTTTGGGCTCCTGAAGCCAACGCCAGTGTCTCTTTAAAGCAATGTTTGGGCTCCTGCTGCTGCTTGCAACTCCAGGGTGTGATTCATCCAATTTTTGGGCTCCTGCAGCCAACTCCAGTGTCTCTTTCAAGCTATGTTTTGGCTCCTGCTGCTGCTGCTACTTGCAACTCCAGGGTGTGATTCATCCAATTTTTGGGCTCCTGCAGCCAACTCCAGTGTCTCTTTCAAGCTATGTTTGGGCTCCTGCTGCTGCTTGCAACTACAGGGTGTGATTCATCCAATTTTTGGGCTCTTGCAGCCAACTCCAGTGTCTCTTTCAAGCTATGTTTGGGCACCTGCTGCTGCTGCTTGCAACTCCAGGGTGTGATTCAGCCAATTTTTGGGCTCCTGTAGCCAACTCCAGTGTCTCTTTCAAGCTATGCTTGGGCTCCTGTTGCTGCTGCTTGCAACTCCAGGGTGTGAATTAGCCAATTTTTGGGCTCCTGAAGCCAACTCCAGTGTCTCTTTAAAGCAATGTTTGGGCTCCTGCTTGCAACTCCAGGGTGTGATTGATTCAATTTTTGGGCTCCTGCAGCCAACTCCAGTGTCTCGTTCAAGCTATGTTTGGGCTCCTGCTACTGCTTACAACTCCAGGGTGTAATTCATATAATTTTGTGGCTCCTGCAGCCAACTCCAGTGTCTCTTTCAAGCTATGTTTGGGCTCCTGCTGCTGTTGCTTGCAACTCCAGGGTGTGATTCATCCAATTTTTGGGCTCCTGCAGCCAACTCCAGTGTCTCTTTCAAGCTATGCTTGGGCTCCTGGTGCTGCTGCTGCTTGCAACTCCAGGGTGTGATTCAGCCATTTTTGGGCTCCTGAAGCCAACTCCAGTGTCTCTTTAAAGCAATGTTTGGGCTCCTGCTGCTGCTTGCAACTCCAGGGTGTGATTCATATAATTTTGTGGCTCCTGCAGCCAACTCCAGTGTCTCTTTCAAGCTATGTTTGGGCTCCTGCTGCTGCTGCTTGCAACTCCAGGGTGTGATTCATCCAATTTTTAGGCTCCTGCAGCCAACTCCAGTGTCTCTTTCAAGCTATGCTTGGGCTCCTGGTGCTGCTGCTGCTTGCAACTCCAGGGTGTGATTCAGCCAATTTTTGGGCTCCTGAAGCCAACTCCAGTGTCTCTTTAAAGCAATGTTTGGGCTCCTGCTGCTGCTTGCAACTCCAGGGTGTGATTCATCCAATATTTGGTCTCCTGCAGCCAACTCCAGTGTCTCTTTCAAGCTATTTTTGGACTCCTGCTGCTGCTGCTTGCAACTCCAGGGTGTGATTCATCCAATTTTTGGGCTCCTGCAGCCAACTCCAGTGTCTCTTTCAAGCTATGTTGGGCTCCTGCTGCTGCTGCTGCTGCTTGCAACTCCAGGGTGTGATTCATCCAAATTTTGCGCTCCTGCAGCCAACTCCAGTGTCTCTTTCAAGCTAAGTTTGGGCTTCCGCTGCTGCTGCTGCTTACAACTCCAGGGTGTGATTCATCCAATTTTTGGCCTCCTGCTGCCAACTCCAGTGTCTCTTTAAAGCAATGTTTGGGCTCCTGCTGCTGCTTGCAACTCCAGGGTGTGATTCATCCAATTTTTGGGCTCCTGAAGCCAACTCCAGTGTCTCTTTAAAGCAATGTTTGTTCTCCTGCTGCTGCTTGCAATTCCAGGGTGTGATTCATCCAATTTTTGGGCTCCTGAAGCCAACTACAGTGTCTCTTTCAAGCTATGTTTAGGCTCCTGCTGCTGCTGCTGCTTGCAACTCCAGGGTGTGATTCATCCAATTTTTGGGCTCCTGCAGCCATCTCCAGTGTCTCTTTCAAGCTATGTTTGGGCTCCTGCTGCTGCTGCTGCTGCTTGCAACTACAGGGTGTGATTCATCCAATTTTTAGACTCTTGCAGCCAACTCCAGTGTCTCGTTCAAGCTATGTTTGGGCTGCTGCTGCTGCTTGCAACTCCAGGGTGTGATTCATTCAATTTTTGGGCTCCTGCAGCCAACTCCAGTGTCTCTTTCAAGCTATGGTTGGGCTCCTGCTGCTGCTGCTGCTGCTTGCAACTCCAGGGTGTGATTCATCCAATTTTTGGGCTCCTGCAGCCAACTCCAGTGTCTCGTTCAAGCTATGTTTGGGCTCCTGCTGCTGCTTGAAACTCCAGGGTGTGATTCATCCAATTTTTGGGCTCCTGCAGCCAACTCCAGTGCCGCTTTCAAGCGATGTTTGGGCTCCTGCTGCTGCTGCTTGCAACTCCAGGGTGTGATTCATCTAATTTTTGGGCTCCTGCAGCCAACTCCAGTGTCTCTTTCAAGCTATGTTGGGCTCCTGCTGCTGCTTGCAACTCCAGGGTGTGATTCATCCAAATTTTGGGCTCCTGCAGCCAACTCCAGTGTCTCTTTCAAGCTAAGTTTGGGCTTCCGCTGCTGCTGCTGCTTACAACTCCAGGGTGTGATTCATCCAATTTTTGGCCTCCTGCTGCCAACTCCAGTGTCTCTTTAAAGCAATGTTTGGGCTCCTGCTGCTGCTTGCAACTCCAGGGTGTGATTCATCCAATTTTTGGGCTCCTGAAGCCAACTCCACTGTCTCTTTAAAGCAATGTTTGTTCTCCTGCTGCTGCTTGCAACTCCAGGGTGTGATTCATCCAATTTTTGGGCTCCTGCAGCAAACTCCAGTGTCTCTTTCAAGCTATGTTTAGGCTCCTGCTGCTGCTGCTGCTGCTTGCAACTCCAGGGTGTGATTCATCCAATTTTTGGGCTCCTGCAGCCATCTCCAGTGTCTCTTTCAAGCTATGTTTGGGCTCCTGCTGCTGCTGCTGCTTGCAACTACAGGGTGTGATTCATCCAATTGTTAGGCTCTTGCAGCCAACTCCAGTGTCTCGTTCAAGCTATGTTTGGGCTGCTGCTGTTGCTGCTGCTGCTTGCAACTCCAGGGTGTGATTCATCCAATTTTTGGGCTCCTGCAGCCAACTCCAGTGTCTCTTTAAAGCTATGTTTGGGCTCCTGCTGCTGCTTGCAACTCCAGGGTGTGATTCATCCAATTTTTGGGCTCCTGCAGCCAACTCCAGTGTCTCGTTCAAGCTATGTTTGGGCTCCTGCTGCTGCTTGAAACTCCAAGGTGTGATTCATCCAATTTTTGGGCTCCTGCAGCCAACTCCAGTGCCGCTTTCAAGCTATGTTTGGGCTCCTGCTGCTGCTGCTTGCAACTCCAGGGTGTGATTCATCCAATTTTTGGGCTCCTGAAGCCAACTCCAGTGTCTCTTTCAAGCTATGTTTGGGCTCCTGCTGCTGCTGCTGCTTGCAACTCCAGGGTGTGATTCATCCAATTTTTGGGCTCCTGCAGCCAACTCCAGTGTCTCTTTCAACTATGTTTGGGCTCCTGCTGCTGCTGCTGCTTGCAACTCCAGGGTGTGATTCATCCAATTTTGGGCTCCTGCAGCCAACTCCAGTGTCTCTTTCAAGCTATGTTTGGGCTCCTGCTGCTGCTGCTTGGAACTCCAGGGTGTGATTCATCCAATTTTTGGGCTCCTGCTGCCAACTCCAGTGTCTCTTTCAAGCTATGTTTGGGCTCCTGCTGCTGCTGCTGCTGCTGCTTGCAACTCCAGGGTGTAATTCATATAATTTTGGGGCTCCTGCAGCCAACTCCAGTGTCTCTTTCAAGCTATGTTTGGGCTCCTGCTGCTGCTTGCAACTCCAGGGTGTTATTCATCCAATTTGTGGGCTCCTGTAGCCAACTCCAGTGTCTCTTTCAAGCTATGTTTGGGCTCCTGCTGCTGCTGCCTGCAACTCCAGGGTGGGATTCAGCCAATTTTTGGGCTCCTGCAGACAACTCCAGTGTCTCTTTCAAGCTGTGTTTGGGCTCCTGCTGCTGCTTGCTACTCCAGGGTGTGATTCATCCAATTTTTGGGATCCTGCAGCCAACTCCAGTGTCTCTTTAAAGCAATGTTTGGGCTCCTGCTGCTGCTTGCAACTCCAGGGTGTGATTCATCCAATATTTGGGCTCCTGCAGCCAACTCCAGTGTCTCTTTAAAGCAATGTTTGGGCTCCTGCTGCTGCTTGCAACTCCAGGGTGTGATTCATCCAATTTTTGGCCTCCTGCTGCCAACTCCAGTGTCTCTTTAAAGCAATGTTTGGGCTCCTGCTGCTTGCAACTCCAGGGTGTGATTCATCCAATATTTGGGCTCCTGCTGCCAACTCCAGTGTCTCTTTCAACCAATGTTTGAGTGTCTGCTGCTGCTTGCAACTCCAGGGTGTGATTCAGCTAATTGTTGGGCTTCTGCTGCTGCCAGCTCCAGGGTGTGTTTTTCAGGCATTATAGGGGCCCCTCAAAGTGATGCCACCTCAACTCTCTTCACTTACCCAGCACGCATCCTATGCGTGTTACAGCAAGGAAGAATGGTTTACTACCCTATTGAGGCTCTAAGAAGCTCAGAAATAGCGTTTTTAATAGCGATTCGACGCAAATACATTCTGGTCGAAACGATTTTTGTCGGAAAATTCGGCGAATCAGTCGAATCTAATTTTTCAAAAGTTCGCTCATCTCTACCCACCACTATACCAAGGCCGGGTGTTCACTGTGTGTCGGCGCCGCAGGGAGCGAGGAAGCGTTGGAGGCAGCTGTATCTGCCAACTCCTCCGCGCCGCCTGTACGTGCAGGCGCTGCGGAGGAGGCGGCAGGTACAGCTGCCTCCAATGCTTCCTCTCTGACACACGGCCTTATGCAGCGGTGGGCGTGGCCGACGCTCAAGCGTTGGCCATGCCCGCCGCTGTATAGTCTGGGTGTCTGTGTCTGCTGGGGCCGTGGAGAAGTGGCAGGGACAGTGCGAGCGGCGATACCTCTGCCGCTCGCACTGTCCCTGTCACTTCTTCACAGCCCCAGCAGACACAGACACCCGGACCATACAGCGGTGGGCGTGGCCGATGCTGGAGCGTCAGCCACGCACACCGCTGTGTGTGTGTCTGTGTGTGAGGACGGCGGGGACAGCGGGAAGGATTTAAATGTGAGTAGAATTTTTTTTTTTTTTTACTTGCCTATACGGGGAATGGAAGGGGGGGATACCACACTACCTAAATGGGGAATGGAAGGGGGGGGAATGCCACACTGCCTATATGGCAATGGGAGGGGGGAAGCCACACTGCCTATAGGGGAATGCCACACTGCTGATATGGCAATGGGAGAGGGGAATGCCACACTGCCTATATGGCAATGGGAGGGGGGAAGCCACACTGCCTATATGGCAATGGGAGGGGGATGCCACACTGCCTATAGGGGAATGCCACACTGCCTATATGGCAATGGGAGGGGGGAATGCCACACTGCCTATATGGCAATGGGAGGGGGGAATGCCACACTGCCTATATGGCAATTGGAGGGGGGAATGCCACACTGCCTATATGGCAATGGGAGGGGGATGCCACACTGCCTATAGGGGAATGCCACACTGCCTATATGGCAATGGGAGGGGGGAATGCCGCACTGCCTATATCGCAATGGGAGGGGAGATGCCACACTGCCTATAGGGGAATGCCACACTGCCTATATGGCAATGGGAGGGGGGAATGCCACACTGCCTATATGGCAATGGGAGGGGGGATGCCACACTGCCTATATGGAAATGCCACACTGCCTATATGGCAATGGGAGGGGGGAATGACGCACTGCCTATATGGGAATGGGGGGGGATGCCGCACTGCCTATTTGGGGAATGGGTGGGGGGATGCCACACTGCCTATATGGGGAATAGGATGGGGGGGATGCCACACTGCCTATATGGGAATGGGAGGGGGGAATGACGCACTGCCTATACGGGAATTGGGGGATGCCACACTGCCTTTATGGGATTGGCTAGGGATGCCACACTGCCTGTATGGGAATGGGTAGGGATGCCACACTGCCTATATGGGAATGGGTAGGGATGTCACACTACCTATATGGGAATGGGTAGGGATGCTACACTGCCTATATGGGAATGGGTAGTGATGCCACACTGCCTATATGGGAATAGGTAGGGATGCTACACTGCCTATATGGGAATGGGTAGGGATGCCACACTGCCTATATGGGAATGGGAGGGGGGAATGCCACACTGCCTATGGGGAGTAGGAAGGGGGGAATGCCACACTGCCTATGGGAGGGGGGCATCCCACACTGCCTATGGGGATGGGGGAACGCCACACTGTCTGTAATTGGGTGTTTTAGCACAACATTTGGCTTAGAATGATGCCACACTGCCTATATGGGAATGGGAGGGGGGAATGACGCACTGCCTATACGGGAATTGGGGGATGCCACACTGCCTTTATGGGATTGGGTAGGGATGCCACACTGCCTGTATGGGAATGGGTAGGGATGCCACACTGCCTATATGGGAATGGGTAGGGATGCTACACTACCTATATGGGAATGGGTAGGGATGCCACACTGCCTATATGGGAATGGGTAGGGATGCCACACTGCCTATATGGGAATGGGTAGGGATGCTACACTGCCTATATGGGAATGGGTAGGGATGCCACACGGCCTATATGGGAATGGGAGGGGGGAATGCCACACTGCCTATGGGGAGTAGGAAGGGGGGAATGCCACACTGCCTATGGGAGGGGGGCATCCCACACTGCCTATGGGGATGGGGGAACGCCACACTGTCTGTAATTGGGTGTTTTAGCACAACATTTGGCTTAGAATATTTTTTTTCTAGTTTTCCTTCCCCAAATCCTATGTTACTCTTATGGGTAGGTGTGTCTTATAGGGCGAAAAATACGGTATATATTTATTTAGATAAGTAACCTTGGTAGAGATCTAGATACTGGATGGGGCAGGCAGAAGCATCACCTCTACTTTCATACTTTTTTTGTTAAAAAAAACTATTTTTGTTATATAAACATTAGGGTCGATTCACAGCTTTCTACATTCTTTCCCGTTTTTTATCTCTCTGTGTGAACATTACACATGGCTTTCTTCAGTATCGGAGCATTCACATGATTCAAAGCATTGTTCCTGATGATGTGAGAGCCATTGAGAATGCTGTGAGAATCTCTCTCAAAGCCAATTTTACAGACGAGGCTCTTGTGTATGTTGATGTAAAATTCTCACTCGTAGCGTTTTTAGAGCATTTTTTAACATATTTTGTGTGAATGTCAGGTGAGATGTGTGAATGTCAGATGAGATTCTTCTAGTTTCCATCGGGAAATTCCTGTATTTACCTTCATTTAGACCCTAAATTCTGTGAACTTTTCGTTTTTGTGAGATTTATAAACAAACACTGGCTTTTTTGGTGGATTCTACACATATGCAAGCCTATTTTTTTAACTGTTTCACATACCCTGGTCCTGCAAGCCCATTACTTACTTATTGCTGTGCCAACTCTCTTCTGTTCCAAACTACTTAGCATGCCATGCATTCTTCTTCTCCTAAAGCATACCTTAACCACTTTAATGCATTCTTCTTTTTAATTCATAAAGCATACCTTAACCACTTTAATGCTTGCCATGCATTCTTGTCTACTTCTTCCTAGTTGAATATTTGGGATGCCCACATGGAAATAATGTAACAATTACTGAGGTAATGCTACCTAGTGGCACATAGCGTCTGGTGAACATTTAATAAAGCGAACCTGGTGAGCACCTCTTACAGCTCCATGTAGTGTCACATGTATTACTACAGGCAGCTCAGCAGGTTCAGGGATGCCACATATTTCGCTCAGTGTCGCTCTGCCATACATTCCAATGGGGTTTCATTTGTTGGTGTTTAAATAGTGTTTCAGGCAGCTAAAATAATTTTTTTTTTTTGCTCAAATCATTATGTGACCTCTCCTGGCTGCAAACAAACACTTTTGTAACACAGGATTAGGTATTTTTTCTTGCACCTAGGTTAAAAAAAGAAATATTAAAAAATTAAAAAAAAAATAACTCCCTGACCTGTTGCACCAGGCCCAAGTTTCCACCTGCTCCCCAGAAAAAAAAACATTCCTACTTCCAGGCAAGTCACCTAAGCAGTGTGACCAAAATTTTAAATAATCAAATGGGGATAATTTGATAACCATTCAAGCAGACCTTAAGAGTTGTATAAAAACATAACTATATATAAACTATAAAATTATTATTAATGTATTTTTATTTTTAATATTTCTAATATTTTTGGGGGGATGATTAATGTTTTTGAAAATATAATTTTAGAAAATATAAAAGTAAAAAAAAAATATACCTTAAATAGGTCACATTTTATTCAAAAATATTTAAAAATTTATATTTTGGGGGGTGTTTAAAAGAAGGTGACAGCCTCCCAGTGCCTTAAGAACTCAATTCTGTTTTCTCACACACCACAAAAGCACAATCTCACCAACAAATAGTGCCCGGAAGTGCCGTCAGAAATTTCCCATTGTAAAGCCCTCTCTCACATGCTAAATCTGGGCTCTGAATCATGTGGAAGTCTCATTCATCACGAGTTTTACACATGAATGTGAAAAAATACACTTAGCAAGAAGGAGGACCAATGAGCAACTAAACATACTGGTACATATACTTCTGTGCCACAGGAGGCACCAACGCCACATGCATGCAGTCGTTGGAGCCCATGACATTCAGTATATTCACCAGGTTGAAAGAATCCAACTTCGCCACGTTCCAGACTGCCATGATGTCAGGATAGTAGCACATTCTGCCCACATTGGCTGCAGTCACATTTAAACAGCAAGCTCTGTTTTTTTCCTTGCTGTGGTCATTCATTGTGTTTGTGTCTGGAGATTTATCTTTTGTTGATGGTTGTACACTGTGTAACATATTAAGGTGTTGATTTTTGGCATAGGATATGTATGTGTATATCCTCAGGATGTGGTCTCACCATAGTGCTTATACATGTAAACATTCCATGACTAAAGCACATTTAAACAATAATTGTCTGCCCACGGCACCATAGCAGACTGCAGTATATTCAGCTTTTACAGTATTGGAACCCTTAAGGGGTAAATTTATTAACTTTTTATGTCACTTTCTAGGCATATTTGTTAACTATTTATACATTTATAATATTTTTATGTGTGTATAGGATCATCATAGGAATTCATGGGCAGTTTAAATTGATTTATTTCATGAAAGCAACTTGTGGGTATAGAGCTTTTGTTGGTGATGTATTTGTTTAAAGTCATTTTTATATCACAATCTGGTTGTATGGCCTTTTTGCAGAGTTTCACAGTTCAGGGCAAATGCGATCCTCGTCTGCACGCCTTGCTAATTTTAGCAGTTTGGAGGGATGTGTGTTTGTTCAGTGGTCAGGAATTATGTCTCAGACAGTAGTATATGCACAGGACTCAACTTTGTCTAGTGTTGGTACTCAGGATTGGGTAAGCGCGTTTTCTGTTACGGTCAGTCATCCTTCTACATTATATGTATATAGAATGTATATCCTTCAAGTTCTGTGCTAGCTGTATTCTCCATTTTAGAGGAGAAAGTAAAATGAAAAGACCTTTGTTTTTAAAGCAATCAATTGCGCCTTTGTTCATTTAAACTGTCTGTGGCTTCACTAACTCTCTAGGGGTTCTCTAGCTATAGCTGTTATCCACCATTTGATTGTTCCAGTATGTCTTTAAACTACAGCATCATTTCTGGTCCACTTTAGTTGGGCACACATATCTTCTTGCTGTAGCTACTGCAGCAGTCCAAGGCCCTTTGTGCCCTCTCGTGTCGAACACCTTAAGGTCTCACAAAAACAAAAATTGCCACATGCCATCATTAACACACTCTAACGGGGAGGCCGATTCATTAATAGCGCCAGGTAGCGACAGATGAGCGCCAGTAGCGTGATTTTCCCAGCGCCAGCTAGTATTCGCTGTGCTTGGCCGGGGTTTGCTTGTTGACAGCGACTCAGTCGGTGTGCGGTAATGTTGAATACGGGGTTAGGGGTCGCTGTTTCACAGGTTCTGCGTTGTATGGGTGCGCCTGACAGCGAATGGCCAGAGCGAACGGCTTGCTGCAGATTCATTAAAAAATCACGCTCAAAAATTTCTCGCGCTGTGAATTCCTTGTTTAAACCCCAGAGCGCTGGCGGCGATGTGTATAAAGTAGTTTTTAACCCCCAAACAACCTTTTTTTTATATGTAAAAATTGTACAAGTTTTTCTAAACATTTTGTAATATGAATACATGAATATCAGACCTGTAATATCAATTCTGCACATTTTTTTTTTTTTTTTTTTTTACTTTAAAAAAAAACCCAACATTGCAGAAGTGGTCACAGAATTTTTGACATTAAAAAAAAAAAAAACATTAATAGCAATTAATTATGATTATTTAAAGATTGCTCCATTGAAATGCATTGGACCACGCCAGGGAGCGCCAGGTCATACCTGTCGCTGTGATGGGATTAGCAGCGGCGCTGTTCGTTGCAGTCGGCTACATGATGAATTCTGTGCCAGCTGACGCTCTCGCCGGCGCAAGCCTCATTTAGCGTGATAAATGCGTCATTGTGACTGCCGCCGGGCGTACTTGATTCGGTAGCCGCCGATAGCTGGCGGTACCTGGCGCTCGTCAGACACTACCTGGCGCTAGCCCTTGATAAATAAGGGCCATAGTATAGATTTGGACACAGATAGAGAAGTGTGGTTCCCCTCACATGTATCAGGACAAAACCTTAAAACAAACGGCAAACTACCTGCATAGGGAGATGATGCGTTCACATAAGGCTCAATAAGAATCATTATCTTTGGGTAACTGTCCTTTCTTTTATTGTTTTCACTCTCCATTGGTGTTAGCTGGGGAGCCAGAAAGGCCATCCAATAGTGTCCAACTATTTTAGTTTGTTAAACAAATGCTGGATGCATACAATAAGCAACAACGTGAGTGGAAGGCATTGAACAATGGACTGAGCTACAACTGCAGGCAGCAGGTGCACAGGAACTACATGTGGCTCTAATAGCAGCAATACAGGAGAATCGACAGATTACAGATGACAGAGAGAATACAGAAGGAAATGGCAGATTTACTGCATGAACTCAACCAGCAGGTGCAGCAGCAAAGCATTCTTTATCATGCACTGTTTCGATTGGGAGCTGGGCCTGGGCACAACCCACCGGCACACAATGGCCAAACTACAGCCACAACTATAAAAGTTCATTTAGGCTGCCAATCCCTGGATGTAGCAAACCATGATGTTCAAACTACATATGTGGTTGATAATGTCATGGTAATGTTGTTAGTTTTACAATGTCACTGTTGTGGGCATAGTTTGGCCACTCAATTTTAGTTTTCCACAAGCAAGACAGTTTATGTTGTTGGAAAAATGGAATGTGAAAATAATGTATTTATCTGGACAAAAAAAAACTCACAAAACACCTTAAAGGAAAGTCACATAGTTAAAACACACAGGCATCTTATTGGCAAACGGTCCACATACCATGGTGCACAGACCAAATATGATGTCAAGGCAGTGTTATTTGATTTGTGCAGTGTTTTTAGACTTCTAAATGCATCCTGATTTACCTACAACATTGGTAAAGATATTAAAATAGACTCAATTGATTAGTCAGTCCCTATATGTTAGCAACATGTTGCATTTCTGTAAGGCGCGACCAGTAACTAAAGGTGATAATTATCCATATTATTGATTAATTGAGATGGGCCTCAAAATGTATGGTTCAAACACCATAGTGTAACATTGAGTGCTAAAGTCATATATTAACACATGACCTTCCTGAATTAAATAGTTGAAGGAGTTCTACACTTTTGCCTTTTCACATATTTATAACTATTTAGGTGTGTGTTTTAAAGAAAGCTCTAAAAGTGTTTTTGGTTCTTTAAACTCTGTAGCTAAAGTGGATGCATGTTTGAATCTACAACAAATTTCACACTGCTATATACAGGGCCAATAACAAATGATTTGAAGGTAGCAAAATGTATGTGAAATGAAACACAGGATCCAGATACTAGCTGGGCCCAACACAAGGTGATGGTTAAGTATGGGCAATACATTCCCAAAATATCTCAGCACATTAATATACACAAAGCCTACTCACCTGTGGATGAGGTGCTGGCCTATTACCAGAGAGGGCTGGAGAGGAGGAAGTCAGGCGTTTGGGGAGTCCACCCCCTCCTCCACCTTGGGACAGCTCACCTGAGACTGTCCCTCCCGGTAGCCAGGCATTTCCTTAATCAGAGGAGCTGATGACCCAAAAAGCCCCCACCTCACCAGTCGACTCCTCTGGGTCATTGTCAACCTCATTCCCCTTCCTTCCCTGGGTACTCCACCTCACAATGATGCACAGGATCCTCCACTAAGATGTATTGGGATTGAGGTTAGGGGGTGGGGAGAACCTCTTTGCCATGCTTGTGGAGGAGAGGGTGCTTATCTGTGAAGACACAAAAGAGCACAAGGCATTAACGTCTGAAAGCTGGCACTGGAGCTTAGATTTATGACCACAGAACACAGCGATATCATGGGTGCTGTAGAACTGGGCACTAAGGTGTACAGCGCCTGATGCAGGATTTAAAAACACACTATTAAAACAGCCAGAGGACACTCGAACCCAGAGAAAATACATGGGGGATTTGCAAAGCCAATGTCATTTGAAAGGCAGGCACAAATAAGCAAGATTAATTAGAAAATAAAATAAAGGTTAATGTGTGTGAAGTACATCCCAAGGCAAAGGACTGTAGTAAAAAAATGAAAAAAAAAACAATGTAGAAGTTGTGCAGATAACATCACTAAAATAACCAATAGAAGTCTATGGGAGAACAATAACAGTGTCTGATAGCTTGTGGCGCAGGCCAGACAGCACTGGTGCTCTAATGATAGAATAGCTGACACTATTAGAGGTACTAGATTAATATGGCTTTCAGTGTGAGTACCTCTAAAACACCTACCGCTACGTGTCGCTACGTGGTGTTAGTAAACCCCTAATTCTAATTTTTTTTTCAATGGAAGTTGAACAGTTGCTAGCATTCCAAACATGTAAGAAAGTATGTGTTACATGCTTAATAGCAATGAAACAGTTTTGCTTGCCTAGTAGAGTTCAGCTATGAACCTGATTTATCAAGCACTGCCAGACAATGCCACATTTAGTAAAATATTAGTGGTGCAGCAACATGCTGAGAAATGTAGAAACCATATTTTTCACTAGTCTAATTTGCAGTGAAAAATGGCATTGTCTGGCAGAAGTACTTGATAAATCAGGTCCTATGCCTAGCTGTTTGAGTTTGCTCTGTACGCCTGGCCATACTGACTTCCTGGTTTGTTGAATCACATGAGCTCGCTAAAAAAAGGCTTGCATTGGAGGGTTAGCCAAACTGTAGAAAATTTCCAGCACTCAAAGAATTTCTTTATCATACTTATCTGTCAACACCCTGTCTCTTACTACAGGTTATATTTAGGCTGAGCTTTTGTGATTGTTAGAATTTTATTAGTGCGGGTTTAGAAAAAAATAAAATGATAAACATCATGAAACAGGCAAAACAATTACAAATTACACATTGCCATCATGCTTGCTGTTTCAAGGGCTCTTCTAAACAGGCACTGGTATGGAAACAGAGCATAAGTGGTTATTGATTAACTTAGGCCATACCTGTTCAGGGTCAAGGGTTTGATAAGTGGTAAATGTGAAGGATCACCGCAAGAGTAAATTGTAATTTGTGTCAGTGCTTCTCGGATGACTGTCTCACTTCAGTGATAAGGCTTCATTGTCTCACATGGCTAATTATATCACATTTGGTTCCAGGGATCTCATGCACTAAGACAAGAAAAAGCCTGTTTAACCCAAAGTGTAATGTACAATTTTAATCTGTCACCTAAGATAAGTCACACAGTTGAATTGTATGCACGTATCAGTAGCAGAGGTCATAAAATATTAAATACTGTGCTCTGAGTTAATGGTGTATTTTGAATTTTCAGGTATTCTGAGTATCTAGAAGCCTATAAGATGGTCAATTGCAGCTGGGAGCACTTGACGAGTAGTAGGGATTCAACCCTTTTGGTTAGAAGGCAGCTGTAAAGGGGCTGGGGGGGGGGGGGGGGCTTGAAAAAAGTCCCCTGGATGCAGCAGTGGCTTCGAACGATTCTGTATCTTTTCACCCTTTTATGCTTTTCAGAGGGGGTTTACAAGCTGGCATCTTGTGCAGAAACCTTTTTTTCTGCCATCTTCTGGCCTCCAGTGCTGTGATTTACAGGCATAATTTAGGTGCAGGCAAGGTGTAAGTATCACTGTAATGGAAAATAAGGACTTTCCTCCAAAACGCGTCACTAGCTACTTGCATCTGTTGTTGTTTGAAGATTTAATTAATCTTGTAATAAATGTAAGACTTAAATTAGCCTGGAGATCAGCTACCAGATTTTCTTGTCTTTGTCTCGTCTTCAAAGCATGGTTCCCAGACATTTGCAAAAAGGTGAGCCATTACTTCCTTATACATTACTTGGAGGCAGGTAGCAGGCCAGGATGGAGGGACTCTGAGAGTCATGGCAAACATTTCTAGTTCCCCCTATAGCCTGTTATTTACAAACTTTTAGGAACTTTCTTATTACAACACCAAAGATGTAGGGAAAAAAAAGTGTATTATTCTTTGCAGTTTCTGGTGTGTTCAGTGGAAAAGACGCTCCAAACTCTTCAAACTGCACAGGTATAAAAAAAAAAATCAGACAGGTTCTCCAAAATTAGACAAAGCCTCTCCAAATGCTTGTAATTGATAACTTAAAGGAGCACTATCCCGAAAAAAGGCCCAATGATAAAAATCCAAATAAATATGCAGGATGGCGGGAGGAGAGTTCACTTATACATCCGACATCAAGAAATATCCACCTAGGCTTGTTTCTTTTATTTTAATAAAGGGAAAAGGAAATCAGGGGTGACAGGTTCTGTCACTCCTGATAGACTAAACATGTCACCCCTGGATTATATTCCTACCTTGAGAGAATAAACCACAAGTTTGTCAGGAGTTGTATTCAGTTTGGGTGTATAAGTGACCCTTCTTCTGATTAGCCAATGTGTTTATATGGGTTTTTAATATTACTCAATTTCACGATAGTGCTAGTTTAAACTCTTTATTGAGCTGTAAGTTCTCTCAACGTTGTCTCCCTAGAGGCATGTCCCTATGGATTTCTGAGTAGGCACAAATACTATACAATGATAATACACAAGCAAAAGAGCAGTACTTGAAGATTCTTCCTAACTGTCATGGAGACAAACATGGACACCAGCTTTAAGTATTGATACGGCACTGAAAAACTCTTTTTATGCCCGGTGCTAAATCACCCCCCCAGGCAGAAAATAAAAATGAACAAACTCACAGCCAAGCACAGGCAAAAAGTATCCACAATTCATGACAACACACTGGGGGCTCCTCAAAAGTGATGAACACTAATAAAAATCTAGGCCATACATTTATAGTCCCCAAAAAGATATATACAATATTATACTATATATATAAAATATTTTTTTTTTTTTATGAAGGGCTCCAATTTAAAAACAGATATTACAATAAGACTGACAAGACAATTAAAAGCAATGATGGTTTACCTCTGCTGCTCTCTCTAAATATATATATATAACAGGTTTTAAGTGCTGGAATTGATATCTCTAAGAACAAAGTACTGTATATGTCTATATATAACAGTTACTGAATACATGGTGATTACATGAATACAATTCATACAGAATTATAGCATTTATCTTATATGAAAAGGTTTTAGAACTTGAACATAACCTGTATTCTATTTCCACAATTTGTTATTTAGAATTGTCTAAACTGTTACACTGTTATACATATACAACCATGTTTACAAAAACTACTTTAAAAGAGTAGGCTATTAAGATCCATTTCTGCTGAAAATAAATGTTCGCCCTAACCTCATAGACAAGCTTTTTAGTGCTCTTTCACGCCTAAGCATTTGCACTGTGTTGGTGTAAAAATGACCTTGGTTCAGTAAACTTGCTTTGAAATAGCTCATGTAAATAAGGACTGTTTCCTCCATTAAATAAGACATGAGTTACAATAAGGTGTGAATCAGACAAAGGCAGGACAATGCAGCCTGATTAGCAAATAAATCTCTCTTTAGAGCAGCTTACTTTTATAAAAAATGTAGACGGGCAGGCTGATTCATTACTAGTGGCAGGTAGCAACAGATGAGCGTCTGTAGAGCGGATTTCAGAGCGCCCGCTAGTAGTCGCTGTGCTTGGCCATGGGTCGTTAGTTCAGAGCGTCTCAGTCACTGTGCAGCATTGATGAATACGTTGTGGGGAGTCGCTATATGAGCAATACAGCGCTGTATTGGAGCGAATGGTAGCGACTGGTCAGTGCGACCGATTCACACCATATTCATCAAAAATACAGCCTCCCACACCGCCGGCGCTCAAAAATTGATTCGATGTAGCCCAGAGCGCTGGAGGCTGTTTGATTAAAGGCTGTTTTTGAACATGTATCCACCAGTAACAAAGCGAAAACATATGGCATTACATTGTTATAACATTGTGACATGAATACATTAATGCCAGACCTGTCATGTCAATTCTGCATAAATATATAAAAAAATAAAAAAGTTGCAAAAAATGGCTTTTTCAAGGCCAGGAGCGGTCACAACATTATTTGTGAATAAAATAAAAAAAAAATAATAATAAAAAATCCCCATTTAAAGAGAAGTAAAAGAACGTCCATTGAAATGTATGGGAGAGCGCCAGGTAACGAGAGGTAATATATGTCGCTCTGCAAGGCTGAACGGCGGCGCTGTTCGCTGAGGCTGGGATAATGATGAATCGGACGCTACATGGCGTTATCCCAGTCGCTAACCAGAATCCGCTTGATAAATGTGTAATTGCGTGCCGTCTCCGGCGTTCACCTGTCGCTACCTGTCGTTTACAAGGCACTACCTGACGCTATCCCTTCATGAATAAGGCCCTTAATATTATGGTTTCACAGTCAGTGTTTTCTTACTGCCATAGAATGACCATTTATGCAAATAAGCAACATATGTGCATTTTTAAGCATTTAGAAACTCATGTGATGTTGTCTCTTCTTTGTAGCTTGCCATTTTAACTCATGCCTTATTCCTAAATAAAGAATTAAATCATCCCTGAGAGCTCCCTAATATAATTTCACCTTAAAATACGAGTAAGACATAAGTCTCAGAGACCGCAAGGCAGCCAACCATAGCTTTAGCAAATCAAGGCCTTAACTATCAGTTTAACATTTCAGCATCAGATAAAGGTTGTGGCAAATGCTATATGCAGCATTTTCACACACAGCACAGGCCATGAAAATTATGAAATACAATTCAACCAACAAACCAGAACAACTTTTGCTCAGGGTCACCATCTGAAATGTTTGGGCCCTATACAACAACAATGTCTGGGGTCCCCCTTGTAACCTATATGTGATGGCTTGATCCCTATTTCTAACTGGGCCTCTGGTACCAAGGTAACCAGTCCATATAGAAAGCTGAAGTTCAGACAGGGGCATAATTATTACATTATAGGTTATGGGGGGGTGGCAGATACAATATATGCTGCATAGAGTTTGCCCCCATAAACAATGTGAGATGGCTAGGGTCCTAGTTTAAATTGGCCCTAAGGCAAACCAGATTGGGGGAACAGACAGCCTCATTTGTCCAGTCACGCTGCATTGTCGGGCTCCTTTGAGCCCCATGCTGGAGCCTTGACTTTCCTGCCCTCATGACTTTCCTTCTCTTGCTAACGGGCAGGCTGATTCATCATTAGCGGCAGGTAGCGACAGATCAGCGCCTGTAGCAGGCATTTTCAGAGCGCCCGCTAGTAGTCACTGTGCTCAGCCGTGGGTCGCTAGTTCATAGCGACTCAGTCGCTGTGTAGTAATGTTAAAGACATTGTGTGGAGTCGCTGTATGGGAGCGCATGTTAGTGACTGCTCATAGCGACCGACTCACACCATATTCAGCAAAAAAACAGCCTCACAAATCTCTGGCGCTGAAAAATGCTTGTTTGAAGCCCAGAGCGCAGGAGGCGGTGTGTTTAAAGTGTGTTTTCAAGCATCTATCAACTAGTAACAAAGCGAAAACATATGGAATTACATTGTAGCAACATTGTAACAATGCCAGACCTGTAATGTCATTTCTGAGGAAATATATAAAAAATTAAAAAATTGTGAAAAAACTGCTATTTCAATGCCAGAAGAGGTCACAGAATTATTTGTGATTTTTTGGGAAAAAAAAAATACCCTGTTTAAAAAGAAGAAAAGGTTCGTCCATTGAAATGTATGGGAGAGCGCCAGGTAGCGAGAGGTCATACCTGGCGCTGTGCAAGGCTGAACGCCGGCACTGTTCGCTGAGACTGTGAAAATGATGAATCAGACGCTACATGGCGCTATCCCAGTCGTTAAACAGATTCTGCTTGATAAATGTGTAATTGCGTGCCCTGTCCGGCGTTCACCAGTCGCTACCAGACGCTACCTCTCATTAACCAGCCACTACCTGACGCTATCCATTCTTAAATAAGGGCCTATGTGCAAATTTAGGAAATGCTTCTCTTTTGTTTAAGGGAACAGGAAACATCTGCACTTGCAATGCTGCATGTCTACTATTGGAAGAGGCATGACTGTGTGACTGTAGCCCATGTCATTTTCTGACCCCTATTTGGATAGATCTCTAATAGGAAAGATGAGTATATGCAGGGCTCACCCAAGGCAGGAGAAGGTTGTTTGGTGTCCTTGTGGTCCAAGACCTTCCCAGAGTTGCAATTGGAGGTGGTACTGTAGGTCTATTTTAAAGAACAAGCTCTATTAATCAGGTTGGAAATAGCCTTTTTTAAACTATAATTGTTTCTATATGTACTCAGTATACTACATCTTGCTTTGGTAAATGTTTGAATTGTAACTGTAACTTTATTCAATATTGTCTTTGTTTTTTTTCTTTTATTAGTTACCAATCCTGGCTTCATCAGTGGTCAGCCTCTACTTCCTGGAGTTAACCGATGTGTTTAAACCAGTCCATTCAGGGTTTAGCTGCTATGACAGGAGCCTTAGTATGCCCTATATTGAGCCTAACCAGGAATCCATTCCATTTTTGATGCTGCTCTGTTTGGCATTTGCAGGACCAGCAGCGACGGTGAGTTAAACTGTATTTATTATTTGTGTTTCAAAAAAAGTCTTTATGAAAATGCAAGCTGGGTAGATTCCAGAAATGTATAATTAAGCCATTGTATATGACTACACATTACAAAGCCCTAAACTGCTTTCTGTTTAAGGTAGAAATGGTCGAGATATTGGGGTTTCAAGTTTGACCTTATTATTATTTTCTGAATTATTTTCTCAAGCCTGAGGCTGTGACCTGGGCTCTGTGATGCGAACACATTTTGTGCTTAGACTTCCATGCTGGCACTCTGCTAAAAGAAGCCAAAAAGAGACCCATGCACTGGATGTATCAGGGGAGGAAGGGGCCACACATTTTAAATTATAGATGTGACTGCTAACAACGCAAGCCAATGCAGGTACTGAACAGCACACAACATTATACTTTTGTTGCTCTTGCATAACCATAAATGTTTATTCATGCCTTATAATAATTCACTCATTTTTTGGGGGGAGTAAACACT
This sequence comes from Gastrophryne carolinensis, assembly GCA_027917425.1. NCBI lineage: Eukaryota > Metazoa > Chordata > Amphibia > Anura > Microhylidae > Gastrophryne > Gastrophryne carolinensis. The sequence goes on from CM051235.1 coordinate 464,214,743, forward strand.
TTTTCATTAGATTTTTTTCCCTAAGCGCAATACAGCATCATATTTAGCGGCGCAATTTGTTTTAAAAATTGTACAGCTAAATATGGCGCTGAATTGCTTTAAAAAAAAATGTGAGTAAAAAAAATGATTCACGGTCATGAATCAATCCTATAGACTTAGGCCCTTATTTATGAAGGAATAGCGACAGATAGCGACTGGTGAGCGGCCGGTAATGATGGGCCCCGCCACGAGAACGCCGGCTCCCCACCACAATCACACATTTATCAAGCCAATCCTGCTTAGCGACTGAGATAGCGCCATATAGCGACTCATTCATCATTATTCCAGCCTCAGCCCACAGCGCCAGTGTCCGACCTTGAACAGCGACAGGTATGACCTCTCGCTACCTGGCGCTCTCCAATGCATTTCAAGGGAACAATCTTTAAATATTAATAATTAATTGTTATTAATGTTTTTTTTTTTTTTTTTTTAAATGTGAAAATTTCTGTGACCACTTCTGCCATTTTAGATAAAAATTGTACAGAATTGATATTACAGGTCTGATATTAATCTATTCATATTACTAAATTATTTAAATAATTTTTTTTTTGGTTTCCAAAAATATGGTGGTTTGGGGGTTAAAAAACGACTTTTAACACATCGCCTCCAGCGCTCTGGGGTTTAAACATGCATTTCACAGCGCTTGAATTTTTTGAGCGTGATTTTTTGATGAATATGGTGGAAGCCGGTCGCTCTGACCAGTCGCTATCATGCGCACCCATACATCGCGGAACCTGTCAAATAGCGACTCGGAACCTTGTATTCAACATTACGCCACACCGACTGAGTCGCTGTCAACAACCGAACAACGGGCAAGCACAGCGACTACTAGCGGGCGCTGTGAAAATACCGCTACAGTCGCTCAACTGTCGCTACATGTCGCTATTAATAAATCAGCCTCTTAATTTACCCTATTTGCCCTAATGTTGTGTTGAGTTGGGAACTCTACAGGCAGTATTTTTCTAACACATAGCACAATGTAGTGCCCATACGTTACCTAACCCTCTGAAAACAATAGGCAGTGTTTTCAGTGCATTGCGAATGCGTTACAATGCAGCACAGCAACACAGGGAAAACTCATAGGTATGCACCAAGGAAAAAAACATGAGAAAAAGTTTTTTTAGAGTGCTGAATCAACTCTTATAACAGGCTACTGATGGGTTACACCAGTGAACACCCCCATCCCAATTATAGCAGCTGCTGCCAATTATAAGAAAGGACAATAGTACATTTTTATTTATAATGGTATTATTCATGTGTATCCTAAGTGAATAAAACAGTTTTACTATAAACATAATTTAAGATGTTTGCAGACCTTCAACAATAACCTTTATACTGCCACAGAGCACAAGAAGGAAAAACATGGTAGGCCAGGAAGATACATCAAACAGGGGAGGGGCAGACTGGGGCTAAAAAGCAGCATGGGACTTTACTGGTCCTTGCCAGCCTATGAGCATGCTGTGCATGAGCTGCTGAGCACTGCCATCGGGGTTCTTCCGAGGTGGTCAGTAAGTGCCCTCATCGGCTGAGCCTATAGCATTGCAGAGACAGGTCATGGACAGGATTACATATGGCCACTCTTGTGATGGTAATATATATTTGGCATTGTAGGGACAGATACAGGGGTGGATATGGTCCCCACAGCCAGGATGCTGAGAATATAAGCATTTTAGGAGAAAATATGAGATGGGGGTGCACTGGGGCCAGGTATGAGGGATGTGTTGGGGCAGTCAGGGAGCTATTCGAAGAGGATTGTTTGAAATCCAGCACAGTGAGCTGCCAGCCCAGTTGGCCCTAAAACAGTGTGGGAATTCTCCCTGTGCTCCCTATAGCCAGTACACCCTAGGGACCCAATTAGGGGACTATTGTGGATTACCAGTATAGCTAGCTTTCAGCTAATGAGAATATATTGCATAACCTGGCATTGAAGTACATTGGATCTCAAGTTATGAAAGAATAATTTTAAGAATAAATTAAACCTGAGTGGTTATTCCACTGAGAGGCTTTAATAAACACTATACATTACACTGTTGCATTACTAACAGCTACATTTTCTAGAATTTGTGGCATAATTCATGGCAGTTTTTTCTCTTTTTAGATTATGGTTGGTGAAGGTGTCCTGTACTGCTGTTTGTCCAAAAGAAAAAATGGGATAGGAGCAGAAGCCAACATCAATGCTGGAGGTTGCAATTTTAACTCCTTTCTCCGAAGAGCTGTCAGGTTTATAGGTGTGTTTTTTGCGCTATAATAAATTAAAGTCATTATTATTATTATTATTATTATTATTATTATTATTACTATTGTCACTATTTAACATAACAATCTGTTTTTACCTAATTTATGTCACTTTATTTATGAGTGCTTCCCAACAATGCAGAAATGGTGCACAGAACCAGATATTTACATTGATCCTCAGCAACTCCTTTTTATAGATTACAGTATATGGACATGCAGTGACTGGTTAACATGAACCTATAGTAGACATTACAATTTGTTATACAGTAGACCATGATGTTATACATCATGGCATGTTCAGAAAACACACAGCACAAATATAACAACCCCTTCCAATGGGCATGTGCAACTGCAGGTAAACTTTATTTAAAAAAAAAAAGCCATCCATCCTCAAAACGAAATCCCTTGGCTTAGACTGGAGTTGCTCCCTCTATTGCATTTCATATGGGACACTACTACTAATCAGGAATGCCATGGAATTGGGGATAGGTATTTATGTCTAATCCAGTGTCAGCAAAGTAATTAAGTGGTCTTGCTTGGCAAGATCACTTATTGTTCTTGCTGATATATTATTAAGTGGTCTTGCTTGGCAAGATCACTTATTGTTCTTGCTGATATATTATTAAGTGGTCTTGCTTGGCAAGATCACTTATTGTTCTTGCTGATATATTATTAAGTGGTCTTGCTTGGCAAGATCACTTATTGTTCTTGCTGATATATTATTTTTATTATTATTATTATTATTCCAAGCATTTTTGCACTGTAACTCCTCCCACAGTTTTGACACTACATAGACCATAATATACCAAAACGTGCGGATCGTTCCCGAATGGTGTGCTTATAATTTGTGGAACGTTTCGCCAAACGGTTTCCGAAATATTTGCGTTTTTCTGGCGCAATTTTCCCATAGGAATGAATGGGAGGTATTTTCAAAGCTAGAGTGGGAACTGCGTGTTAAATGAAAAATCAGGACATGATTTCTAAACTGCGACCTCTCCCTCATTTTTAATCCCACCTACACAAATCTTATATCAAAACGTTCAGCTATCCCTGCTGCCGCTAAAAATGTCCAAGGCTAAGCCATAGCCCGAACAGATTTCACAATATGACCTTTTGTTTGCAACTCACACCTCCCATTGACATTCATTGAAAGTCCACTCTAGACACCACAAATTTGAATGGCAATTTCTAAACTGCGACTGTGCCTTCATTTTTAATATTTCAGAGACATGTTATACACCACATTATAGGTCTTCTTCTTGTGATTCTTACAGTATAAAGCTCTTTGCTGTAGGGTGTATACTTTTTAAGCTACAGTCATTTGAATATGGCAACCACCAGTGCATTAGAAATGTGTTTTAATGTGCATTCTCAGTTTACCTCAGAGTGAGTTTCCATAGCAACACAGCTGCAGCCTGGCTCATTACAGCTGCTCCGCCCACACACCAAGTCTCAGGAAACTCCCCTTAAAGGAGCAGTATCACAAAATTTGCATTAAAAACTATAAATAATTAAATAGCCACACAATAGCTTCTAACATGTCTATAAATAATCTGGCGATAGAAAAAAGAAGAATGCCTACTATCTTTACTCAAAACAATCCATACAGTTACTCTGCCTACTCCATATAGTTACTCTGCTCAGTCAAACCTTTCCACAGTTACTCCAGTGACTCCAACCACACAACAGTTACTCAAGTCACTCCACCCAGTTACTCAAGTCACTCCACCCAGTTACCCCGCCCACTCCACCCAGTTACTCCGCCCACTCCACCCAGTTACTCCGCCCACTCCACCCAGTTACTCCGCCCACTCCACCCAGTTACCCCGCCCACTCCACCCAGTTACCCCGCCCACTCCACCCAGTTACCCCGCCCACTCCACCCAGTTACTCCGCCCACTCCACCCAGTTACTCCGCCCACTCCACCCACACAACAGTTACTCAAGTCACTCCACCCAGTTACTCCGCTCACTCCACCCACACAACAGTTACTCAAGTCACTCCACCCAGTTACTCCGCCCACTCCACCCAGTTACTCCGCCCACTCCACCCAGTTACTCCGCCCACTCCATCCAGTTACTCCGCCCACTCCACCCAGTTACTCTGCCCACTCCACCCAGTTACTCTGCCCACTCCACCCAGTTACTCTGCCCACTCCACCTAGTTACTCCGCCCACTCCACCCAGTTGCTCCGCCCACTCCACCCACTCCACCTCGCCCACTCCACCCACTCCACCCAGTTAGCCCGCCCACTCCACCCAATTAGCCCGCCCACTCCACCCAATTAGCCCGCCCACTCCACCCAATTAGCCCGCCCACTCCACCCAGTTAGTCCGCCCACTCCACCCAGTTAGCCCGCCCACTCCACCCAGTTACTCCGCCCACTCCACCCAGTTACTCCGCCCACTCCACCCAGTTACTCCGCCCACTCCAACCACACAACAGTTACTCAAGTCACTCCACCCAGTTACTCTGCCCACTCCACCCAGTTACTCTGCCCACTCCACCCAGTTACTCCGCACACTCCACCCAGTTACTCCGCCCACCTCACCCAATTACTCCGCCCACTCCAACAACACAACAGTTACTCCGCCCTCTCCACCCAGTTACTCCGCCCTCTCCACCCAGTTACTCCGCCCTCTCCACCCAGTTACTCCGCCCTCTCCACCCTGTTACTCCACCCACTCCACCCACACAACAGTTACTCAAGTAACTCCACCTAGTTACTCTGCCCACTCCACCCAGTTACTCCATCCACTCCACCCAGTTACTCCATCCACTCCACCCAGTTACTCCGCCCACTCCACCCAGTTACTCTGCCCACTATACCCAGTTACTCCGCCCACTCCACCCAGTTGCTCCACCCACTCCACCCGCACACTCCACCCACTCCACCCCACCCACTCCACCCACTCCACCTCGCCCACTCCACCCACTCCACCCCGCCCACTCCACCCAGTTAGCCCGCCCACTCCACCCAGTTACTCCGCCCACTCCAACCACACAACAGTTACTCAAGTCACTCCACCTAGTTACTCCGCCCACTCCACCCAGTTACTCTGCCCACCCCACCCAATTACTCCGCCCACTCCAACAACACAACAGTTACTCCGCCCACTCCACCCAGTTACTCCGCCCACTCCACCCAGTTACTCCGCCCTCTCCACCCAGTTACTCCACCCACTCCAACCACACAACAGTTACTCAAGTCACTCCACCCAGTTACTCCGCCCACTCCACCCAGTTACTCTGCACACTCCACCCAGTTACTCCGCCCACCCCACCCAATTACTCCACCCACTCCAACACCACAACAGTTACTCCACCCAGTTACTCCGCCTACTCCACCCAGTTACTCCGTCCGCTCCACCCAGTTACTCCGCACGCTCCACTCAGTTACCCAGCCCGCTCCAGTTGTAGAGAACTGGCGGAGGCAAGACCACTTCACGCAATTTCCCCGGAAATTGCACTTTGTCTAGTTAAGTGGTCTTGCTTGCCAAGATCACTTATTGTTCTTGCTGATATATTATTTTTATTATTATTATTATTCCAAGCATTTTTGCACTGTAACTCCTCCCACAGTTTTGACACTACATAGACCATAATATACCAAAACGTGCGGATCGTTCCCGAATGGTGTGCTTATAATTTGTGGAACGTTTCGCCAAACGGTTTCCGAAATATTTGCGTTTTTCTGGCGCAATTTTCCCATAGGAATGAATGGGAGGTATTTTCAAAGCTAGAGTGGGAACTGCGTGTTAAATGAAAAATCAGGACATGATTTCTAAACTGCGACCTCTCCCTCATTTTTAATCCCACCTACACAAATCTTATATCAAAACGTTCAGCTATCCCTGCTGCCGCTAAAAATGTCCAAGGCTAAGCCATAGCCCGAACAGATTTCACAATATGACCTTTTGTTTGCAACTCACACCTCCCATTGACATTCATTGAAAGTCCACTCTAGACACCACAAATTTGAATGGCAATTTCTAAACTGCGACTGTGCCTTCATTTTTAATATTTCAGAGACATGTTATACACCACATTATAGGTCTTCTTCTTGTGATTCTTACAGTATAAAGCTCTTTGCTGTAGGGTGTATACTTTTTAAGCTACAGTCATTTGAATATGGCAACCACCAGTGCATTAGAAATGTGTTTTAATGTGCATTCTCAGTTTACCTCAGAGTGAGTTTCCATAGCAACACAGCTGCAGCCTGGCTCATTACAGCTGCTCCGCCCACACACCAAGTCTCAGGAAACTCCCCTTAAAGGAGCAGTATCGCAAAATTTGCATTAAAAAAGATAAATAATTAAATAGCCACATAATAGCTTCTAACATGTCTATAAATAATCTGGCGATAGAAAAAAGAAGAATGCTTACTATCTTTACTCACTCAAAACAATCCATACAGTTACTCTGCCTACTCCATATAGTTACTCTGCTCAGTCAAACCTTTCCACAGTTACTCCAGTGACTCCAACCACACAACAGTTACTCAGGCACTCCACCCAGTTACTCAAGTCACTCCACCCAGATACTCCGCCCACTCCACCCAGTTACTCCGCCCACTCCACTCAGTTACTCCGCCCACTGCACACAGTTACTCCACCCACTCTGCCCACTCTACCCAGTTACTCCGCCCATTCCACCTAGTTACTCCGCCCACTCCACCCAGTTACCCCGCCCACTCCACCCAGTTACTCCACCCACTCCACCCAGTTACTCCGCCCACTCCACCCAGTTACTCCAGCCACTCCACCCAGTTACTCCAGCCACTCCATCCAGTTACTCCGCCCACTCCAACCACACAATAGTTACTCAAGTCACTCCACCCAGTTACTCCGCTCACTCCACCCACACAACAGTTACTCCGCCCACTCCACCCAGTTACTCTGCCCACTCCACCCAGTTACTCCACCCACTCCACCCAGTTACTCCACCCACTCCACCCAGTTACTCTGCCCGCTCCAGTTGTAGAGAACTGGCGGAGGCAAGACCACTTCACGCAATTTCCCCGGAAATTGCACTTTGTCTAGTTAAGTGGTCTTGCTTGGCAAGATCACTTATTGTTCTTGCTGATATATTATTAAGTGGTCTTGCTTGGCAAGATCACTTATTGTTCTTGCTGATATATTATTCTTATTAAGTGGTCTTGCTTGGCAAGATCACTTATTGTTCTTGCTGATATATTATTAAGTGGTCTTGCTTGGCAAGATCACTTATTGTTCTTGCTGATATATTATTAAGTGGTCTTGCTTGGCAAGATCACTTATTGTTCTTGCTGATATATTATTTTTATTATTATTCCAAGCATTTTTGCACTGTAACTCCTCCCACAGTTTTGACACTACATAGACCATAATATACCAAAACGTGCGGATCATTCCCGAATGGTGTGCTTATATTTTGTGGAACGTTTCGCCAAACGGTTTCCGAAATATTGGCGTTTTCCTGGCGCAATTTTCCCATAGGAATGAATGGGAGGTATTTTCAAAGCTAGAGTGGGAGATGCGTGTGAAATGAAAAATCAGGACATGATTTCTAAACTGCGACCTCTCCCTCATTTTTAATCCCACCTACACAAATCTTATATCAAAACGTTCAGCTATCCCTGCTGCCGCTAAAAATGTCCAAGGCTAAGCCATAGCCCGAACAGATTTCACAATATGACCTTTTGTTTGCAACTCACACCTCCCATTGACATTCATTGAAACTCCACTCTAGACACCACAAATTTGAATGGCAATTTCTAACCTGCGACTGTGCCTCCATTTTTAATATTTCAGAGACATGTTATACACCACATTGTTCGCCTAGCTCTTGTGATTCTTACAGTATAAAGCTCTTTGCTGTAGGATGTATACTTTTTAAGCTACAGTCATTTGAATATGGCAACCACCAGTGCATTAGAAATGTGTTTTAATGTGCATTCTCAGTTTACCTCAGAGTGAGTTTCCATAGCAACACAGCTGCAGCCTGGCTCGTTACAGCTGCTCCGCCCACACACCAAGTCTCAGGAAACTCCCCTTAAAGGAGCAGTATCGCGAAATTTGCATTAAAAAAGATAAATAATTAAATAGCCACACAATAGCTTCTAACATGTCAATAAATAATCTGGCGATAGAAAAAAGAAGAATGCTTACTATCTTTACTCACTCAAAACAATCCATACAGTTACTCTGCCTACTCCATATAGTTACTCTGCTCAGTCAAACCTTTCCACAGTTACTCCAGTGACTCCAACCACACAACAGTTACTCAGGCACTCCACACAGTTACTCAAGTCACTCCACCCAGATACTCCGCCCACTCCACCCAGTTACTCCGCCCACTCCACTCAGTTACTCCGCCCACTGCACCCAGTTACTCCACCCACTCTGCCCACTCTACCCAGTTACCCCGCCCACTCCACCTAGTTACCCCGCCCACTCCACCTAGTTACCCCGCCCACTCCACCTAGTTACTCCGCCCACTCCACCCAGTTACCCCGCCCACTCCACCCAGTTACCCCGCCCACTCCACCCAGTTACCCCGCCCACTCCACCCAGTTACTCCGCCCACTCCACCCAGTTACTCCGCCCACTCCACCCAGTTACTCCAGCCACTCCACCCAGTTACTCCGCCCAGTCCACCCACACAACAGTTACTCAAGTCACTCCACCCAGTTACTCCGCCCACTCCAACCACACAACAGTTACTCAAGTCACTCCACCCAGTTACTCCGCTCACTCCACCCACACAGCAGTTACTCCGCCCACTCCACCCAGTTACTCTGCCCACTCCACCCAGTTACTCTGCCCACTCCACCCAGTTACTCCGCCCACTCCACCCAGTTACTCCGCCCACTCCACCCAGTTACTCTGCCCACTCCAGTTGTAGAGAACTGGCGGAGGCAAGACCACTTCACGCAATTTCCCCGGAAATTGCACTTTGTCTAGTTTTTATTATTATTATTATTCCAAGCATTTTTGCACTGTAACTCCTCCCACAGTTTTGACACTACATAGACCATAATATACCAAAACGTGCGGATCGTTCCCGAATGGTGTGCTTATAATTTGTGGAACGTTTCGCCAAACGGTTTCCGAAATATTTGCGTTTTTCTGGCGCAATTTTCCCATAGGAATGAATGGGAGGTATTTTCAAAGCTAGAGTGGGAACTGCGTGTTAAATGAAAAATCAGGACATGATTTCTAAACTGCGACCTCTCCCTCATTTTTAATCCCACCTACACAAATCTTATATCAAAACGTTCAGCTATCCCTGCTGCCGCTAAAAATGTCCAAGGCTAAGCCATAGCCCGAACAGATTTCACAATATGACCTTTTGTTTGCAACTCACACCTCCCATTGACATTCATTGAAACTCCACTCTAGACGCCACAAATTTGAATGGCAATTTCTAAACTGCGACTGTGCCTTCATTTTTAATATTTCAGAGACATGTTATACACCACATTATAGGTCTTCTTCTTGTGATTCTTACAGTATAAAGCTCTTTGCTGTAGGGTGTATACTTTTTAAGCTACAGTCATTTGAATATGGCAACCACCAGTGCATTAGAAATGTGTTTTAATGTGCATTCTCAGTTTACCTCAGAGTGAGTTTCCATAGCAACACAGCTGCAGCCTGGCTCATTACAGCTGCTCCGCCCACACACCAAGTCTCAGGAAACTCCCCTTAAAGGAGCAGTATCGCAAAATTTGCATTAAAAACTATAAATAATTAAATAGCCACACAATAGCTTCTAACATGTCTATAAATAATCTGGCGATAGAAAAAAGAAGAATGCCTACTATCTTTACTCAAAACAATCCATACAGTTACTCTGCCTACTCCATATAGTTACTCTGCTCAGTCAAACCTTTCCACAGTTACTCCAGTGACTCCAACCACACAACAGTTACTCAAGTCACTCCACCCAGTTACTCAAGTCACTCCACCCAGTTACCCCGCCCACTCCACCCAGTTACTCCGCCCACTCCACCCAGTTACTCCGCCCACTCCACCCAGTTACTCCGCCCACTCCACCCAGTTACCCCGCCCACTCCACCCAGTTACCCCGCCCACTCCACCCAGTTACCCCGCCCACTCCACCCAGTTACTCCGCCCACTCCACCCAGTTACTCCGCCCACTCCACCCACACAACAGTTACTCAAGTCACTCCACCCAGTTACTCCGCTCACTCCACCCACACAACAGTTACTCAAGTCACTCCACCCAGTTACTCCGCCCACTCCACCCAGTTACTCCGCCCACTCCACCCAGTTACTCCGCCCACTCCATCCAGTTACTCCGCCCACTCCACCCAGTTACTCTGCCCACTCCACCCAGTTACTCTGCCCACTCCACCCAGTTACTCTGCCCACTCCACCTAGTTACTCCGCCCACTCCACCCAGTTGCTCCGCCCACTCCACCCACTCCACCTCGCCCACTCCACCCACTCCACCCAGTTAGCCCGCCCACTCCACCCAATTAGCCCGCCCACTCCACCCAATTAGCCCGCCCACTCCACCCAGTTAGTCCGCCCACTCCACCCAGTTAGTCCGCCCACTCCACCCAGTTAGCCCGCCCACTCCACCCAGTTACCCCGCCCACTCCACCCAGTTACTCCGCCCACTCCACCCAGTTACTCCGCCCACTCCAACCACACAACAGTTACTCAAGTCACTCCACCCAGTTACTCTGCCCACTCCACCCAGTTACTCTGCCCACTCCACCCAGTTACTCCGCACACTCCACCCAGTTACTCCGCCCACCTCACCCAATTACTCCGCCCACTCCAACAACACAACAGTTACTCCGCCCTCTCCACCCAGTTACTCCGCCCTCTCCACCCAGTTACTCCGCCCTCTCCACCCAGTTACTCCGCCCTCTCCACCCTGTTACTCCACCCACTCCACCCACACAACAGTTACTCAAGTAACTCCACCTAGTTACTCTGCCCACTCCACCCAGTTACTCCATCCACTCCACCCAGTTACTCCATCCACTCCACCCAGTTACTCCGCCCACTCCACCCAGTTACTCTGCCCACTATACCCAGTTACTCCGCCCACTCCACCCAGTTGCTCCACCCACTCCACCCGCACACTCCACCCACTCCACCCCACCCACTCCACCCACTCCACCTCGCCCACTCCACCCACTCCACCCCGCCCACTCCACCCAGTTAGCCCGCCCACTCCACCCAGTTACTCCGCCCACTCCAACCACACAACAGTTACTCAAGTCACTCCACCTAGTTACTCCGCCCACTCCACCCAGTTACTCTGCCCACCCCACCCAATTACTCCGCCCACTCCAACAACACAACAGTTACTCCGCCCACTCCACCCAGTTACTCCGCCCACTCCACCCAGTTACTCCGCCCTCTCCACCCAGTTACTCCACCCACTCCAACCACACAACAGTTACTCAAGTCACTCCACCCAGTTACTCCGCCCACTCCACCCAGTTACTCTGCACACTCCACCCAGTTACTCCGCCCACCCCACCCAATTACTCCACCCACTCCAACACCACAACAGTTACTCCACCCAGTTACTCCGCCTACTCCACCCAGTTACTCCGTCCGCTCCACCCAGTTACTCCGCACGCTCCACTCAGTTACCCAGCCCGCTCCAGTTGTAGAGAACTGGCGGAGGCAAGACCACTTCACGCAATTTCCCCGGAAATTGCACTTTGTCTAGTTATTATTATTATTCCAAGCATTTTTGCACTGTAACTCCTCCCACAGTTTTGACACTACATAGACCATAATATACCAAAACGTGCGGATCGTTCCCGAATGGTGTGCTTATATTTTGTGGAACGTTTCGCCAAACGGTTTCCGAAATATTGGCGTTTTTCTGGCGCAATTTTCCCATAGGAATGAATGGGAGATATTTTCAAAGCTAGAGTGGGAGATGGGTGTGAAGAGAAAAATCAGGACATGATTTCTAAACTGCGACCTCTCCCTCATTTTTAATCCCACCTACACAAATCTTATATCAAAACGTTCAGCTATCCCTGCTGCCGCTAAAAATGTCCAAGGCTAAGCCATAGCCCGAACAGATTTCACAATATGACCTTTTGTTTGCAACTCACACCTCCCATTGACATTCATTGAAACTCCACTCTAGACACCACAAATTTGAATGGCAATTTCTAAACTGCGACTGTGCCTTCATTTTTAATATTTCAGAGACATGTTATGCACCACATTATAGGTCTTCTTCTTGTGATTCCTACAGTATAAAGCTCATTGCTGTAGGGTGTATACTTTTTAAGCTACAGTCATTTGAATATGGCAACCACCAGTGCATTAGAAATGTGTTTTAATGTGCATTCTCAGTTTACCTCAGAGTGAGTTTCCATAGCAACACAGCTGCAGCCTGGCTCGTTACAGCTGCTCCGCCCACACACCAAGTCTCAGGAAACTCCTCTTAAAGGAGCAGTATCGCGAAATTTGCATTACAAAAGATAAATAATTAAATAGCCACACAATAGCTTCTAACATGTCTATAAATAATCTGGCGATAGAAAAAAGAAGAATGCCTACTATCTTTACTCAAAACAATCCATACAGTTACTCTGCCTACTCCATATAGTTACTCTGCTCAGTCAAACCTTTCCACAGTTACTCCAGTGACTCCAACCACACAACAGTTACTCAAGTCACTCCACCCAGTTACTCAAGTCACTCCACCAAGATACTCCGCCCACTCCACCCAGTTACCCCACCCACTCCACCCAGTTACCCCACCCACTCCACCCAGTTACTCCGCCCACTCCACCCAGTTACTCCGCCCACTCCACCTAGTTACTCCGCCCACTCCACCCAGTTACTCTGCCCACTCCACCCAGTTACTCTGCCCACTCCACCCAGTTACTCTGCCCACTCCACCCAGTTACTCTGCCCACTCCACCCAGTTACTCCGCCCACTCCACCTCGCCCACTCCACCCAATTAGCCCGCCCACTCCACCCAGTCAGCCCGCCCACTCCACCCAGTCAGCCCGCCCACTCCATCCAGTTAGCCCACCCACTCCACCCAGTTACTCTGCCCACTCCACCCAGTTACTCCGCCCACTCCAACCACACAACAGTTACTCAAGTCACTCCACCCAGTTACTCTGCCCACTCCACCAAGTTACTCCGCACACTCCACCCAGTTACTCCGCCCACCCCACCTAATTACTCCGCCCACTCCAACAACACAACAGTTACTCCGCCCACTCCACCCAGTTACTCCGCCCACTCCACCCAGTTACTCCGCCCACTCCACCCAGTTACTCCGCCCTCTCCACCCAGTTACTCCACCCACTCCAACCACACAACAGTTACTCAAGTCACTCCGCCCACTCCACCCAGTTACTCTGCACACTCCACCCAGTTACTCCGTCCACCCAACCCAATTACCCCGCCCACTCCAACACCACAACAGTTACTCCGCCTACTCCACCCAGTTACTCCGCCTACTCCACCCAGTTACTCCATCCACTCCACCCAGTTACTCCGCCCACTCCACCCAGTTACTCCGCCCACTCCACCCAGTTACTCCGCCCTCTCCACCCAGTTACTCTGCCCTCTCCACCCAGTTACTCCTCCCACCCCACCCAATTACCCCGCCCACTCCAACACCACAACAGTTACTCCGCCCACTCCACCCAGTTACTTCGCCTACTCCACCCAGTTACTCTGCCCACTCCAGTTGTAGAGAATTGGCGGAGGCAAGACCACTTCACGCAATTTCCCTGGAAATTGCACTTTGTCTAGTTCTTATTAAGTGGTCTTGCTTGGCAAGATCACTTATTGTTCTTGCTGATATATTATTATTATTATTATTCCAAGCATTTTTGCACTGTAACTCCTCCCACAGTTTTGACACTACATAGACCATAATATACCAAAACGTGCGGATCGTTCCCGAATGGTGTGCTTATATTTTGTGGAACGTTTCGCCAAACGGTTTCCGAAATATTGGCGTTTTCCTGGCGCAATTTTCCCATAGGAATGAATGGGAGGTATTTTCAAAGCTAGAGTGGGAGATGCGTGTGAAATGAAAAATCAGGACATGATTTCTAAACTGTGACCTCTCCCTCATTTTTAATCCCACCTACACAAATCTTATATCAAAACGTTCAGCTATCCCTGCTGCCGCTAAAAATGTCCAAGGCTAAGCCATAGCCCGAACAGATTTCACAATATGACCTTTTGTTTGCAACTCACACCTCCCATTGACATTCATTGAAACTCCACTCTAGACACCACAAATTTGAATGGCAATTTCTAAACTGCGACTGTGCCTTCATTTTTAATATTTCCGAGACATGCTATACACCACATTGTTCGCCTAGCTCTTGTGATTCTTACAGTATAAAGCTCTTTGCTGTAGGATGTATACTTTTTAAGCTACAGTCATTTGAATATGGCAACCACCAGTGCATTAGAAATGTGTTTTAATGTGCATTCTCAGTTTACCTCAGAGTGAGTTTCCATAGCAACACAGCTGCAGCCTGGCTCGTTACAGCTGCTCCGCCCACACACCAAGTCTCAGGAAACTCCCCTTAAAGGAGCAGTATCGCGAAATTTGCATTAAAAAAGATAAATAATTAAATAGCCACACAATAGCTTCTAACATGTCAATAAATAATCTGGCGATAGAAAAAAGAAGAATGCTTACTATCTTTACTCACTCAAAACAATCCATACAGTTACTCTGCCTACTCCATATAGTTACTCTGCTCAGTCAAACCTTTCCACAGTTACTCCAGTGACTCCAACCACACAACAGTTACTCAGGCACTCCACACAGTTACTCAAGTCACTCCACCCAGATACTCCGCCCACTCCACCCAGTTACTCCGCCCACTCCACTCAGTTACTCCGCCCACTGCACCCAGTTACTCCACCCACTCTGCCCACTCTACCCAGTTACCCCGCCCACTCCACCTAGTTACCCCGCCCACTCCACCTAGTTACCCCGCCCACTCCACCTAGTTACTCCGCCCACTCCACCCAGTTACCCCGCCCACTCCACCCAGTTACCCCGCCCACTCCACCCAGTTACCCCGCCCACTCCACCCAGTTACTCCGCCCACTCCACCCAGTTACTCCGCCCACTCCACCCAGTTACTCCAGCCACTCCACCCAGTTACTCCGCCCAGTCCACCCACACAACAGTTACTCAAGTCACTCCACCCAGTTACTCCGCCCACTCCAACCACACAACAGTTACTCAAGTCACTCCACCCAGTTACTCCGCTCACTCCACCCACACAGCAGTTACTCCGCCCACTCCACCCAGTTACTCTGCCCACTCCACCCAGTTACTCTGCCCACTCCACCCAGTTACTCCGCCCACTCCACCCAGTTACTCCGCCCACTCCACCCAGTTACTCTGCCCACTCCAGTTGTAGAGAACTGGCGGAGGCAAGACCACTTCACGCAATTTCCCCGGAAATTGCACTTTGTCTAGTTTTTATTATTATTATTATTCCAAGCATTTTTGCACTGTAACTCCTCCCACAGTTTTGACACTACATAGACCATAATATACCAAAACGTGCGGATCGTTCCCGAATGGTGTGCTTATAATTTGTGGAACGTTTCGCCAAACGGTTTCCGAAATATTTGCGTTTTTCTGGCGCAATTTTCCCATAGGAATGAATGGGAGGTATTTTCAAAGCTAGAGTGGGAACTGCGTGTTAAATGAAAAATCAGGACATGATTTCTAAACTGCGACCTCTCCCTCATTTTTAATCCCACCTACACAAATCTTATATCAAAACGTTCAGCTATCCCTGCTGCCGCTAAAAATGTCCAAGGCTAAGCCATAGCCCGAACAGATTTCACAATATGACCTTTTGTTTGCAACTCACACCTCCCATTGACATTCATTGAAACTCCACTCTAGACGCCACAAATTTGAATGGCAATTTCTAAACTGCGACTGTGCCTTCATTTTTAATATTTCAGAGACATGTTATACACCACATTATAGGTCTTCTTCTTGTGATTCTTACAGTATAAAGCTCTTTGCTGTAGGGTGTATACTTTTTAAGCTACAGTCATTTGAATATGGCAACCACCAGTGCATTAGAAATGTGTTTTAATGTGCATTCTCAGTTTACCTCAGAGTGAGTTTCCATAGCAACACAGCTGCAGCCTGGCTCATTACAGCTGCTCCGCCCACACACCAAGTCTCAGGAAACTCCCCTTAAAGGAGCAGTATCGCAAAATTTGCATTAAAAACTATAAATAATTAAATAGCCACACAATAGCTTCTAACATGTCTATAAATAATCTGGCGATAGAAAAAAGAAGAATGCCTACTATCTTTACTCAAAACAATCCATACAGTTACTCTGCCTACTCCATATAGTTACTCTGCTCAGTCAAACCTTTCCACAGTTACTCCAGTGACTCCAACCACACAACAGTTACTCAAGTCACTCCACCCAGTTACTCAAGTCACTCCACCCAGTTACCCCGCCCACTCCACCCAGTTACTCCGCCCACTCCACCCAGTTACTCCGCCCACTCCACCCAGTTACTCCGCCCACTCCACCCAGTTACCCCGCCCACTCCACCCAGTTACCCCGCCCACTCCACCCAGTTACCCCGCCCACTCCACCCAGTTACTCCGCCCACTCCACCCAGTTACTCCGCCCACTCCACCCACACAACAGTTACTCAAGTCACTCCACCCAGTTACTCCGCTCACTCCACCCACACAACAGTTACTCAAGTCACTCCACCCAGTTACTCCGCCCACTCCACCCAGTTACTCCGCCCACTCCACCCAGTTACTCCGCCCACTCCACCCAGTTACTCCGCCCACTCCACCCAGTTACTCTGCCCACTCCACCCAGTTACTCTGCCCACTCCACCCAGTTACTCTGCCCACTCCACCTAGTTACTCCGCCCACTCCACCCAGTTGCTCCGCCCACTCCACCCACTCCACCTCGCCCACTCCACCCACTCCACCCAGTTAGCCCGCCCACTCCACCCAATTAGCCCGCCCACTCCACCCAATTAGCCCGCCCACTCCACCCAGTTAGTCCGCCCACTCCACCCAGTTAGTCCGCCCACTCCACCCAGTTAGCCCGCCCACTCCACCCAGTTACCCCGCCCACTCCACCCAGTTACTCCGCCCACTCCACCCAGTTACTCCGCCCACTCCAACCACACAACAGTTACTCAAGTCACTCCACCCAGTTACTCTGCCCACTCCACCCAGTTACTCTGCCCACTCCACCCAGTTACTCCGCACACTCCACCCAGTTACTCCGCCCACCTCACCCAATTACTCCGCCCACTCCAACAACACAACAGTTACTCCGCCCTCTCCACCCAGTTACTCCGCCCTCTCCACCCAGTTACTCCGCCCTCTCCACCCAGTTACTCCGCCCTCTCCACCCTGTTACTCCACCCACTCCACCCACACAACAGTTACTCAAGTAACTCCACCTAGTTACTCTGCCCACTCCACCCAGTTACTCCATCCACTCCACCCAGTTACTCCATCCACTCCACCCAGTTACTCCGCCCACTCCACCCAGTTACTCTGCCCACTATACCCAGTTACTCCGCCCACTCCACCCAGTTGCTCCACCCACTCCACCCGCACACTCCACCCACTCCACCCCACCCACTCCACCCACTCCACCTCGCCCACTCCACCCACTCCACCCCGCCCACTCCACCCAGTTAGCCCGCCCACTCCACCCAGTTACTCCGCCCACTCCAACCACACAACAGTTACTCAAGTCACTCCACCTAGTTACTCCGCCCACTCCACCCAGTTACTCTGCCCACCCCACCCAATTACTCCGCCCACTCCAACAACACAACAGTTACTCCGCCCACTCCACCCAGTTACTCCGCCCACTCCACCCAGTTACTCCGCCCTCTCCACCCAGTTACTCCACCCACTCCAACCACACAACAGTTACTCAAGTCACTCCACCCAGTTACTCCGCCCACTCCACCCAGTTACTCTGCACACTCCACCCAGTTACTCCGCCCACCCCACCCAATTACTCCACCCACTCCAACACCACAACAGTTACTCCACCCAGTTACTCCGCCTACTCCACCCAGTTACTCCGTCCGCTCCACCCAGTTACTCCGCACGCTCCACTCAGTTACCCAGCCCGCTCCAGTTGTAGAGAACTGGCGGAGGCAAGACCACTTCACGCAATTTCCCCGGAAATTGCACTTTGTCTAGTTATTATTATTATTCCAAGCATTTTTGCACTGTAACTCCTCCCACAGTTTTGACACTACATAGACCATAATATACCAAAACGTGCGGATCGTTCCCGAATGGTGTGCTTATATTTTGTGGAACGTTTCGCCAAACGGTTTCCGAAATATTGGCGTTTTTCTGGCGCAATTTTCCCATAGGAATGAATGGGAGATATTTTCAAAGCTAGAGTGGGAGATGGGTGTGAAGAGAAAAATCAGGACATGATTTCTAAACTGCGACCTCTCCCTCATTTTTAATCCCACCTACACAAATCTTATATCAAAACGTTCAGCTATCCCTGCTGCCGCTAAAAATGTCCAAGGCTAAGCCATAGCCCGAACAGATTTCACAATATGACCTTTTGTTTGCAACTCACACCTCCCATTGACATTCATTGAAACTCCACTCTAGACACCACAAATTTGAATGGCAATTTCTAAACTGCGACTGTGCCTTCATTTTTAATATTTCAGAGACATGTTATGCACCACATTATAGGTCTTCTTCTTGTGATTCCTACAGTATAAAGCTCATTGCTGTAGGGTGTATACTTTTTAAGCTACAGTCATTTGAATATGGCAACCACCAGTGCATTAGAAATGTGTTTTAATGTGCATTCTCAGTTTACCTCAGAGTGAGTTTCCATAGCAACACAGCTGCAGCCTGGCTCGTTACAGCTGCTCCGCCCACACACCAAGTCTCAGGAAACTCCTCTTAAAGGAGCAGTATCGCGAAATTTGCATTACAAAAGATAAATAATTAAATAGCCACACAATAGCTTCTAACATGTCTATAAATAATCTGGCGATAGAAAAAAGAAGAATGCCTACTATCTTTACTCAAAACAATCCATACAGTTACTCTGCCTACTCCATATAGTTACTCTGCTCAGTCAAACCTTTCCACAGTTACTCCAGTGACTCCAACCACACAACAGTTACTCAAGTCACTCCACCCAGTTACTCAAGTCACTCCACCAAGATACTCCGCCCACTCCACCCAGTTACCCCACCCACTCCACCCAGTTACCCCACCCACTCCACCCAGTTACTCCGCCCACTCCACCCAGTTACTCCGCCCACTCCACCTAGTTACTCCGCCCACTCCACCCAGTTACTCTGCCCACTCCACCCAGTTACTCTGCCCACTCCACCCAGTTACTCTGCCCACTCCACCCAGTTACTCTGCCCACTCCACCCAGTTACTCCGCCCACTCCACCTCGCCCACTCCACCCAATTAGCCCGCCCACTCCACCCAGTCAGCCCGCCCACTCCACCCAGTCAGCCCGCCCACTCCACCCAGTTAGCCCACCCACTCCACCCAGTTACTCTGCCCACTCCACCCAGTTACTCCGCCCACTCCAACCACACAACAGTTACTCAAGTCACTCCACCCAGTTACTCTGCCCACTCCACCAAGTTACTCCGCACACTCCACCCAGTTACTCCGCCCACCCCACCTAATTACTCCGCCCACTCCAACAACACAACAGTTACTCCGCCCACTCCACCCAGTTACTCCGCCCACTCCACCCAGTTACTCCGCCCACTCCACCCAGTTACTCCGCCCTCTCCACCCAGTTACTCCACCCACTCCAACCACACAACAGTTACTCAAGTCACTCCGCCCACTCCACCCAGTTACTCTGCACACTCCACCCAGTTACTCCGTCCACCCAACCCAATTACCCCGCCCACTCCAACACCACAACAGTTACTCCGCCTACTCCACCCAGTTACTCCGCCTACTCCACCCAGTTACTCCATCCACTCCACCCAGTTACTCCGCCCACTCCACCCAGTTACTCCGCCCACTCCACCCAGTTACTCCGCCCTCTCCACCCAGTTACTCTGCCCTCTCCACCCAGTTACTCCTCCCACCCCACCCAATTACCCCGCCCACTCCAACACCACAACAGTTACTCCGCCCACTCCACCCAGTTACTTCGCCTACTCCACCCAGTTACTCTGCCCACTCCAGTTGTAGAGAATTGGCGGAGGCAAGACCACTTCACGCAATTTCCCTGGAAATTGCACTTTGTCTAGTTCTTATTAAGTGGTCTTGCTTGGCAAGATCACTTATTGTTCTTGCTGATATATTATTATTATTATTATTCCAAGCATTTTTGCACTGTAACTCCTCCCACAGTTTTGACACTACATAGACCATAATATACCAAAACGTGCGGATCGTTCCCGAATGGTGTGCTTATATTTTGTGGAACGTTTCGCCAAACGGTTTCCGAAATATTGGCGTTTTCCTGGCGCAATTTTCCCATAGGAATGAATGGGAGGTATTTTCAAAGCTAGAGTGGGAGATGCGTGTGAAATGAAAAATCAGGACATGATTTCTAAACTGTGACCTCTCCCTCATTTTTAATCCCACCTACACAAATCTTATATCAAAACGTTCAGCTATCCCTGCTGCCGCTAAAAATGTCCAAGGCTAAGCCATAGCCCGAACAGATTTCACAATATGACCTTTTGTTTGCAACTCACACCTCCCATTGACATTCATTGAAACTCCACTCTAGACACCACAAATTTGAATGGCAATTTCTAAACTGCGACTGTGCCTTCATTTTTAATATTTCCGAGACATGCTATACACCACATTGTTCGCCTAGCTCTTGTGATTCTTACAGTATAAAGCTCTTTGCTGTAGGATGTATACTTTTTAAGCTACAGTCATTTGAATATGGCAACCACCAGTGCATTAGAAATGTGTTTTAATGTGCATTCTCAGTTTACCTCAGAGTGAGTTTCCATAGCAACACAGCTGCAGCCTGGCTCGTTACAGCTGCTCCGCCCACACACCAAGTCTCAGGAAACTCCCCTTAAAGGAGCAGTATCGCGAAATTTGCATTAAAAAAGATAAATAATTAAATAGCCACACAATAGCTTCTAACATGTTTATAAATAATCTGGCAATAGAAAAAAGAAGAATGCTTACTATCTTTACTCAAAACAATCCATACAGTTACTCTGCCTACTCCATATAGTTACTCTGCTCAGTCAAACCTTTCCACAGTTACTCCAGTGACTCCAACCACACAACAGTTACTCAGGCACTCCACCCAGTTACTCAAGTCACTCCACCCAGATACTCCGCCCACTCCACCCAGTTACTCCGCCCACTCCACTCAGTTACTCCGCCCACTGCACCCAGTTACTCCACCCACTCTGCCCACTCTACCCAGTTACTCCGCCCATTCCACCTAGTTACTCCGCCCATTCCACCGAGTTACTCCGTCCACTTCACCCAGTTACTCCGCCCACTCCACCCAGTTACCCCGCCCACTCCACCCAGTTACCCCGCCCACTCCACCCAGTTACCCCGCCCACTCCACCCAGTTACTCCGCCCACTCCACCCAGTTACTCCGCCCACTCCACCCAGTTACTCCAGCCACTCCACCCAGTTACTCCAGCCACTCCACCCAGTTACTCCGCCCACTCCACCCACACAACAGTTACTCAAGTCACTCCACCCAGTTACTCCGCCCACTCCAACCACACAACAGTTACTCAAGTCACTCCACCCAGTTACTCCGCTCACTCCACCCACACAACAGTTACTCCGCCCACTCCACCCAGTTACTCTGCCCACTCCACCCAGTTTCTCCACCCACTCCACCCAGTTACTCCGCCCGCTCCACCCAGTTACTCCGCCCACTCCACCCAGTTACCCCGCCCACTCCACCCAGTTACTCCGCCCACTCCACCCAGTTACTCCAGCCACTCCACCCAGTTACTCCGCCCACTCCACCCACACAACAGTTACTCAAGTCACTCCACCCAGTTACTCCGCCCACTCCAACCACACAACAGTTACTCAAGTCACTCCACCCAGTTACTCCGCTCACTCCACCCACACAACAGTTACTCAAGTCACTCCACCCAGTTACTCCGCCCACTCCACCCAGTTACTCCGCCCACTCCACCCAGTTACTCTGCCCACTCCAGTTGTAGAGAACTGGCGGAGGCAAGACCACTTCACGCAATTTCCCCGGAAATTGCACTTTGTCTAGTTCTTATTCTTATTTTTATTCCAAGCATTTTTGCACTGTAACTCCTCCCACAATTTTGACACTACATAGACCATAATATACCAAAACGTGCGGATCGTTCCCGAATGGTGTGCTTATATTTTGTGGAACGTTTCGCCAAACGGTTTCTGAAATATTGGCGTTTTCCTGGCGCAATTTTCCCATAGGAATGAATGGGAGGTATTTTCAAAGCTAGAGTGGGAGATGCGTGTGAAATGAAAAATCAGGACATGATATCTAAACTGCGACCTCTCCCTCATTTTTAATCCCACCTACACAAATCTTATATCAAAACGTTCAGCTATCCCTGCTGCCGCTAAAAATGTCCAAGGCTAAGCCATAGCCCGAACAGATTTCACAATATGACCTTTTGTTTGCAACTCACACCTCCCATTGACATTCATTGAAACTCCACTCTAGACACCACAAATTTGAATGGCAATTTCTAAACTGCGACTGTGCCTTCATTTTTAATATTTCAGAGACATGTTATACACCACATTGTTCACCTAGCTCTTGTGATTCTTACAGTATAAAGCTCTTTGCTGTAGGATGTATACTTTTTAAGCTACAGTCATTTGAATATGGCAACCACCAGTGCATTAGAAATGTGTTTTAATGTGCATTCTCAGTTTACCTCAGAGTGAGTTTCCATAGCAACACAGCTGCAGCCTGGCTCGTTACAGCTGCTCCGCCCACACACCAAGTCTCAGGAAACTCCCCTTAAAGGAGCAGTATCGCGAAATTTGCATTAAAAAAGATAAATAATTAAATAGCCACACAATAGCTTCTAACATGTCTATAAATAATCTGGCAATAGAAAAAAGAAGAATGCTTACTATCTTTACTCAAAACAATCCATACAGTTACTCTGCCTACTCCATATAGTTACTCTGCTCAGTCAAACCTTTCCACAGTTACTCCAGTGACTCCAACCACACAACAGTTACTCAAGTCACTCCACCCAGATACTCCACCCAGATACTCCACCCACTCCACCCAGATACTCCACCCAGTTACTCCACCCAGTTACTCCACCCGCTCCACCCAGTTACTCTGCCCACTCCACCCAGTTACTCTGCCCACTCCACCCAGTTACTCTGCCCACTCCACCCAGTTACTCCACCCAGTTACTCCACCCACTCCACCCAGTTACTCCGCCCGCTCCACCCAGTTACTCCGCCCGCTCCACCCAGTTACTCCGCCCACTCCACCCAGTTACTCCGCCCACTTCACCCAGTTACTCCACCCAGTTACTCCACCCACTCCACCCAGTTACTCCGCCCGCTCCACCCAGTTACTCTGCCCACTCCAGTTGTAGAGAACTGGCGGAGGCAAGACCACTTCACGCAATTTCCCCGGAAATTGCACTTTTGTCTAGTTATTATTATTATTATTATTCCAAGCATTTTTGCACTGTAACTCCTCCCACAATTTTGACACTACATAGACCATAATATACCAAAACGTGCGGATCGTTCCCGAATGGTGTGCTTATATTTTGTGGAACGTTTCGCCAAACGGTTTCCGAAATATTGGCGTTTTCCTGGCGCAATTTTCCCATAGGAATGAATGGGAGGTATTTTCAAAGCTAGAGTGGGAGATGCGTGTGAAATGAAAAATCAGGACATGATTTCTAAACTGCGACCTCTCCCTCATTTTTAATCCCACCTACACAAATCTTATATCAAAACGTTCAGCTATCCCTGCTGCCGCTAAAAATGTCCAAGGCTAAGCCATAGCCCGAACAGATTTCACAATATGACCTTTTGTTTGCAACTCACACCTCCCATTGACATTCATTGAAACTCCACTCTAGACACCACAAATTTGAATGGCAATTTCTAAACTGCGACTGTGCCTTCATTTTTAATATTTCAGAGACATGTTATGCACCACATTATAGGTCTTCTTCTTGTGATTCTTACAGTATAAAGCTCTTTGCTGTAGGATGTATACTTTTTAAGCTACAGTCATTTGAATATGGCAACCACCAGTGCATTAGAAATGTGTTTTAATGTGCATTCTCAGTTTACCTCAGAGTGAGTTTCCATAGCAACACAGCTGCAGCCTGGCTCGTTACAGCTGCTCCGCCCACACACCATGTCTCAGGAAATTCCCCTTAAAGGAGCAGTATCGCGAAATTTGCATTAAAAAAGATAAATAATTAAATAGCCACACAATAGCTTCTAACATGTCTATAAATAATCTGGCAATAGAAAAAAGAAGAATGCTTACTATCTTTACTCAAAACAATCCATATAGTTACTCTGCCTACTCCATATAGTTACTGTGCTCAGTCAAACCTTTCCACAGTTACTCCAGTGACTCCAACCACACAACAGTTACTCAAGTCACTCCACCCAGTTACTCAAGACACTCCACCCAGATACTCCGCCCACTCCACCCAGTTACTCCGCCCACTCCACTCAGTTACTCCGCCCACTGCACCCAGTTACTCCACCCACTCTGCCCACTCCACCAAGTTACTCCGCCCACTTCACTCAGTTACTCCGCCCACTCCACCCAGTTACCCCGCCCACTCCACCCAGTTACTCCGCCCACTCCACCCAGTTACTCCGCCCACTCCACCCACACAACAGTTACTCAAGTCACTCCACCCAGTTACTCCGCCCATTCCAACCACACAACAGTTACTCAAGTCACTCCACCCAGTTACTCCGCTCACTCCACCCACACAACAGTTACTCAAGTCACTCCACCCAGTTACTCTGCCCACTCCACCCAGTTACTCCGCTCACTCCACCCAGTTACTCTTCCCGCTCCAGTTGTAGAGAACTGGCGGAGGCAAGACCACTTCACGCAATTTCCCCGGAAATTGCACTTTGTCTAGTTATTGTTATTATGGTATGTAAAACTGTGTGTGTGTGTGTGTGTGTGTGTGTGTGTGTGTGTGTGTGTGTGTGTATATATATATATATATATATATATATACAAGCGTAGTCTACATAAATGTGTAGGCCTGACAATCAACTTTACCTATTCTAAAACTGCACATTTACAGTATGTGTGTCTTTGTACACATTTACAGAAGATTTGTTGTACATTTGGCAGCGATCTGTTTCTGTTTAAAGGTTGTTGGAAAATATGGTTTTATTAAATGGACAAACAGGCTCATTAAAACAACAGCTTTATCTCGCAGATTTGGATGACCAAATGATTTTATAGGCCTCCGCAGTTTTTAGATTGGCTACCGGTAGTTTTTGAGAGACTTTCCAGTTCAACGCACAATAAAGTGTAAAGAATTTTTCATTTTCTTAACTTTTTGTGGAAAATTCCTAAACATGTCAAGGGACAGTTTTACACGTAAGTACAGAAATGTTTACAAATTTACACAACCAGAACATAAAACATAAAGAGAGGCCCCATAGGTGGTTACAGTATTTCTGTAAAGAATTAAAAAAATCTACCCACCGTATTTTCCGCCCTATAAGACACACAATTTTTTCCCAAAAGTGGGGGGGAGGAAATGTCAGTGTGTCTTATTGGGCAAATGTAAAAAAAAAAATGAAAAAGTATAGTTACCTGAGTCTCGCGCCACTGTCCCCGCTCTGGCTTCCGGCACCGGCACTGCCTCTCGGGTGTTAGCACAAACACTCGGGTGAGAGGCGGTGGTGGCACTGGGAGCTAGAGTGCCAGTATACTTTTTTCTGGGGGGTTGGGCTGATTCTGCCACATTGCTTATGGGAATGGGAGGAGGGATGCCACACTGAATAAGGGGATGGGTGATGTCACACTGCCTATATGGGGATGGGAGGGGGATGCCATATTGCTTATGGGGAATGGGAGGGGGGATGCCATATTGCTTATGGGGAATGGGAGGGGGGATGCCATATTGCTTATGGGGAATGGGAGGGGGGATGCCACACTGCCTATGGGTAATGGGAGGGGGATGCCATACTACCTATGGGGAATGGGAGGGGGATGCCACACTGCCTATGGGAATGGGAGGAGGAATGCCACACTGAATAAGGGGATAGGGGGGATGCCACACTGCCTATGGGAATGGGAGGGGGGAATGCCACACTACCTATGGGGAATGGGAGGGGGAATGCCACACTGGCTATGGCATGGGGGGAATGCCACACTGCCTATGGGGAATGGGAGGAGGGAATGCCACAATGCCTATAGGAATTGTAGAGGGAAATTCCACACTGCCTATGGGGAATGGGAGGGGGGAATGCCACACTGACTATGGGAGGGGGAAATGCCACACTCCCTATGGGGACTGGGAGGGGGAATGCCACACTGACTATGGGAGGGGGAAATGCCACACTCCCTATGGGGACTGGGAGGGGGAATGCCACACTGACTATGGGAGGGGGAAATGCCACACTGCATAGAAACACAGAAACATAGAAGGTTGACGGCAGAAGGAGACCATACGGTCCATCTAGTCTGCCCTTATGTGTATACTGTATGTACTTTATCTTAGGATAGATGTGTGCTTATCCCAGGCATGTTTAAATTCAGTGACTGTTGATTTTTCAACTACCTCTGCTGGAAGCTTGTTCCAAGCATCTACTACTCTTTCTGTAAAATAATATTTTCTAACATTGCTCCTGATCTTCCCCCCGACTAGCTTCAGGTTGTGCCCCCTTGTTCTATCATTAAGCTTTTTCTTAAAAACACTTCCCTCCTGAACCTTATTCAATCCTTTCACATATTTAAAGGTCTCAATCATGCCCCCTCTCTCCCTTCTTTCCTCCAGACTGTACAAATTAAGTTCTTTAAGTCTCTCCTGATAAGTTTTAAGTTTAAGTCCTTCCACTATTTTCGTTGCCCGCCTTTGGACCCGTTCTATTTGCAGGTAAGGTCTCCAGAACTGCACACAGTATTCTAGCTGTGGCCTCACCAGGGCTCTATACAGCGGCATCACAACCTCCCTCTTCCTACTGGTGATGCCTCGAGCTATGCAGCCGAGCATCCTGCTTGCTTTTCCCACTGCCTGGCTACACTGTCCACTCATCTTGCAGCTATCAGTAATCAGTACCCCTAAATCTCTCTCATCCGAGGTCCTGGCTAACACAGTACGGCCCATACGGTACTCAGAGCAGGGATTCTCAAAATAACTTGGATAATCCCAATTGTTCCTTGAATTG
The DNA here is from genome assembly GCA_027917425.1 of Gastrophryne carolinensis. Classification (NCBI taxonomy): domain Eukaryota; kingdom Metazoa; phylum Chordata; class Amphibia; order Anura; family Microhylidae; genus Gastrophryne; species Gastrophryne carolinensis. The sequence continues at coordinate 464,242,432 of CM051235.1, forward strand.
GAATTTCTTTCAATAATTGTGAAGGCTTGATTTAGCAGAGATCAAAAGCTCCCCATTCAAGGGTACAAGGTAAAAGAGTTCTTTCATAGAACATATATGACATGGCACAAACAGACCAGAAACAAACTAGGCTCATTATTCTTAGTGAGCAAATGGAGACATCGTCTCCTTTCATCTCATATGCTACTCTATCTCCAGAAAGCCAGCCGGGCATGTAGTACTTAACTACAGCTTTTATTTAACCCTTTAACTGCCAGCCTACCAGGAGGTTTTGGTAAGCTTTGTTGCCAGACCATTTTCACTATTTGCACTATGCATGTTCAACTGTGATTTTTGAAGGGATTTCCAGGGATTTCCCAGGAAAATTATATATTGTTTTTTTCAACAGAGTCTGGGCTTTAACATGAAATGTCTTGTTTGTCATTTGTCAAGTGTATTCTTAATATTTTGGGGTGAAATATGTGCAAAAAATAAAAAAAATCTATTTTTTACAATTTGTAGTGTTTTTTTTGTAATAAAAAATGTAAGTTTGTCAATAAAATCTTATTGCGTGTGAAATCCCAATTTCTCCCGGTTACAACGGTACCACATATGTATTGGTGGACACCCTTTCCCGCCCAGGAGACTCCCCCAAACTGAAACAGCACTTTAAGAGATTTTTAGATCAAATACAGCTATGCTAAGCGCTATGTGCACCTTGCAGTTTTTTAATAGAAACGACCCTTTACATTTGAAATACCCCCCACAAACTATATATTCTCTGGAAATACACACTTCAAGCTTTCTAGGCGTACCAGGATTGTTGATGTTGCCACAGTTTTCTGGAAGTTCTCCCTCAATGTATTCTTTGGTTACACAGAGCTTCCCTAAAAAAGGCTAAAAAAAGCAGGATCAAAGCCACATTTTCCTAAAAAAAACTATATGCAAACAAGTTAATCTGAAAAAGCAACATCTCCCGAACAGAACGATACCCAACATGCATAGCTACTAGGGATGAGCGAATCGATCCGGACGAACCCGGATTCGATCCGAATTTCAGGAAAAATTCGATTCGGATCGAATCCGAATTTCCCCGCGATTCGATCACTCGAAGTTTTCCTTTAACATCCATTCATTTACATTACAGGCATTCTAAGATGGCGGGCGGGACATGTCTGGACATGTATCCCGCGCCAGTGCAAGCTGGGGCAGTCACATGCAGCCTATCAGCAGCCAGCAAGCCCGGTGACGTCACACAGCGGTATTTAACGGCGGCCATCTTGCTTTTCCTCATTTCTCTATTGCATTCGTGACAGACAGACAGAACGCTGTGTAGCTGAGGCAGTTAGACAGGCTGGAGACAGGCTGGAGACAGGGACAGACAGGGACAGGCTGGAGACAGGCAGGAGACAGGCAGGAGACAGACAGGAGACAGACAGAAAGCCAGGGAAAGGTAGGAAAAACGGAGCTGGCTGACAGGGAGATTTTTTTTTTTTCATCCAGCCTTTGTTAGCGTTTTCAGGCTGCTTATAGTAACTAACTGTGCATATATACTGAACTGATCTTAAGTCTGCTGTGAGGCATCCCATTCTGTGACTAAAGCAGCCTCTATTTAATAGCATAATAAACATTTGCACTTATTCTCATAGAAATCAGGCCTGATAAAGACACTTTTGCTGTGCATGCTCTCTGGTTTTTGTGGCACTGGCATCCCATTCTGTGACTAAAGCAGCCTCTATTTAATAGCATAATAAACATTTGCACTTATTCTCATAGAAATCAGGCCTGATAAAGACACTTTTGCTGTGCATGCTCTCTGGTTTTTGTGGCACTGGCATCCCATTCTGTGACTAAAGCAGCCTCTATTTAATAGCATAATAAACATTTGCACTTATTCTCATAGAAATCAGGCCTGATAAAGACACTTTTGCTGTGCATGCTCTCTGGTTTTTGTGGCACTGGCATCCCATTCTGTGACTAAAGCAGCCTCTATTTAATAGCATAATAAACATTTGCACTTATTCTCATAGAAATCAGGCCTGATAAAGACACTTTTGCTGTGCATGCTCTCTGGTTTTTGTGGCACTGGCATCCCATTCTGTGACTAAAGCAGCCTCTATTTAATAGCATAATAAACATTTGCACTTATTCTCATAGAAATCAGGCCTGATAAAGACACTTTTGCTGTGCATGCTCTCTGGTTTTTGTGGCACTGGCATCCCATTCTGTGACTAAAGCAGCCTCTATTTAATAGCACAATAAACATTTGCACTTATTCTCATAGAAATCAGGCCTGATAAAGACATTTTTGCTGTGCATGCTCTCTGGTTTTTGTGGCACTGGCATCCCATTCTGTGACTAAAGCAGCCTCTATTTAATAGCACAATAAACATTTGCACTTATTCTCATAGAAATCAGGCCTGATAAAGACACTTTTGCTGTGCATGCTCTCTGGTTTTTGTGGCACTGGCATCCCATTCTGTGACTAAAGCAGCCTCTATTTAATAGCACAATAAACATTTGCACTTATTCTCATAGAAATCAGGCCTGATAAAGACACTTTTGCTGTGCGTGCTCTCTGGTTTTTGTGGCACTGGCATCCCATTCTGTGACTAAAGCAGCCTCTATTTAATAGCACAATAAACATTTGCACTTATTCTCATAGAAATCAGGCCTGATAAAGACACTTTTGCTGTGCATGCTCTCTGGTTTTTGTGGCACTGGCATCCCATTCTGTGACTAAAGCAGCCTCTATTTAATAGCATAATAAACATTTGCACTTATTCTCATAGAAATCAGGCCTGATAAAGACACTTTTGCTGTGCATGCTCTCTGGTTTTTGTGGCACTGGCATCCCATTCTGTGACTAAAGCAGCCTCTATTTAATAGCATAATAAACATTTGCACTTATTCTCATAGAAATCAGGCCTGATAAAGACACTTTTGCTGTGCATGCTCTCTGGTTTTTGTGGCACTGGCATCCCATTCTGTGACTAAAGCAGCCTCTATTTAATAGCATAATAAACATTTGCACTTATTCTCATAGAAATCAGGCCTGATAAAGACACTTTTGCTGTGCATGCTCTCTGGTTTTTGTGGCACTGGCATCCCATTCTGTGACTAAAGCAGCCTCTATTTAATAGCATAATAAACATTTGCACTTATTCTCATAGAAATCAGGCCTGATAAAGACACTTTTGCTGTGCATGCTCTCTGGTTTTTGTGGCACTGGCATCCCATTCTGTGACTAAAGCAGCCTCTATTTAATAGCATAATAAACATTTGCACTTATTCTCATAGAAATCAGGCCTGATAAAGACACTTTTGCTGTGCATGCTCTCTGGTTTTTGTGGCACTGGCATCCCATTCTGTGACTAAAGCAGCCTCTATTTAATAGCATAATAAACATTTGCACTTATTCTCATAGAAATCAGGCCTGATAAAGACACTTTTGCTGTGCATGCTCTCTGGTTTTTGTGGCACTGGCATCCCATTCTGTGACTAAAGCAGCCTCTATTTAATAGCATAATAAACATTTGCACTTATTCTCATAGAAATCAGGCCTGATAAAGACACTTTTGCTGTGCATGCTCTCTGGTTTTTGTGGCACTGGCATCCCATTCTGTGACTAAAGCAGCCTCTATTTAATAGCATAATAAACATTTGCACTTATTCTCATAGAAATCAGGCCTGATAAAGACACTTTTGCTGTGCATGCTCTCTGGTTTTTGTGGCACTGGCATCCCATTCTGTGACTAAAGCAGCCTCTATTTAATAGCACAATAAACATTTGCACTTATTCTCATAGAAATCAGGCCTGATAAAGACACTTTTGCTGTGCATGCTCTCTGGTTTTTGTGGCACTGGCATCCCATTCTGTGACTAAAGCAGCCTCTATTTAATAGCACAATAAACATTTGCACTTATTCTCATAGAAATCAGGCCTGATAAAGACACTTTTGCTGTGCATGCTCTCTGGTTTTTGTGGCACTGGCATCCCATTCTGTGACTAAAGCAGCCTCTATTTAATAGCATAATAAACATTTGCACTTATTCTCATAGAAATCAGGCCTGATAAAGACACTTTTGCTGTGCATGCTCTCTGGTTTTTGTGGCACTGGCATCCCATTCTGTGACTAAAGCAGCCTCTATTTAATAGCATAATAAACATTTGCACTTATTCTCATAGAAATCAGGCCTGATAAAGACACTTTTGCTGTGCATGCTCTCTGGTTTTTGTGGCACTGGCATCCCATTCTGTGACTAAAGCAGCCTCTATTTAATAGCATAATAAACATTTGCACTTATTCTCATAGAAATCAGGCCTGATAAAGACACTTTTGCTGTGCATGCTCTCTGGTTTTTGTGGCACTGGCATCCCATTCTGTGACTAAAGCAGCCTCTATTTAATAGCATAATAAACATTTGCACTTATTCTCATAGAAATCAGGCCTGATAAAGACACTTTTGCTGTGCATGCTCTCTGGTTTTTGTGGCACTGGCATCCCATTCTGTGACTAAAGCAGCCTCTATTTAATAGCATAATAAACATTTGCACTTATTCTCATAGAAATCAGGCCTGATAAAGACACTTTTGCTGTGCATGCTCTCTGGTTTTTGTGGCACTGGCATCCCATTCTGTGACTAAAGCAGCCTCTATTTAATAGCATAATAAACATTTGCACTTATTCTCATAGAAATCAGGCCTGATAAAGACACTTTTGCTGTGCATGCTCTCTGGTTTTTGTGGCACTGGCATCCCATTCTGTGACTAAAGCAGCCTCTATTTAATAGCATAATAAACATTTGCACTTATTCTCATAGAAATCAGGCCTGATAAAGACACTTTTGCTGTGCATGCTCTCTGGTTTTTGTGGCACTGGCATCCCATTCTGTGACTAAAGCAGCCTCTATTTAATAGCATAATAAACATTTGCACTTATTCTCATAGAAATCAGGCCTGATAAAGACACTTTTGCTGTGCATGCTCTCTGTTTTTTGTGGCACTGGCATCCCATTCTGTGACTAAAGCAGCCTCTATTTAATAGCATAATAAACATTTGCACTTATTCTCATAGAAATCAGGCCTGATAAAGACACTTTTGCTGTGCATGCTCTCTGGTTTTTGTGGCACTGGCATCCCATTCTGTGACTAAAGCAGCCTCTATTTAATAGCATAATAAACATTTGCACTTATTCTCATAGAAATCAGGCCTGATAAAGACACTTTTGCTGTGCATGCTCTCTGGTTTTTGTGGCACTGGCATCCCATTCTGTGACTAAAGCAGCCTCTATTTAATAGCATAATAAACATTTGCACTTATTCTCATAGAAATCAGGCCTGATAAAGACACTTTTGCTGTGCATGCTCTCTGGTTTTTGTGGCACTGGCATCCCATTCTGTGACTAAAGCAGCCTCTATTTAATAGCATAATAAACATTTGCACTTATTCTCATAGAAATCAGGCCTGATAAAGACACTTTTGCTGTGCATGCTCTCTGGTTTTTGTGGCACTGGCATCCCATTCTGTGACTAAAGCAGCCTCTATTTAATAGCATAATAAACATTTGCACTTATTCTCATAGAAATCAGGCCTGATAAAGACACTTTTGCTGTGCATGCTCTCTGGTTTTTGTGGCACTGGCATCCCATTCTGTGACTAAAGCAGCCTCTATTTAATAGCATAATAAACATTTGCACTTATTCTCATAGAAATCAGGCCTGATAAAGACACTTTTGCTGGCCAAAGCCCTACTGGACCCTGCCAGGTCGATTCCTGCCCGGGGCATCCCATTCTGTGACTACAGCAGCCTCTGTTTAAGACCATATAAGCATTTGCTCTTATCATATTTGAAATTAGCCTGATAAAGACACTTTTGCTGGCCAAAGCCCTACTGGACCCTGCCAGGTCCATTCCTGCCCAGGGCATCCCATTCTGTGACTAAAGCAGCCTCTGTTTAAGACCATATAAGCATTTGCTCTTATTATATTTATATTATAAGACACTTTTGCTGGGCATAGGCTTACTGCTGCCTGCCAGGTGCACTTCTGTTGAGGCATCCCATTCTGTAACATAGCATACCCCTCTTTATTTACACTAAGCAGCTCTCTTATTTACACTAAGCAGGCCTGTTGGAGGCTGAGTGTTACTGCTCACTTTTGGTGTGCATTATATTCTGTTTTATATAGACCCACTGCTGCCTGGGGGTTCTTAAAATATCACCTACTACCACGCCAGTTAGACTATGTCGGGCAGACAAGTGCCTGGAAGTGAAAAGAGGAGTGGCAGAGGCCAAGATTCCGCAGGCAGAGCTCGCATCAGACTGGGGGCCAGTAGCAGCAGGAGTCACGCTGAGAGACCTAATCTGCCAGTATCTGCTAGCGGTCGGGTCTCCACCAGTAACGCATCTGCCGTGGTAGATTGGCTGACGCGCTCATCAACAACATCATCACAACTTACATCTGAGACCCCCAGTCTAGGGTCGGTAGGTTCCTCTGACACAACCCTGAGTTGGCATGCCCCGAGAGCAGTCCCTGTCCTCCCATTGCCTCTGTCCTACGCCGTTCCCTCCCCCAGCGACGTATCCTATGCTTTGGGTTCAGCTCCACTCTTTAGTGAGGAGGACGATCAGATACAGGAGGACAGTCAGCAGCTACTGCCCAGCCAAGAAATGGAGGTGGCTTCTTTAGCTAGGCAGACAAATAGTGATGTGGACAGTGTCGTGGGTGCTGCGAGCGTTCCAGCTCCTGCGCCAGACACTGTTGACGAATCCACGAACATCAGTGACGTACAGCCACAACCCGGTGATGATGATGATGATGACGATGAAGCCGATCGCACTTGGGAGCCGGGTGATGAAGGGGCTTCATCGTCATCATCAGGAGAAGAGGGGCGCAGGTTGCCCCGGAGTCAGCAGCTGAGGCAGCAAGGTGGTAGCAGTCAGCATGGGGGCACAATTCCAAAGGCTGGAGCCGGCCGGGGCCGGGGCCGGGGTAGAGCACCTGCTGTGCGGCAGTCTACCTTATCGGGAGGTAGTGGAGCAGGGGTTCCTGGAGTTGGCAACAGCAGCAGTGAATCAGTGAGGCCAGGGGGTGGGAAAAGTAGCTACTCGGCAGTGTGGCAGTTTTTCCTGAGGCATCCACAGGAGGGTAACATGGCCACATGCAAGATATGTAGGCAAAAGGTGAAGCGTGGCCAGGGTCCAAATGTTGGCACCACGGCCCTGCGTCAACATATGATGCGTCACCATAAAACGACCTGGGAGAACCGAGGCTCCCAAGGGGTGGTCCAGTCTGCTTCCTCACCAAGTGAGCTCCCAATTTCTGCCAGCCAAGGCTCCAGCACCTCAGCCGAAGGCAGCTGTGCGTCACACCCATCCTCTGTCGCTCCTGCTCCTCCTCCTCCTCCTCCAAGTCATGCATCCCGCCAGCAATCCATCAGCGAAGCCATGTCCAAGAGACAGCAGTATGCGCCCACTCATCCTACGGCGCAGAAGCTGAATGTGCTCCTGTCCAAGTTGCTGGTGCTGCAGTCGCTCCCTTTTCAGGTGGTGGAATCTGCACCTTTCAGAGAACTGATGGCTTGTGCCGAGCCGAGGTGGAGAGTCCCAAGCCGTCATTTCTTTGCCAAGAAGGCAGTACCAGCGCTGCACACTTTTGTTGAACAGAAGGTGGGCCAGTCCTTGAGCCTGTCGGTGTGTAGCAAAATACATGGCAGCGCCGACATCTGGAGCTGTAACTACGGTCAGGGGCAGTACATGTCGTTTACGGCCCACTGGGTGAATGTGGTCCCTTTGCAGCAGCAACTTGGACAGGTCACGCCGCTTCGGCCTCCGCGCTCTCTGCCCATTGGGCCTGTGACACCGTGCGACTCGGCCTCCTCATCCTCCGCCATCTCCTCACCCTCCACTGTAGGCTCAAGTCTCAGTGCCCCTCCAGTCTACCATGTGTGCAGGGCACGGAGGTGTCACGCAGTGCTTCACATGGTTTGTCTTGGCGAACGGAGTCACACAGGGGAGGAACTGCTTAAATGTATTCATCAGGAAATCCAAACATGGCTTACTCCGAGAAAACTTAAAATGGGAATCATGGTTACCGACAATGGGAAGAACATTTTGTCTGCGCTGCGCCAAGGAAGCCTGACCCATGCCCCCTGCATGGCTCACGTCTTCAATCTGGTTGTCAAGCGGTTTCTGAAGTGTTCCCCCCATCTGCAGGACATCCTAACAACTTCACGGAAACTTTGCATGCACTTCAGCCACTCCTACACCGCCAAACACACCCTTCTTGAGCTACAGCGTCAGAATGGTATCCCCCAACATAGTCTGATTTGCGATGTTTCCACCCGTTGGAATTCCACCCTTCACATGTTGGACCGATTATATGAACAGAGAAAAGCCATCACGGATTTCCTGATGATCCAAGCAGATAGGGGGACTCCCCTGTGTAACTTCAATGTCAACCAGTGGCAGCTCATACGTGACACCTGCCGTTTGCTCAGGCCCTTTGAGGAAGCCACTTTATTTGTCAGTCGGCAGGATTACGGGATGAACGACGTGATTCCACTGCTTCATGTACTACAGCACATGTTGGAAACCATGGCTGGTCAGGGCACTGGAGACATGGCGTTTACATCTTACGGCCACATGAACCCCGTTGGAGCTGAACTGGAGGAGGAGGAGGAGGAAGAGGAGGAGGAGGAGTTGCCCAGCGAAACACAGTTTAGGCTTGGCGAAATGGCTGGTTTATCTAGTCAGCGGACAGGAGAGGAGGAGCAGGAGCAGCCAGAGGAGCTAGAGGTTTTTGAGGAAGGAGAGACAGAGGACCCGGGCACACCGTGGCAGTATGCAGTGGAGATGGAGACAGGTAGTCCATCCGAGTCACTTGCGCAAATGGCACGAAGCATGCTCACATGCTTGCGTAGTGACCCCAGAATTGTTTCCATCTGTCGGCGGGATGACTTCTGGCTGTCCACCTTATTGGACCCTCGCTTCCGGCACAAAATGGGGGCATTTTTTAAACCCACCGAGAGGGAGGACAAACTCAACTACTACAAAGACATTCTACGTAGGCAGTTGGCCGATGCCTATCTGCGCCATGGTCCATACTCTCGCAGGTCTGACTCGAGGGGACCTCTGCGCTCACCTTCCACTGCCATGGCCGCTGGGGGGGTTGGCAGCAGCAGCAGCAGAAGCTCCATCAGCAGCAGCAGCCTCAGTCTTCAGTCGCTAATGAGTAGCTTTCTACACCCGCATAGTGAGGCTACTCATGAGCAGCAGGAAGACCTGGAGCAGGACCTGAACCAGCAGGTCATGTCATACTTTGACATGACCATGCCAACACACCTTGAGGATCCGCTGGACTTCTGGGCAGCCAAACTTGATTTGTGGCCGCAACTAGCAGAGTTTGCCCTGGAAAAGCTGTCCTGCCCGGCAAGTAGCGTGCCATCTGAGCGGGTGTTTAGTGCGGCGGGGGCCATAGTTACGGCGAGGAGAACTCGTCTGTCAACTAAAAATGTGGAGAGACTCACCTTTGTCAAAATGAATCAGGGATGGATCAGCCAGGATTTCCACCCACCAATGCCTGATGCATGCGACTAGATTCAGCATGGTGCCACGTTTTACACTTTACAAATGGTGCAAAACATATTTATGTCTTTAGGCCATTTTTTGGGCTCCTGCTGCTGCTACTGCCAACTTCTGCCAACTCCAGGGTGTGATTCATCCAATTTTTGGGCTCCTGAAGCCAACTCCAGTGTATATTTGGGCTCCTGCTGCTGCTACTGCCAACTTCTGCCAACTCCAGGGTGTGATTCATCCAATTTTTGGGCTCCTGAAGCCAACTCCAGTGTATATTTGGGCTCCTGCTGCTACTACTGTCAACTCCTGCCAACTCCAGGGTGTGATTCATCCAATTTTTGGGCTCCTGAAGCCAACTCCAGTGTATATTTGGGCTCCTGCTGCTACTACTGCCAACTTCTGCCAACTCCAGGGTGTGATTCATCCAATTTTTGGGCTCCTGAAGCCAACTCCAGTGTATATTTGGGCTCCTGCTGCTGCTACTGTCAACTCCTGCCAACTCCAGGGTGTGATTCATCCAATTTTTGGGCTCCTGAAGCCAACTCCAGTGTATATTTGGGCTCCTGCTGCTGCTACTGCCAACTTCTGCCAACTCCAGGGTGTGATTCATCCAATTTTTGGGCTCCTGAAGCCAACTCCAGTGTATATTTGGGCTCCTGCTGCTGCTGCTGCTGCCAACTTCTGCCAACTCCAGGGTGTGATTCATCCAATTTTTGGGCTCCTGAAGCCAACTCCAGTGTATATTTGGGCTCCTGCTGCTGCTGCTGCTGCCAACTTCTGCCAACTCCAGGGTGTGATTCATCCAATTTTTGGGCTCCTGAAGCCAACTCCAGTGTATATTTGGGCTCCTGCTGCTGCTACTGTCAACTCCTGCCAACTCCAGGGTGTGATTCATCCAATTTTTGGGCTCCTGAGGCCAACTCCAGTGTATATTTGGGCTCCTGCTGCTGCTACTGTCAACTCCTGCCAACTCCAGGGTGTGATTCATCCAATTTTTGGGCTCCTGAAGCCAACTCCAGTGTATATTTGGGCTCCTGCTGCTGCTGCTGCTGCCAACTTCTGCCAACTCCAGGGTGTGATTCATCCAATTTTTGGGCTCCTGAAGCCAACTCCAGTGTATATTTGGGCTCCTGCTGCTGCTACTGTCAACTCCTGCCAACTCCAGGGTGTGATTCATCCAATTTTTGGGCTCCTGAAGCCAACTCCAGTGTATATTTGGGCTCCTGCTGCTACTACTGCCAACTTCTGCCAACTCCAGGGTGTGATTCATCCAATTTTTGGGCTCCTGAAGCCAACTCCAGTGTATATTTGGGCTCCTGCTGCTGCTACTGTCAACTCCTGCCAACTCCAGGGTGTGATTCATCCAATTTTTGGGCTCCTGAAGCCAACTCCAGTGTATATTTGGGCTCCTGCTGCTGCTACTGCCAACTTCTGCCAACTCCAGGGTGTGATTCATCCAATTTTTGGGCTCCTGAAGCCAACTCCAGTGTATATTTGGGCTCCTGCTGCTGCTGCTGCTGCCAACTTCTGCCAACTCCAGGGTGTGATTCATCCAATTTTTGGGCTCCTGAAGCCAACTCCAGTGTATATTTGGGCTCCTGCTGCTGCTGCCAACTTCTGCCAACTCCAGGGTGTGATTCATCCAATTTTTGGGCTCCTGAAGCCAACTCCAGTGTATATTTGGGCTCCTGCTGCTGCTACTGTCAACTCCTGCCAACTCCAGGGTGTGATTCATCCAATTTTTGGGCTCCTGAGGCCAACTCCAGTGTATATTTGGGCTCCTGCTGCTGCTACTGTCAACTCCTGCCAACTCCAGGGTGTGATTCATCCAATTTTTGGGCTCCTGAAGCCAACTCCAGTGTATATTTGGGCTCCTGCTGCTGCTGCTGCTGCCAACTTCTGCCAACTCCAGGGTGTGATTCATCCAATTTTTGGGCTCCTGAAGCCAACTCCAGTGTATATTTGGGCTCCTGCTGCTGCTACTGTCAACTCCTGCCAACTCCAGGGTGTGATTCATCCAATTTTTGGGCTCCTGAAGCCAACTCCAGTGTATATTTGGGCTCCTGCTGCTGCTACTGCCAACTTCTGCCAACTCCAGGGTGTGATTCATCCAATTTTTGGGCTCCTGAAGCCAACTCCAGTGTATATTTGGGCTCCTGCTGCTACTACTGCCAACTTCTGCCAACTCCAGGGTGTGATTCATCCAATTTTTGGGCTCCTGAGGCCAACTCCAGTGTATATTTGGGCTCCTGCTGCTGCTACTGCCAACTTCTGCCAACTCCAGGGTGTGATTCATCCAATTTTTGGGCTCCTGAAGCCAACTCCAGTGTATATTTGGGCTCCTGCTGCTACTACTGCCAACTTCTGCCAACTCCAGGGTGTGATTCATCCAATTTTTGGGCTCCTGAGGCCAACTCCAGTGTATATTTGGGCTCCTGCTGCTGCTGCTGCCAACTTCTGCCAACTCCAGGGTGTGATTCATCCAATTTTTGGGCTCCTGAAGCCAACTCCAGTGTATATTTGGGCTCCTGCTGCTACTACTGTCAACTCCTGCCAACTCCAGGGTGTGATTCATCCAATTTTTGGGCTCCTGAGGCCAACTCCAGTGTATATTTGGGCTCCTGCTGCTGCTGCTGCCAACTTCTGCCAACTCCAGGGTGTGATTCATCCAATTTTTGGGCTCCTGAGGCCAACTCCAGTGTATATTTGGGCTCCTGCTCCTGCTGCTGCCAACTTCTGCCAACTCCAGGGTGTGATTCATCCAATTTTTGGGCTCCTGAAGCCAACTCCAGTGTATATTTGGGCTCCTGCTGCTGCTGCTGCTGCCAACTTCTGCCAACTCCAGGGTGTGATTCATCCAATTTTTGGGCTCCTGAAGCCAACTCCAGTGTATATTTGGGCTCCTGCTGCTACTACTGCCAACTTCTGCCAACTCCAGGGTGTGATTCATCCAATTTTTGGGCTCCTGAGGCCAACTCCAGTGTATATTTGGGCTCCTGCTGCTGCTGCTGCCAACTTCTGCCAACTCCAGGGTGTGATTCATCCAATTTTTGGGCTCCTGAAGCCAACTCCAGTGTATATTTGGGCTCCTGCTGCTACTACTGTCAACTCCTGCCAACTCCAGGGTGTGATTCATCCAATTTTTGGGCTCCTGAGGCCAACTCCAGTGTATATTTGGGCTCCTGCTGCTGCTGCTGCCAACTTCTGCCAACTCCAGGGTGTGATTCATCCAATTTTTGGGCTCCTGAGGCCAACTCCAGTGTATATTTGGGCTCCTGCTGCTGCTGCTGCCAACTTCTGCCAACTCCAGGGTGTGATTCATCCAATTTTTGGGCTCCTGAGGCCAACTCCAGTGTATATTTGGGCTCCTGCTCCTGCTGCTGCCAACTTCTGCCAACTCCAGGGTGTGATTCATCCAATTTTTGGGCTCCTGAAGCCAACTCCAGTGTATATTTGGGCTCCTGCTGCTGCTGCCAACTTCTGCCAACTCCAGGGTGTGATTCATCCAATTTTTGGGCTCCTGAGGCCAACTCCAGTGTATATTTGGGCTCCTTCTGCCCCTCATAGTGATGCCACTTCAACTCTCTGCAATTGTGCCGCTCTGCGATTCTATTAGCGATGCCTCTGATCTGCATGTGATATTTCTTCAAAGTATTATTTAACAAACCCAGCACGCATCCTGTGCGTGTTACAGCAAGGCTGAATGGTTTACAACCCTATTGAGGCTGTAGGAGGCTCAGAAATAGCCGTTTTTAATAGCGATTCGTCGCGAATTTATTCGGGTCGAAACGATTTTTGTCGGAAAATTCGGCGAATCAGTCGAATCGAATTTTTCAAAAGTTCGCTCATCTCTAATAGCTACTGTCAAAAGAAGAGTTGCCAAACACCAAAAAGTAAAGCATGTGCACAATGGTAATTTTGCTTGAAAATTTCAGCTCCGCAGACAAAGTGCACACCTTGCGCTTTTTCTACCAAAAAAACCCTTTACATTTGGAATACCCCCACAAACCATGCATTCCCTGAAAGTACACATGATAAGCTTTCTAAGCGTACCCAGCATGTTGTAGTGGGCCTATCTTTCTGAAAGTAATCCCTCAAAGAATTCTTTGGGCGCACAGGGTTTCCTTAAAAAATGTATAATAAAGCAGAATAAAAAATGAGTTTTCCTAAAATATTAATATGCAAACAAGAAAAAACAAACAAAATCTGAAAGCGCAAGGTCCCCCGAGCAGAACGATACCCAACATGCATAGGTACTTTTAACCCTTTTAACTGCCAGCCTACTTGAGGTTTTGCTACCCTCTCTTGACAGGTCATTTTTCACCATTTTGCGCTATGCTTAACTGTGATTTTTGCAGGAATTTCCAGGAAAATTATATATTTTATTTTTGCGGCAGAGTTTAGGCTTTAACATGAAATGTCTTGTTTGCAATTTTTTTACAGTTTTTTTTAAATATTTTTGAGTAAATTAAACAAAACAAAAAAAAAATATTTTTTAGAAAATTGTCTCCTTTATTTCAAGAAAAAACTATAAAGAAAACTATATTGCATGTGAAAGCCCCATTTCTCCCGATTACAACGGTACCACATATGCATCGGTAGCCCCCCGTTACTGTTCAGAAGACCCTCCCAAACTGAAAAGAACACTTCATAACATGTAAAAATAAAATACAACTACAATCCACACTATAAAGGGTTAAATCAAGAAAAAAATTGGCGTGGGGTTCCCCTTCCAAGGGGGGGGGGGGTAATCCCCATTTTTTTTAAATTTTAAGGGTTAAAAACCCTTAAAAATTCCCATAAAAATGACATGGGGTCCCCCCTACCCAGCATAACTAGCCCGGGGATCAGCTATGCAGGGCTTGTAGAACAGGGCGCATGGGCCAGCTTTGGTGGCCCCCCGCCCTGCCAAGTACAAGCCCGCACCACCTAAATCAGCCCGGGCCCTTCTGCCCCCCCTGGGCTTCGGGGAGGCAGGTAATAGGGGGCCGGGGTTAATGGCAAATCACCCGCTAGCCGCAGGTGACTTGACAGCCCCCCAGCCTTGTGAACTGGTATAGGGGTTTCATGGACTCCTTACAAGATCGCAATGGGTTAAAGTCAACCAACACCCAGGGCTGATTGGCCCGGGAATCTATAAGATTCCCAGACCGTTCTATTCCCTCCCCCGGGGCATCCAAAATCGGGATGCCCCTCTGTGTGAAACCCCCCGGAACACCCGCTACCACTTACCTGAATCCCGGTCCTACGGCGCATGCGCGGGCCGCATCTCCGCTATCCCTCTAGCAGGGCGCGTTCCCGCACTGGCTATTTATGAATGGCCGGCGCGGGAACGCTCCCTGTTAGAGGGAAGTGTGGGATGCGGTCTCCAGCACGCTCAGAGTGGCTGAGCCTAGACGTCTCTTAGACGTCCATAACTCAGCCGCTCTGAGCGCGCTGATTGGACGAGCGGCCGCGCATGCACCGTAGGACCGGGGTGAGGTGAGTTATTGTGGGCGATCGGGGGTGTTTCACACAGCGGGGCATCCCTGATCGGGATGCCCTGGGGGAAAGGACCAATACCCAGGATAGTCAAAATCCTGGGTGTTGGTCCACTTTAAATGTTAAAAAAACACGACACCACAAAATGCTGGAAGCATTTTATACCTGCTGTGTAACTGGACATAAGCGGTTAATTAAAAATTGACATAGGGTCCCCACTCCCGGGGGGGGGGGGGGGGGGGACCTCATTTTTTTTGGGAATTTTAAGGGTTAAAAACCCTTAAAAAAAAAAATGACGTAGGGTCCCCCCTTCCCAGCGTTACCAACCCGGGCCAGCTATGGGGGCTTGTACAACAGGGCACAGGGGCCGTTGGTGGCCCCTGGCCCTGCAGGCTACTAGCCCACATAGCCACTAAGTGGCCCTGGCCCTTCTGCCCCCCCCTGGCCATTGGGGAGGCAGGTAATGGGGGGGCTGGGGGTTAATGGCCGCGGGTGACTTGCGAGACCCAGAGCCTTGTGAGCTGGTATAGGGGTCCCCTTACCAGCTCACAAAGGGTTAACTGTTCAAAAAAAGACACACACCTCCGATTGTCAGCTCCTTTGTCCCTCGCCACTCTGATGACAGATGGCGGTGATCGGCATCCAGAGAAGGATCGATCACCGGCATCTGACAGCTGAGAGCGCTGAAGCCAGTGATCGGGGGGCCGGGATGACATCATTAGCGGCAAGATGGCGGCCGCCGTCGAAGGAGCAGAGGGGAGAGAGGCTCCCGGGCTCTCTCCTGAAGATCGGAAAGACCTGGGGGGGATCGGAGGCCCCCCAGGTGAAGAGGAGGGACAGCGGGAGCCAGCGCACATGGAGGTAAGTAAATGCCATTTTTTTTTTCCTAACAGGAAATGCCGGAGGCAGCTGAAACGGGGGGGTCACCCTATTCCGGGCCCTCCCCTGCACCCGGAGGAGGTCCGACCGACGATCGGAGCCCACCATCTTGAAGGGGAGACCCGGCTGAATCAAACGAGGGGTCAGGTGAGTGTCTTTTTTTTTTTTTGCCAGCTAGCAGGGGGGAAAGCCAGGTACGTAAAATTTACGTAGCTGGCGTTTAAGGACAGGAGAGGCAGCTACGTGAATTTTACGTAGCTGGCAGTTAAAGGGTTAATCATTCAGTCATTGTCTCCCACTTGTGGGCACATGTCTTGGGCTTGGTGACTGTATGGGTGGTAATATGTAAGGCAATTTGCATAGCTCTGGAGAGCACCAGTGTGGGTGGGTGGTGGATGATTTCTGTGTTTATTCATTGGCATAGTAAGATGACAGTAAGTGGAGATGATGAGGCTGGTTATACCTTCAACACTGAAAAGTGGGTTCTACAGCAGTGCAACCCTAAAGTACAGGGGTCTTACAGAAAGCTCTCTTTACATTTAATTTAAAGTTGTTGCTTTTTTACTACGAGAGTATTAGAGCAATGTTGATTTTTGTTGCTCTCATATGTTTTTTTTATTATAGTTTTTATTAGAATAAAAGCAGAGAAAAACAGCATAGGACTACAGTCAGGGCATTTTCCATACTGCGCATGAGGCCATACAAAAGCGCCAATAATTAGCAATCGTACAGAAGGATACGACCATTATGAACAGAACACTGACAAAAAAATTATCCATAAAGATAAAAAGAACATTTCTCAAGCATCATCAAAAGAAAAGCTTAGAGAAAGAATGAAAGATGTGAAGTAAAGGGAAAGAAAGGGGGAGACAAGAAGAAGGGTAAAAGGTGGGTTCCAGGCCTCCGTTCGTACTGCGAGGAGAGACAAGGCGGGGTTCTAAATTGTAAGGAGAACACAGTTGAGACCTCCCGTATGAAAGTGAAAAATCCAGCCTTCCCAGGTGGATAAAAAGGGGGCAAAATTCCCCTTTATCATGGCCGCCATCTTCTCGAACATCATGACCTCGTTAACCCGGGTGATAAGACTTCCCCTGGGAATGACTGGTTTCTTCCACGACTGGGCTATAATTAATTTGGCTGCCGTGGTAATGTGCCTTATGAGGTCAAACTGGGTTCTTGTGCAGTGAGGGGGTTTTAAGTTAAGGACAGCTGAGGAGATAGACCCAGCTTTAGCCCGGTGGCCTTATTAATAACATAGAGGACTCTGATCCAAAATTGTTTCCATTGCAGTCAATGCAGTCCCACCAAGTGTGCAAATAAGTACCAAAGAGCCCGCATCCTCTGAAGCAATCCCGCGGATAGGAGGGGCAGAATTTGGGAATTCTTTGCGAGACGAGGTACCACCGGAGGAGGACCTTGGTGTTGACCTCTTGAGCACCAACATTAAGATATCCTGAGAAAGTGTGCCTCCAGACCGCCCTCCAGTTCCTATCCGATAGGGTCAAATTGAGGTCGTCACTCCAGTTTGCCACATGCTTCGGAGGTCTCACCCCTTCTGATTCAGATAGCAGTTTGTAGGTCGACGCGATCACTCCTTTACCCATGGGCTGCTCAAGGCAGATTCTTTCAAATGTCATGAGAGGAGGGAGAGGGGCGCCCAACTTGCACTTAGACCTGCCATAGTGGTTAATCTGTGAGAAGCGAAGGAACTCTTTTCCCGGAGCGTCATAAGAGGATCTAAATTCGGCAAAGGAGATCGGACCTTGACGTGAGAAGAGATTCTGGATTCTGGTCAGATTATGACTCTTCCACCACTCAAACGCCGCAGGTTCTGAAAAGCCTGGGGTAAATTCCGGATTGCCCAAAAATGAGAGAAGTGGGCAATGCGGCGAGGCTAGGTTCCCCTGCTTCTTATTGACCCTCCATATTCTAAGAGAAAGATTTAGTACGGGATTGGAGATTTACCTACAGACTGTGGGGGGGGGAGGAAGCCTTAGCAAATTAGGTATAGAGATTGGGGAACAATACGACTCCTCAATGTCCACCCACAAAGGTCTATCGCTTCCCCCGTGTAGGACTGTCAGTTGGGCATTTTGACAGGCGGTGTAATAGCGTGCAAGATTAGGGACTCCCAAGCCACCTTTCTGTTTAGCTCTGTAAAGCGTTCCAAGGTCAACTCGCGGTCTATGCCCCCCCAGATAAATTTGTTTAGGTCAGATTGGAGGTGATTCAGAGCCGAGGCCGGGACAGAGATCGGCAGCACCCGAAAAAAATAGAGTAATTTGGGGAGCCACGCCATTTTCACTGCAGCAATCCTACCAAGCCAAGAAAGATTTAATTTGGTCCAGTTACCTACAAAGGACCTCAAGGTCTTGAACATATTATGGTAGTTTGCCCCATAAAGAGAGTTGTAATAGGGTGCCAGCAGTATCCCTAAATATTTAATATGCCTGGCCTGCCAATGAAAGTCAAAGGAGGCCTTGACTGTACTCAGAACTCTATCGGGTAGGAGACATTAAGGGCCTGAGACTTGGCGGAATTAATTTGCAGGTCCGAAAGCCTCGAAAAAGAATCAAGGTTTTTGAAAAAGGCTCGGGAGGGATGTGACCGGGTCCTTGATCACCATTAGGATATCGTCAGCAAACAGTGATATTTTATGCTCGTATCCTCCCACCTCGATGCCTGAAATTCCACTATTGGCCTGAATAAGTCTGGCGAGAGGCTCAATGGCTAAGGCAAAGAGGAGGGGGGAGAGGGGAGAACCCTGTTTTTTGCCCCTACCCAGGATGAATCGGTCAGAGGAATAGCCCGAATACCTGACGTACGCCCCCGAGTTGGCATAAAGAGAGGAAATCCAATTCAAGAAAGACGGACCCAAGCCCCATTTATTGAGGGTGAAAAGCAAGTAGTCCCACGCAATGGTGTCTAACACTTTGTGTACATCTAGCGCCAACAACATGGTATGACAACCTTCCACCCTGACACGATGTATAAGGTTGGTGATTTTCCTAATGTTGTCACCAGCTTGACGCTGAGGCATGAAACCCACTTGCTAATTGGAAATGAGCACATTAATAAACCCGTTGAGCCGTGCAGCTAGTACCTTTGCCAGAATTTTAACATCAACATTCAACAAAGAAATAGGCCTATAGTTAGACCATATCGTGTCATCAGTGTTAGGTTTGGGAATCATACTTACTGCTACTGTGAGTGAGTCAGAACTCCAGATGGCTCCCTCCCTCAGATCGTTAAAGGCTATCGTCAAATGAGGGTTCAAATCTGGCTAAACTTTTTATAATAAAGCGTTGTGAAGCCATCAGGTCCTGGCTGCTTCCCAACCTTTAAAGATGTTATGGCCTCATGCACCTCGTCAGTCTCAACGGGCCTATCAATGCGCTCCATAGCACCTGGGGGAAAAGGGGGCAAGTTAAGTTGGCCGAACAGTTCCTCTGCTTTGCTTACATTTAAACACGATTTGGGTTTATATAACCCCTCCAGGTGTTTGGAAAAGGTAGCCACAACCTTTGCTGGATTGCTAGAAAGGGGGCCCTCTGCTGTCCTAATATGCACCGGCTTGGGTCTCAGAACGATCCCCTTAAGTCTTTGCAAGGGGAGGTTTTTTAAATTGGTTGAGGCTGCTTATAAGCATCCGTTAGGGCCAGGAGTTTCTCTTTGTGGAACGCTTTACGTCTGGCGGATTCCTGCATTAATAGCCCTCTGATCACAACCTTGTGCGCCTCCCAAAGCGTGACATTGGAGCTCACTGAGCCTTTATTAATCCGAAAAAACTCTTGAATCCCCGTGTGTACCCGCTCGAGGAGGGCCTCATCGGCCAACATTGGCTCATATAGCTTCCAAGACTTCTGGGAGCTTCTCTGAGTCAGGGTCAAAAGGTCAACTGAGACCAGGTCGTGATCAGACCAGGCTATTGGGATAATGCCCGCTTTGGAAAGCTGGGGGAGGGAGGATTGCTGCACGCAAATGTGGCCGATCCTTGTGGACACCTTGTGGGGACACGAGTAGTGGGTAAAATCCTGTTTTGTTGGATTAAACTCCCCGATTTTCCGGGCATCGGGGAGCTTCTCCGCAGTTCACGCTTATCCTTGGAGGCTGGCGAAAAGGAAAGCGCTCTTTTCTTTTGTGGAGGGGAAGCCTGGGTAGCACTGAGAGGCTGAAGGTTCAACGAAGCAAGCACCCGATCAAGTTCCTGAGATGAGGAGGCCTCAAAATGAGTGTCCTTGGAAGAAAAAGAAATCTTAAAGGGAAATCCCCACCTATATCTGATCCCGTGGGATTGTAGGATTTGCAGAGCTGGTTTCATAGCACGTCTTCTCGCTATGGTTTGGGGTGCCAAGTCCGCATATAGCTGGTATGAGAAGTTCTGAAATTTCAAGGAATCCTGCCCGCGCGCTGCAGCCATAAGATGTTCTTTAGTGCAGAAAAAATGCAGCTTGACAAGGACATCACGCGAAAGACCGTCAGCCCTTTTCTTCTGCAGGGCCCTAAGAATTTGATCAAACTCCAGTCTTTCAATTGGAAGTGATGGAACAAGCTCCTGAAACAAAGCTGTAACTGTTGATTGTAGGTCCAAGACAGATTCCAGGATCCCTCTGATCCTAATGTTGGCTCGTCTGGATCTATTTTCGACATCCTCGAGCTTGTGCAATAATACCAGATTTTCCTCGCGCAGTAAATCCACATCGTCCCTTAGCGTGGACAGATCAGCTGACTGGGTCGTTGCTTGAATTCCTAGGTCCCCGACCCTTTGGCCCAGTTCCTTAATATCTGCAGAGAGGGTGTTGGTGATCTGGGTTGTGATGCTCAGCGCCCACTTCTCCAACGCTCTTTCCAACATTGCTTCATATCTGTCGAGGGGGGGAGGTTGCGATTTGGGAGGCGAGCCATGGAGGGATTCATTCATCCAGGATTCATCCTCCGGAAGAAGATCTGACGCATTATGCGGGTCGTTCTGGGAAGCGTTAGGAACAGACATTGCAGGGACTGACTGGTCCGGCTATGGTGCAGATGGCACTCGACAGTCACGTCAAGGAGATCAAATGAAGTATGCTGGATATGGGGCGTGTTGCTGTACAAAGCAGACTGAACCCGAGGTCACAGTAGGCAGGTGACGGAAGGGACTGTGCTGGCCCTTTAAGAACTTTGTTCTAACTGGAGGTTGCTGCTGGGTGGGGAGGGTGAAACCTTCTGGCTGAAGCCTCCTTTGTGGGCAGAGGGTTTGTTAGGGGGGAAGGCAAGACACCTCAGTATGGTGAATACTCAGAAGGGCTGCGCTGGCCCTTTAAAAGCTATGAACAGCTTAGAGCGTGCTGCTGAGCGTGGGGGCTAATCCTCTTGACAGGGGATCCCTTGCTTAATAGAGAGCTTGCTGTGTGGGAATGTGAGTCCCAGCAATATGAATATGAATCAGGAAGGGCTGTGGCCCTCTGGGATCTGTGTGCAACCTTGCTGCTGGGTGTGGGGTTGAGGTCTCCCGACTGGGGACTTATACAGTGGCAGGGAGCCTGTAGAGAGGGGAGAAGAGGCGCACTAGTGGCGGAGGGCGGGTGCGCGCAATCGCTTGTCAGGCAAAACCACAGCGTGAGGCAGGGAGCTGTGGTCTGCAAAACCAAAATGGCGCCGGGGCCAACTACCCGTTCTTGCTTGTCTCCCACCGGGCACCACACTCACTGGCTCAGAACTGCCTGGGAGTCGGAGGATAAGATCCCCAGGTATGTGCGACCCTCCGGGGCCGAAAACCGCCGGGTCCCTCGGGGAGGGGGGTCGGGACACTCAATGGTCTGCAGAGACGCTGGATCAGGCATCCATCAGGGCTCTGCGCGCATGCGCACTCCGCTCTCGTATGTTTTTATTGGTCAGTTACATGGACCTAAACCCTTATTAGCAACAAAGCCGCAGAGGGCCCTGGCTCAAAGGGACAAAACTAGCTTAACCTACCCCCTCATGCATCTGTTAGCCCTGTATTAGAAAAAACTCCTCTTTTTCCTAGTGGAGACAGGAAACAGCTGCACATATGCAGGGCAGATGCACATCCTCCAGCAGGAGCTGTTTTTTGTTTCCCATCAGACTGTGCTGCATGCTTGATTTTGGGTATTTTTTGTCTCCCATCAGACTGTGCTGCACGCTTGATTTTGGGTATCCTAAGGATCTGTAAAGCAGAACAAAACCTAAGCAGGCCATCTGCTTGCCCCACTGTGAACCTGTATTGGCAGATCCATCTTTATTTCACAAGTTTAGTGGGTTTTAGCCTGCTTTAACAGAATATTTTTGTTGTATTAGAGATGGTAGGGGGTGGAAGATTGCATGGTGGGAGAGTTACCATTTCAGTGTTTTCCATGGTAAGTGTAAGGGAATGAGAGGACATAAAGTAAAGAGAGCTGTTAGACAGTTAGGAAGACAAGATAAAATGTAAACAAGATCTGGGGCAGAGAGGTTTATTTGGATGTCATTGGCATACAAGTAATCTTGAAAACCAAGTGATTATTATGGTTATTAGTTAGCCAAGATCATAATACAGATTAAAAAATGTAGGGATCCTAGGGATAGAAACATATATTGTCTGCCTCAATAACATTGTTTCTTTGCGGAATGATATTTAACTTCAGCAGCAACTTACTGAATCGTAGTTTATTTTCATATTAAAATCTTGAGCCCTAGTGTCATTCATGTCTGGTTAATTTGATTCAGCTGTCATCTTTAATTCATGTGATGCCCTTAGATCAGGCCACATTAGAGGTTCTGACACAAAATAGACATGTCCAGGCAAAACATTCCTTATTTATTGTACCACAACTGATTATTGAAAAGCAAGATGATTGGGGTGACAAGCATATTTTTATTCTGGCATGATGGGCTGGATTAAGCGACTTGCATCTGAGTAGCCAATTAAAAATCAATATGACATATTATGATACAAAAGTTTGTATTAAAGTTTCCCAAAAACATGCTAAATCTACGATGAAACCTAAGTGGACAACCCAGGCAAAGGGTTAAATTACTATTATTGTTTATTTATAAAGTGCCATCCTATTCTGTGGCACTTTAACTACAAGGTAGAAGTACAGGGGTAAGACAATTAAACATTTATAATACAATAATGACGACAGTGCATATAAAACGCCATATTATAAATCAAATTTAACAGGCAAGTAAATAAACACAAAGATACAGGAATAAATGAGAAGAGAGGGCCCAGCGCTTGTGAGCTTTAAATCTATAAGGAGGGGGTTAGAGACAATAGGCAAGGCAACAAAGAATATGTACTAAGCAGGTGTCCACTGTTCTGAGGGATAAGATTGTAGGATGGGTGTGTTAAGTCAATGTAAAGGTTCTGTTCCAGCAACAAGAGGCTGCTCCTTGGAACAATTTGGTATTGTGGAGAAAGTGGAGTGGAGAAAAGCACTCCTATAAAAAAAAGGAAAAACAGTAATATACTTTGGCTGGATTTCAGGGGGACATGGCAAACAATGTATGTCAACTCAAACATATACATGCACCAATAAATTCCTGCACAGCTGGGGGGGGGGGGGGGGTCCTCAATCTTCCATGTAAAGCACAGTAAACAGCAGAGTAGCAAAAGCAAAAGTAAAACTTCGCCTTTAATAAGTAGCGATACAAGTCCAGCCAGGGTGAAGGGTAAAAGGCAACGATCCATTTTGACTGGATTGTTGCCTTATACAGTACATCCCGGATGTGATACTTCAGGCAATTGTTAGTACATTGTGTTGGGCTATGTTTGGCACTGTTCTAAACTGTTTTCCGTTTTTACATTTTTGGTTGAGATATCATAGTTTACAGTTTTTCTTTTCTGAAACATGTGTGGCCCTTGCAGCTGGCTTTGATGCAGGGGGTAGTTGTTGGTGATGGGAGTGAGAGGGCTTGTTAGGAAGAGGCTGGGCGGGGAGCAGGGTGGGGTTAGCTGAGCTTGAATATTAGCTCTGAAAGCTCTATTGAAGCTGTCACTGGAGAGGGGGTGTGGTCTGGACTAGCTCCCTAAGCTAGTATTGGTGGCCTACATCAACGGGTTGGCGCTGGAGGGGCAGAAGAGAAAGTGTATTTCCCCATTAACAATGTTGAACTGAGAGGAGGCACAGTGTCTTTGGCTGTAATGCCGTGGCAGACGCAGACATAGTGGCGGGGTCGGTGGCCGGGGTGCATGAGACTGTCTAGGATGGGTACCTTTAACAGCAAGATACATGGACTGGCCTTTAACCCAGATGTGATGTCATTTTCAGGTGATGCAAGTCTCTGCACACACCCAAACAGCATCTTTAACACACAGGCGAGGCGATTAACTGAAATCAAAAGAAGGCCAACACAGCATTGAAGGATCACTATCGGGAAAAATGGCCTAATTATAAAAATCCAAATAAATATGCTTGATGACCGGGGGAGGGGTCACTTATAAACCCAGCATCAAGAAATATCCAGCCAGGCTTGTTTTTATTCCTTTCAATGAAAGGAAAAGGATATCCGAGGTGACACCCCTGATAGACTAAACCTGTCATTTTTGCTTAAGGTAGTCCTTGTTCTGCACAACACAATATGCCTTATTCTTGATGAACCATGGAGGTCAGTTCTGGATTCTTGCAGGTCTGGTTTTACAGAGCCCAGCTCATAACCAGGGGTGGTTATGGCCACTATTAAAGTAATGCATGGCTCATCAACAGGGGTATGGCTCCCTAACAGCCATGATGTCAAGACAATAGCATTTCAGGGTTACAGTGGGACCAGGTACAGGAGAAGTGGTTGGGAGCCAATGGTGGATGGGATGTAAAAAGCAGCAGGGCATAAACAGACATGTATGAATTTGTCACAGGCTTCTGGCGAGGGGCTACACCCAACCTACCCAGCCTCAAACCACAGGGAATTTTCCCCGCCACCTCTATTATCAGTCCACCCCTAGTGACTGTTAAATTAAATTCATTTAGATCAGCATTTTACCAGAGACAACTAATAATAATGTCCACGAAAAGTAGAAGTACAGCAATTTGTCATCCTAATGTTTCTCTGAACAAATGTGCTGACCTTTTTTTTATTTCTAGGGAGGTCGATTGGCTATTTTATGCTGAACAAAAGACTGAGAAGAGGCTTAGCAGTAACAATATTTGAAATCTTGTATGCAGTAAAGGGTAGAAAAGGTCAATGTGTTTGTATCCGCTTGTCAGTAGAGTGCAAGGCTGCTTCGTAAAACACAACCTATTAAAATCTGTGCTATGCTAGACTAGGACTGGACAGCCTGTGGCCTGTATATCCATAAATATATTTGACCTCATCAGGGATACTTCTACTTGTTTAAAGTGAACCAAAGCCCCTGGCCTTCAGCCCTGGAATCTAAAAGCTTGATTCCTACCCACCAGGGCATTCAGAATCAGGATGCCCCACTGTGTGAAACCCCCCAGGTCGCCCGGTATACTCACCTTCTTTCCTGAACCAATGGCGCATGCGCGAGTAGCGCCGCATCTTGGCTATTGCTTCAGCAGGGTGCGTGCCTGTGCCAGGCATTTGTTGATGGCCGAAGCGGGCACGCTCCCTTTTAGAGGGTAGCGGGGATGTGGCCGCTGGAGCGCTTGGCTGGACATGGCTCCTTAGGCAAGCCGAGTCTGCGTCAGCGCATTCAAGTGTGCAGCTTGGATGGGAGGCTGCACATTTTCCGTAGGACCGAAGAAAGGTGAGTTAGTTTAGGGTAAATCTGGGTGCCCTGGGTGCTAGGACCAAAACCCAGAATAGTCAAAATCCTGGGTTTTTGTCCACTTTACCTAAATCAAATGTTTTTTATTGTTTTAAGCAGACATCACATCTACCAGAAAAATTAATGTTGTTGTAAACTAATGAAGGAGGTCAGTGATTTGAGCCTGGATGCTCAGAATAAATATTCCTTCTACTACTCCATAGCTACTTCTACCAACAGGACTAGCAGGCATTTAGTGGCTTATTTAAGAAGCACTAGTGCCATCTAGCGCCGCATCCCTGTCAGGTCCATGCTCAGGGATCCGTATTTATGAATGAAAAATCAAACAGCCCCTCTCATAGGACCATGTAGTGTCCCATTTATCAACAGCGCTGTCCAGTCTTTTAGCATCTGCACCGTATTCCCTACAGTGCCACATCCCACCCTGCACCAAATGTGTATCTTCCATAGAGTTCTATGGGGCTTCCTTATTTTTTTCCTTACTTTATATGCCTGGCTGGTTTGACCAAGTTTTTACATTCAGTTCCTGCACTTAGCTTGTGCACTGAAAATATGTGTTTTGCGTCATGTAAATCATGTGTCATGACAGTCATGTGTCTCCAATGCCATTCCTTGTGTTTGCGCAATGTCAGTGGGTTGCCAGCCTTTTTAAAAGGCTTTTTACAAATTTCTCCATGCACTGTATGGTTCCATTTCCGTCTTTATTAGAGCCAGTGCGGGTGTTTGTGATTTATTTTTATAAATAGCCTGTTTTTTAGAGATCCCCTGGCGCTACCTATCCCTAGCTTATAAGAATGAGCAGCACCATGAGCATAGACTTCAATGCTGCACCACAGAGCGCTTGCTCTCTGCAGCCTGCGTTGGGGCTGCCCAGAGCGTCTACTCTCATATTAAATAAGGCTGTTAAAGATAGTGATTTGTCCAATAAATAATAAGTGTGGTTAAGGAAAAAAGCTTAGATAAGTTAGAGGTAAGGGTTTGGGTTTAACCTTTAAGTTATTATCATGGATTCTGGATTATTCTGGATTTAAGCTTCCATTTTAACTTTAAAGTCAACGTACCGAATACATGTAAGTCATCTGCAATAGTCTTATCTATAGTCCTTGTATTGCTGCAATTAAAATGATAAAATGTCTTAATCTGGGAGGGTAAATTGATATGCTGTTTGGCAATAAGCTTAGCCAAATCTTTTTATGGGCTTTTTTCTGGCTCTCCATCAAGCTGGTGATAAATGCATTGCTGACCACTGACAATTTTAGCAAAATGTGTGATCTTGAGGCTTTGAAATGGTAAAGAACAATGTGATCAATGGTGTGTCTAAAACATAGCTATTATTAAAAGTAAAAGTGATGGCTTTCTCCTAATATATTAGGCATATTTACAGTCACCTGGATAACCTGTTATCTGGCCCCACCCAGGGAATCATAGACAGAACAGGGTCTGCTGCATGTGGAGATGGGACTTTGGATCTATGAAGCAATTATTAGTTTGCTAATAATATTTCAGAGCTTGTAGGATATTTTAGGAAATTAATTAAATAGACAGGCAGTGCTTGAGCATCATTATAATGCATTGCTTAGTATTACAGCAATTGCAGCATATAAGGGGCAAAATAAATGAATTTACTGCAATTACTTAAGGGGTCATTTTAGCATTTCTTAGAAACTGTGTTTTACAAGCCACATACTATATTTCTATCACTGTTCTCAAAAGGCTAAAATGGGGTCAAAATCCAGATTATTACAGCTAGGTCTTCACAACAATTTTACCTGCTGCCAATATCATTTTCAGTACCACTGGTGGGTAATATTGGTGTCACTGCTGTCAATGCTAATGCTATCACATACCTACCCAATGACCCATGTTTTATTGTGGTTTAATTAGATTATCATTGTGCTTTGCATTTAGAACTTGATTATTTTTGTGACTATAGCGACTGCTTCAGAGCGCCGACATTCTGCTACTGTGCTGTGTACTACATAGGCACTAGCAGTCGTCGCCAACCGCTACTAATTAGCTTTGATTGTTACACGTAGGTATGTCAGCACCTGCTGGACCTGCCAGCCGATTATCCCAGCACCAGTGAACACCACTTTGTACTGCCGTTTTTCTGGCCCAGTGTGATTTTTTTCCATCTTGAAATCTTTGGCGCTGTATTTTTCCAATTTTTTTTTATTACAGTTACAAGAAATCACTACTGGAGACAAAGAGAACAAACTCTACAGTGCTTTTAGGTTGCGTTTTAGTTGTTAAGCAAAATTAGCCATTAAAATCAATTTTACTACCCCCCCAAAAAATTAATTTTGTGACATCTCAGACCTGTGTTTCAATTAATGACAAGTCCAAATTCAAGTTCTGTACAAAAGATGTGTTTAATATTAGTTATAAGCATGAAACACTACAATCCAGTTTTGCCCATTGTGCTTTATATGATCTACAGGGACAGGCTGAATCTGGCGCTGCTTCAGTGCCTGGCACTGCATCCTTTTCGGTGCTAGTGTTAAATAAGATGCTAAGGCCAAAAAAGCAGTGCTGTGTGGTGCTAACACTTTTAAATAAGGCTCCCCATTTTAAGGGAAACAAGCAGCGCTACTTTAGGTCTGAGACCATATTTGTGCTGACTGATGCGTAAATCCCTACCCAAGGGTCACGTGGCATGTATAGATATGCTTTGGGAAAGTAAGGGCTTGCCTTGTTAATGATTGTTTGTGGATGCTTTGTAAGATCAAAGAGCCCTTAGAAAAGGCAAGAATCTCACCTGAGACCCTGAAATGGATGTATTACCACACAGCCTGGCCATAAATTTCAGCCTGCCCTGTTCTGTGTGGCACCAAGAGTTAGTGTTGCACTTAAAGAAGGTTTATCTTAGGCCCCTGGCTGCTGGAGACTGGATAGGTATTGCAGTTTCTGATGCTTTTTCATTGATTTGCTAGTTTGGAAGTACTGTAGGTAGGGGTCTATGGGTTGGGGGGGCTTTCTATTTACAACATTAAATTACTGGTGTGGTATACAGCAGAATATAGTTGCAGTCAACAATCCCAAGGCTCTGCAACCATCATGCAACCTTTATGTTACTCCGTAAGCCCAATAGAGACTGTATATCTGGGGTTCTGCTGACTGCAATACCAGCCAGTCTTTGGAGTGCTTGGCCCACATTGTTACTGCTACATACTTTGCAGTTTGGATGTTTGTGAAAATTACACCCTATTTGCAGTCCTGCTCATTGTAGCGAACTAAAGAACTAAAGGCACTTACTTTCTTCAACTCTTGTTTAGCCAGCTTTAGCCAGCCATGTTAAAACCCCCTTACAAGCCAAATGAAAAATTGCGTATGTCAGTGAACCGCGGGTCACGGGATCCAACTATCAACCAGAGGCCTCCGGGCACACAGACCACATTCCCAAAAACCCTTGTCCGAGCCCTCCTATCAGGAATACTAGGCCCAAAGCCTGCGGACACACAGATTCTTGGCTAAGGCAAAAAGATCACTCAAGTTAAATATAAGTTTTAATGCTATAAGCACACTAGGCTCTTCTGAGTAGTGGTTACAGGTTACAGTGAGTTACACAGAGAGACAATGGTCAGTTACCATAGTATGCAGTTGCAGAGTAGTGGTGATGAGAGCTCCCACAAGAGGTAAGTGGCAAGCTTGGTGATGGACACCTCCAGCACACGGGAACCGTGACCTCTCCAGATAAGTGACCCTGTTCTCATCCTCTCGGCCTACTTTTAAGCACGGTCTCTCCCCTCCACCCCCTCCTCTCAGACACAGATCCTGACTCATTTGCTATGCTATCAAACCTTTCCAGCGAAGAAGCATGCAGGCTCCTCTCTGCCCGAAAAGGTGTTAGGAAAGCAGCAGAAGAGTAGGGGGGGGGGGGGCTTTGAAGCTCAAACTGCCTGTTCTGAAGTGTCAGAACCTCATTCCCATATATGGACTTCCTTTCTGTCACGCTCGGGGTAACTCCAGCCCTCTTAATAAGCTCACAACCCCCAATCTCCACAGCCAGCTTCACCTGTAGGAGCCCCCGCTTGCCGGGACGCAAGATACGCCTACCCGGGATCGGTTGCCCCCAGGACTTAATGGCTCAAAGGATGTAAGCTTATATGTGGGAGGACTGGAGAACCAATAGCAAGAGCGTGAGTGACGGAAGTCCAGAGACAGGCAATAGGTCGATAACGGGAAGGCAGAGATCGTAGCGGCACCAGGGGTCAGGCAAGACGTAGTCGGGGTTCAGGCAGAGGTCAGCAACTGGGGATCAGGATCTAGAAGCGTCAGTTCAGGCAAAGGTCGGCAACAAGGATTCAGGATCGAGAGGCGTCAATTCAGGCAAAGGTCGGCAACAAGGATTCAGGATCGAGAATGGTCGTACAATCAAGTCGGCAACAGGCTAGACTTCACAGGAGTAGGTAACACAGGGTTCTGAGCGCTATCACAGGCAATTCACAACTGAGAGGGAATTTCCTTTATAGGAACAGGTCTGAGGGAAGCAGTGTACTGATTGGAGCACATAGGATTCCAAGGGTAATTGGCTGCAGAGCAGAAGAGGGCGAAGCCCTCAATCCCCAAGGATTCATTAACCCTTTAATTGATCCTCCGGCGGGTGCGCGCCGCACAGCGCCGCCGGAGGGCATAACAGACACGTGCTCGCGGCCGCGCGCGAGCACGTCTCCTGGAGGAGGAAGCGGGGGGCGTGGCTGAGCTGGGCGCCGCTCGAGCCGACGCTGCTCGAGCCGACGCCGCTCGGCGCAGCCGCCGCACAGTGACAGCTGCAGCTGGTCGCCAGGAGACGTCGCTGGAATGGGGATCAGGTAAGCGGTTCCTGACACTACCCCCCCTTCACGAGGGGCCTCCGGACCCTCACCCGGTTTCCCTGGATTGTCACGATGGAACCTTCTTACAAGAGCCTTGGCATGAACATTCCTCGCTGCCACCCAGCATCTTTCCTCCGGACCATAGCCAACCCAATCCACCAAATACTGTAAAGAATTACGCACTTTACGTGAATCCAAGATCTTATTCACTTCATACTCGGGCTCATTATTAAGAAGAATTGGTGCAGGACCAGCAAGAGGAGCATTCTTCGCCGGTTTTAACAGTGAAACGTGAAAGGAATTAGGTATTTTCATAGTTGGCGGGAGTTGAACTTTAAAAGACACATTATTCAACTTCTTGACGATTGGAAAAGGACCAATAAATTTTGGACCTAATTTGCTAGATGGCTGACGGAGCGCAATATTTTTAGTGGAGACCCAAACTAGATCGCCTACTCGAAGAGTAGGTTCCTGTGATCTGCGGCGGTCGGCAAATTTCTTATACCTCAAACCAGTGGTCTTAAGAATCTCCTGAACGTGTGTCCAGATATTCTTCCGTTCTTGAAGCCACTCCTCCAACGCCGGCAGATTGGAAGGTGACCCTGAAAGGGAAGAAGCTCTAGGATTTTTCCCTAAGTTACAATAAAAAGGAGATACCTTGGTACTCTCACTAGGCGCGTTATTGCAAGCAAACTCTGCGAAATCAATAAATTCCGCCCATTGTTCTTGGGCATCAGAAACATAACACCTTAAGTTTTGTTCCAAAGTTTGATTAGTTCTTTCTGTCTGCCCATTAGTCTGGGGATGGTAGGCAGAAGAAAGAGAGATCTGTATTCCCAACCGCGAACAGAAGTGTTTCCAAAAACCGGAAGTAAATTGAACACCCCGATCAGAGACTATATTGGACGGAATACCATGAATACGAAAAATATGCGAAGTAAACAGCCGCAAAAGCTCAGGTGCAGAAGGAAGTTTGGCCAAAGGAACGAAATGTGCCATCTTACTGAAACGATCTACGACCACCCAAATGACAGTATTACCATGTGAGAGAGGCAAATCTACAATAAAATCCATAGAAATATGGGTCCATGGCTCAGCAGGAATTTCAAGAGGAACCAAACTGCCACTAGGAGCCTTGTGAACTCCTTTACTTCGAGCACAAATAGCACAAGCGTCGATAAAGGCAGTGATATCGCGTCTCATGGTAGGCCACCATACATGACGACGGGCAAGCATAAACGTCTTACGGTTACCCAAATGACCAGCAGTTTTGGCATCGTGAAATTCGCGAATTACATCCGAACGCAGGTGCGGCGGAACAAACTGGCACCCCAAGGGTACATCACTAGGAGATTCATCTTGAAACGGCGCCAAGGTATTGGAGAGATCAGGAAGTAACGCCCCCACCACACAACCTGTGGGTAAAATTGGTTCACCAGAATCACCCCGATCCTTACATTCCCCGAACATGCGAGATAGAGCATCAGCTTTAGTATTTTTTACACCCGGCTTGAAAGTAAAAATAAAATTGAAACGCGAGAAGAATAATGCCCAACGTGCCTGACGAGAGTTCAGCCTCTTGGCAGAACCTATGTATTCGAGATTTTTATGATCAGTATACACAGTTATAGGATGTAATGAACCCTCCAACCAGTGTCGCCATTCATCAAATGCCAGTTTAATAGCTAATAGTTCCCTATTGCCAACATCATAATTTTGTTCCGCGGTACTGAATTTACGCGAAAAATAAGCGCATGGATGGAGACGCTCAGGGTTACCAGAATATTGTGACAAAACTGCACCCACTCCCAGCTCAGAAGCATCCACTTCAATAATAAAAGCTTTATGATTATCTGGATGCACTAAGACAGGTGCCGAATTAAAGGCCCGTTTCAAGGTTAGAAAGGCCTCACAGGCAGAGGGGGACCAGTTAGCAGTAAAAGCCCCCTTGCGGGTAAGGTTGGTAAGGGGTGCAACAACATGGGAAAAGCCTTTTATGAAACGCCGATAAAAATTTGCAAAACCTAGAAAACTTTGCAATTCCTTTAAAGTTTTGGGTTGGACCCAATCCTGAACTGCTGAAACCTTCCCCGCGTCCATCTCCAAACCCTGGTTGGTAATAACATACCCTAGGAAGGGAACTGTAGTGACTTCAAACACACACTTAGACAGTTTAGCAAATAAGTTGTT
The DNA here is from genome assembly GCA_027917425.1 of Gastrophryne carolinensis. Classification (NCBI taxonomy): domain Eukaryota; kingdom Metazoa; phylum Chordata; class Amphibia; order Anura; family Microhylidae; genus Gastrophryne; species Gastrophryne carolinensis. The sequence goes on from CM051235.1 coordinate 464,275,063, forward strand.
CTCTCTTAATTTTTGTAGCACCAACTTAACATGGTGTCTGTGCTCCGGTAAAGAATTAGAAAAAATGAGAATATCATCCAAGTAGATGACTACAAATCTACCGAGATATTCCCTGAATATATCATTAACAAAATCTTGGAAAACGGCTGGCGCATTACAAAGACCGAAGGGCATGACCAGGTACTCATAGTGCCCATCCTTCACATTAAATGCAGTTTTCCACTCGTCCCCCTGTCGGATGCGAATCAGATTGTAAGCCCCTCTCAAATCCAATTTGGAGAAAATTCGAGCTCCTGTGACTTGATTGAACAGATCCCCAATCAAGGGTAAGGGGTATCGGTTTTTTACAGTGATCTTATTCAAGGCTCGATAATCTATGCACGGTCTCAAGCCACCATCTTTTTTCTCTACAAAAAAGAACCCGGCCCCAGCAGGCGAGGTAGAGGGACGGATAAATCCTTTCCTAAGATTTTCGGTAATATACTCCCTCATTGCTTGCTCCTCGGGCAGGGTAAGGTTATAAATCTTTCCCCTCGGGGGAATTGTGCCAGGCAGCAAGTCAATGGGGCAGTCATAGGACCGATGTGGAGGAAGAGTATCAGCAGAGCGTTCAGAGAATACATTGATCCAATCAGCGTATGGCTGAGGTAATTCCTGTGGTAAGACTTGAACGCTTCTGAGGCCTGTATTAAAACAGTGACCTTTACAGTGGTCACTCCACTTGACCAACTCCCCAGCCCGCCAATCTAACACCGGGTTATGGAGTTGCAACCAGGGGTATCCCAAAACCACCGGAGTTTCCGGACAATCAAAAATAAAGAATTCTAAGAATTCAGAGTGAGAAGAGCCGACAATTAGTCTGAGAGGTGGGGTCTTGGTATTTATAGGACCTCCCTGGATTGCCTTTCCATTGATAGCTAAAACTTGTAGGGATCTTTCAAGAGGAACTACAGGGATCCCTAAGGTGGAGATCATGCTCCTGTCCAAAAAGTTTCCAGCCGCACCACTGTCTATGAAGGCGGAAACTGTCTGCTTAGAGGACCCCCGAAACAAATCAATAGGTACAAGCATCTTATTCTGGCGAGAGTTACAAACTGACTCACCCAGATCAGTACTCTCTACCTGGTCTGGGTGCGGAAGTTTTCCGCCGGTTTCCCCTTGTTGGGACAGGACCCTGCAAAATGACCAGAATTCCGGCAATACAGGCATAACCCCTCGGATCGCCTACGCTGTTTCTCCTCTTGGGATAAGCGGGTTCTCCCTAATTGCATAGGTTCTTCCTGGGAGGATGATGAGGTATTTTCTCCACGGGGAACCGGGGATCTATGACTCTGGACTGGTCTAAAGGACGTGGGAGCCCCGACTCTCTCCCTGGCCCTTTCTCTAAGACGTCGGTCTATTTTAATGGAGACCTGCATTAACTGATCTAGGTCCGCTGGCGGGGGAAAATTGACTAAGGCATCCTTGATGCTATCCGACAGTCCCACCCTGAACTGACTACACAAAGCTGGATCGTTCCACCTAGCTTCGATAGCCCAGCGGCGGAATTCAGCACAGTAGTCTTCAGCCGAATTCCGTCCTTGTTTTAAGGCCCGAAGCCTATTCTCTGCGGTAGACTGTATATCTGGATCGGCGTATAAAACGCCCATAGCATTGAAGAAGGCAGTCACTGATTGTAGAGCAATGTCATGGGACGGTAAACTAAAGGCCCAGGACTGTGGGTCTCCTTGAAGCAAGGAAATGACTAGGCCTACTCGTTGGACCTCTGTGCCAGAGGAGATAGGTCTTAACTTAAAATATAGTTCGCAGGCATTCTTGAAATTGGAAAATTTTGCTCGTTCTCCAAAAAATTTCTCCAAAAAAGGCAGTGGAATCTTAGGTTCGGAGAAATGAGGTGGTACAGCGGAAGTTGGCACTTGACGAGATTCCTGAGTGGCCACTCTTTGAGCGAGTTGGTTGATCGCTGTGGCCATAGCTTGCACCTGCTGTACCAGGTCATCCATTTTTGGGCCTGTGATAATGTCACGCTCGGGGTAACTCCAGCCCTCTTAATAAGCTCACAACCCCCAATCTCCACAGCCAGCTTCACCTGTAGGAGCCCCCGCTTGCCGGGACGCAAGATACGCCTACCCGGGATCGGTTGCCCCCAGGACTTAATGGCTCAAAGGATGTAAGCTTATATGTGGGAGGACTGGAGAAGCAATAGCAAGAGCGTGAGTGACGGAAGTCCAGAGACAGGCAATAGGTCGATAACGGGAAGGCAGAGATCGTAGCGGCACCAGGGGTCAGGCAAGACGTAGTCGGGGTTCAGGCAGAGGTCAGCAACTGGGGATCAGGATCTAGAAGCGTCAGTTCAGGCAAAGGTCGGCAACAAGGATTCAGGATCGAGAGGCGTCAATTCAGGCAAAGGTCGGCAACAAGGATTCAGGATCGAGAATGGTCGTACAATCAAGTCGGCAACAGGCTAGACTTCACAGGAGTAGGTAACACAGGGTTCTGAGCGCTATCACAGGCAATTCACAACTGAGAGGGAATTTCCTTTATAGGAACAGGTCTGAGGGAAGCAGTGTACTGATTGGAGCACATAGGATTCCAAGGGTAATTGGCTGCAGAGCAGAAGAGGGCGAAGCCCTCAATCCCCAAGGATTCATTAACCCTTTAATTGATCCTCCGGCGGGTGCGCGCCGCACAGCGCCGCCGGAGGGCATAACAGACACGTGCTCGCGGCCGCGCGCGAGCACGTCTCCTGGAGGAGGAAGCGGGGGGCGTGGCTGAGCTGGGCGCCGCTCGAGCCGACGCTGCTCGAGCCGACGCCGCTCGGCGCAGCCGCCGCACAGTGACAGCTGCAGCTGGTCGCCAGGAGACGTCGCTGGAACGGGGATCAGGTAAGCGGTTCCTGACACTTTCCTGCTGTAAGGATGACATTTGCTACATACAGAGACTCTTAAAGGGCAATGTCGGGCATCAGCGAAAACATGAAATGTAATATTTGCCCTATTCCTCTCTAACTCACGTATGTCAGTACGTGATAAATTGTGTTGGATTACTGAGATCCCGTCACTATGGCGAATTGAGGTATATAGACTAGAGACGTCCATAGTGACCAGTACACAGTCTTCTGTGAGGGTACCAATAGAGTTCAGATGGTTAAGGAAGTCGGTGGTATCTTGTAAATAGGATCGGGTGGAAATAACAAGGGGTTGCAGTACTTTGTCCAGAAAAATGGCTAATGGTTGGAAAATAGATTCAGTGCCGGCTACAATAGGTCGACCGGGGGGACGCCGATGACGTCATCATCCGGCGCCGATGCGTTCACCGATGATCGGTGCCATTTCTGCTGGGATGCACTACTTAAAGGGCCACACTGGGGAAGCACACTACAGCTATCCCTCCTGATGAAGGATACTCAACCAAAACGTTGAGGGTTTTGTTGTCATCCTACAAAGGTATACTTTTCTCTGAATCTATCATGGGGTTTCTCTACCTTCTGTTATTCTAATGTATGCATCTGTGCCTGTTTTGAAATGTGGCATTTGTGTCAATCTCTGACTGGTATGTTGCTAGCCTGTATGCAATATACATAACTCACTTGGGATACCCCAATTCTCCATAAGACACAAATCCTGAGGATCTATATCCACATTGTACTATTTGCCATTTTTGCGCTTACTGTTACTGATCTACTGTATGCAAATATTTTGGGCTTTCTGTGCACTGTATATAGGTCTCACTGTTACCAAAATTAAAACTTGTAACTTTTTGCATTACATTGTAGTTGAGAGTTCATTGGCTATAGCAGATTTGTATGTATTGTTACTAATTTACAGCCAACAAACAGATTATTCTGTAATGAAAATTGACCAGCACCCAAATTAGTCTTTACCACCAGCTGACCCCCAAACCCAGAACCATTAGCACCACAACTTGACTGAATGTCTGATTCCTCTGTATCCAACACATAGATCAATTTATCCATACCACAACCACCAAATTGCAAAGCAGATTTTTCTTGTGTATAGGTGCCATTCAGCAATAGAAAAGTATTTTTTTAATATTATATTGTAAGTAAAAAGAAATGTGTGATCATTGTAAAAATACAAGCACATAAACAGATGTAATAAATTATATGTACAATGCTTTTGTATAACTAACTCTTTACATCCGCCTACTGACACTAAACACATTTTTTTACAGCCTATTGAATTGCAATTGTTAAATATATATATATATATATATATATATATATATATATATATATATATAATTTTTAAGATAATATTGTGGAGAGTGAATTCATTTTAATCATCACGAATACTTGCTTTTAGCCTTTATTTCAAACCTCTTTTAAGACATGAGCTCTAAAAGCATATTCACATTCACCCCAAAAAATCTATAAATCTATAAATATATATTCTTAATCATTTAGAGCAGCATGAAAAGTTGACAGCAGAGACCTGCAGCAAGCAATTATAGACTGACTTCTTGTAATTTATTTCCAGTGGACTGAAATAAGCTGATAGCATAAAATAGATACTTACATCTTACATCCAATATTTAGCTTGATATACTAATGTAATCTAGTGGTTGGGGTGGTGGCCACTCCATATTCTTAAACAATTGCTTTGTTGCTGGGTTTTATAGGTCCTCACATACTTGGGTTCCTTGCTCATTCTGTTTATATGGACAGCCCTCGTCCCATTGATCATCTAAAGGCAGGTCCAGTTGTCCAACTACTGTATACCTTTCATGAAACAATTTTCTGATCCCAGTGTCCCAGCTTCAATGACATTCTAAAGATATAAGCTGCTGTTTTTCCAGACTGTTCATTAGCTTTTTTTGGTCCTTACACTAAAGTACAACTATAAAGCAGACAACTGCATTTCAGCAGAGGGTAGAGAAACGCAAATCTTTTTAGAATCAATTCAGGTAAAATGCCCCTGAATCATTCCTAAGATTCCCTTTGTATCCAAATTGATTTCGAATGTAAAAATAAAATGAAAACACATTTTTGTCAAAAAATTGCAAATAGATTGTGCCTGAAACAAACCGTTAAAGCTTAACATAATTCAGGTTGAATTCTATTTAAATTGATTTCTTGTCTTTAGTATGCAAAGTGTACAGCAGTAAGCTTGCTGCTGTAACTCACCTCCGCCCGTAAACTTCTTTCTTTCAGCTGCGAGGGAGCGGCAGCAGTGGTCAAATTTTGCCTCAGCTGGGGCTACAGAATGATGGCTGCCTACTCCCATGAATGAGGACACTTCTAGTGCCAGCTGAGAGTCAAAGTGTCCTCTCTCATGAGAGCCGGCAGTCATATTTTTGTAGCCCCAACTGGGGCCAAATTTAAACTCTCCACTGCCGCCACCACTGAAGATTGCGAGCTGAGGCTAATACACCCCTAGGTGAAGTGGGGTCAGCAGTCCATCAACCAGCTTTTCCGTGTTCGGCCCAGACACTGAACTCAAACACAGACTTCTGGCTGAAGTTCGTGTTCGGGGGTTTGGAAACCCCAACTCGGAAAGTTCGGTGCAAACTCAAACTTTGCGGTAAGGGTTCGGCAGTCTCTAGTGTAGATGTACGCAGGCGGTATTTTATTTCTAAAAACAAAGGGAATCAAAGGTTAGTTGTATATACGCACTACCTGCCCTAACATATTTTAAACATCCTGCTTTTTGCTTTCAGTGGACCTCTCTTTGTACCGGCTTATACCAGTAAGGTGTCAGCATATTTTTCCTATAGACATTACACTATAGTAGGCCTGACATGTCAATCATTTTGTCCAAAGCAATGCCTTGAGGAAGGCCAAACTGGCCAGCCACACCTTTGGATTAACAATCCTTGGTTGGCTGCGTCTTTCTGGTCTTTCACGACAAGGTCACAGTGGCCTGCAGCGGCAGCTTTCTGGTCCATAGTTCATACTTTCTCGAAGACCTACAAGACTGTTAAGTTGAAATCTGCAAATGCTGTGGTAGGTTGAAACATTTTGCAGGCTGCTGTCTAATTTTCTATTCATTTTATGGTCTATAATGAGGAAAGGATTTTCTTCCATATGATGTAAAATAGGCGTTTGTATGCTCTGTATTTATATTCCTTTTTTTTGTTGGATGTTGGGTTGCACCTGTGGATCATTAATCCAAACTGGTGCAGCATGCTACAAACTGTTGTGTCACTTCATGGGTAGGGTAATGCAGCCAGAGGTGGAACAACTTCATCAAGGGTCCTTTTTCCTGGTGGTTAGGAACATTACCATCATGCTAAAATGCTCTACACAAATGCTCTGAATTGCACTCCTAGTATCTACAACCCCAACCGTCTCCTCGGGAGCCACCAACAGGTCATGTTTTGTGGATCTCCACACAGACACACAAGTGTAATAATTGGGCTATAGCTCTGTCTGAGCTCTAATTTTTTCACCTGTGCATCAGTGTGGAGATCTGCAAAACATAGTCTGTTGGTGGCTCTCGAGGAGAGGGTTGGGGAACTCTATGATCTGCAGCATAACTCAATGCAGTACTATCTGTGAACGCACCCCTGGTTTGGCTTTGAATGAATCCTAGGAATATTTCACTGACACATTTTCTTTTTTCCAAGGTGTCCATGTCTTTGGACTGTGCTCAACAGCTCTCATTACTGATATCATCCAACTATCTACTGGATATCAGACTCCATATTTTCTGACAGTCTGCAAACCCAACTACACATCTTTAAATGTGTCCTGCAAAGAAAATCCCTATGTTCTTGAAGATATTTGCTCTGGACAAGATCTAGCAATCATTAATGCTGGCAGGTAAAGTTTAAATACCGTATATAATGTATTTAAAATAGAATTTTTATTTGTAAAAAATCCAAAGAAATATATAACTCGTAACATAGTTTTATATTCAGTCTGACAGTATAAAAGGATTTTCATGCTGACATATTAGTTTTCAAGTTTTCTTCCTGAAGTATCTTGTTGGTCTAATTTTGAAACATTTAAAGTGACTCTAAACCCAATGGCAAACATCAGGCAGAAAACAGCCCATCTGCAGTACCTTTAAAGATTTCTCCTCCTTTCAATTCCATTACTCCAGGACCACGCAAAACAGTCTAATTTCCATTCTGTCCTTTGGTGCTCTCAGCGTGAGTGAGCCTGTCAATCCACAGTGGTCCCACAACTATCTACATAGATAGTTGTATATATAAAGTATATATAGTATATATAAAGCTGCAGCATGACACACCCTTCCCAGATCAGCCACCACATTTAAATTGAAGCAAATAAGACAGCTTTTATAAGCTTACATAAGGCATTACATAGTATCTGATGTTTTGAGATGCTTTAAAATAGATCATTTTACAATGTTCCCAAATGGGATAAAGGGGAAGAAAGTTAGCTTGTGCCTAGACAGAGACTTTAGTAATAAACCATGTTTGTCAAAGTCATGTATATCTTATGCTCCTTTGCCAAAGACAGTTTTTTTAATCATGTGGATAGATACATTTCAAAGTGCAAAAAGCTTTTTTTCTATTTTTTCTTTAAATCCTCTGCTACTGAATGTCTGGTGCAATGGGGCTGTTTGAAAAACACAGCTCCCTATGGGATATTCCCACTGCACTGATCTGAAATTACTTTATAGGTTACTGATATTTTTTAAAAAATCTTCAGATTTACAACTGTGGTAATGCTCAAAACCAGGTGCAGTAGATTTTTTTAATATTTTTATTTTAGTCAATTTTGTGTCGAGTTGTAACTCTCTCCAAATGTAATTCTTCAAAATGTGTAGAGGTTTTCAAAATCAAATTAAACTGCTTCCAATTTAGCCTAATACAAAGTATATTTATTATACACGATTCAACAGATCTAGTGAGCATACCATAAAGCCAAAACCACTCAATTAATGAAAAAACATAGATGGCAGATAATCCAGGGGCCATTAGTGTAACTTTGTTTTAAAGAGGTAATTAGATTACTTTAACTTTGTCTAAATCACATTCAGCGTGATGACCCCATTAGGCCAAAATCTGTGCTGGCAGTAAAAGAAAACTTTTGCCTATATAGCTGTGCCATGTTCATTTCAAGCTTGAACTCGGTTACTCGGTTTAGAAAGCAATGTAAACTAATTAAAGCTTTCTCGTTGACGTGTAATTGGTTATGTCTCAAAAAGAACTTTTAACAAACACACTATAATTGTGCTTGTCATTTGTTGGCAGAAAATCTTTCCCTTCTCAACATGCCACCCTGGCAGCATTCGCAGCTGTTTACATTTCGGTAAGTAGAACGTTCCCATATTTTAATAAAGAAAATGATTTCTTTTTCATACCGTTAAAGTTCTATAACATTTATTTATGTATAAATATGCAAACATGACTTCATGCAGGTTTTATCAACATTATGGTGTACTTTTCAACTGGGTCGGGATATATGATTTGGGTTGTGTCTTGGGTTGCAATTGATCACTTTTGTTTGTGATGTAGGTTTCAGGGTTGTTGCTTGGCTTTGATAAATATATAGTGACCTCATGGCAGGAGCGTAACTTGAGGGGGTGCAGAGGGTGCGACCGCACTGGGGCCCAGAAGGTCAGAGGGGCCCATCATTGCTCCTTCGCCTTATTCATCATATTTTTGCTCACTTGGCATCATTTAAATAAAGGAAGCATCATATATCTCTGTTGTTTCAGTCATAAGTGAAAAGACAGAAAAACAGTTACAGTATGAGCCATAAAAGGGTCCCATTTAATGTTCGCACCAGGGCCCCATTACATTTAGTTACGCAACTGCCTAATGGTAAGCAGACTTCCTTATGCCACTGTAAAAACATGCAGGTACCACTTCGTGACTGCTGCCTGGACTGACGCCTGCCTGGCCCCTGACCAGAAACCTGTCTCATCCCTTGTGCTGCGTACCTGTTGACCTCCCGGCTTGACCCTTGGCTTAACCTTCGACCCATTTCTTGTTTCTCCCTTGGTGCTGTTTATTGTGAGGACTGATCACCTGTGTATGACCCTGGCTTGCCTCTGGTTCATTCGCCTTCACCCCTGTAAGCTCAACCTTTGTTCTATTAAGTTCTGGGGAAACCGTGTCCCGTGAGGCGCATAAAGAGTCCCGGCAAACGGGGGCTTGGCCATAGGTGAAGTTAGCAGTGGAAATTGGGGGTTGTTGACTCACCTAGAATGCGTGTGTCCCACAGGGCTTTACACAGATTTTTACATTGGTGACAGAAGTGATTCCTAGTGAGGTTAAGCTAGATCCTTAAAAGCAAGATCTTAATGCAATTCTCAAGGCAAAGGCCAAAGTAATAGTTTAGATATATGTTGACCCTTTTAGTGGAATATCTTGCAGCCAAATGAAATGAAATGTAAGCAGAAAACCCTCAGCTGTGTTTAGATGCAGATCAATTTATTTATGAAGATTTTAACCACATGGATTGCAATGTGAAATTTCTTTGAGGTGTCGTTCTGTTTTAGGTCAGTAAACACACAAATAAAGGTCTAGACTTTGTTCCCAAGTGAGCATGGGAGGAAAGTTATGCTCTATTTATTCTGCATTTGTTCTAAGGGTTCTGAAAAAGAGTTTAGTATGCATTTGCTATACATTGATTGACATAACGACAAACTTTTAGCTGTGCTGAAAATACATCTTGTTCCCTCCCACAGACAGAACGGCTAAAGCAGGAGAGGCAGGCAGCCAAACCTGCTAACTATCAATTAATTTTACATGGAAGGCAGTCATATTCTGCTTACTCCCACACATTAACCAGCGAGTGCCTGTGGAAAAGTCTTGCTTTTCACATTCTAGGATCCTAAACTGATCTTCTTGTGATGTTTCGAGGATTTGGTGGGCCCTGAAATCCACAACAATAAAACAAGACAGGGGGTAGTTGTTGTAGTTGGTGTGTTCTGATCTCTGAAAAACAGCTAAAGCAAATTGCATGGCCTGACCACCAAACATCTGAGCATGATTAGGCTAATTAAAGTGGACCAACACCCAGGGGGGATCGGCCCGGAAATCTATAAGATTCCCGGACCGATCAGATCCCTCCCCGCGGGGCATCCGAAATCGGGATGTCCCGCGGGGAGGAACCCCCCAGGAGGCCCACAATCCTCACCTTACCGGCGATCCAACGGCGCATGCGCGAGACACGGCCGCGTATCTCACTTCCCTCTAGCAGGGCGCGCTCCCGCGCCGGGCCGTTTTGTGGATGGCCGGCGCAGGCGCGCTCCCTGTTAGAGGGAAGCGAGAGACGCAGCCAATGACAGCGCTCTGGTATGCGCGTCCAAGCGGCTTTGGACGCGCATACCAGAGCTGCTCTGAGCGCTGTCATTGGCCGGACGAGGTCACGTGGGAGCGGGGAGAGGTGAGTTGTTGCGGCGATCGGGGGGGTTTCAGACAGCGGGGCACCCCCGATCGGGGTGCCCCACCTAAGTGGACCAACACCCAGGATAGTCAAAATCCTGGGTGTTGGTCCACTTTAAAGAAGGTAAAAAGTGGATGGAATGTGCCACCTTTAGGCCACAGCAAAAATCTTGCCCTCTTGTCTGTTGAGAAGATTTCAAAAATGTATGCACATATTTCCCATATTTTTGAATTGGCCTTTTTATATCTATAGAAGTAAATCTAGCCCCCCTCCCGAATGTGTCTCTTTTCAAAGAAAAATAAATATAATTTCTGAAATATTTCGTCATAACCAAGATCCTTCATTCCATTTATCAATCTGCACCCATTCCAAAATTGTGACATCCTTTTTATGAACTGGTACCCAAAACTGAGCCACATATTCTAGATTGGGGTGAACCAGTGTCTTGTAAAGAAGCAATATTACATCCCTATCCCGTGATTCCAGGCATCTTTTAGTGCATGGCAATATCTTATATCTTGCAGGCCTTGAAAGCAGCTGCTTGACATTTCATACTATTATTCGTCTGTGGTCTACCAGTACTCCCAGAACCTTTCAACAAGTTACTCTCCCAACTTTACTCTCTCAGTGACATATGTGTCTTTAGGTGCATTTCTTTTACATTTAGCCACATCTGAATGCCCCAACACTCAAAGTTTTCAAGTCAGCCTGAATCTTGGCAGCATCATCAATGGACTGCAATAGTCAGTCAAGTTACGAACTGTATTTTTTAACCTCAGACCTTAATCACCCCAATAAGAGTATAACAGAGACAATATCAAATGCTTTTGCAAAATCAAGAAAAACAATATCTGCAGCCACCCCTATGTCCAGGCTTCTACTTCCCTCTTCTATCAGCCTGACAGCTTCTGCCCTTAGTAAAACCGTGCTGGTTGTTACTGTAATATTATGCGTAGTCGAATAATCCTGTATGTAGCCCTTTAAGAGTTCCCCAAATAATTTTTCAAACAGTGGATGTTTACAGGTCTATTATTACCTGAAGAAGACTTCCCAAACCTATTTTAAAAATGTGCACCACATTTGCCTTGCACCAGTCCCTTGGTATTATCCCTTTAAGTGCCAAATACATTGTTTCTACATGCTTGCTTCCACTCGTTTTAAGTGGCAAGCATGTAGAATCTATGCTTTTCCCCTGCTGCAGTAAAAAAAAAGTAAAAAAACACTCACCTGACCCCTTGTTTGATCATCCCGAGTCTTCTCTTCCCCAGAGGGGGTCCTCTGGCTTCAAGAAAGGGCCCGAAAGAGCCCCCTACGGCTTCTGCCGCTGATGCTGCGATCTACAAAAAAAATGACATTTACTCACCTGTGCCAGCGAACCCCTCGGGTCTCTACTTCACCCAGGGTGCCTCAGATCACCCCCGGCCTCTTCTTTTCTTCAGAAGAGGGCCTGACCGGCCCCCTCTCCACCCGCTTCACAGCTCTAGCCCTGCCTTCTGACATCAACCATTTTCCTAATCTTCAGTCAGATGCAATGGAGAGAGGGGTGGAGGGGCATGGGATCCTCTAATCCCCTGCCTCCCCACCCCGCCTTCAGCAATCACTGCATCTTTCATCGGATCCTCAAGGGACACAGGAGCTGACGATCGGAGGTGAGTAAAGAAAAAACATTTTTATACATTTTTTTTCTCTAATGTGTGTGTGTCTTCTTTACATTTAACCCTTTGTGAACTGGATCCATGAGACCCCTATACCAGTTCACAAGGCTTGAGGTTTGGCAAGTCACTTGCGTCTAGAGAGTGACTTGCTATTAACCCCCAGCCCCCCTATTACCGGCCTCCCCAAAGCCCAGGGGGGGGGCAGCAGAGCCCAGGGCCACAAGGCTAAGTGGCTTTGCAGCCTTGCAGGGCGGGGGGCCACCGAAGCTGACCTCTGATCCCTGCTCTACAAGCCCTGCATAGCTGGGCCATTTATGCTGGGAAGGTGACCCATTACATTTTTGGGGGGTTATTTTTAAGGGGTTTAACCCCTACATTTTCAGGTAGCCTGGCAGTTAAATAGTTAAAGCTGGTTGTAAAGAGGCTATGCCTATATCAGCATGAGGATAAGTTGGAAACGTCTAATTGTCCTGGCTGTCCTTTAGTGGTGAAGGAGCCTTTAGTGGTGAAGGAGACTTGTTGTTTGGACTTTGTAGTCACGTGATGGAAAGAAATTCAAGAGTTATATTTGTAATATTAAAAAGAGGACTTTTTGCTCTGTGGCAAACTTTTTGCTCTTTTGAGTTATTAAGAGAACTTTTTTGCGTTATTTCTGCGTTTATGGGTTTTTATGTTTCTTATTACTTTAAAGCAGGGCAACATTTTCAACAAATGGGCATTGGTCTAAACATGTGGGGCACCTTAATTGCTGATGTTACAAGGCTTGCATGTCACCAGCCCCAGTTCTTCTTACTTTTGACACTAATGCCTTTCCTAATACAGGAACAAATGATCATCAAAGATACATCTCACAATGAAGTCACAGAAATATTGGTTGTTCAGCACCAAAGCTGAGAATGTGCTAATTTCCTGCCCTGCCCCTGTTGTGCATAGGAGCATCCACCTCTTATTCACATCAGCTGTGAAAGTGCTGTCAGCACCAAAGCAAAGCAAACATTTGGGGAAGCAGGGTGCAAAGTGAAGTTGTTCTTAAAAATACCTACACATGAAATGTAAGCTCAATGTAATTGTAACAAAATGATCATTGTAGACAACACATGCATTTTGGAGAATTTTGGAGTTCTAGGATGCAGGTAACAATTTAGATCAAATACATCAAGAAGCATTGGAAGTGGATGAACAGTTTAACCCTTTCAGTGCCAAGCACGTAGATTCTACGTGCTCGCTTCCACTCCACTTAAGTGCCAAGCACGTAGAATCTACGTGCCTGACTTTCCCCCCTGCTAGTTAAAAAAATTAAAAATACTCACCTGACCCTCGTTGGATCCGGCCGGGTCTCCTCTTTAATTTGGTGCCATCCGATCCCCTGTGGGGGTCGGATGGTTCCAGTAGAGCCCCAGCAATAGCCCCCCCCCCGCTTCGGCAGCAGCAGCTGCTAACTGTAAAAAAAAATAAAAATAATAAAAATGACATTTATTTACCTGAGGCCACGCTGTCTCCCAACGGGTGTCCTCTTCACTGGGGGGGGCCTCCGATCGCCCCCCAAGCCTCTTCCGTGGCGAGGAGAGGTCAGAAATTGCCCTCCCCCCCCCACTTCCTGGAACGGGTCTGCTAGCCCCGCCCCCTGGGGACGGGGCTGGGTGACATCGTTGTGATGTCACCAGCAGCCCTCTTAATGCCGCCACCCGACACAGAGAATCAGTCTGCTCGGGTGGTTGGAGGAGAGACGTGGGGAGCAGGAGAGGGCTGAGATCGCCCCCTCCCCAGGCTCTCTCCTCCAAACACCCGAGCAGACTGTCATCGGAGATGGCCGGAGACACAGGATCGGAGGTGAGTAAAGTAAAAAAAAAAAAAAATAAAGATCATTTTTTTTTTCTTATGTATCTGTGTCTTTTTATTTAACATCTAATCCCTTGTGAACTGGTAAGGGGTCTATGAGACCCCTTATACCAGTTCACAAGGCTGGGGGATGGCAAGTCACCCGCTTGCCGCAGCGGGTGACTTGCCATTAACCCCCGGCACCCCCATTACCTGCCTCCCCAAAGCCCAGGGGGGGGGGGCAGAAGAGCCCGGGTCCACACAGGCTATGTGGGCTCGTAGGCTGCAGGGTGGGGGGCCACAAAAGCTGGCCCCCCCACTCTGTTCCTACAAGCCCCCATAGCTGGTCCCGGGCTAGTAATGCTGGGTAAGGGGGACCCCATTTCATTTTTTTTTGGATTTTTAAGGGTTTTTAACCCTTAAAATTCAAAAAAAAATGCCCCCCCCGGGAGGGGGAACCCTATGTCATTTTTTTTTTAATTAACCCCTTATGTTCTGTCACCTAGCAGCTATAAAAGGCTTCCAGCTGCAGCAGGAGAGCAGGAAGCCAGATTGACCAGCGTGGGACACAGGGATGGATGGGAGGTAAGTATTAAAAAGTAAAAAAAAAAATAAAATAAAATATTTTTTCTTATGTGTCAGTGTCTTTTTTTTTACACTTAACCCCTTGTGAACTGGTAAGCGGTCCATGAGACCCCTTATACCAGTTCACAAGTCTGGGGGCTGGCAAGTCACCTGCCGCTAGCAGGTGACTTGCCTTTTACCCCCGCACCCCAATAACCTGCCTCCCCAAAGCCCAGGGGGGGGGCAGAAGAGCCCAGGCTATGTGGGCTTGTAGGCTGCTGGGTGGGGGGCCACAAATGCTGGCTCCTCCACTCTGTTCCTACAAGCCCCCATAGCTGGTCCCGGGCTGGTAATGCTGGGTAAGGGGACCCCATTTAAATTTTTTTGGGATTTTTAATGGTTTTTAACCCTTAAAATTCCCCCCAAAATTTCATTTTTTTTTAATGAACCCCTTATGTTTATAGTGTGGATAGTAGTAGTATTTTATTTGTAAATTTTCTATTATTATTATTATTATTTTCTATTATTATTATTTTCAGTTTGGGGGGTCTCCTGGGCAAGATACATATGTGGTACCATTGTAATCGGGAGAAATTGGGCTTTCACGTGCAATATGTTTTTCTCTAATAAAGTAAATGTTTTATTTAAAATAAAGGAGACAATTGTCTAAAAAATATTTATTTATTTATTTTTACACAAAAATATAAAAAAAAACAGTAGAAAAATTACAAACAAGACATTTCATGTTCAAGCCTAAACTCTGCTGCAAAATATATATCTATAATTTTCCTGAAAATTCCGGCAAAAATCACGGTTAAACATGTCGCAGAATGGGGAAAAACCTGTCAACAGACGGTGACAAAACTTCAAGTAGGTTGGCAATTAAAAGGGTAAATAGTACCTATGCATGTTGGGTATTGTTCTGCTCGGGGGACCTTATTCATTTTTTTAGGGAAACCCTGTGAGGGATTACTTCCAGAAAGGTGAGCCTACTACAACAAGCTGGGTACTCTTAGAAAGCTTAACATGTGCACTTTCAGTGAATATATGGTTTATAGGGGATATTTTTTGGTTGAAAAATTGCAAGGTGCGCATTTGTCTGCAGAGCTGAAATTTTCAAGTAAAATTACTGTTATGTGCATGCTTTACTTTGGGGTGTTTGTCAACTCTTCCCTTGACAGTACCTATGCATGTTGGGTATCATTCTGTTCAGGGCATGTTGCTTTTTGAGATTTTACTTGTTTTTTCTTGTTTGCATATAGTTTTTTTTAGGAAAATGTGGCTTGATTCTTCCTTTTTATTCTTTTTTAGGGAAACTTTGTGCAACCAAAGAATACATTGAGGGATTACTTCCAGAAAACTAAGCCCACATAAACAAGCTTGGTACGCCTAGAAAGCTTGAGGTGTGTACTTTCAGAGAATATATAGTTTGTGGGGGGTATTTTAAATGTAAATGGTTGTTTTTTTTTTAAAACTGCAAGGTGCGCATAGCGCAGTTGTATTTTATCTGAAAATCTCCTAAAGCTCTGTTTCAGTTTGGGGGAGTCTCCTGGGCAGGAAAGGGTGTCTATCAATACATATGTGGTACCGCTGTGACTGGGAGAAATTAGGGTTTCGCATGCAATAACATTTTATTGACAAACTTATATTTTTTATTACAAAAAAACACTACAAATTGCAAAAAATAGATTTTTTTATTTTTTTTGCACATATTTCACCAAAAAGTATTGAGAATACACTAAAAAAAAGGCCAAACAAGAGATTTCATGTTGAAGCCCAGACTCTCTTGAAAAAAAACAATATATAATTTTCCTGGGAAATCCCTGGAAATCCTTTCAAAAATCACAGTTGAACATGTGTAGTGCAAAATAGTGAAACATGGTCTGGCAACAGAGGGCGTTAAATGCTGCAGGTAGGCCGGCAGCGAAAGGGTTAACCCTCTCCCATCAACCATGTTTTTTTTAGTAACACCATCTGTCACTTCAAGCTGATATGAAATTGTGTAAATGTCTTGCAGACTTATTAAAAGAGACTAAAATTGCCTTCATGTATCTTTCCTGGCTAGAATGTCATGGTGCGTCCTAGTTACTCTCTGACCTAGTCCTATAATAGCATAATTAAGTTAACTACTGAACTGAGATACCAATATTGATACCAATATGAAATTCCATATTGCCAAGCCAAATGCCAGTGACCATATTATCTGGCCTTCAAGGTTGGAAATGAACAGCCATTCATTAATATTTATCTAATGGCAACTACTCTTGCAGTCATTATTTTTAAATACCGGTATGTGTCTGGTATAAAATGCTCCCTCTTCATAATGCAAGCCAAATTTTATTAATGCTAATTTTTTTAAGGAAGAATAATGGCTACTCTAAATCTTTTTTTTTTACCAAATTTACTTTGATTATTGCTTATGACTAGGGTTTAGCGAGCCCGAGCCACAAAGTTCAGTATAACCCTGTGTTCATGTTTGGCATTTAGCCGAACCTGGAAAAGCATGCGTAGCCCATCAACCTGCTTTCAGGCCTGAACAAGCATAGCCATGCTCATACTGGCCATGGCAGGAAACGCGACCCTGCTATATAAAAGGCAGGGTCACACGTCCCAGCACCATATCAGCGCTGTGTAGATAGGGAGAGGTTGCTGCTGCTGGAGTGAGGGGCAGATGGGGATCATTTTCAAAAAGAGAAAAAACAATTGTCTTTTTCAGGACAGAGAGGAGGAGGCTGCTGGTCAGACAGTGAGGAAGAGAAAACTTTTTAGGGCACCTAGGTAGGGAGAGTGGACGGCGTCAGTGAGGGACAGCCACGGAGGAACATACAGCACATCTACCTGTAATCCGTGCATTTTGAGGTCAGACAGCAGCTTCAAATTTAAAACATCTGCTCAGTGGCCAATCTGATCTGATTTAATATATATGTGCCCAGTCTGATCCAACTGAATATGTATGTGCCCAATCTGATCTGTTTTAATACAACTGTGCCCAGTCATTGATCAATCTGATCTGTGCCCAATTTGTGGCAAATCTGATCTGATTTAATACAACTGTACAACTGAATTGTAATGAGTGGACATTTAATACAATGTCTGATCTGTGTCCAATTTAATTACAGAGGTTTATTTGTACCTAGCTGTCCCTCAGTATATGAGCCACCTGTCCAGAATGAACAGATGCTCAAATTTTTTGGCTTTAACTTATTATGACTTTCTGTACCCCATTTTGTGCAGGGCAATCACTCTGGTGTTACCCCAAATTGGCAGCACTCTAGCCCTTACTACCCCCATTTTACAGCCATTTTTTGACCCCCAAGTTTGGATTCCTATTGACTTTAATTGGGTTTGGGTCCCCCCGAACCAAACTTTTGCATCAAGTTTGGCCTAACTTGCTGAACCAGAACTTCTTTGGGTTCGCCCATCACTATTTATGACTGTAAACAGAAAGTTCAATCATTAAGTGTAATCAGGACAAAAAAGATGGTGATTAGGAAAGAATATGGACTTCCTATTCAAAAACTGTTTCCTCTTCCTTGTGACACTCTTTTTTCCTAACAGTTGAAGTTCCTATTATGGTGCTGTCAAGCTGTCAACAACGTCAGGGTTTTTGCAGACCAGGCCAATGCTAAACTCTAGCATTTGATGGTTGTGTAAATATTAAAAACTATACCCAAATATTTTACGTGCATTTTACATGCAGCAACTTTCCTAGAGCTTTGGATGCCAATGGTACATAAAGAGATGTTTTGTATGACCCTACATACTCGCTAAAATCAGGGGTGAATCCTGTTATTTTTTTCTGTGTGTGTGTGTCATTTGTAGGGATGGACGAACCGGAATTCGCTCCGAATTTCAGGGAATATTCGATTCGGCACGAACCCGAATTTTTTTTGGTTCGTGACGATCGAATTTTCCCTGAAATAAAACAAAAAAAAAATGCCGGCATGGTGGGAGCGGGCAGGCCGGCTACGCTGTCAGCGGCCTGCCCGCTCCCACCATGCCGGCATTTTTTTAAAAAGCAAACACAGCTTACCTGCATGGTCGGAGCGTGGAGGCCGGCGCCGCTCTCAGGCGCCCTCTGATGACGCGTCCTCTGATGACGCGTCCTCTGATGACAGCTGAGAGGCCGGCGCCGCTCTCAGCTGTCATCAGAGGACGCATCATCAGAGGACGCGTCATCAGAGGACGCGTCATCAGAGGACGCATCATCAGAGGGCGCCTGAGAGCGGCGCCGGCCTCCACGCTCCGACCATGTAGGTAAGTGTTTGCTTTTTTGAGGTCAAAAAAGCAAACACAGGCGTAGCCGGCCTGCCCGCTCCCACCATGCCGGCATTTTTTTCTTCAGATGAGCGATTCGTGAAAGTTCGTTTCGGGCGAACCCAAATTTCTTGGGGAAATTCGGCGAATCGCCCGAATCGAACTTTCAAGAAGTTCGTTCATCTCTAGTCATGTGCTAAATATTTCTGTTTTAAGAAAGAGGTCTTAATCTTTTACTTTTCTTTTGAAAAAGTATACTTTTCTTTGAGAGAACCAGTGGTTTGATTATTCAATTATTGTTTACAAAAATGTACAAAAAACACCCAACACTCAAGCAACAATATTTTCTTCCAATTATCTGTAATGGTTGAAGACTGACCAACAGACAAAAAATGACTTAAACCAGACCAAAAGCAGACAATAACAAGGAAGATGTCCGCACTCCGGTTTGATAGGGTGCACGATCCAGGGCAGTCCCAAGACCCACAAGTAGCAGCAGAAAAAATCGATGGTGGATCCGCACTTCCTTAAAATCGTGTCTTTATTGTATACACATTAAAATCATCTCCATCTCCAAAACGGTGCAATTAACAGCAGCAACAAAGTAAAATCCAATACAAGACTCGGGCAGAGAGATGTGTGTGGTCCTCTGACGCGTTTCGGGTCCTTAACGACCCTTAGTCATAGTCCTTAAACCAGACCAACAAAACAAACAATGCTCATATGCATCCCTCCTCAGGGCAATTTAGATTGCTGCACATAAAATTTAATTTACCATGTTCTAACTCCTGCTGTAGTAAAATGGTGGCCAGGCAGTTGGTCACGTTTAACAGGTCATCACTTTAGAAATTCATAGAGGAATTCTATTGCAAAAAAATAGTCAGGTAACAAATATTTGTATAACCACTCTAGATGGCAATATGGGTGGTTGTTTTAAACCCTAATTATTTTTTTCACGTTCCCTATAAAAGTGTAATGGTAAAAAACTGTCACCAATGCTTTTCTTTTTCTTACGGGAGAGGGCAACTAAATAGGACTTTTTTTGTCATCACACCTTTCAGCATGTCTAGCATGTTTACATAGAAGTTTTACATTTCAATACTTTTGCAAAGTATCTCCCTTTAACACCCATTCTAATGCAGTAACAATAGCAGACTTTGAAAATAAGAGAATAATATCTGAAATGTGTTTATGTGTGATAGTCGGTCCATGTAGTAATCATCCACATTTTTACTAATCCTTATTGGATGTCTATACACAGCTTTAAAACTGCATCACTCTATATGAAAATATAGATTTTTAATGTGATATACAGGAATATTAACATGTTGTGCTATTTAGTTGCCTACAAAGAATATTCTTTATTTTCCAGATGTATTTCAATGCAACCTTAACAGATTCATCTAAATTACTAAAACCGCTGCTTGTGTTCTCCTTCATAATATGTGGAATAATATGTGGCCTCACCCGTATAACTCAGTACAAGAATCATCCAATTGATGTTTACAGTGGCTTTCTTTTGGGAGGGGGAATAGCCATTTATCTGGTAAGTAGAGTTAGCAATTTAGAGTTTTACTAATTTGAATCTAATGAGGTTGATTTAGCACCAGGTGCAAAAAAATGTGCTTTGGAGTAAAAAGTGCACTTTGGGTGACAAATCAAGTTTTACTGCATTTACACTGGTGCTGAATTTACCCCAAGGTAGATAGTGGAGGTCATGCAACTTATTTATTGAAGCATGTTTAACTCTGGATGCAAATTTGGGTGTGGATGACATCTCAGTAAGCTTTTTTAACCTTAACACACATAAAGTGCAAAAGAAATGTTTGTTTCCCCCCAAAAAAACTCCTGGACCTGCAAAGAGGCATTTTACAGGTGAGGTACATCATTTGCTCAATGAGGTACGGATCTATTTTGGTTTGGTTTGAAAATAACCATATAGGAACCCTAAAGCGTAAGTAGCTTCAAGTCAGTCAATGCTTACCACTTTAGCATCTATTGTATGGCTACCAATCATGTAACAACTGGTGACCAATTGGGTTTGCCTAATGGGATTTCACATCAAGCTGGATTGATTTCTTGTGGTCAAACGTTTCACTGCAATTAACAGCCCTACATATCACACGGGTCATATGAAGGTTGAAGTGGGGACTTCATTCATCTCACTTTGGGAGCTCATCTCCATTGTTTTTGGATACATGTGCACAGAGTTTGGAGAGCCTTTCTCAAAACACAGTAATTCAGAGCCTCTGTGTAAAGGCCTGTTTTTGAACAAATTTGCAGGCTGTGAATTCCCAAATGCTCATGTGAATCACAGCCACCTGCAAGATTATTTTGATCGTATGAACCCAATCAAAAGTGCTGGGAGTAAGCTTTCATGCTTTCTTGCTACCTTTATTGTTCTTTATTTAACTACTCACTGGTCCTTGTCTTCTAGCTTCCTTTCCAGTGCCAAGCGACGTCCCTCCTGTTCTTTTGTGCTTGCAGTGTCCTACGCAAGGTCTCTTCTGATCTTCGGGGCTCTTCTTTGCCCCCTCTGCAGTCTTCTGGCTGCACTGTCACTTGGATGAAGGGGGAACATAGGTTCTCCCTTCTTTTAACCTTGCTACCTAGTGAGGGACTGAACTTTTGGGTAGGGGAGCTGCCTTTTATACTTGGAGGTGAGGCCTCCATGGAATCTCCCCTACATCATGTATGATGGCACAGAGAGGTGCCTAGAGGAGATTTTCCTGTGCAACCCAATCTAAGTCTTTCCCCATTTGTGACATTATAAGTGACATGGGGGGGATTCCATTGAGGCCATGCCTCTAATTATGAAAGCCACTCCCCTGTGGATCATTATGGAGTCCCTGGGCCTGGACTTGGGATGATAGGTGGGAACCTGTGTTCCTCTCCTTCACAAATGCCGGTGGAGCATCCTTAGATGGCCGTCCAGCATAAATAAATTTAATGGTGCACTGGGATCCCCCATAAAAGCATTACCAACCCAGCAAACCAAGCATAGGTGCTTGTAATTCTAGGGCTCAAGGGCCAAGCAGCTTGCCCCTGACATGGGTTCCCCTCCTATCATCCTGGCTCCCAGCCAGGGACTCCATAATGGGCCACCGGGGCATAGGGGTGGGGCTTCTATGGAATCTCCCCCCACGTCACGTATGACATCACAAGGGACTTAGATGGGTTGCATGGGAAAATCCTCTCTAGGCCCCTCCCCTTCTGTGACATCATACATGATGCAGGGGGGATTCCATGGAGGCCCTGCCTCCAAGTTAAAAAGGCAGTTCATCCAGCCAAAAATTCAGTCCTTCGCTGGGTAGCGAGGATAAAAGGAGGGGAAACTTATGTTCCTCCTATATTCAAGTGGCGGCGCAGCCATCAGATTCTGGCAGCCGGCACTGTCACAAGAAGATGGGGGAGGAGACAAAGAAGAACCCCAAAGACTGCACCAGGCGTGGGACATTGCAAGTGCCAGATGACAGGAAGAAGAATGTAGCCAAGCACTGGAAAGGAAGTTAGAAAATGAGGACCAGTGAGTAGTTACATTTAGAATAATATATGTTCTGTGTAGCCTCTTTTTTTTACTACTTGGGGTGAACTGGTAAGGGGTCCATGGGACCCTGATACCAGTCCACATTGGTCAGGACCCAGCATGGCACCTGAAATGCTGGGAACCGTACATATTACCTGCATCCCTATTCTGGGTATCAGGGGTGCAGAACAGCCCAGAGCCTCAAGCCAATACCAAAGGGCATAAGGACTGGTAACTTTCAGGGTCACGGTGCAGCCTCTGAGCCCTGGGTTTCAAGCCCTTATGCTTGGTGCCAAGGCTTTGGGGGGGGGGGTAACCCCACATTTTTTTAAATGATTGCTGGTTAAGTAATGTGACTTGACTGTAGTGTCCCTTTAATGAATGCTGTTTTTTGCAGATTTGTAAAAACAAAAACCCCAATATCATTGGAAAAACTCTATAACTGGCCCCACATCCAGTCATATTCAGGAGATACAATAACCTTTCTCTCAATTTCTTGTATTTTATTTTGCGTCAAGTGAAAAGGGTTCTCCAAAGTCAATACACAGATAGCCCCAAAAATTAGAGAGTCATTCCCAAAATATGTCAGTCCAGATCTTTTAAATTACCTCCATGTAATAGTTGGGAAACACTGCATAATTTATCTGGCAATACATTCTGCATGCACTGCTCTGTACAGGGGATGTTTGTCAAATAATGCCCCATGTATGTGAAGATTAGTCATAGAATGGCCAGTTGTTTTATTGCTATACACTGAAGAAAGAAGCTCTGGGAGGCACTATCCACAAATAATACACCAGGAGAGGCCTCCCCCAGAGTGATACTGCTCCAAATAGGCTGCACCACACACAAAATATAATCAACTAATATTGTTACAGACTATACAAGGTTTACAATACACAACATAATTAAAATCAAAATACAGGGACCCATTTCAGCTGGCTGATTGCTAATGATGCAAACATAAAAGTTCTGTGAGTACCACAAAGTGGAACAAAAGTGATGAGTGCTATATAAATACATTAGCAAAAACACAATCTAAAATAAAAACCATATCAACAACCCTGTTAAGATTATAAAGTACTATAAATAGTGCAACAACTGTCTTAACAGAGATTATATTTTATGTGTGGTGCAGCCTATTTGGAGCAGTATCTCTCTAGGGGAGGCCTCTTCCGGTGTGCTTTTGTACAGTTGTTTTATTCAGAACAATTAAAGTTCAGTATCTCTCTAGGGGAGGCCTCTTCCGGTGTGCTTTTGTACAGTTGTTTTATTCAGAACAATTAAAGTTCTTCCGCACATTAAGCTACCAACTACTAGGCATTCACTCTACTGGAACTATTTCACTAATAATTTGCATTCCCTTACTAACAAAGTTACTTATTTAACTGATGTGTTATTATTATTGTTAACAACAAATTATAATATCTATATTGCAGGGCCTTTATGCTGTTGGAAACTTTCAGCCCAGTGAAGATAATATACCACAAAAACCTCCCCCACCACTTAGAGAGCCATTGAGGTCTTTAACTGAAATAAGTCAAGACGCCAGCAGGATTTTACCTGGAAAAAATAGCAGCAGTTGTGATGGTATTTCTACTCACCCTACTGAAAATATTTTGACTAGAAACAACAGAGAGTCAGGCTCACTCACTAATATAAAGAGAACAAGTACTGATGTAGAAGTAATAACACCCCGAAGCCCCATGGGCAAAGAGAATATGGTAACATTTAGTAACACTCTGCCCAGAGTACATACTCCATCATTAGATGGAGACCCAGCAAGGAGAAATGCCACCATTCATGCTTCAATGGATTCAGCTCGGTCGAAGCAACTTCTTTCACAATGGAAAATTAAAAATGAAAGTCGAAAACTGTCCTTGCAGGTAATTGAAACGGAAGCTGGTCTTTCACCACAAAGAGTAATTGAAATGCGATCAAGCTCTGAACCTGTCAGGGTTGGAGTTAATGGGGATCATATTGGCACTGGAAACCCATACATTAAATTAAACCCTGGAAGTATACCAGGCTGTAACAACACAGGTATTCCAGGTGGACCTAGAGTCTCTATACAATCCCGGCCTGGCTCTTCTCAGTTAGTTCATATCCCAGAAGAAACTCATGAGAATATAATAACTACTTCACCTAAATGCAGCTCTGCTAGATCAAAGTGGCTTAAGGTGGCAGAGAAAAGTGTTGCATGCCGAAGTAATAGTCAACCAAGGATTATGCAGGTTATAGCTATGTCAAAACAACAAGGCATTCTCCAAGGTAGCCCAAAAAGCTCAGACGGAAGTACAGTCAGTTGCACTGGATCCATCAGGTACAAAGCACTGACAGAACATGAACCAACAAATATTGTACGGATTGAAGCCCATCCTGAAAACAACAGGCCAATTATTCAGATGCCATTGGAAGGAGAAGGAAGTGGGTCCTGGAAGTGGAAAGCACCTGAGAAAGGAGCATTGCGTCAAGCTTATGAGCTGAATGACCTTAACAGAGACTCAGAAAGCTGTGAGTCATTAAAGGACACTTTTGGAACTGCTGATAGAAAACGAAGTAACATTGATAATGATCATCTTCTTCATGGATTAACGACAATAAGGGTGACACCTGTAGAAGGCAGTGAGATTGGCTCAGAGACTGTATCTATTGCATCCAGCCGTGACTCTACTTTAAGAAGAAAAGGTAACATAATCTTAATTCCTGAGAGAAGTAACAGCCCTGAAAGCACTCGTAATATTTTCTACAAAGGAACATCACCAACACGCACCTACAAAGAGTGAAGAAAATAATCTTACCATGGTTCCTACTGGACTCCGATCTACTTGCGTACAGCTTGTGCTCTTATTAGTTTGGAGAAAAAGCAGAACATGACCTTAAATGTGCCAAAATTAGACATGATCAGATGGTATGTGGTTTTACATTCAACAACATGGATATCAGAACATTACATACTTGTGCAGAATGGACAAAGAGAAAGCACAATGCAAAAAAAAATCAAACCAATGCGAAAAATATGAAGCATCATACAATCATTTTCCTAAAGCAAAAGCAACGAACAGTGAAGTGAAGAGATATAGAACAAGCAATGAAACTCTTTATTTAATGAATGTGCCAACTTTTTAATTTCCTAGTCCTTAATTTGAAACTATGGTTTCCACCTCATATAATAAGAAAGAAATAAAATGTTAATAATAATGATTTGCAGATTATGCAATTGTTAAAGAGTTGATGCTTGGTCCAAATCTAGACAACATATCTACACAAGCACATTATACAGTTACGAAGAAGTTGTTCTTCTGACAGTCCAGTTGCTTCTATAAGGACAACAGTGACTGCCTTTGTACAGAATATGACATTCAGTTTTGTTTGTGGAATAATTGCACTTGACTTGCCAAAATTTAGTGCAGATCTGTCCTCACGGTTTTCTTTGCTAAAGCGTAAGTGCAATTCACTTACAATAGTATAACTGTTTTATTTTGTTAGCTGGTACTTTTTGTAATTTGCGTTTTACTTTTCCTTTTTGCTAACAAAAAGTGCAGATCGTACTAAAGAAAAGGTGCTCAGCAGTGGGGACATTCCTGAATTATGGATGCCTACTCAATTTCTATGATTGTTCTTTTATTTCATAATCCCATTACTAACGAACAGGGTCAAATGTGTGTCAGAAGTAGATAGGACATCTGGTCTACTATGTGGAACACTGCCAAATCTGAAATGGAATTTTAAAGATGTTTTTGTTTTCAAAAATGTTTTGTTAATAAAGTGATATAAAATAATAAGATCAATTGAAACATTAAAGTAATGGCTTATAGAAAAGATGGCATTGCCACAAAAGTAGAGACTCCATATCTCAGTTTAGCATTTCAAATAATTATTTTAGTTTACGGTGAATCAATTATGTTTTTATGACAAATTATAAAATAAACATTTTATTATATGTTTAACTATTTTGGTTATCTTACATTCATACTGCTTATGCCTCTAATATCTTTGGCACTTTCTATCCAATATAAAAGTTCCTGATGTCAAGGTTGTAAATATCAAACCAGCAAACCTGTGCCAAAGGGATGTGACTTGTCTAACATATGTTCAGTTTTTTCAGCATATTATTGAACCCATAGTTTTTTTTTTAATGGGTCATGAATAGAGTTTTAAATTCAATAAAACATATAACGTAATAATTGCCATAAAGGCTTTAGTTTTTCCACTTGTCCATTCCAACCTATCTTTTGTTACTTCTAGTTGGTCCTTAGAGCAGGCTAAAACCAGTGATGCAGATGTAATTAGTCAATTCCCCTGCTGATTGTCTTCTCCCCAATGAAAAATAAATGACTATTTTCACTTTACCCAATATATTGTAAACCACGTTTTTGATGTTCTTATCCTGGGCTCCGACCTCATCAGATGGCAGCCCCAGGGGTGGGCATTTCATCACATTAAAGTGGACCAACACCCAGGATTTTGACTATCCTGGGTCTTGGTCCACTTCGGTGGGGCACCCCCGATCGGGGTGCCCCGCTGTGTGAAACCCCCCCGAACCCCCCGAAAAACTCACCTCTCCCCGCTCCCAGCGCCGACGGACAAGCCGCGGACAAGCGGCTCCTCCGCCACCACCTCCCGCGCGTCACTCTTGACGCGCGCGGGCGCACGCACGTCTAGAGGGGGCGCGAGGGAGGCGGCGGCGGAAGATAAGGTAAGGAGTTTGGGGTGTTTGGGGGGGTTTCACCCCGCGGGACATCCCGATCTCGGATGTCCTGCAGGGAGGGAGGTGATCGGCCCGGGAATCTTATAGATTCCCGGGCCGATCACCCGTGGGTGTTGGTCCACTTTAAAAGAGGACTCAGTGCTGCGAGATGTAAAGGGCATGCCTAAATCCAGGATGCTGGGTCATGATGGCACTGACACAATCTAGGACTATTACCAGATCTATTTCTGGGAAGATAGAGAAGTTAGTGGCAAAACTATACAAAAAGTACTACCGTAGAGTTAAAGAATGCAGGGGATATCAATCAAAAAGATGATTTCCTTTAAAGAGTCTAGTTTAACTCCCCTTTTAATAGGTTTGCCTCCCTCAAAATAGTCTTAAGTTTGCCACTGGGTTGCCCAGGCTAATTATAGAATAAATAATGTTTTGCTTACCTGCCATTTAGAATTTTCACCTTGCTGTTCTGCTCAATAAAGTTGTTGAAGCTGAGATCCCTTTCTGTAGCCCAGTCCCAAGATTTTATTTGTACATGGCCGCCTATTGCCTCTCTGTACCCATCTTGTATGAGACTGTGGGACACACACATCTTCTATATATGCAGGGGCAATTCCTTCTCTTTTCTCCCAATGCCTGTGCTTTTGTTTTTTCACACTGCAAAATTTACTAATATTGCTGCTCAGTACTTTTCTGAGAAATCAGATTAGAAGAAATCAACTCCTTGGCAGACAGGACACTTGCAACTTTGGGGTGCAGTAAAGCTGTACAGTTTCTTTAATACTGCACGCCGTTCCATGTTGATGATCATACTATATATCTTGTTCAAAATATACAACAGACTGCAGGAAGTTATTGTGCTCAACCTTGTGTCCTGTAATTACCAAGCTAATTTACATCTCGAGTATTTTTAGCACCTTAAAATAAGTGCATCAAAATATAACACACTTTTTTACACCTCTGGTTATTAGCTTTTAAATGACCGAGCAATAAACCCCTCATTCATTTTAATAGGGTAGATGTCATATTTAAAAAATAAAACTCAACAAAATGGCACAACATGGGATCTCGGTTGTGCTGGAGACACCCCTGCTATGGAAATTCTTGAACTCCTTTGTAATGCCAAAGAATGGTAAGAATTAGGTGTCCTGTGAAGTCTGACACTATATTTGGTATAATTGTTAATGGTTCAACCATGATGGCACTAAGACATGATCTAACTTCATCCTTTTGATGTGGATGGCCCACTGAGTTAGGATCAGTTAGCCGGGTTTAACTCCATCAGAGCAGTTTCTAGGATGGGCCTTCATACAAAACTCATGCTGCAACTGCCCTTGTTGACTTATGTACCTGTAAATGAGTACAACTAAATAGTATCTAAAGTAGGATTCATATTTTGGAACATGCTGGAAAAACTGTGCCATCTATGGTCATCTAAAGATCAACCACTAAAATGTATATGTTGCGTTTATTTTTCACATAAACATTTGGGAAGAGATTATAGTAGCTATAAATTGAGAGATATAATATACAGTGCAGTGCATCAGGTATGTGACTTTTTCTACTCAAACTTTCCAAAGTCTTAACTTGTTTTCTGATTGTTTCAGTAATCCCTGAAACTGTGCTCTTTACATGGACACTGTTCATGTAAGTCATATTAAAGTGCCAAAATTGACTTATTTTTATTTTATAGAGTATAAAATATAGTATATTGTAAAATGCCAGTATAAAAAGACATCACATGTTTGAGGAAAACAAATCTGCATGAATATTTGATAATAATACAAAAAATGCCTTTTATATATTGTGACATTTGTTTACATTCTACTAATACCTTAATTCCCAAATCTGATGATGACATCTTTTTAAATTTCTAATTTTCTTACTTGCTAAAATGGGCACTAATTTCTTTGTGAGGCTGTGCTTTATTGAATAAAGAATATAAAAAAATACAACTATGTTTTTTCAATGAGAAGAAAATCCTGTATGTAAAGTATTGTGTTTAATAAAATGTTATGCAAATGTTTTCAAAAAATTTGTAAATTGCTATAAATGTATTTTATCAAGTAAAACTCAATGCTACTGTGTGGGTTTATTGTGTGAAACATCACAAAAAATAAAGATACAATCTACAATACGTTTTTGTGCTCCTATCTGAAAACTGTTTCAAAGGATGCTTTAAAAAATGTAAAAGTATGTTAAAATCTGTGTGCTTTCATTGTTACATTAAATACATTTTTAAGGTGCAAAAGAGCTACTTTATAAGACAATCACCCTACAAAAGAGGCAAAACAATTAGCCAGCTCACCAGTTTAGTGTGCGCACGGACAGGGGAGATCCCGACCACAGACTCCTCCAATATGAACAATCCAAGCCAAAAGTACAGTCCAGCGTATCCATAAAATATAGCTTTTAATCTGATTCCCATAAAAGCACTAATGTTCAAAAACGTGAAGATGGGCCGAGCCCCGAAAACAGCAACAAATTGTGACGCGTTTCAGGCCCGGGTGGGCCCTTAGTCATACAATCTTGTGGAGCGAGCAGGTTCTATTTAAATAGGGAATTATTAGTAGAAGCACTTACCTCCCGCCCGAGAAACACCTGTTGTCCTGCGCCATGCAGCGTTCCGGAAGAAGGAACCTGCATGTCATTCCTCTCATTGGAGGAGTGGTAGCCAATGGAATGCCACCAGCCGATCAGCGTCAAATGACGCCCCAGGTACGCGTAGTAGATACGTACTATGCGTAGGACACCGACCCAGCCGCTCTCAGCGCCGTCGTAAGGAGCGCCGGCTGGACCGTAGTCACTACGCAAACTACGTAACCCTCGCTCAAACAATACAGGACATTAAAGAGCGTTACAGTTAAACTTCACCCTGGAGGACGCAGGTCATTAAAGCTAAAGGCCACTTTTTTACAGCGGAATTGGTCTCCACAAATAACAAAATGATAACAGGCTGGCAAAGCCATACCTCTGTAATTGAAGCTATTTTAAAGGGAAACCGCCCACACCGCTGCCTCCAGAGGGAAACTTATATGGCCAGGATAAACCACAATTGTAAATACTATTTAAAAGGCAAATACTGCAAAAATAAATAGTGCGGGGCACTGTATAGGGATGTCAACAGAAAACCTCCAGACACCACAGTTTCATACGATCTATGCAATCTATAGACCTCTCAGCCAGTCCCCTTAAAATTTACCAAAACCCATATTCCCATATCTCCGCCTCCTTCTATTGACAATAGCGGTCACCATAAAATACTACTGATGACCCTACAAAAGAGGTAACTAAAGAAACTTAGGGGGAGCTCCCCGTGACTTGGTTATTTTTGATAGCTTGAATGCCATATTCAATGTTCAGGATTAGAAATATATGTGCATTAGTGGTCATAACATGGTGGGCAGATGGCTTGCCATCCCCCACCCTTTGAGCTGGTATAGAGCTCAACTGAACCCTGCATTAGTTTACCAGTACTTTAGTGATTGACCTGATATCTTCTGACTTACTTAAAGTGTTCCAGGCCCTGCTGTTTCTCAGCATTCATTATTCAGGGGTTACAGCCCCCCTTCCTCCCAGCGAATGAACTGTCAGAGCTACAGTGAGGAGAGGCCTCTGTATTTCAGAGACATGGGTTCCATTGCTGTGGTGCTGACAATTCATTGGCTGGAAGAGGTATGTGTAGTGGAGACTGGCAAGCTTCAAGCAAATCAAAAGATGCTGGGTCAAGCACAGAACATGCCAAGAGGCCTCAATATGCTGAACTTCAAGCAACAAGCCAGCCAGATGAAAAGGGAAGTGATGAGTTAAACTTATTTTTTTATAAAGAATTTTTATTGTAACAAGGTGATTGTTGTGTTTTATTTGTGCACTACTGGATCTTAGTTGGGTCTCCCCACCTAAATAACCACACAGACATCTGGGGTGTAGAAGAGTCCAGTGCTCATTGGTATGGGTTCTGTGCTGTTCCAGTCATGCTTGGGCTGGTCATTCAGAATAACAGTTCCGTTACCTGGTGCACTGGTTGGTTACCTTCAATGTGAAGGGCGTAAGTTGAAAACATTTTTAAAAAGTAAAAAAAAATATATGTCACTAAAGACCTTTTCTTAGGATTCAGATTATGGAGTACTGAAATCTCAAATGTTGAGATAATTCAGCCAAATAGCTATTGAAACAAATGGGAGCATGTCTAGCTCATCCCTAATATTGGCTAACAGGGGAAATAAATTGTACCCCTCTGTCACATAAAAAAAAAAATAACAATGACATTGGAAGCAGAAATTCTCATGGCAGTCTAAATGTGTTCCAAAAAAGGTACTTAACCAATGGAGTTGATTGATGATGTGATGAATGTCTCAAATGTACACTAGTACCTCAGTACATTTCAATTTGTGTCCGTTATATTCATGGTGAAGGATAATGTAATGAGAATAAGGCAAGCAAAAAAAATATTAAAAATTTGCAATTCCAAAAGCTTTGCCTACTATAAAATACATCAATAAGTTAAGGAAATTGTTCTGCTGCATTTTGAACAGTTTTCCATTTAAGCAATAAGTAATACTTAAATTGTATTTTAATTGCTTATGTATGATAATCTGATGAAACAGATGGCAACAAAGATGGGAGCATATATTTTTATCTCTCAAGTTCTATTAAAAGAAACCCACATTTGCAGAGACTTGGGTCAAAGCCACACAGCCTGAAGCTTACCAGTAATGAAAATGATCATGAGCTTTTCCTGCTCTGAACCAGTCTTTTTACCCTTTACAGCATTTGGCTGCTTAATGTAGCATATTGTATGGAAAGATATACATACATTGCATTCATATTAAGTGTGTGCAAAACAAAATATGTCACAATAATAAATATTCTGGCCATTACAAGATGGCCCACGGTTCCAGTGCTGCCCAGGGCCCGAATTCTTTTCTCCGGCACTTCCATGTCATCTCCCGCTCCATGATATTTGCTCCCCAATCAACCCCTGATTTAGCCAGAATTTAAACTGTGATGCTAAACAAAAGCAGGGGCATATCTAAATTTGCAGCACAATGGTTATGGATTCAACCTTGCATCTGGGGTTTTGGAGTTTATATCAATCAATTCATCATGATGTATTAAAATCTTATAAACCATAGATTTTAAAATCAATGTACAAAGGATACAGCTCTGCCTAATTAGTGGTTAGATAACAGGCATGTTCAGAACGGAAAGGAAAAAAACAACATACCGTGTGGGTGCTTGGTGGCAATTTGAAGGAGAAAACACAGATCCATGAAACAGCTTGCAGAACTTTTTCAAAGGCTGCCAAAGGAATGGTGAACAAGTCCTAAATTATTAACTTGCAGAAGCTAACCAAAGACTTGAAAAATACCATTTTGTGATTACTCACCTGTAAAATGGTTATTACAAGTATGTCACACACCCGCTTCCGAATATTCATGACACTTGGGTAACTGTCCTGTAGAGGGCGATCTTGCAGAGATGACATGAAAAAAAGGAGCCCCTCCTGGCCCATAAATACCTGGGACCTCCCACCATTCCCCAGTATAAGACAGCAGTAAAGGGACCAGGAAGAGCCAAATGTAAACAGCAAAGAAAAAGAAAAAGGTTCACCATATATAGGATCCCAGAAAACCAAAAAAGGGCGGGATGAAGCGGGGTGTGTGACATACTTGTAATAACCATTTTACAGCTGAGTAATCACAAAATGGTATTATTCCCAGTATGTCACACACCCCGCTTCCGAATATTCATGACACTTGGGACATCCAATAGCAGTGCCCATAATGGGTGGGGATCCCAAAAAGGCAATAATGCAAACTTAAACTACTGCAGCTTGTAGAACTTTGCGGCCAAAAACAGCATCCGCTGAGGCCCGCACATCAACCTTATAAAACTTGGAAAAAGTATGAACAGAAGACCAAGTAGCAGCCTTACAAACTCGTTCAACAGAAGCCTGAAAAGCCCAAGATGCTCCAACAGCACGAGTAGAATGAGCAGTAACACGAAAAGGGGGAACCTTCCCCTTGGCAGAATGGCCTGTAGAATCCATTTATTATGGAAGACTTAGCGGGCGCCAGACCTTTCCTGGGCCCGGAGGGAACCACGAAAAAGGCGTCTTACGAAAAGGAGAAGTAGCCACCAAATAATATTTCACACATCGAACCACATCCAAAGAATGTAAGGTCCTCTCCTTGTCATTACTAGGCTTAGGACACAAGGAAGGGAGAACTACATCCTACATTGAGATGGAAGACTGAAACCACCTTAGGAAGGAAATCCGGCTTAAAGCGGAAAACTGCCCCTTCAAAGTACTAAGCTGGAACCCCGAGTCCAGACCATGTTGAAGAAACTCCAGAATTCTGGGAATAGAAAACACCCTACAAGGCAAGGCCCTAGCCTCGCACCAGTTAATATAAGACTTCCAAGTCCTATAGTAGACGTTAGAGGAAGATCTCTTCCTATCTCTAACAAGAGTCTGAACCACCGCATCAGAAATACCTTCCTCCTTTAAGATGGAGGATTCAGCAGCCGTCAAAGCCAGCATTAGTAAATTGGGGTAGCGTAGCTGACCCTGGGTGATAAGATCCGGAAGAAGAGGCAGATAAAACTGATCTACTGCCAGCCGCACGACGTCTGTGAACCACACTCGTCTTGGCCACCTTGGAGCCACCAGAATTGCTGGTGTCCCTTCTAGAGTCAGCTTGCGCACCACTTTGCCCACCATGGAGAAAGGGGGGAACAGGTACAGAAACCCCAGTTCCCTCCAAGCCAGGGACATGGCATCCACTGCCAGGGCCAGAGGATCCTGAGACAGAGACACAAAGGCAGGAAGCTTGTGATTGTGATGAGAGGCAAAAAGATGCACCTCCAGAGTCCCCCACTTGTGACAAAGGGACTGGAATACCTTGGAACTGAGAGACCATTCTCCTTGGTGAGAGGATCTCCTGCTCAGGGAATCCGCCTTCGTGTTCTCCAGTCCCGGGATGTAAATGGCTGAGATGCATGGGACATTGCTCTTTGCCCAAACAAGGATCAGAGATTCCTCCCTGAGGGCACTCCTGCTGCGAGTCCCTCCTTGGTGATTGATGTAAGCGACCGCCATCCAATTGTCTGATCGGACTTGAACTGGCAATCCCTGCAATAGAAGAGTCAAGCAAGACAGAACCAACCAAATGGTTTGTAGCTCCAAAACGTTGATGGGGTATGAGCCTCCTGAGGCCCCCATAACCTCTGGAACTGATGTATGAGCCTCCAGAAGCCCCCCCCAGCCCGACAGGCTGGCATCCGTGGTGACCGTTTCCCAACAAGGGGTCAGAAAGGATCTGCCCTTCAACAGATTGCTTGACACTAGCCACCACTGAAGGGACTGCTGAGCCCAGAGAGACAGCAGACAAGACTGATCCAATGACAGCGGACACTTGTCCCAAGTCGCTAGAAGATGGAGCTGAAGCGTCCTCATGTGAAATTGGGCAAAAGGGACTGCCTCAAAGGAAGCCACCATCAGACCTACCAATCTCATCCCTAGCCGGATAGACGGGCGAGGATTGGAAAGCAGAAGCCGAACCAAATCTTGGATCAGAAGAATCTTGGGCTGAGGAAGGAACACCCTGGCCTGAAAGGCATCCAGAGTCATGCCCAGAAACGAAACCTCCCTGGACTGGGAGAGGGAGGACTTGGAATAGTTGATCACCCAACCGAACCTCTCCAGCGTGGATACCACCACTCTGGTGTCTAGCTCCGCTTGGCTGAGAGAGGAAGCCAAAATGAGAAGGTCGTCCAGGTATGGTACAATGCGAATGCCCTGGACTCTGAGGAGGGCCATCACCCCCACCAATAACTTGGTGAACACCCTCGGAGCCGAGGTAAGCCCGAATGGAAGGGCCACAAACTGAAATTGCTGATCTTCCACCACGAACCTGAGGAATCTCTGGTGTGCCAAGATAGGTACATGCAGATAAGCATCCCTGATGTCTATGGAAGTCATGAAGTCCCCCTGACGAAGAGAATCGACGGCTGACCGCAAGGTTTCCATGCAAAACTTCCTGAAGCGGATAAACCGATTGAGGAGCTTCAGATCCAAAATGGGTCGAACAGAGCCGTCCTTCTTGGGCACCGTGAATAGATTGGAATAGAATCCCAAGCCCCTTTCCGCGAAAGGCACTGGGCAAATGACAGCCATGTCCAGCAGATAACGTACTGCTGCCCGGAGCTCCTGTGCGGCCAGTGGATCCGAAGGCACTCGAGACCTGAAGAATCTGGGTGGAGGCCGGATCTCGAATTCCAGCTTGTAACCGGAAGACACCACTTCCAGAATCCATTTGTCTGAGACCTCCTGGTCCCAGACCTGGAAGAAGTGCCGCAGCCGTCCCCCCACCAGCAAGGGTGAGGGCGCCCCCTCATTGCTGGGCTGGCTTAGCAGCGGGCTTGGGTTTGGAACTCCAATTGTGACCTGGACGGGCACGACCTCTGCCTCTACTCCAGGAATCACCTCTGAGGGTGAGAAGGCCAAAACTCTGCCAGTTCTGGCACCACGAAAGGAAGGGTTAAAGGAGGTCGCCCCCCGAAAGGGACGACGTTGCCTCTTACGCTGAGGTAACTTCCCTCCTTTCGTGACAGAATCTAATCTTTCTCCAAAGAGCCGCAATCCCACAAAGGGAAGTGCTGTAAGCGACTTTTTGGCCACAAAATCAGCCGCCCACTGGCGCAACCATCCCGGCCGCCGAATAGCTACAAGCAAGGCCGAGGTTCTACCACACATGACCATGGTGTCATCCAAGGCGGCAAGCACAAAGGACATGAACAATTCACACCGCTTAAGGGCGGCGAACTCATCACTAGCCGGGTCAAGCCTGGAGGTAATCAACAGGTCTCTAACCACAGACCTGGTAGCCAGTGGCAAAAGCGCCGAAGTACAAACAGGCCGCAAGGCTGAACCGACACTAGCAAACGCGTGGCAAGCCATCTGATCAATGAGTTTATCCTCACCATCTTTGAGAGTGGTGGAGTAAGGAGAATGCAAAATAGAAGTATTGGATAACCCGAGCACCGGGGCATCCACCTCGGGAGGGGACGACCATCGTTTTACCACATCCACTGGAAAGGGATACTTTTTATCCCAACCTTGAGGAATACCTGGAAGCCGAGTAGGCTTCTCCCATTCCTTAAGAATAATGCCATCAAAATGCTTTTGATTTGGGAACTCCAGGCGCGGCTTGGAATTCCCAAGAATTCCCCTTTTTGAGGAGCGACCTCCTCAGGAGGAGAAATTGCCAGAACCTCAAAAAGGTAAGCCAAGACCTTTGGGGTATCCACAGCATCCCCCTGCCCTTGCTCAGTATCAGCACCAACAAACTGCTGATTGTCAGAACCCTCAGAATCCTCAAATAATTCCCTCTCTTCTAGCGGGGAATAATCAGACCAGTCAAGGAAATCATAATCATCAAACTCAAAGGCCGGCGCGGCTGGAGACAAATGCTTTCGCTTAGCCGAGGCCTTTCTGGCAACAGAGCCGGAAATAAATTTCTAAATATTGGCCAGTCTGGCACATACATCAGATTGCGACTCCCCACCTGTGACAACATCACTAGGGGTACGAATAAGGCAGGTTGGGGAAGGAGATGAGGCCGGGACCCCGGACCCAGTCACCTGGGCCCCCGACTGCTGCGTTAGGGCCCGCTGAGCACAAGGTATGCAAACAAGTACATTATCCCCTGCAAGGGATGCCCCACAACCCACACACTGCCGGGGTTGCCCTTAGGGGAGCCCAAGCCCGGTATCCTGAGAAGCCTCCATATGGTGATTTTAATGTAGTCGCAATGACCAGAGGGATTTACGCTATTAAGCTACCCGGGATGCCCCTTCAGGTCCCAAGTGGGAGGATTTTTTTTTTTTTTTTGGGAACCCTAAATTAAACTCTAAGGGACCCTAGGACCGAGAGAACTCCCTCTTTAAACTTCAAAAGAAGGGATCCCACCTAGAAGACATGAGAACACACATAAGTGTCAACATGCACATCACCCACCATATAAGACAGTTAAAAATGGTAAAATAAATAAAATCCACTCACCGCAGCAAAGCAGTGACTGCCAACACTCACAGCAGCAAGGGAATGAGAGGGACAGCAGCAAAGCAGGCAGCGAGGCTGGAAACAAATACAAACACACACACACAATCCCTCAAATAAAGTAAAACAACCCACAGGAGAAAAGGCCTCCCCCCCCAAGGGGCACAGAGGGACATGGTATGGGGGAGAACCCACACCAATAGGTGAAAGGGTAAGGGTAAGATCACTAACCCGGACACCGCCTACCCCTTTGTATGGGGTCTCACGGGGGAGCAAGTTCCCATATACACCATAAGGTGCTGCTTACCATTGCCTGGACCTTCAGCCTAGGCTGGGAGACATATTGCTATAGTTTAAATTAAAAAAGGTTCAGGCAGCAATAGAAACAAAAGGCCGGGGGGTTACCACGGCTACCTGCAAGGAGGAGACAACCATCTTCTGACTTGTTCGCCG
Organism: Gastrophryne carolinensis; assembly: GCA_027917425.1. Classification (NCBI taxonomy): domain Eukaryota; kingdom Metazoa; phylum Chordata; class Amphibia; order Anura; family Microhylidae; genus Gastrophryne; species Gastrophryne carolinensis. The sequence goes on from CM051235.1 coordinate 464,312,437, forward strand.
ACTGCAGAGACGAAAGACTGGGGAATGGTGGGAGGTCCCAGGTATTTATGGGCCAGGAGGGGCTCCTTTTTTCATGTCATCTCTGCAAGATCGCCCTCTACAGGACAGTTACCGAAGTGTCATGAATATTCGGAAGCGGGGTGTGTGACATACTGGAAATATTTTGATTCTTCTAAAGCACAAGACAAAAACAGTATGACACAGCAGCACATTCCATGTTTTTCATAAAACCTATAGTGTCTGTTTTTCATAAAATCATTAGTGTCATTTTTTCATAAAACCTATAGAGACACATTATAGGATTGGTTACTGGTGGGTTGAGTCAATAGTCCTTTGTCTATTGAATTGCCCTGCTCACGCAAACCTTCAAGGTTAGTTGTAAATTGGTTAGAGTGGCTGCCACCTTTCTCTTTTATATATTTATGACTGTAAAACAGTTAAATCTTGAGCTAGAGTGTTTTTGCCTTTAGCCATTTTGTGTCTCTAAATTCTCTAAAATATGGCAAGCTCTCCACCGCACAAAGCGAGCTCTTTATACTTTGAATATTCCTACCTAACTGTAAAGCTTTTGCACCTTAAACCGGACCAACACCTGTAATTACTTTAACGGGTGTTGGTCCCACTCTTTGCAGATAGCAAGAAGCTCAGGGGGTGGGGCATCCAGAATGCTGGAGCCCCCTTGAACCTAACTGAACAGATCGCGGAGAGTACTCACCTTCATTACGAGCCAGTGCCGGGAAAGGAGCCCGGCGGCCAGGTGGTCACGTGGGTAAGTCCAATTGCGGGATTCCTTTCCTGGTGCTGGCTGGTAATGAAGGTGATCTGTGCAGTTAGGTGCGAGGGGACTCCAGCGTTCTGGATGCTAGCCAACCAGGATCCTGAGGAGGGTAGCTTGGCCAAAAATGGCCATGTATGCAATAAACATCAATATTCTATCAGGATTAACCCATTGATGGTAAACCCAGCTACACATGATCACTTGCCTAATTTACATCTGTTGTGAAAGAGACGGGTACTGGCGGTAGAGTTCTCTCATATTAAAGGGACACAACATGTCATCTTGCAAATACCTACTGTAAAATGTTGAAATGTATGTTGTGTGCCAGGTGTTTGGTTCCAGCATGACAATAGGAGGGACTGTTGATAACCCAGCCACTATGCACCAACAACCACATTGCAGGGGGATAGTTAAAAGTTACAATGATTAGAGATTATTAAAAGATTAAAATAAGGCCTCCTGTGCAGAATTTCAGTACTGCACTTTGCAATGAAGAGGCAATGAGAGCTTAATAGGTGGTATAGCGGTTGATGCATGAAAGAAGAGTTCAGACTGGCTACACATTAAATTTCACGGATGAGCTATCTCCTAATCTATCTAAATAATTAGAAGGTTGGAGGAGATTTTTTAACTTAGGGGAAGGATTGTCAACTGAAAGAAACAGAAAGAATAAGAATATGAGACTCAACATACAATGTATGTAGTATTTTCAGTAGAGGTAAATAATTAAACTGTGACCAGGTCCCAGGGAACAGCTCTAGACCGTTTTTTTCTTTGTTACCCTACCATCCTGCCTCAGTGCCTCGAGAGGGTGTCAGTGGGGGTGGGGTTTCAGACAGAAATGTTTTCAGACAGAAATTCTGCTTTAAAGTCATTGTCCAAGCACGCCCACAAATATTCCAATGGTGTAGGGCAATGTTCTCATTGTTTTTCATTTTTAAAACAAAGCTATATTGTCAGAGTAATTATAAAAAAAGATTAGAGCATTTTATTCACCCTCCTCATGTCCACTGTAATGGACATGGCAGCCTAACACTAACAGGAGCTGTCAATCTGACATGAGCCTCCCAACTAAATTGGTGGCAGGTGCTGGAGGCTGAGGAGAAAGGAGAAGAAATTCCACTTCCTTCCTGTGACAAGATCAAAGAGAAACCTTTGGACTGATGTTACATCAGGTAAGCTGCCAGGCAATTGATTTTACAGTTTGACTGGTCAATCCTTTAACCTTTGATGATTTTAAACTTCAAACTTTTGCCTTTTCGCTGCAAATATATATGTCTTCATTTTTATGTTGAGGTTGTATTACTGAGTGTTAGAATAATTGTCTTAAGATCAAGCTCACTGTGCATTCTTCATTATGTCCTTTGCGACCAGCAAGCCTGCCTTGACATATCATACCCCTTCAGTATGCCTGAATAACCAAGTATAACTATATATTAGTTTTTACATACAGTACATACACCAAGCACCTTTTTACAATCACCTTCAACATGGGGCATTAATTGTTCATGCTGCATCATGTCCACAAATTATCGAAACATTCAATTAAGTCTCTGATCCAATTTGACACAGTTGCACCTTGTGTGCATCTCCCATTCTTCCATATCCCAGAAGTACTACTACTAAGTACACAGCTGATTTTTATGCTATTTCTAAGTGAAATGGTGTAATACTATACTGGTGGAAAACATTAGATGTGTGGTAAATTGTAATATACAATACACAGTTACAATAAAAGGCAGTATTCAAAGATTATTCATTAAATAAGACATTAATAGGCCAAAATGCATCAAAAAGCATTTCCCATGCAATTTATTACACCACTAGACCACTACTAGCTGAACAAAAGCTTGATTTGGAACATGGATTTATGTTCTTGTTGCCAAATTCTGCCAGGTTATGGAATTACAGTTGTCACATGCCCTGTTTTGATAAGTCTTTTCCAACTGCAGTCTCAGTCTCTGCTTTTGTAGCCCATCCACCTTAGTGCAGACCTACAGCCAACCGCCACTTTCTTGGATGATTGTGTAACTGCATGAAAAAGACTGTGAACAGATATTTCAGCTGTGTGAGAGCTTAAGTTTTACACATTTTTATACTTTTCGTCTGATAGAGGAGGATTGTTTTCCAAAGAAAAAACAAATCCATAAATATAAATATAACAGACCACAACATGGAGCATTCTTATAATACTAATGGACACACATGTATTAGAAATTAATTGTGGTCTATTCATTAACTACAGAACACTGGTTTCACATTTATAATACATTTTGACCTCATAAAACAAAATGACAAACCGTAATGGTTTTATTAATGGACTTCACGTCATCATAGGACAGCATGCAATTACTCATAAAAGCCATTATTCTGAAGTCTAGAAGGCTTTCGTTGCAGACCAAAATTAATTGAATGCTTCTCGTAAATAGGAATAACATAGTAAACAATATTTTTTTCCAAAGGGAAGGGTACCATGAAAATGAAGGTCTCAGTCCCCCCAAACCTCTGGCCACAAGAGGTAATAGCAATTCTGTTTATTAGGATGCGCAAATTTCCTTAACCATTGCCAAACTATTGTTGTTCCCTTCATTTAACCCCTCCCCTCCAGCCTGACTTGCTGTCAGGAGACAAGGTACACTAGACCATATGACCATTTACGGAATATGTCTGTGAAGGTTCTCATTAATGCTCATGGTATATCTGTAAGAATAAATCGAGGCAACTGGACATGCAGTTTTTGAAAGGTTGCAAGGAGAGTGATAAAGAAGGTGTGCTGTGCCAAATACAGGTGGCAGAGGTGGCTTGGAGTGAGGTGACAATGTGCAATTAAACCCCTGGGTGAAATCTCTGGCACTATAACAAGATAACATTTTTTTCTGTGTTTAATTACATGTTTAGCATTGGTAGGCAACTAGATGGGTAGATGGGGTGCTAAATATATGGGAACCAAAAATTTGGAGAGGTATTACTAGTATGTGGGGATTGTTAGATATAAATGTGGTGATTGGATGGTATGGTGAAAGGAGATACAAATGTAAAAAATATCAATATAATGGAGTTTGTGGGGACAGTGGGTATCCAGATTGTTATAGAAAATCTTTGTTATGCTATTTAAAATGAAAAAAATGAAATTTAGATCCTATTCATTGTGAGCGACAACCAGTTTCCAAATCGCTTAAGTGTCCCAGCTCTTCAAAAGGTTGAGCACCCCTGTTCTATGAGCAGAAACATAACTGTGCTATGAGGTCAAAGGTCTTGGAAACGGAGGCTGTAGAGGCTGTCTCATTGTTACTCTTTAGACTCCCTACTCCACTCTATTTCACACGGGGAGGCCGATTCATTAATAGCGCCAGGTAGCGACAGATGAGCGCCAGTAGCGTGATTTTCACAGCGCCAGCTAGTATTCGCTGTGCTTGGCCGGGGTTTGCTTGTTGACAGCGACTCGCCGGTGTGCGGTAATGTTGAATACGGGGTTAGGGGTCGCTGTTTCACAGGTTCTGCGTTGTATGGGTGCGCCTGACAGCGAATGGCCAGAGCGAACGGCTTGCTGCAGATTCATTAACAAATCACGCTCAAAAAATTCTCGCGCTGTGAATTCGCGCTGTGAATTCCTTGTTTAAACCCCAGAGCGCTGGCGGTGATGTGTGTAAAGTAGTTTTTAACCCCCAAACAACCATTTTTTTTTAATGTAAAAATTATACAAGTTTTTCTAAACATTTTGTAATATGAATACATTAATATCAGACCTGTAATATCAATTCTGCACATATTTTTTTTTTTTTTTTTTTTACCTTAAAAAAAATATCTAACATTGCCGTAGTGGTCACAGATTTTTTGACAGTTAAAAAAAAAAAAAAAAAACATAAAATCATATAATTATGAATATTTAAAGATTGCTCCATTGAAATGCATTGGAGAGCGCCAGGGAGCGACAGGTCATACCTGGCGCTGTGATGGGATTAGTAGCGGCGCTGTTCGTTGCAGTCGGCTACATGATGAATCCCGCACTAGCTGACGCTCTCGCCGGCGCTAGCCTCATTTAGCATGATAAATGCGTCATTGTGACCGCCGCCGGGCGTACTTGAGTCGGTAGCCGCCGTTAGCTGGCGGTACCTGGCGCTCGTCAGACACTACCTGGCGCTAGCCACTCTACGCCATACAGTGAGCCCACTGGCCTACTATGACTAGGCGCATTTAAAGCAGACCAAAACCCCCATTTTTAACTAGCATCTTCAGAATGGCTTCCCTGATGAGGAGCACCCTTTGCCAATTTTTACTGCTCCTGCTTCACTCTAATCCCAGATAATGCCACCTTTTTTGGCTGCAAAGCTCCGCCTCCCCATTCATTACCACTGTTGTGTGTGGCAATGATGTCATTACCACACCTATGCAATGACGTATCATCTGCCATCTGCCACCTGCCAAGATGGCCTGCCATCTTACAAAGAGGGACAGCAAAAAAAAGTGCTCCAAGACATTTCGAAAAGCAAAAATATCTATTTCTAGTTCTATAACCTAAGAAGGGAGTATCAGTAGGGGCTTTGGCCAAATGCATTTAACAAGCTCAGTGGGTTTTGGTCTGCTTTAACCCTTTAAACGCCAGCCACGTAAATTTTACATGGCTGCCTCTCCAACAGTTAAACGCCAGCCACGTAAAATTTACGTGCCTGACTTTCCCCATAAATAAAAAAAAAAGTAAAAATAAAAGACACTTACCTGACCCCTCGTTCGATCCGGTCGGGTCTCCTCTTCAGCCAGAGGGGCTCCGATCGCCCATCGGGGCTCCTCCGGCTGCAGGGGAGGGCCCGGAACAGGGTGCCCCCCCCCCTAGTTTCAGCAGCCGCCCGATTTCCTGTCATAAAAAAAAAAAAAAAAAATGACAGTTACCTACCTTTGTCCCCGCCGGCTCCCGCAGGCTCTCCTCTTCACGGGGGGGGCTCCCATCCCCCCTCCCCGCTCTTCCGTCTTCTGGAGGGGGCATAACAGCCCTCCTCCCTTGCTGTCTTCCGATGGCGGCCGCCATCTTGGTGACGTCACGGGGCGGGGCCAGATGACGTCACCGCCGGGTGTCATCGGGGCACCCGGCAGTTCATCTCTCAGATGCCGGTGACGGCTGGGCGGGGAAGGAGGGAGGTAGGCGATCCTCCGATCGCCTGCCTCCCCCCTTCTCTGCCCAGCCGTCACTGACAGCAGATCGCCGCGGGACACAGAAGATGAAGATCGGAGGTGAGTAAAGTAAAAGTTTTTTATTTTTTTTATTTTCAACAACGTGTCTTGTCTTTTTTTTTGCCTTTTAACCCTTTGTGAACTGGTAAGGGGTCCATGTGACCCCTTATACCAGTTCACAGGGCTCGGGGGTCTGGCAAGTCACCTGCGCTAGCGGGTGACTTGCCATTAACCCCTGGCCCCCCAAATTACCTGCCTCCCCAAAGCCCAGGGGGGGCCAGAAGAGCCGTGGCCTTAGGCTATGACGGCTTGTAGCCGCAGGGCCAGGGGCCACTAAAGCTGGTTTTAACCCTTAAAAATCCAAAAAAAAAATGGGGTCCCCCTCCCTTCGAGGGGGGACCCTATGTCATTTTTTTTTTTAATTAACCCTTTGTTACCTGTAGCCCAGTAGGTATCAAAGGCTTCCAGCAGCAGCAGGAGAGCAGAAGCCTCAGTGATCAGCGTGGGACACAGGGATGGATGAGAGGTATGTATTAAAAAAAAATATTAAAAAACATTTTTTTTTTTTAATAAAGATATTTTTTAAAAAGTGTGTCTGTGTGTTTTTTTTTACTTTTAACCCTTTGTGAACTGGTAAGGGGTCCATGTGACCCCTATACCAGTTCACAGGGCTCGGGGGTCTGGCAAGTCACCTGCGCTAGCGGGTGACTTGCCATTAACCCCTGGCCCCCCAAATTACCTGCCTCCCCAAAGCCCAGGGGGGGGCAGAAGAGCCGTGGCCCTAGGCTATGACGGCTTGTAGCCGCAGGGCCAGGGGCCACTAAAGCTGGCCCCTGCGCCCTGTTCTACAAGCCCCCATAGCGGGTCACAGGCTGGTTATGCTGGGTAGGGGGGACCTCATGCCATTTTTGGGGGGGGATTTTTAAGGGTTTTAACCCTTAAAAATCCCAAAAATAAAATGGGGTCCCCCTCCCTTTGAGGGGGGACCCTATGTCATTTTTTTTTTTAATTAACCCTTTGTTACCTGTAACCCAGCAGGAGAGCAGAAGCCTAAGTGATCAGCGTGGGACACAGGGATGGATGGGAGGTAAGTATTAAAAAAAATAATTAAAAAAATATATATAATAATTTTTTTAATAAAGTTTTTTTAAAGTGTGTCTCTGTGTGTGTGTTTTTTTTTTTTTTTACTTTTAACCCTTTGTGAACTGGTAAGGGGTCCATGTGACCCCTATACCAGTTCACAGGGCTCAGGGGTCTGGCAAGTCACCTGTGGCTAGTGGGTGACTTGCCATTAACCCAGAGACCCCCCATTACCTGCCTCCCAAAAAAACCTTAAAATTCCCCCAAGAAATGGTGCCCCCCCCCCTGTGAAGGGGGACCCCACACCAATTTTTTTTTATTTAACCCTTTATTATGTGGATAGTAGTTGTATTTTATTTGTAAATGTTATAAAGTGCTCTTTTCAGTTTATGGGATCACCTGGACAGGAACGGGGGGCTACCGATACATATGTGGTATCATTGTAATCGGGAGAAATGGGGCTTTCACATGCAATATGGCTTTCTTTAATAAAATAAATGTTTTTGTTTAAAATAAAGGAGACAATTTAAAAAATATATATTTTTTTATTTTTTTATTTATTTATTTGAAAATATTTAAAAAAGTAGAAAAAATACAAACAAGACATTTCATGTTAAAGCCTAAACTCTGCCACAAAAAGAAAATATGCCATTTTCTTGGAAAGTCCTGCAAAAATCACAGTTAAACATCACGCAAAATGGTGAAAAATATCCTGTCAGGAGAGGGTGACAAAATCTCAAGTAGACTGGCAGTCAAAAGGTTACAGGTACCTATGCATGTTGGGTATTGTTCTGCTCGGGGGACCTTGCGCTTTCAGATTTAGCTTGTTTTTTCTTATTTGCACATTGATATTTTAGGAAAATGTGTTTTTTATTCTGCTTTTTTATACATTTTTTTGTGAAATCCTGTGCAACCTATGAATTCTTCGAGATATTACTTCCAGCAAGATGAGCCCACTACAACAAGCTGGGTACGCTTAGAAAGCTTAACATGTGTACTTTCAGGGAATATATGGTTTATGGGGGATATTCCAAATGTAAAGGGTTGGTTTGGTAGAAAAAGCACAAGGTGCGCACTTTGTCTTCAGAGCTGAATATCTGAAGTAAAATTACCGTTATGCGCATGCTTTACTTTGGTGTGTTTGGCAACTCTTTCCTTGACAGAACCTATGCATGTTGGGTATCATTCTGTTTGGGGGATGTTGCTTTTTCGGATTTTCTGTTTTTTTCTGGTTTGCATATAGGTTTTTTTAGGAAAATGTGGTTTTGATTCTGCTTTTTTATTCATTTTTAGGGAAACCCTGTGCAACCAAAGAATACATTGAGGGATTACTTCCAGAAAACTGCACCCATGTCAACAAGCCTGGTACGCCTAGAAAGCTTGAGGTGTGTACTTCTAGGGAATATATAGTTTGTTGGGGGTATTTCAAATGTAAAGGGTTGTTTTTCTTGAAAAACTGCAAGGTGCGCATATTGCAAAGCATAGTTGTATTTTATCTGAAAATCTCCTAAAGCGTTGTTTCAGTTTGGGGGAGTCTCCTGGGCAGGAAAGGGTGTCTACCAATACATATGTGGTACCGCTGTAACCGGGAGAAATTGGGGTTTCACACGCAATAAGATTTTATTGACAAACTTAAATTTTTTATTACAAAAAAACACTACAAATTGTAAAAAATAGTTTTTTTTTTATTTTTTTGCACAATTTTCACCCAAAAATATTGAGAATACACTTAGAAAATGACAAACAAGACATTTCATGTTAAAGCCCAGGCTCCGCTGAAAAAAACAATATATCACTTTCCTGGGAAATCCCTGGAAATCCCTTCAAAAATCACAGTTGAACATGGGGAGCGCAAAATAGTGCAAAATGGTCTGGCAACAAAGGGTGACAAAATCTCAAGGTAGGCTGGCGGTTAAAGGGTTAAAAGGACACATTGTTGAAATAATAAATACACTCTTGGAAAAATGAAATAATAAATCAGACCCCTAGTAACTTCAATCATGCTAATCAATAACTCACCATCCTACTGTTTATGGTACACAGATTATGTGGATTGGAGTTATCATTTATTGCTGCCAGATTCCTTTACAGGTCACTCTCAATTGAGAAAGCCAGTCGAAAAGCCAGCGAAACATCTTCAAAGAAAGTCCAGTTGTCTTGATATTGATATTCTTACAGATATGTTATGAAAATCTTTCAATGACTGGGTCCACAGATGATGTGAAAAAGGAAATGTTTATTCAGAATAATTAAAGTTACAGATAAAAAAAAGAGAAATCTTAAGCTAAGTAAAAAGCAAAAAAATGTAAAGTAAAAATAAATATATACATATGGAGATTTGTGAATCTGAATTCTCGTTTTGGAAAGGACTTTTTAAACAGTTTGTTGTAACCCTGCCAGGAATTCTACATGGGCATATCATAATTAAGGAATTTCAACTTTCAATTTCATTTATCATATTTTTAACTTATACTTATGAGGGTAGGCTTGTTGTGCCTATTATTCCAGCTCAACTACACCATGCTCTGGTAAAATCTGACTTAAAGTGGACCAACACCCAGGATTTTGACTATCCTGGGTCTTGGTCCACTTCGGTGGGGCACCCCCGATCGGGGTGCCCCGCTGTGTGAAACCCCCCCGAACCCCCCGAACTCACCTCTCCCCGCGCCGACGGACAAGCCGCGGACAAGCGGCTCCTCCGCCGCCGCCTCCCGCGCGTCCCTCTTGACGCGCGCGTGCCCGCGCCGACCATTCACAGACGGCCGGCGCGGGCGCGCGCACGTCTAGAGGGGCGCGAGGGAGGCGGCGGCGGCGGCCGGCCGCCAAAACTAAGGTAAGGAGTTTGGGGTGTTTGGGGGGGGTTTCACCCCGTGGGACATCCCGATCTCGGATGTCCCGCGGGGAGGGAAGTGATCGGCACGGGAATCTTATAGATTCCCGGGCCGATCACCGGTGGGTGTTGGTCCACTTTAAACCGGACCTTCAGCGTGATTTAATGAAAAGCCCAAACTCTTAAAAATGGTTCCCCAGCGTCTAAAATTAATATATTTTACGTTTTTAGTCACTAACTTATTATTCTTTCCCCCACTGGGCTGCAACTCTGTTCAGGAATTTAGGATATGGGCGCCGCCATCTTGACTCAGAAGCATCACACTTACTGAGAAGAGGAGAGTGGGATAAGGTACAGGGGGTGGGTTATAGCTGTGCTTTGCTCAGACAGAGCATAGCTGGGGTCAGGTAAAGGTCAGCAGTCCCAGAATGCAGAGCAGCACAGTCAGGAGGCACTTCCTGTTAGCAGGCTGCCTGATAAGATGGCGGCTTCCATAAGCCGCCATCTTGGATGTTTAAAGGCTCATAACATGCAGCAGATGCAGGTAGGATGATTTTTAATGTGGACAATCTGTATGTACAGGGTGTGGGAAACATATAAGATTATAAGACTCTTATTCAGAGTGAAGGACTGCTTTAAAGTCACAAATTGCAAAATAACCAAGTAGCACAGTGGGAAAGTGGAATGTGTGTTAAAATCTAATAATATTAACCTCTGAATAAATGGAACTATACTAAATACATACAGTATATTAATATATACAACAACATACATCAGTCAATTCCTTTTTTCCTTATCATGGTCATGGAACAAGTTACAGAGAAGGTTCTATTTGCCCATGGTGTTGGTGTGCCTAAAAATAGAACACATAATATTGTTTATGGCTAACCAGGGTTAAAAATTAAAGCCACAATAGTCATGAATACACCATCATTAATCCAATATAATTCACTTTACCAATTTATATAGAGGCAACATTGTGTTTCAATATCCAAACAAGTTAAGTCCTTAAACTGGACCAACACCCGTTTGATCTCTAATGAGTGGTGGTCCCACTGACACGTGTCATGTCCTTTTTAATGCTGTCAGTGGGACCAACACCAAAGTGTTATTTTTGAAGAAAGATGGAATGCTGCAAACCACCATAAAGATTGAATTGTCGGTGCATTTTTAATAAAACCAACGCACACAGTGATAATACATGAGGCACACAAAGTTAACTAAAGACATTTAAAATCTTAGTCTAAATCTAAAAGAGTTTGAAAGAATTAGTCAAGTCAAATACTAATAAAATCTGCTGGTTAAAATTTGCTGTGTCTTTTCTGACATTTGGAAAACATCTACAGCATTCACATTCTTTAATGTTTGCAAAAAACCCCACAAATGCAGGGACTGGTCCTGTTAAAATAACTTTAAATAAAATTCAAATTTCCTGGATGCTTTAGGGCAAAGTTACTTGCGTGGATTTTTTTCTAAATAAAATATCTTTTCTGATAATGCTGTTGGGCGAAATGTAGTAAATGTAGTAGAGTGAGGCTCTGGCCAACATCCTTCTCATTATGCTGCAATATAGGATGTTGCCTATCCAAATAAATATATATACACACACACACACATACACCCTAGTGTGGGGCCCAAAAAAACATATTGTACTAGTTAAGAAGTTCTTTTTTTTTATATGAACCATTGTAAAAGAATTAGTTAACAACTAAATGTTAAATAGTTTTAGAAATAGAATTTATTACAAAATATGTTCCAAAAATGGCAACTGGGTCTCAGTAGCCAGTAGTATACAACTAGGGAATGGTATTTTTGCATTGTAAAAATGGGAGATTGCTTACCGAAACAGTCAAGCAGCTCAGATGTTTCAGGTGTCAAACGCCTAATGGCCCAAGAGGCAAATCATAGAAAAAGACACATTTGTGACAATTTTTTTGACAAGGTGACAAGGCTTATTGATTTCAGGCATGTATGCCTGTTTACTTGTCTTGGCTGCGTTTTGTTCTTAAGCCATGTTATAGGTCTGTTCTTGTATTTACTGACTGTATTCCTCCTCTTACTGTCTATCAAGTGTATTGCCCTAACAGGCTTACCCCCCCTAGATCAAATATCTTATTTTAGCTTTGACAAAGGTTTCAGAACTATGTGCCTACTCCCTTGAAACTCATATTTCCAAATCTTTCCAAATCTAGGGCAGGTTAGAGTTAGAAACATTGATCTTTCTCTGGTCTTTAAAGTGGACCAACACCCACGGCTGATCGGCCCGGGAATCTATAAGATTCCCGGGCCGATCAGCTCCCTGCCTGCGGGGGACCCCGATCGCTGCCTCTCGCTCATCCCTCTAGCAGGGTGCGCACCCGCGCTGGCCGTTTGTGAATGGCTGGTGCGTGCGCGCTCCCTGTAAGAGGGACGTGCAAGAGGTGGCGGCAGGCGCTCTCACCTTGTCCGTCGACGGACCTCGCTTGTCCCTCGGCGGTGATTGGTGGAGCGAGTCACGTAGGAGCATGGTCAGGTGAGTTTTTGGGGCTTTCTGGGGGGTTTCACACAGTGGCGGGGTGCCCCGCGGAAGTGGACCAACACCCAGGATAGTGAAAATCCTGGGTGTTGGTCCACTTTAAGACCACTGGGGTGATCTAGCCACAACTTTCTATACTCTATCCAAGGTTAACCATGTGGCTGCAGTTGGACAGAAAGAACATCATGTAAATAGAATGTAAAAAAGGAACTTCTTAATTGTTTCACAAAAAGGAAAATCACACTTGACCTGGGGTTCCTAAACTTTTTCCATTTTCTAATTATCTCAAGTACCACCTTGGTTGTCAGTCACCTAAATCTATGTAAAAACGCACATAAAACAGCTGTTAAAAGTAAATGTAATGCACATAAATTAGATTTTGGAGTGGTTTTGTACTTACAGAGCAAATCAGGTTTGTGTTATAGATAGTAGTAGATCAGGTTGAGGTACAGGTCAGGCCTTGCCAGAACCAGCTGATAGGATCTTATGTACCACCAGTGCTACACACACCACTGGTTGGGATCCCCCGACTATCTACACCAGTTTAAGAAAAACAGTAAAATTAATTGAAGTGTTCAGGAGAGTTAAAATGTAAGTCCAGTCATGGGCCACCCTCCTGGAAGAACAGCGCTAGAGAGGTAAGGGTTTATTTTCTTTGTTACCCCCACCCTGCCTCAGACCCAGGGGAAGTGGCAGGGCAGGGGGGTTACTCCATGACTGGGCTTCTGCTTTACGATTGAAACAATACTGAGGTGTCGATTAGGGATGAGCGAATCGATCCGGACGAACCCGGATTCGATCCGAATTTCAGGAAAAATTCGATTCGGATCGAATCCGAATTTCCCCGCGATTCGATCACTCGAAGTTTTCCTTTAACATCCATTCATTTACATTACAGGCATTCTAAGATGGCGGACGGGACATGTCTGGACATGTATCCCGCGCCAGTGCAAGCTGGGGCAGTCACATGCAGCCTATCAGCAGCCAGCAAGCCCGGTGACGTCACACAGCGGTATTTAACGGCGGCCATCTTGCTTTTCCTCATTTCTCTATTGCATTCGTGACAGACAGACAGAACGCTGTGTAGCTGAGGCAGTTAGACAGGCTGGAGACAGGGACAGACAGGGACAGGCTGGAGACAGGCAGGAGACAGGCAGGAGACAGACAGGAGACAGACAGAAAGCCAGGGAAAGGTAGGAAAAACGGAGCTGGCTGACAGGGAGATTTTTTTTTTTTCATCCAGCCTTTGTTAGCGTTTTCAGGCTGCTTATAGTAACTAACTGTGCATATATACTGAACTGATCTTAAGTCTGCTGTGAGGCATCCCATTCTGTGACTAAAGCAGCCTCTGTTTAAGACCATATAAGCATTTGCTCTTATCATATTTGAAATTAGGCCTGATAAAGACACTTTTGCTGGCCAAAGCACTACTGGACCCTGCCAGCTCGATTCCTGCCCGGGGGCATCCCATTCTGTGACTACAGCAGCCTCTGTTTAAGACCATATAAGCATTTGCTCTTATCATATTTGAAATTAGCCTGATAAAGACACTTTTGCTGGCCAAAGCACTACTGGACCCTGCCAGCTCGATTCCTGCCCGGGGCATCCCATTCTGTGACTAAAGCAGCCTCTGTTTAAGACCATATAAGCATTTGCTCTTATCATATTTGAAATTAGGCCTGATAAAGACACTTTTGCTGGCCAAAGCACTACTGGACCCTGCCAGCTCGATTCCTGCCCGGGGCATCCCATTCTGTGACTACAGCAGCCTCTGTTTAAGACCATATAAGCATTTGCTCTTATCATATTTGAAATTAGCCTGATAAAGACACTTTTGCTGGCCAAAGCACTACTGGACCCTGCCAGCTCGATTCCTGCCCGGGGCATCCCATTCTGTGACTAAAGCAGCCTCTGTTTAAGACCATATAAGCATTTGCTCTTATCATATTTGAAATTAGCCTGATAAAGACACTTTTGCTGGCCAAAGCCCTACTGGACCCTGCCAGGTCGATTCCTGCCCAGGGCATCCCATTCTGTGACTAAAGCAGCCTCTGTTTAAGACCATATAAGCATTTGCTCTTATCATATTTGAAATTAGGCCTGATAAAGACACTTTTGCTGGCCAAAGCCCTACTGGACCCTGCCAGCTCGATTCCTGCCCGGGGCATCCCATTCTGTGACTACAGCAGCCTCTGTTTAAGACCATATAAGCATTTGCTCTTATCATATTTGAAATTAGCCTGATAAAGACACTTTTGCTGGCCAAAGCACTACTGGACCCTGCCAGCTCGATTCCTGCCCGGGGCATCCCATTCTGTGACTAAAGCAGCCTCTGTTTAAGACCATATAAGCATTTGCTCTTATCATATTTGAAATTAGGCCTGATAAAGACACTTTTGCTGGCCAAAGCACTACTGGACCCTGCCAGCTCGATTCCTGCCCGGGGCATCCCATTCTGTGACTACAGCAGCCTCTGTTTAAGACCATATAAGCATTTGCTCTTATCATATTTGAAATTAGCCTGATAAAGACACTTTTGCTGGCCAAAGCACTACTGGACCCTGCCAGCTCGATTCCTGCCCGGGGCATCCCATTCTGTGACTAAAGCAGCCTCTGTTTAAGACCATATAAGCATTTGCTCTTATCATATTTGAAATTAGCCTGATAAAGACACTTTTGCTGGCCAAAGCCCTACTGGACCCTGCCAGGTCGATTCCTGCCCAGGGCATCCCATTCTGTGACTAAAGCAGCCTCTGTTTAAGACCATATAAGCATTTGCTCTTATCATATTTGAAATTAGGCCTGATAAAGACACTTTTGCTGGCCAAAGCCCTACTGGACCCTGCCAGCTCGATTCCTGCCCGGGGCATCCCATTCTGTGACTACAGCAGCCTCTGTTTAAGACCATATAAGCATTTGCTCTTATCATATTTGAAATTAGCCTGATAAAGACACTTTTGCTGGCCAAAGCACTACTGGACCCTGCCAGCTCGATTCCTGCCCGGGGCATCCCATTCTGTGACTAAAGCAGCCTCTGTTTAAGACCATATAAGCATTTGCTCTTATCATATTTGAAATTAGGCCTGATAAAGACACTTTTGCTGGCCAAAGCACTACTGGACCCTGCCAGCTCGATTCCTGCCCGGGGCATCCCATTCTGTGACTACAGCAGCCTCTGTTTAAGACCATATAAGCATTTGCTCTTATCATATTTGAAATTAGCCTGATAAAGACACTTTTGCTGGCCAAAGCACTACTGGACCCTGCCAGCTCGATTCCTGCCCGGGGCATCCCATTCTGTGACTAAAGCAGCCTCTGTTTAAGACCATATAAGCATTTGCTCTTATCATATTTGAAATTAGCCTGATAAAGACACTTTTGCTGGCCAAAGCCCTACTGGACCCTGCCAGGTCGATTCCTGCCCAGGGCATCCCATTCTGTGACTAAAGCAGCCTCTGTTTAAGACCATATAAGCATTTGCTCTTATCATATTTGAAATTAGGCCTGATAAAGACACTTTTGCTGGCCAAAGCCCTACTGGACCCTGCCAGCTCGATTCCTGCCCAGGGCATCCCATTCTGTGACTACAGCAGCCTCTGTTTAAGACCATATAAGCATTTGCTCTTATCATATTTGAAATTAGCCTGATAAAGACACTTTTGCTGGCCAAAGCACTACTGGACCCTGCCAGCTCGATTCCTGCCCGGGGCATCCCATTCTGTGACTAAAGCAGCCTCTGTTTAAGACCATATAAGCATTTGCTCTTATCATATTTGAAATTAGGCCTGATAAAGACACTTTTGCTGGCCAAAGCACTACTGGACCCTGCCAGCTCGATTCCTGCCCGGGGCATCCCATTCTGTGACTACAGCAGCCTCTGTTTAAGACCATATAAGCATTTGCTCTTATCATATTTGAAATTAGCCTGATAAAGACACTTTTGCTGGCCAAAGCCCTACTGGACCCTGCCAGGTCGATTCCTGCCCAGGGCATCCCATTCTGTGACTAAAGCAGCCT
Source organism: Gastrophryne carolinensis (assembly GCA_027917425.1). Classification (NCBI taxonomy): domain Eukaryota; kingdom Metazoa; phylum Chordata; class Amphibia; order Anura; family Microhylidae; genus Gastrophryne; species Gastrophryne carolinensis. The sequence continues at coordinate 464,328,823 of CM051235.1, forward strand.
CTGTTTAAGACCATATAAGCATTTGCTCTTATCATATTTGAAATTAGGCCTGATAAAGACACTTTTGCTGGCCAAAGCCCTACTGGACCCTGCCAGCTCGATTCCTGCCCAGGGCATCCCATTCTGTGACTACAGCAGCCTCTGTTTAAGACCATATAAGCATTTGCTCTTATCATATTTGAAATTAGCCTGATAAAGACACTTTTGCTGGCCAAAGCACTACTGGACCCTGCCAGCTCGATTCCTGCCCGGGGCATCCCATTCTGTGACTAAAGCAGCCTCTGTTTAAGACCATATAAGCATTTGCTCTTATCATATTTGAAATTAGGCCTGATAAAGACACTTTTGCTGGCCAAAGCACTACTGGACCCTGCCAGCTCGATTCCTGCCCGGGGCATCCCATTCTGTGACTACAGCAGCCTCTGTTTAAGACCATATAAGCATTTGCTCTTATCATATTTGAAATTAGCCTGATAAAGACACTTTTGCTGGCCAAAGCACTACTGGACCCTGCCAGCTCGATTCCTGCCCGGGGCATCCCATTCTGTGACTAAAGCAGCCTCTGTTTAAGACCATATAAGCATTTGCTCTTATCATATTTGAAATTAGCCTGATAAAGACACTTTTGCTGGCCAAAGCCCTACTGGACCCTGCCAGGTCGATTCCTGCCCAGGGCATCCCATTCTGTGACTAAAGCAGCCTCTGTTTAAGACCATATAAGCATTTGCTCTTATCATATTTGAAATTAGGCCTGATAAAGACACTTTTGCTGGCCAAAGCCCTACTGGACCCTGCCAGCTCGATTCCTGCCTGGGGCATCCCATTCTGTGACTACAGCAGCCTCTGTTTAAGACCATATAAGCATTTGCTCTTATCATATTTGAAATTAGCCTTATAAAGACACTTTTGCTGGCCAAAGCCCTACTGGACCCTGCCAGGTCCATTCCTGCCCAGGGCATCCCATTCTGTGACTAAAGCAGCCTCTGTTTAAGACCATATAAGCATTTGCTCTTATCATATTTGAAATTAGGCCTGATAAAGACACTTTTGCTGGCCAAAGCCCTACTGGACCCTGCCAGGTCGATTCCTGCCCAGGGCATCCCATTCTGTGACTAAAGCAGCCTCTGTTTAAGACCATATAAGCATTTGCTCTTATCATATTTGAAATTAGGCCTGATAAAGACACTTTTGCTGGCCAAAGCACTACTGGACCCTGCCAGGTCGATTCCTGCCCAGGGCATCCCATTCTGTGACTAAAGCAGCCTCTGTTTAAGACCATATAAGCATTTGCTCTTATCATATTTGAAATTAGGCCTGATAAAGACACTTTTGCTGGCCAAAGCCCTACTGGACCCTGCCAGGTCGATTCCTGCCCAGGGCATCCCATTCTGTGACTAAAGCAGCCTCTGTTTAAGACCATATAAGCATTTGCTCTTATCATATTTGAAATTAGGCCTGATAAAGACACTTTTGCTGGCCAAAGCCCTACTGGACCCTGCCAGCTCGATTCCTGCCCAGGGCATCCCATTCTGTGACTAAAGCAGCCTCTGTTTAAGACCATATAAGCATTTGCTCTTATCATATTTGAAATTAGGCCTGATAAAGACACTTTTGCTGGCCAAAGCCCTACTGGACCCTGCCAGGTCGATTCCTGCCCAGGGCATCCCATTCTGTGACTAAAGCAGCCTCTGTTTAAGACCATATAAGCATTTGCTCTTATCATATTTGAAATTAGGCCTGATAAAGACACTTTTGCTGGCCAAAGCACTACTGGACCCTGCCAGGTCGATTCCTGCCCAGGGCATCCCATTCTGTGACTAAAGCAGCCTCTGTTTAAGACCATATAAGCATTTGCTCTTATCATATTTGAAATTAGGCCTGATAAAGACACTTTTGCTGGCCAAAGCCCTACTGGACCCTGCCAGGTCGATTCCTGCCCAGGGCATCCCATTCTGTGACTAAAGCAGCCTCTGTTTAAGACCATATAAGCATTTGCTCTTATCATATTTGAAATTAGGCCTGATAAAGACACTTTTGCTGGCCAAAGCACTACTGGACCCTGCCAGCTCGATTCCTGCCCAGGGCATCCCATTCTGTGACTAAAGCAGCCTCTGTTTAAGACCATATAAGCATTTGCTCTTATCATATTTGAAATTAGCCTGATAAAGACACTTTTGCTGGCCAAAGCACTACTGGACCCTGCCAGCTCGATTCCTGCCCGGGGCATCCCATTCTGTGACTAAAGCAGCCTCTGTTTAAGACCATATAAGCATTTGCTCTTATCATATTTGAAATTAGCCTGATAAAGACACTTTTGCTGGCCAAAGCCCTACTGGACCCTGCCAGGTCGATTCCTGCCCAGGGCATCCCATTCTGTGACTAAAGCAGCCTCTGTTTAAGACCATATAAGCATTTGCTCTTATCATATTTGAAATTAGGCCTGATAAAGACACTTTTGCTGGCCAAAGCACTACTGGACCCTGCCAGCTCGATTCCTGCCCGGGGCATCCCATTCTGTGACTAAAGCAGCCTCTGTTTAAGACCATATAAGCATTTGCTCTTATCATATTTGAAATTAGCCTGATAAAGACACTTTTGCTGGCCAAAGCCCTACTGGACCCTGCCAGGTCCATTCCTGCCCAGGGCATCCCATTCTGTGACTAAAGCAGCCTCTGTTTAAGACCATATAAGCATTTGCTCTTATCATATTTGAAATTAGGCCTGATAAAGACACTTTTGCTGGCCAAAGCCCTACTGGACCCTGCCAGGTCGATTCCTGCCCAGGGCATCCCATTCTGTGACTAAAGCAGCCTCTGTTTAAGACCATATAAGCATTTGCTCTTATCATATTTGAAATTAGGCCTGATAAAGACACTTTTGCTGGCCAAAGCACTACTGGACCCTGCCAGGTCGATTCCTGCCCAGGGCATCCCATTCTGTGACTAAAGCAGCCTCTGTTTAAGACCATATAAGCATTTGCTCTTATCATATTTGAAATTAGGCCTGATAAAGACACTTTTGCTGGCCAAAGCACTACTGGACCCTGCCAGCTCGATTCCTGCCCGGGGCATCCCATTCTGTGACTAAAGCAGCCTCTGTTTAAGACCATATAAGCATTTGCTCTTATCATATTTGAAATTAGGCCTGATAAAGACACTTTTGCTGGCCAAAGCCCTACTGGACCCTGCCAGGTCGATTCCTGCCCAGGGCATCCCATTCTGTGACTAAAGCAGCCTCTGTTTAAGACCATATAAGCATTTGCTCTTATCATATTTGAAATTAGGCCTGATAAAGACACTTTTGCTGGCCAAAGCCCTACTGGACCCTGCCAGCTCGATTCCTGCCCGGGGCATCCCATTCTGTGACTACAGCAGCCTCTGTTTAAGACCATATAAGCATTTGCTCTTATCATATTTGAAATTAGCCTGATAAAGACACTTTTGCTGGCCAAAGCACTACTGGACCCTGCCAGCTCGATTCCTGCCCGGGGCATCCCATTCTGTGACTAAAGCAGCCTCTGTTTAAGACCATATAAGCATTTGCTCTTATCATATTTGAAATTAGGCCTGATAAAGACACTTTTGCTGGCCAAAGCACTACTGGACCCTGCCAGCCCGATTCCTGCCCGGGGCATCCCATTCTGTGACTACAGCAGCCTCTGTTTAAGACCATATAAGCATTTGCTCTTATCATATTTGAAATTAGCCTGATAAAGACACTTTTGCTGGCCAAAGCACTACTGGACCCTGCCAGCTCGATTCCTGCCCGGGGCATCCCATTCTGTGACTAAAGCAGCCTCTGTTTAAGACCATATAAGCATTTGCTCTTATCATATTTGAAATTAGCCTGATAAAGACACTTTTGCTGGCCAAAGCCCTACTGGACCCTGCCAGGTCGATTCCTGCCCAGGGCATCCCATTCTGTGACTAAAGCAGCCTCTGTTTAAGACCATATAAGCATTTGCTCTTATCATATTTATATTATAAGACACTTTTGCTGGGCATAGGCTTACTGCTGCCTGCCAGGTGCACTTCTGTTGAGGCATCCCATTCTGTAACATAGCATACCCCTCTTTATTTACACTAAGCAGCTCTCTTATTTACACTAAGCAGGCCTGTTGGAGGCTGAGTGTTACTGCTCACTTTTGGTGTGCATTATATTCTGTTTTATATAGACCCACTGCTGCCTGGGGGTTCTTAAAATATCACCTACTACCACGCCAGTTAGACTATGTCGGGCAGACAAGTGCCTGGAAGTGAAAAGAGGAGTGGCAGAGGCCAAGATTCCGCAGGCAGAGCTCGCATCAGACTGGGGGCCAGTAGCAGCAGGAGTCACGCTGAGAGACCTAATCTGCCAGTATCTGCTAGCGGTCGGGTCTCCACCAGTAACGCATCTGCCGTGGTAGATTGGCTGACGCGCTCATCAACAACATCATCACAACTTACATCTGAGACCCCCAGTCTAGGGTCGGTAGGTTCCTCTGACACAACCCTGAGTTGGCATGCCCCGAGAGCAGTCCCTGTCCTCCCATTTCCTCTGTCCTACGCCGTTCCCTCCCCCAGCGACGTATCCTATGCTTTGGGTTCAGCTCCACTCTTTAGTGAGGAGGACAATCAGATACAGGAGGACAGTCAGCAGCTACTGCCCAGCCAAGAAATGGAGGTGGCTTCTTTAGCTAGGCAGACAAATAGTGATGTGGACAGTGTCGTGGGTGCTGCGAGCGTTCCAGCTCCTGCGCCAGACACTGTTGACGAATCCACGAACATCAGTGACGTACAGCCACAACCCGGTGATGATGATGATGATGACGATGAAGCCGATCGCACTTGGGAGCCGGGTGATGAAGGGGCTGAGGCAGCAAGGTGGTAGCAGTCAGCATGGGGGCACAATTCCAAAGGCTGGAGCCGGCCGGGGCCGGGGCCGGGGTAGAGCACCTGCTGTGCGGCAGTCTACCTTATCGGGAGGTAGTGGAGCAGGGGTTCCTGGAGTTGGCAACAGCAGCAGTGAATCAGTGAGGCCAGGGGGTGGGAAAAGTAGCTACTCGGCAGTGTGGCAGTTTTTCCTGAGGCATCCGCAGGAGGGTAACATGGCCACATGCAAGATATGTAGGCAAAAGGTGAAGCGTGGCCAGGGTCCAAATGTTGGCACCACGGCCCTGCGTCAACATATGATGCGTCACCATAAAACGACCTGGGAGAACCGAGGCTCCCAAGGGGTGGTCCAGTCTGCTTCCTCACCAAGTGAGCTCCCAATTTCTGCCAGCCAAGGCTCCAGCACCTCAGCCGAAGGCAGCTGTGCGTCACACCCATCCTCTGTCGCTCCTGCTCCTCCTCCTCCTCCTCCAAGTCATGCATCCCGCCAGCAATCCATCAGCGAAGCCATGTCCAAGAGACAGCAGTATGCGCCCACTCATCCTACGGCGCAGAAGCTGAATGTGCTCCTGTCCAAGTTGCTGGTGCTGCAGTCGCTCCCTTTTCAGGTGGTGGAATCTGCACCTTTCAGAGAACTGATGGCTTGTGCCGAGCCGAGGTGGAGAGTCCCAAGCCGTCATTTCTTTGCCAAGAAGGCAGTACCAGCGCTGCACACTTTTGTTGAACAGAAGGTGGGCCAGTCCTTGAGCCTGTCGGTGTGTAGCAAAATACATGGCAGCGCCGACATCTGGAGCTGTAACTACGGTCAGGGGCAGTACATGTCGTTTACGGCCCACTGGGTGAATGTGGTCCCTTTGCAGCAGCAACTTGGACAGGTCACGCCGCTTCGGCCTCCGCGCTCTCTGCCCATTGGGCCTGTGACACCGTGCGACTCGGCCTCCTCATCCTCCGCCATCTCCTCACCCTCCACTGTAGGCTCAAGTCTCAGTGCCCCTCCAGTCTACCATGTGTGCAGGGCACGGAGGTGTCACGCAGTGCTTCACATGGTTTGTCTTGGCGAACGGAGTCACACAGGGGAGGAACTGCTTAAATGTATTCATCAGGAAATCCAAACATGGCTTACTCCGAGAAAACTTAAAATGGGAATCATGGTTACCGACAATGGGAAGAACATTTTGTCTGCGCTGCGCCAAGGAAGCCTGACCCATGCCCCCTGCATGGCTCACGTCTTCAATCTGGTTGTCAAGCGGTTTCTGAAGTGTTCCCCCCATCTGCAGGACATCCCAACAACTTCACGGAAACTTTGCATGCACTTCAGCCACTCCTACACCGCCAAACACACCCTTCTTGAGCTACAGCGTCAGAATGGTATCCCCCAACATAGTCTGATTTGCGATGTTTCCACCCGTTGGAATTCCACCCTTCACATGTTGGACCGATTATATGAACAGAGAAAAGCCATCACGGATTTCCTGATGATCCAAGCAGATAGGGGGACTCCCCTGTGTAACTTCAATGTCAACCAGTGGCAGCTCATACGTGACACCTGCCGTTTGCTCAGGCCCTTTGAGGAAGCCACTTTATTTGTCAGTCGGCAGGATTACGGGATGAACGACGTGATTCCACTGCTTCATGTACTACAGCACATGTTGGAAACCATGGCTGGTCAGGGCACTGGAGACATGGCGTTTACATCTTACGGCCACATGAACCCCCTTGGAGCTGAACTGGAGGAGGAGGAGGAGGAAGAGGAGGAGGAGGAGTTGCCCAGCGAAACACAGTTTAGGCTTGGCGAAATGGCTGGTTTATCTAGTCAGCGGACAGGAGAGGAGGAGCAGGAGCAGCCAGAGGAGCTAGAGGTTTTTGAGGAAGGAGAGACAGAGGACCCGGGCACACCGTGGCAGTATGCAGTGGAGATGGAGACAGGTAGTCCATCCGAGTCACTTGCGCAAATGGCACGAAGCATGCTCACGTGCTTGCGTAGTGACCCCAGAATTGTTTCCATCTGTCGGCGGGATGACTTCTGGCTGTCCACCTTATTGGACCCTCGCTTCCGGCACAAAATGGGGGCATTTTTTAAACCCACCGAGAGGGAGGACAAACTCAACTACTACAAAGACATTCTACGTAGGCAGTTGGCCGATGCCTATCTGCGCCATGGTCCATACTCTCGCAGGTCTGACTCGAGGGGACCTCTGCGCTCACCTTCCACTGCCATGGCCGCTGGGGGGGTTGGCAGCAGCAGCAGCAGAAGCTCCATCAGCAGCAGCAGCCTCAGTCTTCAGTCGCTAATGAGTAGCTTTCTACACCCGCATAGTGAGGCTACTCATGAGCAGCAGGAAGACCTGGAGCAGGACCTGAACCAGCAGGTCATGTCATACTTTGACATGACCATGCCAACACACCTTGAGGATCCGCTGGACTTCTGGGCAGCCAAACTTGATTTGTGGCCGCAACTAGCAGAGTTTGCCCTGGAAAAGCTGTCCTGCCCGGCAAGTAGCGTGCCATCTGAGCGGGTGTTTAGTGCGGCGGGGGCCATAGTTACGGCGAGGAGAACTCGTCTGTCAACTAAAAATGTGGAGAGACTCACCTTTGTCAAAATGAATCAGGGATGGATCAGCCAGGATTTCCACCCACCAATGCCTGATGCATGCGACTAGATTCAGCATGGTGCCACGTTTTACACTTTCCAAATGGTGCAAAACATATTTATGTCTTTAGGCCATTTTTTGGGCTCCTGCTGCTGCTACTGTCAACTCCTGCCAACTCCAGGGTGTGATTCATCCAATTTTTGGGCTCCTGAGGCCAACTCCAGTGTATATTTGGGCTCCTGCTGCTGCTGCTGCCAACTTCTGCCAACTCCAGGGTGTGATTCATCCAATTTTTGGGCTCCTGAGGCCAACTCCAGTGTATATTTGGGCTCCTGCTGCTGCTACTGTCAACTCCTGCCAACTCCAGGGTGTGATTCATCCAATTTTTGGGCTCCTGAGGCCAACTCCAGTGTATATTTGGGCTCCTGCTGCTGCTACTGTCAACTCCTGCCAACTCCAGGGTGTGATTCATCCAATTTTTGGGCTCCTGAAGCCAACTCCAGTGTATATTTGGGCTCCTGCTGCTGCTGCTGCCAACTTCTGCCAACTCCAGGGTGTGATTCATCCAATTTTTGGGCTCCTGAAGCCAACTCCAGTGTATATTTGGGCTCCTGCTGCTGCTACTGTCAACTCCTGCCAACTCCAGGGTGTGATTCATCCAATTTTTGGGCTCCTGAAGCCAACTCCAGTGTATATTTGGGCTCCTGCTGCTGCTGCTGTCAACTCCTGCCAACTCCAGGGTGTGATTCATCCAATTTTTGGGCTCCTGAAGCCAACTCCAGTGTATATTTGGGCTCCTGCTGCTGCTGCTGCCAACTTCTGCCAACTCCAGGGTGTGATTCATCCAATTTTTGGGCTCCTGAGGCCAACTCCAGTGTATATTTGGGCTCCTGCTGCTGCTACTGTCAACTCCTGCCAACTCCAGGGTGTGATTCATCCAATTTTTGGGCTCCTGAAGCCAACTCCAGTGTATATTTGGGCTCCTGCTGCTGCTGCTGCCAACTTCTGCCAACTCCAGGGTGTGATTCACCCAATTTTTGGGCTCCTGAAGCCAACTCCAGTGTATATTTGGGCTCCTGCTGCTGCTGCTGCCAACTCCTGCCAACTCCAGGGTGTGATTCATCCAATTTTTGGGCTCCTGAAGCCAACTCCAGTGTATATTTGGGCTCCTGCTGCTGCTGCTGCCAACTTCTGCCAACTCCAGGGTGTGATTCATCCAATTTTTGGGCTCCTGAAGCCAACTCCAGTGTATATTTGGGCTCCTGCTGCTGCTGCTGCCAACTCCTGCCAACTCCAGGGTGTGATTCATCCAATTTTTGGGCTCCTGAAGCCAACTCCAGTGTATATTTGGGCTCCTGCTGCTGCTGCTGCCAACTTCTGCCAACTCCAGGGTGTGATTCATCCAATTTTTGGGCTCCTGAGGCCAACTCCAGTGTATATTTGGGCTCCTGCTGCTGCTACTGTCAACTTCTGCCAACTCCAGGGTGTGATTCATCCAATTTTTGGGCTCCTGAAGCCAACTCCAGTGTATATTTGGGCTCCTGCTGCTGCTACTGTCAACTCCTGCCAACTCCAGGGTGTGATTCATCCAATTTTTGGGCTCCTGAGGCCAACTCCAGTGTATATTTGGGCTCCTGCTGCTGCTACTGTCAACTCCTGCCAACTCCAGGGTGTGATTCATCCAATTTTTGGGCTCCTGAAGCCAACTCCAGTGTATATTTGGGCTCCTGCTGCTGCTGCTGCCAACTTCTGCCAACTCCAGGGTGTGATTCATCCAATTTTTGGGCTCCTGAAGCCAACTCCAGTGTATATTTGGGCTCCTGCTGCTGCTGCTGCCAACTTCTGCCAACTCCAGGGTGTGATTCATCCAATTTTTGGGCTCCTGAGGCCAACTCCAGTGTATATTTGGGCTCCTGCTGCTGCTGCTGTCAACTTCTGCCAACTCCAGGGTGTGATTCATCCAATTTTTGGGCTCCTGAAGCCAACTCCAGTGTATATTTGGGCTCCTGCTGCTGCTACTGTCAACTCCTGCCAACTCCAGGGTGTGATTCATCCAATTTTTGGGCTCCTGAAGCCAACTCCAGTGTATATTTGGGCTCCTGCTGCTGCTACTGTCAACTCCTGCCAACTCCAGGGTGTGATTCATCCAATTTTTGGGCTCCTGAGGCCAACTCCAGTGTATATTTGGGCTCCTGCTGCTGCTACTGTCAACTCCTGCCAACTCCAGGGTGTGATTCATCCAATTTTTGGGCTCCTGAGGCCAACTCCAGTGTATATTTGGGCTCCTGCTGCTGCTACTGCCAACTCCTGCCAACTCCAGGGTGTGATTCATCCAATTTTTGGGCTCCTGAGGCCAACTCCAGTGTATATTTGGGCTCCTGCTGCTGCTACTGTCAACTCCTGCCAACTCCAGGGTGTGATTCATCCAATTTTTGGGCTCCTGAGGCCAACTCCAGTGTATATTTGGGCTCCTGCTGCTGCTACTGTCAACTCCTGCCAACTCCAGGGTGTGATTCATCCAATTTTTGGGCTCCTGAGGCCAACTCCAGTGTATATTTGGGCTCCTGCTGCTGCTACTGTCAACTCCTGCCAACTCCAGGGTGTGATTCATCCAATTTTTGGGCTCCTGAGGCCAACTCCAGTGTATATTTGGGCTCCTGCTGCTGCTACTGTCAACTCCTGCCAACTCCAGGGTGTGATTCATCCAATTTTTGGGCTCCTGAAGCCAACTCCAGTGTATATTTGGGCTCCTGCTGCTGCTGCTGTCAACTCCTGCCAACTCCAGGGTGTGATTCATCCAATTTTTGGGCTCCTGAAGCCAACTCCAGTGTATATTTGGGCTCCTGCTGCTGCTGCTGCCAACTCCTGCCAACTCCAGGGTGTGATTCATCCAATTTTTGGGCTCCTGAAGCCAACTCCAGTGTATATTTGGGCTCCTGCTGCTGCTGCTGCCAACTCCTGCCAACTCCAGGGTGTGATTCATCCAATTTTTGGGCTCCTGAGGCCAACTCCAGTGTATATTTGGGCTCCTTCTGCCCCTCATAGTGATGCCACTTCAACTCTCTGCAATTGTGCCGCTCTGCGATTCTATTAGCGATGCCTCTGATCTGCATGTGATATTTCTTCAAAGTATTATTTAACTAACCCAGCACGCATCCTGTGCGTGTTACAGCAAGGCTGAATGGTTTACAACCCTATTGAGGCTGTAGGAGGCTCAGAAATAGCCGTTTTTAATAGCGATTCGTCGCGAATTTATTCGGGTCGAAACGATTTTTGTCGGAAAATTCGGCGAATCAGTCGAATCGAATTTTTCAAAAGTTCGCTCATCTCTAGTGTCGATTTCCCAAATGTCTTAATTTTTTATTTTGACAAAACTGTAGTGGGCTTAAGATACATAAGGACAGATGTAAAAACTGCCTATTGTTAAAGAATATTAAAGCTTAAAGTAGTCCTATATTGTTAACCCCCAAAAATGGGCACCTTTGCATGTTACATCACATGCCATATAGCATATTAACATGTTAATGTCCAAAACCAAGCCAACAATACCGTTAGAGAGGTTAGAGAAAGTGTCATAATACATAGTAATGATGATAACAAAATGAATATTTTTCCCAAGCTGGCCCAGATTACATTGTCCTGAAAAAAGCATATCCAAGAGACATGAATAGATAGGCCAAGAGTGTCATCTACCTGTCTCTAAATAATTGTTTAAAGCTGGTAAAGAACACCCACTTAAGCTTAAAAGCATACTTTATAGACAACATGTTGTTAGGCGCATCATTATGCAGTGAAATTTTAAATCTGCAAATACTGTTTGTTCCCATAGTGACAATGAAAACCAGCAAAAGATGTTTTTCAAAAGAAATTTCTCATTAATATGCAGTCCCCAGTACCCCCAACCTGCTGTACTAATGATACTGGAGAGTTTTTTAGTTAAATGTGCATAAAAGGTATTTTAAGAATTAACAACGCATTTTCTTCATAATAAGCCACACGCTAACATGGGAAAATGCATTAAGGTCATTTTCTGGCAGTCTGACTGGGATGAATAAGTTCTCAGCAACTTACAGAATGATGATGGTCACAAAATGGCCTTCTAAGAAATTTCTGCACAGGCTGTGGGTTGTACTGTATGTAGGTTTTTAAAAATATATAATTTTGCACTGGGGTACAAACTGTATTCTACACATCATTTGCACCTGAATAAAGAGGGGTTGTGCTGTGCTGGGTAAGAGGATACTAGAGGGTTGGAGGAATATTTAAACTAGAGATGAGGGGAGAGGGCAAGAGTGAAAGCAACTAGGAAGACAGGTTACTTGGAGAACAGCATGCAATGGTGGGTAAAGATATAGGAGGGGGGAGGAGGGCTGCTATGATGGAGCCTTAATGGAGATCCATGTGTAACAAACCAAGCTCTACTAAATTCTAAAAGCTGAATGTGTTAAACTTGATGGCATCTTGAAATGTATGTTAACAAATTCCAGACGTCTGGCAAGTATAGTGTATGTGGATGTGGGGGAAGGGGGTTGAGGCCAGGGTACCAGAAGAAAACACTGATGTTATTGGTGTGACTGAAGATTGTGAGGATGTATAATAATATCAGTGTAATTTATAACCCCCCACCCAACACAACTAAGGAAATAGAGGGCCAGCTGCATAAACAAATAGAGGGGACAGGAAGGCAGGTACAGTGGTAAAAATGGGGGATTTCAACTACCCAGGTATTGACTGGAGCCATGGATCGGCTTTAACTGCAACTTGCTACAAGATAACTTTATGAGCTAGTTGGTGGATGCACCTACTAGGGGTGATGTTCTATTGGATCTGGTAATATCAAATGATGATGACCTTGTAGGGACTGTAACAGTCCATTAAAATATTGGTAATAGTGATCACAATATAGTTGTATTCAATGTAAACTGTAAGAAACATTTTCTGCCTGGGAGGGCAAAAACGCTAAATTTTAGAAATGTCAAGTTCCCCAGGTTCAAGGCTGCACTTCAAGACATAGGCTAGGAGCATTTGTTAAAGAATAAGAATACATATGCCAAATGACAGTGCTTTAAATAAATTGTACTAAGATTTCAAAATGTATTCCTATAGGTAACAAGTATAAGTGTGTGTACACAAAAAGAGGAGCAAGGTGCCAATATAGGCGTTGACACTGCAAACAATACCCCAAGCATAATTCTTAACTGGCTAAGCATAGATATCCTCCAAGAAAGACTTAATAATGTAAATGTGAATAAGACTCCAGGACCTGATGGTCCTCCCCCAAGAGTTCTTAAAGAACTCAGCTCAGATATTTCATCACCTCTAAGGATTTACTAACAACTGGTATAGCACCAAGGATTGGGGAAGGCATATGATGTTCCCATTTTTGAAAAGAGATTTAGGTCTTTTACAGGCAGTTACAGACCTGTAAGCTTAACATCCAATGTGGTAAAATTGCTTAAGGGACTTTTATGTAACTAAACTGCATAATATTACAAAGTGACAGTCAGCACGGTTTTACTAAGGACAGAAGCTGCCAGTCTAACCTGATTGGCTTCTATGAGGAGATCAGTAGAAACATGGAAAGAGTGGTTGGCTGTAGATATAGTTTGTCTGGATTTTGCAAAAGCATTTAAAACTGTCCCCCACAGATGCTTATTAGGGTCTTCGGGATTAATAAATATAGTTTGTGACTGGATTGAAATCTGTCTGAAGGACCATGTGCAGAGAGTTGTGGTTAACAACACCTACTCTGAATGGTCCCCGGTTGTAAGCGGTGTACCCCAGGGTTTAATGCTGGGCCCACTATTATTCAACATTAAAGGCACTGTGTCTATTCTTGCAGATGATACCAAGAAATGTAGCACAGTGCAGTCTATTGAAGTTGTTCACAAGCTTCAGGCTGGCTTGGACACTTTGAGCATCTGAGTATCCACTTAACAAATGACGTTCAATGTAAAGTAATGCACTTGGGTCTAATAATCTGCAGTCCACATATGTCCTTGGGGGGTTAAAGCTGGGAAAATCACTTGTTGAGGAAGATCTGGGGGTACTGGTAAACCTCAGGCTAAATAACAGTATGCAATGCCAAGCAGCTGCTTCTAAGGCTACCAAGATATTATCATGCATTAAATGAAACATGGAATCACAGGACAGAGATGTAATATTGCCTCTTTACAATGTACTGGTGAACCCTCACCTGGAACATGCTGTCCAGTTCTGGGTACCCATTCATAGAAAGGATGCCCTGATTTTGGAAAGGGTGCAGAGAAGAGCCACCAAACTGATAAGGGGAATGAAGGATCTGAGTTATGAAAGAAAGATTATGGGACTGTAATCTGTATAGTCTTGAGAGGAGATGTATAAGGGAAGACACAAGGGGGTACTCCCTCTGTCTGGGAAAAAAAGATTCAATCTCTGGAGGCAACAATCATGTTTTACCATAGGAACTATACATCTGTGGAATAGCCTCCCACAGAAGCTTGTTACAGCACAACTTCAAAAAAGGGTTAGTTGATTTTTTAGCAGAAATTAATTTTAACAGTTAGTTACTATTAGCTGTTATCAGTAACAAAATAAAATAAAAATAACTTTCCAAACCCTGTCCCTTAGTTGAAACTGATGGACATATAGTCAAAGAAGTCAAGACGTCATATAAGACTTTAGTCATATAATCTCTCTGGTCAATTTCCTAGTACTCCAAGTTACCTGGGAAATTATTATTATTATTGTCACTTACAGACTCCAGGGAGGCCAGTGTTCCTTTCTAATTATTTCTGCCTTTCTACCCATTTGGACAACACACTACCAGCAGGACAAGTAAACTCCCTCCAAACCACAACCACCCTACATGGCAGGTAGCCAGGATGCTATACACATCGTCAATGCCCTGAGATGTGCATCCTTCTAAGGAGTTAAAACATATTGGAAATGCATGTGGTTTGCAGGTCAGGGTTTTTGTAGTTATAATTAACAGGGTCAAATATTTTTTTAGAAGTCACTAAGCAATTACAGACCTTATGTTTCTATCCCAACAGGTTATGTTTTCCAGATAGGAGCTACTGTATGTTAAATGTAAAATGATGAAATGGAGAATTGTCTGGAAGGCTGAGGGCAGTTTCCAGACTTCAAATAACAAAGCACACAAATCAGGTTACTTCACTCACATCATACACTATAGCAAGTTGATGGAAAATGAGACCTTGTCACATGCAGGTAAATAAACATCAGGCAAACAATGATTAAAATAAATCAATAGAACTGATCTGTTTTATTGTGTCTGCAAGTCAGATTAAAAGATATGTGTTTAATTTACTGTGTTCATTTAGTGGTTTTTATTACCAAGATCTGCAATCCCCAAACTCTATTAGCTATAATTGAATGTACCGCAGGTAAAGGTAGCCTCAGAAGATGAATGGCTAGAGTAATGATTAGGTTGTGCATGTAGCCGTAGATAGGTAAAATGACTGTGACTATTAAAAAAAATGACTAATAACTTACATACAATATATATCGGATGCTATTGTGGTAAGATAATGATTTACTGTAAGGCTAAGTTCATAACTGCCCGGGTGCCATTTTGGTATGCTTTTGTGCATTCCACGTTTCCACGTGGATTTCATTTTTAGCAAAAAATGAGTATGACTTGCATTTGCATTTGGGACTGTAAAATGTCAAAGGTCTTTTGACAGACGGGGTCCCTGGTGACTCCCCTCTGTGTGTAAGTGTGGAGCTGAGGAACATGGAGGGGAATCTAAGGGGTGTAATGCCCCTGACTCTCTGCCATTTCTTTGTGACCCCATTCTATATATATATGGTTAACATCTATGTGTGGGTGTTGAGTGTGCACATGTTGTCCTCTTTACCTTGGGATATAGTTCCTGTACCAAGTGTTGCTAAAGTAATCCATAAACATCCAGAACAATTCTTACAATAAGCATACAACAAAAATAAAAGATATTAGCTTTGAGGCCTCTTAAAAAATTAAGAGCAAACCAAAGTTATGATTTTGCCATGCAATGGAATGTGGGCAGAAATACAACTTGATGATATTGGCAATGAGAAAAATTCCCTGTTGGACCTTAAACTGCAACAACTATAAATAGATGGGGCTGTAGTTCATAAAGTTAATGAATTTGCTACTGCTGACGCGTATGTAAGTTTATACTATATAGGATCTGCTGCAATAAATGTCTAATACACATAAAATGGTGTGCAAGCAGATTCAGTAATGATGTCGCCAATACAGATTCACCAAAGTGGCTTTACTTCAATATGGTCCTGTAATAAGTAGACAAACTAAATGGATGCTCTTAACTGATTATGCTCAAACAATTAAGTATTATTTCCTGGCCATTTTATCTATCTATATTATTTTGAGGCAAAGGTACAGCCATTTCAGATGTGTCCGTTTTATAGGCAATAGGTTCCCATGGAAAAACATACATGCTTTGGTCTGGTCAGTTGTTCATAAGCAGTGAAATAAATAGGATGCCAAGGTGCAACAACTATAAATAGATGGGGCTGTAGTTCATAAAGTTAATGAATTTGCTACTGCTGACGCGTATGTAAGTTTATACTATATAGAATCTGCTGCAATAAATGTCTAATACACATAAAATGGTGTGCAAGCAGATTCAGTAATGATGTCGCCAATACAGATTCACCAAAGTGGCTTAACTTCAATATGGTCCTGTAATAAGTAGACAAACTAAATTGATGCTCTTAACTCATTATGCTCAAACAATTAAGTGATTATTTCCTGGCTATTTTATCTATCTATATTATTTTGAGGCAAAGGCACAGCCATTTTACATGTGTCCGTTTTATAGGCAATAGGTTCCCATGGAAAAACATACATGCTTTGGTCTGGTCAGTTGTTCATGAGCAGTGAAATAAATAGAATGCTAAGGTGTACAGTACATTTACAGAATATTGTTTCAACGCGAAGACTTTATCAGCACTGACCCTTGTTTGCCATTTGGATATTGCTTTTTGTTTTAGTTGTGTATTGAAAACAATTTCAGACTGCCTCCTTTTCATCCTAGTGGAGCACTTTTGGGAGGGAGGACTTAAAGCAGCCTCAAAACTATAGCGTTTCCTTCACTATTCCTTACTGCTAGTTTTCTAATTATAAGCGTGAATCTTGAGTACATTGTTCCTGTTCTTTTCCAGTGTGTATGAGCAAACACAAATCTTGCCTTGATGTTCCTTCTGCAATTAAGACCCAGTTTACTAGAATGACCTGACCTGCATAAGTTTATTAAAATGTTTTCACTCTTAGGTCCAACTGGTAATCTTCCCTATACAACATTCTGGCGTGGCCTGGTCATAGGGAACCCTAGAATAACTCTTTTACAATATTTTTATTAAGCAAATTTTAGAGTTTACAACATGGTATATAATCACAGCATGTTCCAGTCAAACAGATAATAATACAGCATACTGGTGTTATTTAATCTAATCTGTATAAATGTCAGATAATTGCTGTCTTTATCATTATTAAAGTGCAAGTTCTAATAAATCCTATGTGAGTCTCTGTTAACTCTAAACAGCCTGGCTGCACCACTGTGACCAGGGGGGGGGGGGGGGGGGGGGGCTTTTGCTCTACCGAAGACCCTCTTGGGAGGAGCTGCGGTAGAGGATGTTATGCAAATTAACTTATAAACTCATTATACATTAAACCACACATAGCAATTTAAGGCATCCACAATGGACTACCTGTTTAAACAGAACAAAATAAAGCAAGCAGAAAGAAGGGAAGAGGGAAGGGAAGGAAGAGAAGTTAAGAAAGGGTAAGGAATGAAAAGGGAAGAGATTTTTAGATTATACCAAGGGTTTAACATTGAGTCGACCAGTTTCGGGATATGTGAATAGTTAACCTTAAACAGCGTTTCATATGTGGGGGTAATTTTGACCCCCAGATACGGCAATTGCTGCATCCAGGTCCAAGGAAAATTAGCCAAAAGGGCCTGCTTCGTGGAAGACTTCAAGGAAATATCCAGAGCTGTGGACTTAGTGTCATTTATCCGGAGGCCTGAAAAGCTCCCGAATACAGAAAGGGTTTTGAATATATTGGGAATAGAGATATGTGGACCTGTAACCATCAGAACCATATCATCCGCGAAGAGCGATAGCTTATTTTCCCCTGAAGCTGCAGAAATCCCCCTGATGCCTCCATTGCTCCGGATCTTAATAGCCACGGGCTCCAGTGCCAAAATGAATAGGATGGGGGACAGAGGGCACCCCTGCCTAGTTCCTCCGTGTTAGAGTCCCCACATAGGATTACTGTCCCCTGTACATGTGCCTTAACCAGCTCACAGATCCTGGACAGGAATTTAGCCTGCCCCACATTGGGCGCGTAATAATTGCACAGCGTGACCTGCACATCATGCAGGACTCCCTGGAGAAGCAAATATCTGCCGGCCGGATCTGCCAGCCGCTTAGCGCAGACAAATGGGGAGTTTTTGTGAAAAGCTATGAGGACCCCCTTTTGCTTGGTTTGCCCCGTGGCTTGAAAAAATTGCGAGTACCTTGGGTGCAGGTAGCGCGGTGAGGAGGTCGAGGAGAAATGCGTTTCTTGCAGGCATACTACTCCCGTTCTCAGAGAGTTAAATAGTTTAAATGCCCTCGATCGCTTATTAGGGGAGTTAAGGCCTTGCACGTTCAGTGAGATAACCTTCACAGCCTTAACATGAGATTAACCCAATTATGAGCGGTTTGCTTACAAAATAGCCCAAGCACCTTCGCCGCCCCATGGGTGAGAAGTGAAAGGAAAGCATAGGTAGGGTAGATAGAAGTAACTAGAGTAAAGAGAAGAAGAAAGAGGAAGACCATCCCTAAAAATACAAGTCGCATGAGACATATGACATTCAAATAGCAATACGTGGATCTATTCCACTAGTATCATTTTACCAGGGCCTTCGCCACTGGGAGAATGACAGGGGGTAAGCATGGTTCGGCCCCCAGGCACCAGGGCCATCCCACCCTAAATGCTGAACGCAACAATCTTATAGCCATTGTCATGATCACAACAGTGACTGTAACCGCTGTTATAACGGCTCAGCCCCACATCACCAAGCTGCGCCTATCCACCCACAGGCCCCACCGGGCATCACTCCTGTTGCCATCTATTATCCAAAATTGCACCAGCCCGGGCAGCCCCCGGTGCCCCCCAGTCCCCCCACATCCCTCCGGCACGGGGAGACCGGGGCCCGCCGAGGGCCCCCCAGGCACCGCACCCAAGTTAGGCGAGAGCTGTAGGACTTATAACCGTGCAGCTCCACCTGTCCACACTAGAGCAGGTAGCTACTAACATGAAAAAACTTGGAATCAAACATAAACTTAACTTAGCATAACCAACCATTTACCGTCCAAAGACAGTGTTAACCAAACTAAACTCTCCACACGATCAGAGGTGTGACACCAAAACCTAATTTTTTGCACCCTTTTGTCACCCCTCTGATGTGCTCTGGAAGGCCTGGGATGACAGATTCTTCAAGACCTGAGATCTATCTCTCCCCTGCCTCTTTCGCTGGGAGCCCCCAGATGACATTGGTGCATCTTTCGTTCGCTGCGGGGCCTCTCTCAGGGATGGTGTTGAGGCTAGTGCTTGGGGCTCCTCTGGCTGCTGGACCCCGAGTTGCTGGAAGGTAGCTTTTAACTCCAAGCCTGTGGAGGCTTGCTCTGTCTTTCCATTGTATGTGAATGTCACTTTAAATGGAAAGCCCCACCTATAGCGTAGGTTTTGTGAGCGTAGGATCTGCAAATATGGTTTAAGAGCCCACCTTTTGGCAATGGTGGTCTGGGCCAAGTTTGTGAAGACCTGATAGGGATGCCATTGAAAATGTAGGGGCTCTTTATCCCTCGCCGCCTGCATCACTGCTTACTTGGTTTTAAAATAAACAAACTTAACAATGATGTCCCTTGGGGGGGAGTCAGGGGAGCGTTTGGCGAGTGCACGGTGCGCCCGCTCCAGCTCTAACCGCTCGATCAGTATATTGGGTGTCAGCTCCTCTGAATCTGAGGTTGAAGCGGCGATTCCTATTTCCCAAGTCCTCATGCATATCTTTCAGCACAGCAATTTCCTCATGTAATGCCTGCACTTCATCCTCATGCCCCTCCAGGACTGTTGTGACATCATTCATTTGCCCCTCCAGGGTCTGGATTCTATGCCCTTGCTCCTTTAACTCCCTAAGGAGCTGGGATGTGCTTCTAGTGACCACAGAGATCTCCTCCCTAATCACCGCTCTAATGTGCTGCAGTGATCCCTGATCCAGGGCAATCTGGGCGCATTGGTTCTGGAACTCAGTGGGGAACTGGGCTTGGCTGTCTACAGAGTCCAGTGAATCCTCTGTGTGCAGCATGGTTAGTGCCAGAGCTGTCTCCCCTCGCTCACCTCTCACTGCACGTGCTGCTGCATTTTAGATACTGGCTGCTGCTGGGGTCTGGCTGCTCTTGGCGGCCCCTGCTTTGATCTGCGACCCTGTCGCATGCTCCACTGGTCAGGCGACCTCTTCCCCCATTCGTCTCCTTTGATCTGGCGGCGAGTCTGAGCTTTCAGGCTACTGCTGGGTGGTCTGTTAGTGCCCTGGATGACGGAGCTCTAGCTAAGCACGTCCATTAGCCGGCTCCTCGGTCATGCGCCCCTGGGAACCCTAGAATAACTCTTTGGGACCAAATGGACTGTGTGAAGCTCGAAGAATGCATCCTAAATCAACCTGTGGAAGAAGGTAATCTTTCTTCTTCTAAAACTGCTCCCTTCCTGCCTGCCAAGATTCCCCCAGCCCACATTCTGCCTCTGCAATACTATAGCATCAGCATCACCCTTTGCAGAATTAAAGCTTCAGTACTATTGCTTTAAGAGTGCTCATATTCACTTCTGACAAAAATCTGTCCCTGCAATGCTATAGCCTCAGCTAATGACCACATTTGACCATATATGCAGACTGGATGGGCAGCACAGTGGAAGTAGGGCTCAGTATCACATAGCTAGGCCATGGGGTGGATGAAGGCAGTCACATCATTTATTTATTTTTCCCCCCTGCTTTCCCCTACAACCTTCTAAACCTTAGAAGCTATATCCTTCTTTCTGAAGACCTTAGCTTTTCCCAGCTAGACACCACACTCCAGTCACAACACATCAAATCTCAAAGCAATACATTTCAGGTTGGAGCCAATAATGCTATGGTGTGATTCTCTCTTTGTATATATATGGATACGTTCCTTACATTTTAATTAATATACCATGGGGGCAGTTACACATTTGTTAATTGTGTTTTGCATGGAAGAGGCACTCATCAGCTCTCTGACATTTTGAAAAAGCTTTGTTGTGGAAATTTGGGCTTGATTACCTAGTAGATATAATGCAACCCTTGTGGTTGTGTGCAGGCACGTAAATTCATTTACCCGACAGGTGACAATTTAGAAAAACAGAAATAGTGTATTTACAAGGTCCATCGAGGTTTCTTGAGGACAAACTACATTTTCTAACTAGAACCCAGTTGTGATGCCTGAAACATGTTCGAGGAACATACTGTCGGAATGCATCCCAGGTCATGGGTCAAGATCATGCTTTTATTGATGCTGGCGCATTTTCTGTACAGACTTTAATGTGATGTGGTGATTTTAATGATACCGCAATAGAAGTTTTAACTTAATCCAATAAGTTCTGGTTTTCAGTTTTCTGTTGCTGCTTGGGGAGTTAGACAACACCACCAGGCACCCTAGGAATTTGAAGCAATAAAGTGACCAAACACATTGTTATCCTCACTTTTCTGCTTGCATCAATGGCTACTCAGTGTATAAATTGCGCTGTGTATAAAAATGTAGAACATACTACGGTACGGCTTATAGCTATATATTGTTGAAGAGAGGATGCATTTAGCTTTGAGAAGAGGCCATTAAGGCAGAATGTATGGCCTATGCAGTGAATAGCAAAGCATACACTGTAAGAGCATCATTAAAGACCCCTGTGTATACAAAATAAATGGTTAATCCACCATCTGCCAAAACTATGGCTTCTTTATAATATGATTTCTAGGTCTTTGATGGAAAGTTGTATTGGAAAATATATGATAAATGCCTTTAAAATTGTACTACTATTAAAGCTATTAGAAAATATGGGACACTAGTGAGTTAAACTGTAGTCATTGGTCCCCTCGTGGTTGGTGATATCCCAATTTTCCCCTACTAAATTAAATTGTAACAATATATATATATACATATATATATATATATATATATATATATATATTGTGGTAGAGTGTATGGGAAAGTCCTGAATGGTGTGTATTTTTCCCCTGCTATGCTGTATCAGGCACGGTCCATGCCGGGTTTTCAGGGCCCAGTTCACATTCCCCAGTCCTTTACAGGTTTGTTCCCTGATCCCAGGCCGTGCACAGGTGATGAGGCTGATTGCAGGGGAAGCCCAAATAAAAGGAGACGCTGACCTGTCAGTGTGCTGTTGAACATCCTGGAGGAAGGAGCCCAGGCTGTACCTGCTCAAAGTGAACAACAGAACTGTATGCAGAGGAAGGGCTTTGCTTGTGTCTCTGCACTTGGACGTCTGGATGAGCAGCGTGGGCTGGTACGCCCCTGTAACTTGGACTTATAGTTTACTGGACTATCAAACCAAGGACTTTCACAGAGCTGGTGAAGTAACCGCTTGATGTATTGCATTTGTGCTGCAACGTTCTCTGACGTAAGAGATAAGTTTTGTTTTGCTGATGAACATTTTATTTTCTCAATAAAACTGCCTTTGCAGTTGAAGAACTGTTGTCTGTGTCACTGCCGCTCGCCCCAATTTGCTCACAATATATATATATATTGTAGTAAATTGTATCAAAATGTCTATTTCTCCCCTGCTTGGCTGTATAAAGCACAATCCGGGCCGGGTTTTCAGGACCCGGGTCACTTCCCCAATTCCCTTACGGGTTGTTACATGTTCTAAGGCCCTCCACAAGTGTGCATGCTGATTACAGGGGAAGCCTGTATAAGAAGAGAGCACACGGCCTTTCCTTGGTTGATGACCAGCCTGTTGGAGTGAGCCCAGGCTGAGCAGCACCGTGGTGAAGGATAGCACTGGACATTGAGCAGAGAGCTGATACGCCCTGTAAAGTGGACAGGAATTGATCAGCTTGCTGGAGTACCCAGCCCAGGACTATTTTGGTTGGTGAAGTAACCCTTTTTGCTTACTGCATTTATGCTGCAATCTTTGGACTATCTACTGAACTTTGCTGAATAAAAGCTGTTTTGCCGTTCAAATCCGTTGTCGTCACTGCTGATTGTTTGCCCACTTACAATTGGTGGAGGATGCAAGGGGCACTGTTGCTAGGGGCAATGGAGTGACAAAACGTACTGCATTTTGCTTGTCATTGGCGAAGGCAGCAATCAAGATGTCTCAACAAAAGCAAATGGAGGAGGTGATAAAACACCTAATACAAGCTGACCTCCGGCATGAGCAAGCCCTGGCAAAACAGCAGCAAGCCCAGCAGCAGGCCCTGGCACAACAGCAGCAAGCCCAGCAGCAGGCCCTGGCACAACAGTTCCAAATGCAGCAGGAGACAAATCGCCTGTTGATGGAACAGATAACTGCGATTAGAGAGACTGGTGGTGCTAAAGTTTCACAACCGGAGAGAAGCCCAGTTGAGTCGGAGGGTGCGAGGAGAGCCGTACAGCGGGTCCTACAAAAGCTGACCCATGAGGATGATGTGGAGGCTTACCTCACGGTGTTTGAGCGCATGGCTGAGAGAGAGCAGCTGCCAGTCACGGAATGGTCTGACGTGATTGCACCGTTCCTGTCAGGTGAGCTGCAAAAAGCATATTTTGATCTCAGGGAGCAGGATGTGCGGGACTATGCCAAGCTAAAAATGGAGATCCTTGCTCGCCTGGGAGTCACGCCAGTGGTTCGGGCAAGGCGAGTACACAACTGGACTTTTTCTGTTGATAAACCTGCCCGATCGCAGATGTATGACCTAATTCATCTGGTCCAAAAGTGGTTGGAGCCAGAGCGTTTGACCCCTGCGCAGATCATCGAAAAAGTCGTGGTGGACCATTTTGTTCGGGCACTGCCGCCGAAGCTACATCAATGGGCTGGACAGGGCGACCCACAGACTGTTGAGCAGCTAGTTAACGTCGTGGAACGATTTGTCGCGACTGAGGACCAACTTCGGGATGCCCCTGACAAGACCGGCAGACCAGTGTAATCAGGGTGACCGAGTGCGGAGAATAGTACCCATGGCTGAAAAAGTGAACTTTAAAGCGGAACATAAGCCGGGGAATGTAGTCGCTGTGTCCCGAACCCACTGTATGGCCGCTGAAGGTTGTCAGACCGTGGGTCTGAAGAAGAGGGGGGGATATGTGGTAAATTGTATCAAAATGTCTATTTCTCCCCTGCTTGGCTGTATAAAGCACAATCCGGGCCGGGTTTTCAGGACCCGGGTCACTTCCCCAATTCCCTTACGTTGTTACATGTTCTAAGGCCCTCCACAAGTGTGCACGCTGATTACAGGGGAAGCCTGTATAAGAAGAGAGCACACGGCCTTTCCTTGGTTGCTGACCAGCTTGTTGGAGTGAGCCCAGGCTGAGCAGCACCGTGGTGAAGGATAGCACTGGACATTGAGCAGAGGGCTGATACGCCCTGTAAAGTGGACTGGAATTGATCAGCTTGCTGGAGTACCCAGCCCAGGACTATTTTGGTTGGTGAAGTAACCCTTTTTGCTTACTGCATTTATGCTGCAATCTTTGGACTATCTACTGAACTTTGCTGAATAAAAGCCGTTTTGCCGTTCAAATCCGTTGTCATCACTGCTGATTGTTTGCCCGCTTACAAAATATATATATATAGGGCTGTTTCTTTTTCTGGAATTTGTGATGATAGAAATAGAAAACATGATTCCTGAGGTCACAGCAAAAGGTTATTAATGTAGTTGAGGTGATATCAAATACTACAATGAAGCCATTTAAAGGAGCAGTATCGCAAATTTTTCTTGGTGACTTATATTTAAATGGTACTTTGAATATAGGTAAGTGTTGGAGTAAGAATGGCAAATTTCTGTGTTGTGCAGCTGGAGACTAATAGATCATGTTTATGTCTGCTGAGTGTCGGGCCCGATGTTCTGGCCTGTTCCACGCTGAGGAGAGGGGAAACAATGTAACAAAGTATCAGCTGTTCAGTGCTGGCAGCCGTCCAGCATAAGATAACAACATTGCCTGGCCAGAACTCATATATCTAAAACAGAGAGAAAAGCCATTTAGCTGATTGGTAAATTAAATGTCAGTTTGAACCAGAGAAACATTGGTTCAAATCTCAGACTCACCAGTTTTTTTTTTTTTTTTTGTGGGGGTTATTTTATTTCAGAATTGGATTTTTATGTTTACATCCTGTTTTTTTGCTCTAAACATTTTTTTTATTTTGACAGTTTTCCCTTCATGTTGGCTCTGCTGCAGAATCTTTCAGTTTACCATTTTCTCTCTCTTTTCTCAACACATTTTTTCATATGATCTTTCTTTCAGCTTTGTGTGTTTTGAGCAAAGCCCAACCCAGGATTTTCACTATCTGGAGCTTTGTTTTGTGCCTCTAGGGGCATCCCGACTTGGGATGCCCTGATATGTGAAATCCCCAAGTTCACCTGTGAAAACTTACCTCTCCCTGTCCCACACCGCATGCGCGGGCTCTCATCCAATCAGCGCTGTTTGCACGCAGATGGGGAGCCTGAGCAGTAACCTTCCTGGCCACCCGGCCTGTCTAAATGACTATCTGCGTGAGCGCGCCAGAAAAATGGGGGGATCTGTGGTTATCCAGGGGTCGTTTCACACAGTGGGCATCCTGATTTAGAATGCCCAAGGGGGAAGGTCAATGGCCGGGTCTTATAGACTTCAGGGTCGGCCACTCAGTGTTTTGTTCCACTTTAATACCTTTAGATTTTCCTGCACAGTTATTCAAAGAAGAATTTCAGTTATTTTCAGTCAGTTTAGTTTATTTTGTATAGATTTTACACATTTGAGTCACCTGGTCTCATAACAAAAGCAGCACCTCACACACACACAGCCCTTACCACTGATTACAGTGTCAGCCTCTGAGGTAAAGTGTTGCAGGAGACCAGTGGGCTAAATGAAGCAGCTCACTAAATACAACCCAGCAGATCCCCCTATTCAGCAAATGGACTGAGCCATTGTCATTATACAATTTAAAAGTAAGGCATATATTTTTTCCTTTTTCTATCACCACATTATTTATACACATGTTAGAAGCTATTGTGTGCCTTTTTTAATGCAAATTTCGCGATACTGCTCTAAGTCTGCTTTAAGTCTCAAAGGACCAGACATGGATTTGGTGAAAACTAAACAAGAAAAATATCTGTCTTAGGGCAGGAAAAACTACATACATAGTGAGTCCAGGAGAATGAGATTGTTGTAGTATTTGATCATATTGTCTTTAAAGAATTTCTTGTTGTAGATAACTCAAAGCAGCCACGCTAAACTAATTTTCTCAGAACTAAACTATCTCCTACTAAATCTCACATGCTTTTTCAGAGCCACCTCATCTTCTGTGCCTAATTTTTTAAAATGTATAATAAAAATAATTCAGAGCTGAAAGGCAGTTTCCATGGTTACAAGCAGTAATATTGTTTTTGTTCAGCTCATGTGGCTTCCCCATAGTTTGTTCTCATTGCTCTTAGCTGCTCTGTAGGAAATGGTTGGCCTATAAAGCACGTCCAATTACATGAAAAAAACAACATGCAATAGGAGTTTTCTTCTGTTTAAATACATAATAATTGTAGCAGGAATGTTTGCAATTTCTGTCAGGTACAGGTTGCATGGAATCTGCACATACATACATGCAAATGCTTTGCAATTCCTGTCAGTTACAGACCGCATGCAATCTGCACATACATACATGCAAATTCTTTGCTATTCCTGTCAGGTACAGACCACATGCAATGTGCACATACATACGTGCAAATGCTTTACAATTCCTGTCAGGTACAGACCGAATGCAATGTGCACATACATACATGCAAATTCTTTGCTATCCCTGGCAGGTACAGACCACATGCAACGTGCACATACATACGTGCAAATGCTTTGCAATTCCTGTCGGGTACCGACCACATGCAATGTGCACATACATACTTGCAAATGCTTTGCAATTCCTGTCAGGTACAGACCGCATGCAATCTGCACATACATACATGCAAATGCTTTGCAATTCCTGTCAGGTACAGACCGCATGCAATCTGCACATACATACATGTAAATGCTTTGCAATTCCTGTCAGGTACAGACCGCATGCAGTATGCGTATACATACATGCAAATGCTTTGCAATTCCTGTCAGGTACAGACCGCATGCAATATGCACATACATACATGCAAATGCTTTGCAATTCCTGTCAGGTACAGACCACATGCAATGTGCACATACATACATGCAAATGCTTTGCAATTCCTGTCAGGTACAGACCACATGCAATGTGCACATACAAACATGTAAATGCTTTGTAATTCCTGTGAGGTACAGACCGCATGCAATGTGCACATATATACATGCAATGCTTTGCAATTCCCACCAGGTACAGATTGCGTGTAGTGTGCACATACATCCTTGTACTTCTGTGTAAAGTTGCTGCTTTATTGAACACCAAAACACAAATCAATTAGCCAGCCATCATGGCAGCAAAAGCATAACTCCAGTAGTGGGAGAAACATGTATAGGGTGTTAGCTAGTAGATTTAGGGTAAAACAAGAAGCAATATAGACTGGGGAGATCATGTGGTGCATGTTTAATCCATGTGACATGGCAGTTGCCATGTTTTAGCCTTGAAGAACCAGAGCGAATTTAACTCTTTAAAGCGGACCAGTGATAAAAGCAGTTTGAGAGGGCTTAACTCCATACAGATGTTGTGGAATGGCATAAAGATTAATTACTCTTGAATTACATGGGGGCAGCAATCTTGCCACAGTCCTGTCTACACATGAGAATTAGGGGGTGCTGTGCTAGCAGCAATTCACAGGAATTTGAGAGATATGTATGCCTTGGAAATATGGAGAAGCTTCCCTGTCCACACACGCAGACTCATAAACGGCTAATGTAACAAAAGCAATCTGTGTGAGGGAAGCCGTTACAATGTATCTCTAGGCAGCGGCTGCCTGCAAAAGCAGTCAGGGGGTACAATGTATATAATGTATTTTATTCAATCATGAGTCATTACAGCTCCTTCATGTGTGTGGCAAGATGGCCGCTGCCAGTGCAGACTCTGCTATCCCAAACATCTGCATGGTGTTAATCCCTTTCAATAAGCTTATGTCACTGAATGCAACAGAGGGGCTTTAAGGGAGCAATTTACTAAGCTTTGATTTTTTTGACTGGAGGTCCGCTTTAAGTGCCAGCCTACCTAGAAAGATTTCTGACGATTTCCCAGAAAAATTATATATTGTTTTTTTCAGCAGTGTCTGGGCTTCAACATGAAATGTAAAACCAGCCCGGGCACCAGCTATGTGTCCTTGAAGACCAGGGAGCAGATGCCAGCCTCTGTGACCCCGGTCCTGAAGACTACAAGCCCACCATAGCCTTGACAGGCAGTGGGCTCTTTTGCCCATCACCCAGGCTTTGGGAAGGCATGTAATTGGGGCTGGGTGTTAACAGCAAGTCACCTGCTTGCTGAGGGTGACTTGCCAGCCCCCCCAAGCCTTGTGAACTGGTATAGGAGTCTCATGGATCCTTTACCAGTTCTCAAAGGGTTAACAGAAAAAAAAATTACACAAAGAGAATAAAATATTTTATTATATTTTTTAATACTTACCTCTGATCCATCCCGAGCACTGTCCCACGCCCATCACTCTGGCTTCTGCTCTCCTGCTGCTGGATGCCTTTTATACAAATGGACATCAAGGGCTAATAAAATAAATGCCACAGGATTTGTTTTTATTAAAAACCCTTAAAAATAAATTAATGGTGTGGGGTCCCCCCTACTCAGCATAACCAGCCCGGGCACCAGCTATGCAGGGCTTTTAAAATAACCCAACTCTAATCACCTGAGGTGCTGCTACTTCTGCATCCCTTGAGTAGCCTTGGAGGTGATGCTCCAGTAAGCCGTGCTTCCCATGGTTGCCATAATATATGCCATAGTTGGTTGCCATATATAAGTGTTCATTGTGCCAAATACTTGATCTTGACATAATCATGTTATCGTTATACAATTACATGACATGCACTTAGAGGCCGATTCATCAATAGCGCCAGGTAGCGACAGATGAGCGACTGTAGCGTGATTTTTTCTGCGCCAGCCAGTATTCGCTGTGCTTGGCCGGCATTAGCTTGATGACAGCGACTCAGTCGGTGTGCGGTAATGTTGAATACGGGCTGGGGAGTCGCTGTTTCACAGGTCCAGCGTTGTATGTGGGCGCCTGACAACGAATGGCCAGAGCGAACGGCTAGCTTCATATTCATCAAAAAATCACGCTCCGAATGTGCTGTCGCTGTCCATTCCTTGTTTAAACCCCAGAGCGCTGGCGGCGATGTGTATTAACTAGTTTTTAACCCCTAAACAACCATATTTTTTGAATGTAACATTATACATGTTTTTAGAATCATTTTGTAATATGAATACATTAATCTCAGACCTGTTAGATCAATTCTGCACATTTTTTTTTTTTTTTTTTTTTGACTTAAAAATAAATCCTAACATTGCAGAAGTGGTCTCCGATTTTTTGACATTAAAAAAAAAAATAAAAAAAAAAATACCAATTAATTATGAATAATTATAGCTTGCTCCATTGAAATGCATTGGACATCGCCAGGGAGCGACAGCTCATACCTGGCGCAGTGAGGGAATTTGCAGCGGCGCTGTTCGGTCCAGGCGGCTTCATGATGAATGCCGCGCTAGCCGTCGCTCTCGCCGGCGCTAGCCTCATTTTGCTTGATAAATGCATCATTGTGACCGCCGCGGGCGTACTTGAGTCGGTAGTCGCCGTTAGCTGCCGCTACCTGGCGCTCGTCAGACACTACCTGGCGCTATCGCTTGATGAATAAGGGCATTAGAGTCTAATACCCACCATTTCCTTTAAGCCCCATTGCCACACTGGACCTCCAGGCTGCTAAAAGTGTTTCCTGCCTGCAGCTTATATTTTCTCCTGTTTGATGATCGCACATTAATTAACATGACCATCCATATCAGCTGCTTCATCTCACACATGACCGCATCCCACACATGGCCTCCCTGGAATTTAAAAGATCCCGGTAATCTCTTACCTTTCCCCGGTCCAATGGTGCATGTGCGGGCTCTCGTCCAATAAGAGCCGTCTGCTGTGACTATGTCATTCAGCTCTTATTGTTTTCTTCTTTTTTGTTTTCAATGGTGAGTGCGTGCTGCCACATTCCCTGCGGCATTCAAGCTTTGCTTCTGTCCCAGCCATTCACATAGGCTGTGGAGAAAGCACTAATGTGGCTGGGGATGCAGGGGATGTGGCAACGCACACTCTCCATTGTAGTCATAGCCCAGTTAAGTCAAATTCACAGCTTTTGTTCCTCTGCCTTGTCCAGGCAAACATTAACTTTCTCCCACCTTATCTCCCTTGGGAGCAGTAAATAATAAGCCATTTCAAAGTACCTGAACATATCTGATTGCATGTAAATACCTTGTTCTAGTATTCTAGTAGAAACCGGTGCATTTTTATTAGTCTGCTGTGGTCAGAGACTACTGTGGGACCACTGTGACTTGGCATGCTTGCTCACACTGGGAGCACCATTGCTCATATTCCCAGACAATACCTACCCTTCCTCCATCCACTCCTCTATATTGATAGTTAGGTTTTAAAAACATAAAGACCTATAGCAGCAAGCTGCCTTTTCTTTCCTCAGCCTTAGTATTCATTTAAATCACTTGCAATCGGGAACTTTAACGAAAGGCAACATAAAAGGTAATTCACGGCAGTTCAGTTGCCATTTCTTATCTGAGCCAAGGAGCTTTAAATAAATGGAAGAGTAAACCTAAGGTTTAAACCTAATATACCATATTTTCCATGTTTTTCCTGTTTTTTTCAGCTTCTAATTTGTGTTCAATTTCATGGTTCATTCACACCATTTGTTTGTGTATGGGCAGAAATCTCCAAGTGGGACTACTCACCCAGTTCTGAAAATAATTGGACTCTTCCTGCAATCTTTGTCCTTCTCATAAATGTAGTCATTTTGCCTACTATTGATAAATAGAACTCATTTTCCAGGTAAAAATGATCACAAAGTGATTTGTTTTTAGAATTACTTTTTTTATAATTAAATAGGCAAGGCTTAGGAGCGCACACTGCAGTAATTGATTGCACAGTATAGCCACTGGCAAGTTGTAAGAGAAACTACCTTACTTGGTCCTTGTCCCTGCATGGATTCAAGACTGAGGCCCTTATTTAACAAGGGATAGCGCCAGGTAGCGAATGGTGAGCGAACGGTAATGACGCTCACTGCCACGAGAACGCCGGCTCCCCTCCGCAATCACACATTTATCAAGCCGATCCTGCTTAGCAACTGACAGAGCGCCAGATAGCGAATCATTCATCATTATTCCAGCCTCACCCCACAGCGCCAGCGAGCGACCTTGAACAGCGACAGGTATGACCTCTCGCTACCTGGCGCTCTCCAATGCATTTCAATGGAGCAATCTTTAAATATTCATAATGAATTGCTATAATTTTTTTTTTTTTTTTTTTTAAATGTCAAAAATTCTGTGACCACTTCTGCGATGTTAGATTTTTTTTTAAGGTAAAAAAAAAAAAAAAAATTTGTGCAGAATTGATATTACAGGTCTGATATTAATGTATTCATATTACACAATGTTTTGAAAAACATGTTTTTTTTTTTTTCTAAAAATATGGTTGTTTGGGGGTTAAAAAACTAATTTTAACCCATCGCCGCCAGCACTCTGGGGTTTAAACAAGCATTTCACAGCGCGAGAATTTTTGGAGCGTGATTTGTTAATGAATATGCTGGGAGCCGTTCGCTATGGCCGTTCGCTGTCATGCGCTCCCATACAGCGCGGAACCTGTCAAACAGCGACTCCTAACCCCGTATTCAACATTACCGCACACCGACTGAGTCACTGTCAACAGCCGAACAACGCCCAAGCACAGCGGATATTAGCGGGCGCTGTGAAAATAACGCTACTGTCGCTCATCTGTCGCTACCTGGCGCTATTAATGAATCGGCCTCTGAGTGACGCTCTGCCAGCACGTCAGTGAAATGTGAAGCCATGGCAGCTGCCTTTACATCCCTGGATGCATTATGCTCTACAGCGGCGGTGCCCCGCCAGTAACTGGCATCTCAGGCACTGGGGACAGATTTAAATAGACCAATAAGCCCTCGTTTTTTTTAATTGTTAATTTACTGATCTTGTAGTGCTACTGTGTAGGGATGAGCGAATCGATCCAGACGTACCCGAATTCGTTCCGAATTTCAGGAAAAATTAGATTCTGAGCGAATCCGAATTTCCCCGCGATTCGATCAATCAAAGTTTTCCTTTAAACTCCCTTTATTTCAATTACAGCCATTGTAAAATGGTGGATGGACATGTCCGGACATGTCCCCTGGGGCAAGTTATCATGGGAAGGTCACATGCAGCCTATCAGCCAGCCAGTGCTATATAAACGGCGGCTATCTTGCTTGTGCGCATTTCAGCCTTGCTTGCAGACAGAACCGAGGTTGCTGCAGACAGGGAGAGACTAACAGACAGGCAGGGAGAGTCAAAGAGACCCACAAAGTGCCAGGGAGAGCCAGGGAAAGATAGGGAAAAATCGGGAACGATCCAGGCAGGGACAGCAGAGAAAGTGACAGGGAAACCTTTTTTTTATTTTCACTTCACTTCACTTGCTAGATCAGTTTTAAATTGCTTTTTTTGTGCTGTAAATATTCCTGGCCACTGTGCATCCCATCTTAGCAGTGGCATATTTAACCCTATCTGTTACACACAAGCATTTCTTATAACTCGATTAGTTTTAATTTTTTTTGTATGCTGTAAAAACCCCAGCCCACATGGGCATACTATTTCAGCACATTTCACCCTATCTGTTATACTAAATCAGCTTCTACAGGCTCTGTTTTACTAATATATTGCATTTTGAATTGGTTTTGTGCGTCCTGTAAAAACCCCAGCCCATATGGGCATACTATTTCAGCACATTTCACCCTATCTGTTATACTAAATCAGCTTCTAAAGGCTCTGTTTTATTATTATATTGCATTTTGAATTGGTTTTGTGCATCCTGTAAAAACACCAGGCCGCATGGGCATCCCGAACCTGTCAAACAGCGACTCCTAACCCCGTATTCAACATTACCGCACACCGACTGAGTCACTGTCAACAGCCGAACAACGCCCAAGCACAGCGGATATTAGCGGGCGCTGTGAAAATAACGCTACTGTCGCTCATCTGTCGCTACCTGGCGCTATTAATGAATCGGCCTCTGAGTGACGCTCTGCCAGCACGTCAGTGAAATGTGAAGCCATGGCAGCTGCCTTTACATCCCTGGATGCATTATGCTCTACAGCGGCGGTGCCCCGCCAGTAACTGGCATCTCAGGCACTGGGGACAGATTTAAATAGACCAATAAGCCCTCGTTTTTTTTAATTGTTAATTTACTGATCTTGTAGTGCTACTGTGTAGGGATGAGCGAATCGATCCAGACGTACCCGAATTCGTTCCGAATTTCAGGAAAAATTAGATTCTGAGCGAATCCGAATTTCCCCGCGATTCGATCAATCAAAGTTTTCCTTTAAACTCCCTTTATTTCAATTACAGCCATTGTAAAATGGTGGATGGACATGTCCGGACATGTCCCCTGGGGCAAGTTATCATGGGAAGGTCACATGCAGCCTATCAGCCAGCCAGTGCTATATAAACGGCGGCTATCTTGCTTGTGCGCATTTCAGCCTTGCTTGCAGACAGAACCGAGGTTGCTGCAGACAGGGAGAGACTAACAGACAGGCAGGGAGAGTCAAAGAGACCCACAAAGTGCCAGGGAGAGCCAGGGAAAGATAGGGAAAAATCGGGAACGATCCAGGCAGGGACAGCAGAGAAAGTGACAGGGAAACCTTTTTTTTATTTTCACTTCACTTCACTTGCTAGATCAGTTTTAAATTGCTTTTTTTGTGCTGTAAATATTCCTGGCCACTGTGCATCCCATCTTAGCAGTGGCATATTTAACCCTATCTGTTACACACAAGCATTTCTTATAACTCGATTAGTTTTAATTTTTTTTGTATGCTGTAAAAACCCCAGCCCACATGGGCATACTATTTCAGCACATTTCACCCTATCTGTTATACTAAATCAGCTTCTACAGGCTCTGTTTTACTAATATATTGCATTTTGAATTGGTTTTGTGCGTCCTGTAAAAACCCCAGCCCATATGGGCATACTATTTCAGCACATTTCACCCTATCTGTTATACTAAATCAGCTTCTAAAGGCTCTGTTTTATTATTATATTGCATTTTGAATTGGTTTTGTGCATCCTGTAAAAACACCAGGCCGCATGGGCATCCCAAACCAGCACATTTCACCCTATATATTATACTAAAGCAGCTTCTACAGGCTTTGTTTTATTAATATATTGCATTTTGAATTTTTTTTTTGCGTCCTATAAAAACACCAGGCCGCATGGGCATCCCAAACCAACACATCTCACCCTATCTGTTATACTAAATCAGCTTCTAAAGGCTCTGTTTTATTAATATATTGCATTTTGAATTGGTTTTGTGCGTCCTGTAAAAACACCAGGCCGCATGGGCATCCCAAACCAGCACATTTCACCCTATCTGTTATACTAAATCAGCTTCTAAAGGCTCTGTTTTATTAATATATTGCATTTTGAATTGGTTTTGTGCATCCTGTAAAAACACCAGGCCGCATGGGCATCCCAAACCAGCACATTTCACCCTATCTGTTATACTAAAGCAGCTTCTACAGGCTCTGTTCTATTAATATATTGCATTTGGAATTGGTTTTGTGCGTCCTGTAAAAACACCAGGCCGCATGGGCATCCCAAACCAACACATTTTACCCTGTTATACTAAATCAGCTTCTACAGGCTCTATTTTATGAATATATTGCATTTTAAATTGTTTTTTTGCGTCTTGTAAAAACACCAGCCCGCAGGGTATCCCATATTGCCAATGTTCATAGTATCTGGTGCAGAGAAGCAGTATCTCATTTTATTTAGCTTCTGCTTTTTAAAGTAAACATATTTTTTTAAGTGCCTATTGCGCATTTCAAATACATAAAAATGTCAGGCAGACAAGTGCCAGGATGTTCAAAGAGGAGTGGCAGAGTCCAAGATTCTACAGGCAGAGGTCGCAGTAGAATAGGGGCGAGTGGCTGCAGGAATCGCAGTGAGAGACCTGATCTGCCAGTATATGCTAGCGGTCGTGTCTCCACCAGTAACGCATCTGCCGTGGTAGATTGGTTAACGCGGTCATCCACATCGTCACAAGTTGCATCTGACACCCCCAGTCTAGGGTCGGTAGGTTCCTCTGACACAACCCTGAGTTGACATGGCCCGAGAGCAGTCGCTGTCCTCCCATTGCCTCTGTCCAATGCCGTTCCCTCCCCCAGCGACGTATCCTATGCTTTGGGTTCAGCTCCACTCTTTCGTGAGGAGGACGATCAGATAGAGGACAGTCAGCAGCTACTGCCCAGCCAAGAAATGGAGGTGGCTTCCTTTGCTAGGCAGACAAATAGTGATGTGGAGAGTGGCGTGGGTGTTGTTGCGAGCGTTCCAGCTCCTGCACCAGACACTGTTGAGGAAACCGAGAACATCAGTGATGTGCAGCCACAACTCAGTTATGATGATGAAGCCGATCGCATTTGGGAGCTGGGTAGCAGCTGAGGCAGCAAGGTGTTAGCAGCATGGTTGGCAGTCAGCATGGGGGCACAATTGTAAAGCCTGGAGCCAAACGGGGCCGGGGCCGGAGTAGAGCACCTGCTGCACAGCAGGCTACCTTATCGGGAGGTAGTGGAGCAGGGGTTCCTGGCATTGGCGACAGTAGCAGTGAATCAGTGCGGGCTGTTGGTGGGAAAAGTAGCTACTCAGCAGTGTGGCAGTTTTTCCTCAAGCATCTGCAGGAGGGTAACATGGCCACATGCAAGATATGTAGGCAGAAGGTGAAGCGTGGCCAGGGCCCAAATGTTGACACCACGGCCCTGCGTCAACATATGATGCATCACCATAAAGCGGCATGGGAGAACCGAGGCTCCGAAGAGGTGGTCCAGGCTGCTTCCTCACCAAGTGGCACGCTGCTCCCAATTTCTGCCAGCCAAGGCTCCAGCACCTCAGCCGAAGGCAGCTGTGCATCATACCCATCCTCTGTCGCTCCAGATGCTCCTGCTCCTCCTCCTCCTCCTCAAAGTCATGCTTCCTGCCAGCAATCCATCAGCGAAGCCATGTCCAAGAGACAGCAGTATGCGCCCACTCATCCTACGGCGCAGAAGCTGAATGTGCTCCTGTCCAAGTTGCTGGTGCTGCAGTCGCTCCCTTTTCAGGTGGTGAACTCTGCACCTTTCAGAGAACTGATGGCTTGTGCCGAGCCGAGGTGGAGAGTCCCAAGCCGTTATTTCTTTGCCAAGAAGGCAGTACCAGTGCTGCACACTTTTGTTGAACAGAAGGTGGGCCAGTCCTTGAGCCTGTCGGTGTAAAGCAAAGTGCATGGCAGCGCCGACGTCTGGACAGATCACGGCGCCTCGGCCTCCGCGCTCCCTGGCCGTTGTGCCTGTGACACCGTGCGACTTGGCCTCCTCATCCTCCGCCATCTCCTCACCCTCCACTGTAGGCTCAAGTCTCCAGCCTACCATGTGTGCAGGGCACG